>CM055855.1:28057201-28657201 GCA_029490765.1 Euthynnus affinis
CACTTTTTAAAAATACTTCAGTAAAATACAGTTAAAAGACATGAATGCACCTCCTCTGTGAATCATCTTTACAGTTCAGAGTTGGAATCATTTTGGAGAAATTTTAATGTTTGAAGTTAAAATTGTTCAAAAATACAAATCACAGACTGTTAACATGTAAAAACATTAATATATGATGTATAAATAAATCATCTTAGTCCAGTTAGATAGTCCAGTTATGAGAACAAAAATGGTGAAAGTATCTTTTAAATATTATGAGACTCCTTGAATAACTTGTTGACTCCATCAGTGACAGAGTGTCAGAGAGGAGTTACAGGAAGACATTTTGTGATCAGAACAACATGCAGCAGCAGGAAGTGTGTAATGGCTGAATGTGTTGCAGGTTTAGTTTGACACAAAGACTGATGAGGAAACATGATGTTTGTAAAAAACTACAGTTTGTTTTAAAAATGTATTTAACATACAGTGGACAGTTTTATTACTTTTATAGTGTTCATAAATTTGAGATATTTTTTTTTTTAATTAATTTAAAAATGCAGTGAAATTAAGGGATTGTTGTTATTTTGAAAATATAAAAAAATCACATTGTTAACATGTAAAAACATACATATATATATATATATATGATAGTCCAGTTATGACAATAAAATGGTGAAAGTGTCTTTTAAATATTTTTTAGGCTACTTGAATAACTTGTTGACTCCATCAGTGACCCCCCCCCCCCCCCCCCCCCCCTTTTCAACACTTGTTTGGGTGTTGTGTTTGAACTATTTTACTTTCATTTTCTTCGCCGCCATGTCGCAGACATTATTCTCCGTACGGTAAGGTGATAAGTGACAGTTTTCAGTGTGTAATGACTCCTCTCTGCTCTCACTGTTAGTTTAATGAGAAGTTAAGAAGCAGAAATGAGCCGCTCGGTTGTTGAAAGTGTTTGTGTGTTTGTCTTCAGATCAGATCTGTTAACAGTTTGTGTTCAGGATCAATAAGTGATCCAACAGCAGCAGAGATGATGGTGACATATAGTAATGTGTGAATGTGTTGGTTTTCAGTGTTAATGATGATCCATCAACAACTTTTATGTTTTCATGTTTTATATTGTTGCAGATGTGTTTCTCTGTGCTGAAGTCAGTCTGAAGTTGGTTATCTGACTCCTTTAACCACCAGAGGGAGATTTTAGCGAGCGTCAATAACTGACTTGTCATCATACAACAGGTAGAAAATTATTATTGAAAACAGTCTAATGTTTTATTTCTATTTGTTGTTAATATTATTATTAATTCCTGCAACAGACTATCCACAGGATCAGGCTCAATGTGGATATTGGTGTTTAAGATGAATGCCTGAAACTTTGGTTATTTGGCTTAAAATTAATGTTTAATGATACAAATACAAAAGTAAAAAAGTGTGAAATTTGATCATAAATTCTTACTGTTAACCAGCACTTATTACCTTTCCCAAACTTAAACAGGTTTTTGATAGAATTGAGATTGTACGTGGATTCTTTAAAAGTAAAGCAAATTTAGCTCCCAAATATTGTGTTTGTCATGTTTGTTAATTGCCTTTTACAGTCAAAGAACAAAGTTTATATAAACACCAAATTAGTTTCATCATGCTGACATCATTATATGTACAATTCATGGTAGAACTTGATACATAATCAAGATAAAACACATTATCAGTGTCTGAAATAATCACAAAGACAGTCACATAACCCCACACATCTATACAAAAGTGATTAAAAAAATAACATTTCCTACATGAAATATACTAAATATATATATTTGTTGTAAAATCTAGATTATTTACAAGAGAGATACAGAGAGACTGTAGAAAATAATATCATACACCACCATCATCAACAGCAAGGTGATGCTTGAGTTTTGACTTCAGACTGTTTTCTTCTCCACAGACGTTGGAAGTAGGTGAAGTTGTTCCTGAAATCCTGCACAGCAGAGACCAGATTCTCCTGATCCCAGCTGTGCGTCCACAGAGTATGATGAGAACATGGATCCTCCTCTTTCCAAAACACATGGAGGGTAAGTCAAGATAATGTCACTGTATTGTTTAGACTTTTGAACATTTGCTGATGAGGAGATGTTGAAGCAGCAGACAGTATCAGGAGACCAGAAGCAGATTCTTTGCTCATCAATGTTGTTAGAGCTTCCTCTCCATCTCCCATTCCTTTTGAGAGTCAAGTGCCTCAAACCTTGCTGGACTGATATTATGATGGCGCATTTGCCAAGTAGTAATAGTAGTCTTTGCAGAGGAAACAAAACTGCTCGTTCAAAAAGTGAAAGTGCACGATCCATAACGAGTACACTGGCCTCTGCTGCTCCTGGACCCTCAGTGGCCCCACACCACCAGTTTAAGATCCTGTTCATTAATTTGATGCAAATCTATTTTCGTTTGGTTTTTGAAAATCTTGTAATTTTTTTAATTACAGCTTTGGTTTATTAGAAAGTTTTGTTCAGTAATGGAGTAACAGGTCAAATCAGCAGGGTTTTAATTGATGAAATTATGGAAATCTGATCACTGTACTCTCAAAAATGTTAAAGAACATTTGTTAAATATTGTTCAAAAATTTCAAAGAGCATTAAAAGTAGTATTATTTATATTATTAACCATTATCATGATTCCTTTAGCATTTCTTTGACCATGTGAGTAAAGAAATATCACCTCCCCATTCATCAGCCCATTGTTTTATGACTTCAGGTGTGGAATGCAGTGTTTCTTGTAGGAAATAAATGTTGTAGTTTTAGCAGAAATCTCCCTTCTTCTCTCAGTCATAACATTGCAGTTATAACTGGCTATGCAAATTTAGCTCATCACATACAGATTTAAGATATCAAGTTATTTTTATTTTGGAATACTACTGATGATAACAGCTGCTTTAGGCCGTGAGGCGTTCAGGCCACATTGTGTCTACAAGGAGGTTAGATGAGACTGAAACTGACAACACTTTGAATCTGAGTGAATAAGAAAACACCACTCCATTGTTCTCTTACAGATGATCTGTCTGGTTCTTAGATTTCAACAAGTGACATTCTGGTCAAAATTCAACATTTTTCAGGTTTAAACTGTCTTTAATTTGTCTTTTGGTGTTTCAGGATCCATCAGCAGAGACCAGACTCTCCTACATCCAGCTGTGTGTCCATGAAGAGTGACCGGTCCTTAGAGCCACCTATAAATTTAAACAATGAAAGGTATTAACTTAACCTGACAGAAAGACATTTCTGACAAAGAAGTTATTAATATTAAAACATACAGACTCTCAACATGTGTATTCATCAGTGTTGTTAGAGCTTCTTCTCCATTTAAAGATGATTATGAAACACTTTATACTCAATTTATTTACATTCCTTACAACAGCATTTAAAGTGGATTTAATATTTTATTTGATAATTATGTGGATGGTTTTGTCAAATAGTTTGATGAAAACCACCTAATTTTAAATATAAGTAAGACTAAAGAGCTTATTATTGGTTTTGGAAAGAAAAACACCTGCAGTGACCCCTGTACTGATTAAAGATGAAGGGTCCTATTTTAATGATCTAAAGCACATGATGGTCAGAGGCACATGATATAAGTGTATTTAGGGTGTGGTGGAAAAAAGGTCGATGTGCCAGGCTCATGGTTCAAAGGGTTTGTCCTTAGTCTATTAATTAATCACAGGTGTGTTTTGGGTGTAACATGCAATAAACCAATCACAGTTTTATCTCCCATTATGATGGCACATTTAACAAGTAGTAAAAAGAAGTTTCTCTGCAGAGGAAACAGATCTGTTCATACACAAAGTGAAAGTGCACCATCCATAATATTTCTTTTAAATGACAACCTTTCAACCTTCAATTATTAATGCAGTAACAGGTCAAATCAGCAGGTTTTTAATTGATGAAATTATGGAAATCTGATCACTGTAATCTCAAAAATATTCAAGAACATTTGTTAAATATTGTTCAAAAATGTAATCATTCATTTTAACCATGTAAAGAATCATTAACACGGTTATCAGGACTTGATCAGCTCTCCAAGGTGCTGATCCTGCTGCTGGCAGCAGATAGAAGCTGCAGATTTATTCCTTTATTAGTTTAAGATTATGATATGAAAACATTTTATCACTAATTGTAGTTTTTATGACTAAAGTGGTCAATTTAAAAAAAAAAAAAAGTAGTCTGACCTCCTTGCCTGGTTTAAATCATTTCCAGTTGTATCTTACCTTTTGTGGATTGTTCATCCTCCATATATCTTTAAGGTCTAATGAGGCCAGTAGTTTCTCTGTATGAGATTTTGGATGATAGTTTTTCTTGTTGGATCCTTTCTGTCCATTTTATTATCTCAAACTGTGTTAAAGTCACCTACCATAATAACTTGGTCATTTATAGAATCACATGTTTATATATATATATATACATGTTGTATATTTTGCAACAAAACCTCACAGTAACCTGAATCATCTGTGTTAGTAGCATACAGATTAACTAGCAATGTTTGTTTGTTGTTGTGTTCCATTTCTAAATAATCCATCTGCCATCTGAGTTTACTTGTAGAGCATTAAAAGTAGTATTATTTATATTATTAACCATTATCATGTTGCCTTTAGCATGTGAGTAAAAACATATCACCTCTCCATTCATCAGCCAGTTGCTTTGTGACTTCAGGTGTGGAATGCAACATTTCTTGTAGGACATAAATATTGTAGTTTTTATTTTCTGACCATACAGAAACCTCCCTTTTTCTCTTGGTATCAGTCAAACCATTGCAGTTATAACTGGCTATGTAAATTTAGCTCATCATATAAAGAATTAAGAGATCAAGTTATTTTTATTTTGTAATATTACTGCTGATAACAGCTGCTTTAGGCCGTGAGGCGTTCAGGCCACATCGTGTCTATAAGGAGGATAGATGAGACTGAAACTGACAACACTTTGAATCTGAGTGAATAAGAAAACACCACTCCTCCATTGTTCTCTTACAGATGATCTGTCTGGTTCTTAGATTTCAACAAGTGACATTCTGCTCAAAATTAAACATTTTCCAGGTTTAAACTGTCTTTAATTTGTCTTTTGTTGTTTCAGGATCCATCAGCAGAGACCAGACTCTCCTGAACCAAGCTGTGTGTCCATGAAGAGTGACCGGTCCTTAGATCCACCGATACGGTTTAACAGTGAAAGGTATCAACTTAAACCTGACAGAAAGACATTTCTGACAAAGAAGTTATTAATATTAAAACATACAGACTCTCAACATGTGTATTCATCAGTGTTATTAGAGCTTTTTCTCCTTTTTATACTCAGTTTATTTACATTCCTTACTACAGCGTTTAAAGTGGATTTAATGTTTTTATGACCGTTCTCATTTGATAACCTCCAACAGGATGTGGATGGTTTTGTCAAACGGTTTGATGAAAACCACCTAATTTTAAATATAAGTAAGACTAAAGAGCTTATCATTGGTTTTTAGAAAGAAAAACACCTGCAGTGACCCCTGTCCTGATTAAAGATGAGGTCCTATTTTAATCATCTTAAGCACATGATGGTCAGAGGCGCATGGTGTAAGTGTATTTATGGTGTGGCGGGAAAATGGTCAATGTAGGGGTTGTCCTTAGTCTATTAAGTAATCATGTTTTCAGCGTAACATGCAATAAGTTTGCAGTTCAATCTCCCATTATGATGGCACATTTGCCAAGTAGTAAGAAGGAAGCTTCTCTGTTTTGTTTTCACCTCATTTATTTCCTCATGTCATCATGTATTGATGCTGCAGGAAAGTCGATCTGTGTCTGATCCATAAAATCAAAAATAATGTTGATGTACACAATAATAATCTTTCACACTGTAATCATTTTATTTGTAGTCTTTTGCATGTTTGTGCGCTGCTGCATCTATTTAGCTGCATATTACTATAATGATAATGCACCCTTAAAATAACGGTGAAACACTGCGTCATTGACTTCAGACCAGGTTTTTGTTGATCAATAGCACAATTACTCTCTGCTGCCTCCGCACCTCATTTTAAGAGCGATCAACATGACAATGGGCACTCTGATGGGTGTAAGTGCATTTGCTATTTAAACAAAATGGATGTTGGATGGAAAAATGACAACTGTGTTGATTTTTAACCTAACAAAGACACCTGCATTGCGAGAACTGTTCATTGAGCAATGAATGAGTAGGAAACTCATGAGTATTATGCGAAATGGTTTGTTAAACAGGCTTGTTATGCCCAGGTGCTGATCAGATACATTCAAGAAGTCCAGGTAGTCTGTTGTACCTACTGTGGTGAAGTTATTTTTAATGAACATTGTTGTTGACTGTCACTGTTGATGATGATGATGATGATCTGATGTTGATTATGAGGAGGTAGCTGTACAAAGGATTGTGGCAATGTTGGCATCCATGAATATGTTGGTGGGATGTATAACCACTAACATGTATGTACGGTTTTATTAAACTATCTATTCTATAATTTACTAACTCCCACCATAAGAGGTGTTTTAACTGGTGAACACTCAGGCTCCGACAACTTTTACAGTAGTTCACGGGTTTATTAACATAAGCATTCGTACAACAGCCACATGCTACGCTACGTAGGCTA
The DNA here is from genome assembly GCA_029490765.1 of Euthynnus affinis. Taxonomy (NCBI): domain Eukaryota; kingdom Metazoa; phylum Chordata; class Actinopteri; order Scombriformes; family Scombridae; genus Euthynnus; species Euthynnus affinis. The sequence continues at coordinate 28,063,793 of CM055855.1, forward strand.
GTACAGTAGCGCCATTTGCCAGCGAGCCAGGTAATCAACTGAAAAACAAATATAAAGAAATAACATAAATGACACGGCCTTTATCAACTAGGCAAGCCATATATAAATAAACTTAATTACAGTATTTATCACACATGAATTATTTACAACTCACCAGCTCAGCTTCACCAGTCAAAACCATAATCACGTATAATATGACAGGCCGTGCATGCACAGTTAACCCAACATACTCTTAAAGTTGTACAGATTAATATTAATACAAGTAATAATGAACACTCAAATACAAATAATAATTTAGGAGTAACTACTATTATCACCTCAGGATATTATTTACAATGCAACAACTGTTAAATAGGAAAAATAAATTAACATGTTCTCCAGAAAATAAGAGAACTGCATTATACCAGTACAGTCATATTGATGTTTTCCCTATTTATTTTGATGCTGCGCTCTCCCCTTATTTTATACTGCCTTTAGATGTGTATGCCTTTTTTCCTGTTGTCCTACATGTGTGGTGGTATTCAGTTTCCCCTCTGAGGAATTAATGAAGTATTTTGTATTATATCATAAGTAGCATTGAGGCATTAAATGTCCTTAAACAGGATGTTTTCTCCACAGTGTGGACCAGGAGAACTCAGAGGTTCCTGATGATCAGTCTTCCCAGCAGCATCCAACAGACCTGGACTCCATATTTATGGTGTGTGCATGTACAAATACACCTTTCACTATTAAATACCAAAGTAGAATTAATGTCCCAACAGTGTCCATGCTGCTCTGTTTAGACCAGCAGACCTTCAGACTGACAGATTAATCACATGTTGTGTTTCTACCAATTTAAATTAAATATTTAGTTTATCTTTCTGTTCCAGCTGCTGGAGGAGAACATCATCACTTTTGTGAAGAACGAGCTGAAGAAGATTCAGGAGGTTCTGAGTACAAATTACCCAGAATGCTTAGAGACTCAGAGGGAGGATGAAGAGAAAGAGCAGAGGAGCAGCAGAGAGGCATTTCTGAAGATCACACTGCACTTCCTGAGGAGATTGAAGCAGGAGGCGCTGGCTGACTGTCTGCAGAGCAGTAAGAGGATTTTAACAGATTTAACATGACGGGTGAATGTGAAATTTACTGACTTCTAAAGAGATGGAGGAAAATATGATCAAATACTCTTATATTCTTTAGGGGAAGCAAATGGTTGCTTTATACCTTAATAGTTGATCTTTGTTGTTTGTTCCTTCAGGAACTCGTGCTCCAGAGTGTCGACGTAAACTCAAGTCTAACCTGAAGAAGAAGTTCCAGTGTGTGTTTGAGGGGATTGCTAAAGCAGGAAACCCAACCCTTCTGAATCAGATCTACACAGAGCTCTACATCACAGAGGGAGGGACTGCAGAGGTCAATGATGAACATGAGGTCAGACAGATTGAAACAGCATCCAGGAAACCAGACAGACAAGAAATAACAATCAGACAAGAAGACATCTTTAAAGCCTCACCTGGAAGAGATGAACCAATCAGAACAGTGATGACAAAGGGAGTGGCTGGCATTGGGAAAACAGTCTTAACACAGAAGTTCACTCTGGACTGGGCTGAAGACAAAGCCAACCAGGACATACACTTCACATTTCCATTCACTTTCAGAGAGCTGAATGTGCTGAAAGAGAAAAAGTACAGCTTGATGGAACTTGTTCATCACTTCTTTACTGAAACCAAAGAAGCAGGAATCTGCAGGTTTGAAGAGTTCCAGGTTGTGTTCATCTTTGATGGTCTGGATGAGTGTCGACTTCCTCTGGACTTCCACAACAATGAGATCCTGACTGATGTTACAGAGTCCACCTCAGTGGATGTGCTGCTGACAAACCTCATCAGGGGGAAACTGCTTCCCTCTGCTCGCCTATGGATAACCACACGACCTGCAGCAGCCAATCAGATCCCTCCTGAGTGTGTCGGCATGGTGACAGAGGTCAGAGGGTTCACTGACCCACAGAAGGAGGAGTACTTCAGGAAAAGATTCAGAGATGAGGAGCAGGCCAGCACCATCATCTCCCACATCAAGGCATCACGAAGTCTCCACATCATGTGCCACATGCCAGTCTTCTGCTGGATCACTGCTACAGTTCTGGAGCATCTGCTGAAAAGCAGAGAGGGAGGAGAGCTGCCCAAGACCCTGACTGAGATGTACATCCACTTCCTGGTGGTTCAGGCCAAACTGAAGAACATCAAGTATGATGGAGGAGCTGAGACAGATCCACACTGGAGTCCAGAGAGCAGGAAGATGATTGAGTCTCTGGGAAAACTGGCTTTTGAGCAGCTGCAGAAAGGAAACCTGATCTTCTATGAATCAGACCTGACAGAGTGTGGCATCGATATCAGAGCAGCCTCAGTGTACTCAGGAGTGTTCACACAGGTCTTTAAAGAGGAGAGAGGGCTGTACCAGGACAAGGTGTTCTGCTTCATCCATCTGAGTGTTCAGGAGTTTCTGGCAGCTCTTCATGTCCATCTGACATTCATCAACTCTGGAGTCAATCTGCTGGTAGAAGAGCAAACAACATCCCAGAAGTCTGAAACAAGAGAAGACAAATCTGCAGAGAAACTCTTCTACCAGAGTGCTGTGGATGAGGCCTTAAAGAGTCCGAATGGACACTTGGACTTGTTCCTCCGCTTCCTCCTGGGTCTTTCACTGCAGATTAATCAGACTCTCCTACGAGGCCTGGTGATACAGACAGGAAGTAGCTCACAGACCAATCAGGAAACAGTTGAGTATATCAAGAAGAAGGTCAGTGAGGATCTGTCTACAGAGAGAAGCATCAATCTGTTCCACTGTCTGAATGAACTGAATGATCGTTCTCTAGTGGAGGAGATCCAACAGTCCCTGAGATCAGGACGTCTCTCCACAGACAAACTGTCTCCTGCTCAGTGGTCAGCTCTGGTCTTCATCTTACTGTCATCAGAACAAGATCTGGACGTGTTTGACCTGAAGAAATACTCTGCTTCAGAGGAGGCTCTTCTGAGGCTGCTGCCAGTGGTCAAAGCCTCCAACAAAGCTTTGTAAGTACACAGATAGTTGGATGTAATCATATATTTTTTAAATACTATGATATTTTTTAACACAAAAGAAAATTAAATACCCTCTTGATTGTTTTTTTCTTTTTTATTTCCTCCCCAGGTTGAGTGGCTGTAACATCTCAGAGAGAAGCTGTGCAGCTCTGTTCTCAGTTCTCAGCTCCCAGTCCTCGAGTCTGAGAGAGCTGGACCTGAGTAACAACAACCTGCAGGATTCAGGAGTGAAGCAGCTGTCTGATGGACTGCAGAGTCCAAACTGTACACTGGAAACTCTCAGGTCAGGATTCAGATGTTTATAAAATGTGACTTTTGAAGTTCAACACTGGCATTTGAGTTTAATAGTAATCATGACTTTTGCCTCAAACATTAACATGAATGCAGTGTCAGCTTAAACAGATGGATTGATTTTTTTATACATTTACCTCACTATTCAAGGTTGAGTGACTGTAACCTCTCAGAGAGAAGCTGTGAAGCTCTGTCCTCAGTTCTCAGCTCCCGGTCCTCTAGTCTGAGAGAGCTGGACCTGAGAAACAACAACCTGACGATTTCAGGAGAGAGGCTTCTATTTACTGCACTGAAGAGTTCAAACTGCACAACTCTCAGGTCAGATCAATACATTTCTTTATATTTTTCATTTATGTTAACGTTGTTGAATCCAAAAATTCCTTGGAAAAACAGAAACGAAGGCACCTCATTTACATTTTACATATTTGTCACATGACTGTTGATCTTGAGGAAGCGAAACATCATCCAACTAAGAGAGAAATACATATGAAGCCAGAGTGTGCAACACCTTTTTCCAGCTTTTGATTTTGCTTCCAGTTATCAGCACCTCACTACAACCCTTGGTGTGCGTTACTTTTACACTATATATTTTATATATTAACATCTACTGTCGCAGGTTCGCTTTTGGTTCATTGGTTCACCAATGATGGCTCAGATGAAAAAAAAAACATTGTGGTGATTTTTCATTCAAACAAGAGTGACGGAATGGCAAAAATGTTTACAGTGCAGAGGTGACCAAAAACAAACAAAAATAAAAGCTGCAAGCAGCGTTGGACAGGCCTGAGCCCCCCACACACACCAAGACCCGGCACCATGGTGTCCGTCGCATTCGCCGCCCGCGAGCCCAGTGCGAGGGGTGTGCCTCTGCAGCCCTGTAAAGTTCGGTGCAGACAGGAGCGTGTACAGTGAAGTCATAGCAAGCTCCCTGTCATGGCTAAACATGACATGTTAACGGTGTGAGAACGACAAATTTCTGCTGAAGGAGAAGTGTGTGTGTGGAAAGCTTCTGATAAGTTTGTGTGAAAAATAAATCCATTTTCTACTTTGCATCAGGTGAATTTTTTCTTAAAAAAGTAAAGACTTTTAAGCCACATGACCTGATAAAAGTTAGATTGAAATGTGTACAACATGACTTTTTTGCTCCTCACGATATAACAAAATAATCATGTAATTAATAAATTTGCTACTTTTCATTAAGTGCATTTTTATAAAAGTAAAGACTTGTAAGCCTCATGACCTGATAAAAGTTAGATTTAAATGTGTACAATCAAGTGTGCAGAGGCAATATGAGAAATTGCAGGGACAGACAGAGAAATACTCAAGTAATTGAATGGAGACTGTCAGTGAAGTCCCATTGCGTGTGTGTGTGTGTGTGTGTGGGAGCTGCTGTCACCTCCAGACTCCACCCCCTCCTGCACATGCTGGCTCGAGCACAGGGGACAGAAGAGAATAGGACTGTCATGCAAAATTGTGGACTTCCTGTTGGATTTAGGTCTGGGGTGTCAGTGTATGATTTTTAGCTCTTGAGGAGAGGATTAATTTGATGTTGGGTGCATCTCTCTACGACATTCCTACAGGCTGTAGCGTCCAAAATACAAACTTAAGTGAGATTCTCCCATTGACAACCATTATAAAACTCACCAACTTTGGAGGCTGATATTTTGAAAACCGGACCTCCTATTACAAAGTTGTTCAGAACTTTTGTTCAGACAATGTTAGAGAGCAATATATTACAATCTGAAGCCATGACGATGAGCGGTCTCGGAGGAGATAATGTATAAGCAATTTCTTCAAAAAAGTGACATTTTTGGACTCTTGTGTAATTCCTGTTGGATTTAGGTCTGGGGTGTCAGTGTATGATTTTTAGGTCTTGAGGAGATGATCAATTAGGCGTTGGTCCCATGTCTCCATGACATTCCTGTGGGCCGCAGCAGCCGAAAACCACCTAGGTGGCACTAGAGAGTCATTTTGGGGTGGGGGGGGTAATTTTTACATATTATCGAATTTTTCGCCGGACCGGACGTCCCTGCCAAATTTGGTGACTTTTTGAGCATTTTTAGGGGGTCAAATTCAGGTTGAAAGTCGCGTAAGGAGAAAGTAAGAAAGAAAGAAACAAACAAACGTACCAGTAACAATAGTGTATTCGCCCTTTGGGCTCATGCCCTAAATATCAGACCATTGAATGTTAATGGGCTAGTCCATGGTCACATGACCCTCTTCAGTATGCCACCAGGCATTATTTATGGCATGTCCAGGAAGTGCCTTAGTTTGGCCCGTTCCCTGAGGCAACCACAGGCAGCAGCAGGTAAGTGTGTATGTGTGTGTGACATCAGCGCTTAGTGTGCACCCTGGTACACCTAGTGGGAAGAAAAGAGTCCGGGCAGTGAGGAAAAGTTTGTGCAGGACTGCAGGACACAAGTGCGGGCCTGCATGAAACAGTTTAAACAGAGCATGGCTCCACAGGAAGAGTAGGGTTGATGCACGCACCGGCACTCTCCACTGGCGCCGGAAATAGGGGGGCCAAAGGCAAAGGATTTCATGAGGCTGAAGTTGGCATCCGATTCGCAGCTGCCAATTCGAATGTCTGGTCCACCTTTAAAGTGGAATAACGCCTGTAGTTGCCGTTGTCCAGTCATTTTCGAGCTAATTCATGAACTTAATATTTTGACTTTTTTCTCATTCAGATCACATTAGACCAGGTCCACATCAAAAACCACTATACTTAGAACTTTCAGACCTGGACTAGATGATCTTAGAGACTCTAAACTATCTTAAAAACACATTTTCTGATTTGTGAAACCTTTATTCTATTTGTGAAAATGCAAAAAGGGGTGATTTCACTGTTTTTTCTCATCTAGACCACATTAGACCAGGTCCACATCAAAAACCACTGTACTTAGAACTTTCAAACCTGGACTAGATTATCATAGAGTCGGATGCCAACTTCAGCCTCGTAAGATTTCACAGGATTTTTGCTCACAGCTGCTGTGTGTCAGATTCTTTCATTTATCAAACACCTACAGCATCACACAGCAACAGAAATGATAAGTGCGCTTTTAAACTGAGAGAGTGATGTGCGCATTTACACACGTGGCACAGCAGCGGTAACTTCGTTAGAAGGATCAGTCAGGATCTGACAGTTAAAATTCTGTGTTCTGCAACACATCTACGCCATCAAGTTTCTATAATGTGGTCAGCTGTTTTATACAGATTCTCGGTCTATATGGTGGACTCATTTTTAATTAAGAAGACCTTATTGTGGAAAAAACTACTGTGGAAAACAGTAAGGAGCTGTGTTGGTGCGGGTGTGTTGTTTAAAATTAAATATGATCCAGCTGCCCGGTTGGAGTAACAAGTTATTGTATTTAAAGGCTGAACAGAAAAACACTACTCAGTGGTAATATTCACAACTCTGGAAAGTTATCACACTGCAACCATGTTTATTAGTGCGCACATGAGGAGTGTGTTTGTGTCCGTGGCAACAATTCAATTCAATTCAATTTTATTCATATAGTGCCAAATCACAACAGAAAGTCATCTCAGGGCACTTTTACATGGAGCAGGTCTAGACCACGCTCTTTAATTTACAGAAAGAGAAACCCAACAGTTCCCCCCATGAGCAAGCACTTGGCGACAGCGGGAAGAAAAAACTCCCCTTTAACGGGAAGAAACCTAAAGCAGACCCCGGCTCTGGGTGGGCGGCCGTCTGCCTTGGGTTGAGAGAGAGAAAGAGAGAGAGAGAGAGAGAAAGAGGGGGAAGGGGGTGTTGTACACAATGAAAGAAAACAGCAACAACAACAACAATAGTAAGCAACAAGCAGCAGCAATAGCAGGAACAGCTGGCGAAGGGCAGAAGAAGGACGTCAGCACATCAGCATGATCTATGGTTTATGGAGCTTCCTGTGGATCAGAAAGCACAAAGAACTCCGGGGTAAAGTTAGTAACATGCATTAATAGTAATAAAAATACATAGAGATGGAGGAGAAGAGAGAGGAGCTCAGTGCATCAATGGAAGTCCCCTGGCAGTCTAGGCCTATAGCAGCATAACTAAGGGCTGATCCAAGGCGAGTCAGATCAGACCTAACTATAAGCTTTGTCAAAAAGGAAAGAATCATGGAAATCATGGAATCATGGAAAATCACATCCATGCGCCCATGCACGTGCATACAGAAACTTTTTGGGCCCCACACTTTTGTAATGAAACTTGTGCCCCTGGCGCTCTCACTCTGGCCGAGAGAGAGAGAAATGCACGGCAGTTAGGGACCAAAGCGACGTACATGACCACATATCAAACTCATAAGACATTTTTTTATTCACTTTTCCTTTCCTTTTTTGCCTCTTCCCTCCCCACTCCCTCTCATTTTAGTTACACATATATATCACCAATATATATCATAATAGGCTAATTATTGTTGTTTAGAAACTAATATCTTTATTATTATTATTGTTGTTGTTGTTGTTATTGTTATTATTATCATTATCATCATTATAATAATTATTGTTATTATTATTGCTATAAATACATCGTGATTATTATTGTTGCTGTTATTGTCATAATAATGATATTATTATCATTACTGCCGTTGTTGTGGTCCTTGAGGGTGCTAGCTGTAAAGGCAGTCGTAAGTCCGGCTGGGGGGCACCCGCCTCTCCCAACTCTTTGCCCTCTGGTCGTGTGGCCACTGTCTTTGGCGAGGGCATTGGGAGGGAGCTGGCTGGGGTAGATCCACCCCTACGCCTCTTATAGTAAAAATTAAAAAAAATAATTAATTGTCAAAAATGGTCACTTTCCATCAGACAGACTCTCTCCAATACGGTCCGAGAGTGGTCTAGCTACAGAGTGGACTAGGTTTGAGCCGTTTCCAAAGCAGACAAACAAACAGACAGAAACAGAGAGGGGGAGAAGGGGAAAGAAGGAAAACAAAATAATACTATAGGAGGAAAACCCCTTAGCTGGTCTCAGCCGGTCTGGTCTCTGGGCTGTGGCTGTGTTGCTGGGGGGGTGATGGTGTCCTCCCCTTCTTGGGCTCTGTGTGTTTGGCTCCGCCCCCCATCGCCATATTAATTTCATTTAATTAATATAAACTCAAATTGATATAAATTAATATAAATGTCTAATTATCTAATGCATTTCACTGTTATTGTGTCTTCCTCTGCTTCCGCCACAGTAATTCTAACATGATTATTATCATTATTACTGTATCTTGTTGTATTATTATTAGCATAATGATTATTTTAATAATTGTTACCACCCTCACCCCCCTCCTTCCCTTTTCCCTATCACCCTTAATCAATCCATATTGCTTTTTTGCTCTTTAAGTTTATCATTTTCATTGTAATACATTGTCATTGTTGTTGTTTATCATTATTTTTGTTTGTTCGTTTATTTGCTTGATTTGCCTTTTATTTTTTATACCTTTTTGAATGTCTTGTTAAAAGTATCACCAAAAAAATAAAAATAAAAATACAAAGCCTTCTGCCAAAACGTCTGCATTATAACTTATAGTTTTAAAGTTAAGCTTGTTTATTTAGTGTTGTCCTGTTGCCGTTCAGCTCTTCTGCCTCTTTACTTAATCAGTTAATTTCATTAGATCACAAAAAGTAGGTCAAACCTAGACAGTGATGATACAATATTGATCTCCTGTAATGAAATAGAAGGATAAGTGATCAAGTTATATTAAGATTGAAGGTTAGCACCACCAGCTCTTTGTTCTACATTTGGATGGAAATTTGATTAAAGTCCTGGAATTTCCTCTGTAGATGTTACTGGAAGTTCTCGGTCTGCTTATCTGTAATGTTGGGAACAGTACAGACAAAAAGAAACAGCTGCTCTGATACACATACAAGACAAACTTTAAACACAATTATTACTGATGTTTTTAGGTTTGTCATTTCCATGTAACACATACACAAGTATAACCAGAATACATTTTTTAATAATATTAATAAGAATATGAAGAAATTGTATAACAACAACAACAACAACAATAATAATAGCTGTATTCTGGTTATAATTGTATATGCAGGATGGGATTGACAAAGCTAAAAGAATCAGTAATAATTCTATTTATCATGTAAAACTCAGAACTTTGTGTTTAGAGGTTTGAACCTGTATTTTCATGTTCTAACTAAAGGCAGTGGTATGTTATATATTAAAATAAGTTCTGTTAACTGACTGTAATCTGAGTCTCTGTCCTCACAGTCAAAACCAGAACTCACATTTAGACTAAAATCCCCAAATGTGGCCGTTTAGTTTGACTTTATTTTATTCATATTCTATAATCACAGATGATACAGCTGCAGTATTTATACTCCACTGTACTATTATTAATTTATGAAACCAGACAGAACTGTAGACATGTATATGATTAGAAATGTGTCAGTATGTCAGTTTGATGAGAAAAAACATGTTGATTGAATCTTTACTTTTTCTACAGGACTTATAACACAACTTATCAGGACATCATCTCCAAAAGTTCTCTGATCTCTGCAGGACCTCCTGCTGTCTACCAGCTGAGAACAAAGGAAGAGAAGTTTGGAACTCTGACAAGAAAAACTGTTGGTGAGAAAAACCTGAACAAGGAAAACAAAACCATCTTACTTGTAGGTGAAACAGGAACAGGAAAATCTACTCTGATCAACACTCTGGTCAACTACACCATGAGAGTGAAGTTTGAGGACAACATCTGGTTTAAGATCGTAGAAGATGAGGAGAGAAGTCAGACAGAGAGTCAGACATCAGATGTGATGGTGTACCAGATCTTTGGTTTTGAAGATAAAACTCTGCCCTTCTCTCTGACCATCATCGACACTCCTGGATACGGAGACACCAGAGGGAGTGAACATGATGACATCATCAGTCAAAGATTATCTGACCTGTTCAGTTCAGATGATGGAGTTCATGAACTTGATGCAGTGGGTCTGGTGCTGAAGGCGAGTGAGCATCGACTGAGTGACCGACAGAAGTACATCTTTGATTCAGTGACGTCTCTGTTTGGAAAAGACATTGAGATGAACATCATCGCTCTCATCACACACTCAGATGGAGAAACACCAGAAAATGCTCTGGAAGCTCTTGAAGCTGCAAACATTAAATGTGCCAAAAATGAGAAGAATCAGCCCATTCACTTCCTGTTTGATAACATCCAGAACAAACCAAGAACAGAGGAAATAGAGCTTGCTTTAGACAACGCATGGAAGGTAACAGAGAGAGGAATGGATCAATTCAAAGACTTCCTGGAAAAATCTGAACCTCAACAGCTGATAACAACAGTTGAAGTGTTGAACGCACGCATCAGAATAACAGCCTGCATCCAAAACCTGCAAGAAAGAATCCAGCTGATTGAACTAAAACAGAACGAGATCCAACAGACTGAAGAAGCTCTGAAGAAACATGAAGAAGAGATGAAGAAGAATAAAGAGTTCACTGTAGAAGTTGATGAGGTCTACAGAGAGAAAGAGCATATGAGGGGTGAAGAAGCTGTCTGCTGCACTGTCTGTGAAGAAACTTGTCACTATCCTCTATCAATAGTGGCCTGGTTTAGCAGAAGCTATAAGAACATATTAAATGGTCGCTGTACTGTTTGTACCAAAAAGTGTCCTGCATCAGATCATGTGAAAGAAGAGTGGAGATATGTGAACAAGACCAGGAAAGTTCAGAAGATATTACAAGATGTGAAAGAGAAGTATGAAGAGAATAAAACAGAAACTGAGAAGAAGAAAAGCGTTCTGGAAAAGTTTCAAACAGAGATGGATGAACTGAAAGTAAAGAAGGTTCAGCTGCTTGAAGAGGTCTACCATCATGTGGAGCAACTACAGCGGATTGCTCTGAATGATAATTCACTGTCAATTCATGTCCACTTGGACTTCCTGATTGAGAAGATGAAGGAGAGAAGAAACACAGAGAAGGTCAAGAAGCTGGAGGAGATGAAAAGTCAAGAGAATAAAGGAACCAGAGCAGGGCTGCGCTACATAACTGGTAAATTAACAGCAGTTAAAGATGCAGTGATGTAGATGAACAACATCAGACAGCTGTGTAGACAACAAGCTCTACACTGTTCATATGTTTAAACAGTATAAAAGTTACTTCATTTTAATCCTTTTAAGTTTGCTGTTGAAAATTGAATTTTTTTTCAGAGACATGATTGTCTTTTAAATTTTAAATTGTGTGAAACAGCCTCCTCTGTGATATATAACTGTTCTTTTAGTTTAATGTTTAATTATCATTTATTGATCCACTTCAGTGAAAGTAGAGTCAGAGTTTATTTTATAGTAACAGCAGCTGTTGCTTTTCTTCTTATCAATACTTCCTGTCATAGTTGAGCCTCTTTTCAGCTTCATCAGATCAAAACACTTCATCAGTGTGTTCAGCTGCTCTTCAGTAACCAGTTTACAGCCGACTCTCTGCAGTCAGCTGATTTCTGTCCTGTCATGTAAACCACAAACCTGCTTTCTGTAATCAGAGTAGAGGATTAGAGAAACCTGAAGTTCCTCCATCCTCACTTGAACTGGAAGTCGTTCTGCTCCGCCATCTTGCAGGTCGTCCCAAAGCTCTTATTCCTGCTCTGAGGAGTCATGAGTGAAGATACAGGAGAGCCTTTATAGAAGTCTTTTACTGACCAACATGCCTCCTTATCAGAAAACTGATCAGTAGGCTTGTTTGAGATGAACTGCTCCTTTCTTGGAAAGTGGAGGGATCAGGCAGCAGCATCAGCAGGAAGTGACAAAAAGCTGCAGTCAAGTCAGACAGTTTCCAGCAGCCTTCAAAGAATCTACAGGAAGTCACAGAAATATTTACTTCCTGTTAGAGCTGATCCTGATTTAATGAAACATTATCAGATCAATCTACTCAAGCTCAGCTGATCAATCACTAACATTGTGATTAATGATGATCTGTTTGATAGAATATAAACTGTTAAAATGACCTTGTGATAATCAAAACAGCATTTATTCTGTAATCTCTAATATTTGACTATTAAATTATTTTACATAGAAATTTAACTGTTGCAGCAAGCGGATCACTTCCTGCTGGTCAACATGCCGACTGCAGCTGATGTCTCACTAATCAAACTCATTCAGATCTCATTACTGAAATGAAGAAATTCAAATAAAAGTTAATGGTTATCTTTCTATGTAATTAATCTTTTCTTGAGTTTTTGGGAGTGAGCTTTGTATAGGCTTCTAGCTTCTTATCTCTCCTACAGAGATGTTTATTTACTTTAAATGAATGAATAGTATATGCTGGTAAAAGTGTGTTTGTTGCCATACGTGAATATCTCTGTGTGTATGTCAAAATTTTAAAAAATGTATAAAAGAAATAGTATTTTGTTATGCACAAACAAAATAGAAATAGAAAGAAATAGACATACCATTTATCTGTCACATATTCAGACTTTCGGGGCTTCACATCTGTACAGATGAAAATCTTCACACTTGTAACCAAAAGTTTGATGTTATTTCAGTTCATAATGTGGTCAATAATTAAATGATTTAATGTTCATATTGTGTCTGTCTGTAATTTTTGGTTATTGAATGTTTTCTGTCTCTTTGGATGATAAGTTGTCATCAACACATCTGAATTCTTAGTAGGAGATCAAATTACTGAGATCCAAAATGAAAATAAAACATCATGTTGTTGATCAAACACCTGAGCCAATAAGCTCTTTGATCAGGTGACATCCAGGCGTTTCCCATCATGCCTTCAGTGGTGTAAAAGCTGCAGCCAATTTGATCTCATCAGGTTGTTGTTGCCCACGTGTGAATGATGTCAGAGTGAGTTGGGATCAAGTCAACACAAATCTAACCAAGAGAGTTTCACTTTCTAAAGCTGAAGGAACAATCAGATCTATATGTGTCCTTATCATTGGAATACTCCTGAAATATACAATAGAATAGATAAGAATTTATTTTCTTTAATTTGAAGGAATAAGTGTCATAATTTAAGAAATTATGCTACATAAAAAGAAATAGTAGTCTGGACGTACTGTTATGACATTTATTTTAAAATGTTAAATAATACTTTCGAAGTGAAATGATTAACTAATTTGATTATAGAAGAAGACAGCATCTGGAATACCCTCCCTATATATGTACTTAGTTTAATGGATGGACTTAAACTTTCTGCTTAAATGTGATTACAGTATTGATAAGTTACCTGTAAAGTTATCAAATATTCATAAACAAGCTCTTCTGACCTTATTGGTTAAACAACTTGTTAATGCTGATGGGGAAGTGTTGGGGCCTCAACCATGGGGTCACACAGAGAGGTCCCACATGTAACATGATAAATGGGGATAAAACAATTAAATTGTGCCACTCTTTTAGACCTTTGAAATAAGATTGGACTGAACGGATCAAATTCTGACAATGAGACAAGTCATTTTGTGGGTTGTGATGCTCAAAAAAAATACGGCATCTCCATTTGGACAAACAACATTAGAATTGAGTGTTTCCGGGGGGGGGCGTGGCCAGCAAGCAATGGAGTATCTGTGCTCCGGAGAGGCTCTGCTTGTTTTTTTTATCAATATTAATATCCCAGTGTATTACCACTTCAAAACTTACTAAAGAACAACCTGAAAGGATGTCGAAGCCAAGGCACAACAAAGGAGTGGAAAGGAATGATAAAACGACCAACGAACCCGGTGATAGAGGCGGTTGGAAAATTAGCCTCTGAGCTAAATGTTGATAGCTTGTGCGGGTTGAACCTGTCAACGGCAGACCTCATGAAAGCCATTACCTCTCTGAACACGAATGTGAAGACCAAGTTCACCAACATTTCACTATGGATGCCTTGCAGGCTACTTTGGCTGTGGTGACAGGGAAGGTTTCTAACGTGGAGAAGGCTGTGAATGAGCACGATAACAAGCTAGCTGAATTGGAGGGTTTGTGCCAAAAGCTACAGGACAGTTTGAATGAAGAGCGGAAGAAGCAGACGGACCTGGAGTCCAGGTCAAGACGTCTTAACATCAGAATAATCGGGATCCCGGAAGGTGCTGAGAAAGGTAATCCAGTGGCGTTCATCACTAAACTGCTCCCAGCTCTGTTTGGGGACGGACACTTCACGAATCTGGCTTTGCTAGTGGATCGCCAATTGAAAGCCAGTGAATGTCATGGACATGTTCAGGGTGGTCTATCATTAGATCCAATCGTAAGTCTTTGTTGTTCTTTGTACATTTTTTCTATTTTATTTTCTGGATAAGGGATGAATAAGTACTTTAATTAGCGTTACCCGAGCGGAACCGGTTAGGAATGAGAGCGATGCCTACACACCGAAGGACACTAAGGGGGTTTGAGGCAGGCCTCAGTTGGGGAGGCATGTCGAGTTCCAAGGGGTGGGGGGTTAACCTGTTTGGGGTGTTCAGATTCTTCATGTATTGTGGTGGTGATTTAATGGCCATAAGTTATGTCCGGATATTAACAGAGAGAATGTATAATGCTGAGGTTGTAAATGACACATATTGGTAGTAGGTCACAAAGTGGTACAGTTAAAATAATAAGCTGGAATGTAAAAGGCCTGGGTAATCCAGTGAAACGGTCTAAGGTTCTTGCTCATCTTAAATCATTAAATCCTATTACAAGAAACTCATGCCAATCGCTCAGTGCAGATGGTACTGCGTGCCAACTGGTTGAGCCAGATGTATCAGGCTAACTTTGGAGCAAAAGCCAGAGGGGTGGTAATTTTGTTTAAGAAAAACAGCTTTTATTTGTAGTAAGACAATAGCAGACCCCAATGATAGATTCTTGGTAGTGTCCGGCTGCCAATGTTACACTCCTGTGACTTTTGTGAATATATACGGTCCAAATTTCGACTGCCCTGAGTTTTTTAAAGGAGTATTTAATGCCATCCCAAATATTGACCAAACAAATGTTATTGTTGGGGGAGATATGAACTGTGTTCTGGATGTGAAATTAGATAGAAAATTCTCAAAGTCAATGCAACAATCAAAATCGAGTCAATATTTGAATGCAGTACTCGAAAATTTAAATATTGTGGATATATGGAGGCTGTTATTTCCTACCAGCAGAGAGTTCTCTTACTTTTCTCTAGTGCATAAATGCTATTCTCGCCTCGATTACTTTTTTCTTGACTCTAAACTCATCCCACCTGTGACTGATGTCACATATCATCCCATATTGGTCTCAGATCATAGTCCCGTTTCCTTAACTTTAACAGTGGCTAACTTGAGCCCAACAAAATGTAGAAATTGGCGTTTTGATCCTGTCCTGTTGAAGGATGAAGATTTCATAAATGTATTTCAAGAGCACATTTCATATTTCCTCGAATTAAATGATAAGGGTGATGTTGATGATTCAGTTTTATGGGAAAGCCTAAAGGCAGTTATGACACATCATCTCATATTCATCATGGAAGAGTAAAAAACAGGTAGCAGCTTTGAAAGATATACAATGCAATCTACGCCAGCTTGAAAGGTCATACCAGTCTACTCCTACAACTGACACCTTGGGGAGGATCACTAAATTAAAATGCGAATACAACACCTTGCTCTCTAAACGGGTGTGTTCTCAAATGGTTAGCTCAAAACAGAGATTATTTGAGTTAGGAGATAAACCACACAGGTTGCTGGCACGGCAACTGAGACAGTCTCAGGCATCACAGGCTATACTCCAAATAAGGAACAAAAGGGGACAGATAGTTACAGATCAGCAGGGAATAAATAAATGCTTTGAAGACTTTTATCATGACCTTTATAGCTCGAAGAATACCACCAGTTAGGATGTGATTAATGAGTTTCTAGTAAAATGCGATCTACCTGAATTGAGTCATGATGACGCAGTGGAACTGGACGCAAACATCACTTTAGACGAAGTTAAATCAGCAATAGCCCAGTTTCCAGATAATAAGGCCCTGGGGCCTGATGGGTTTGGAGCAGAATATTATAAGGCATATAACTCACTGCTGGCGCCTTTAATCCTACGTATGTTCAATCACTCTAATGAGGCTGGATCCCTACCTGGTACGCTATATCAGGGCAATATCACTTTACTCATGAAGAAAGACCGGGACCCCCTGAATGTTTCCTCATATAGACCAGTGTCTCTTCTCCCGGTGGAAACTGTTGAGCAAAATTCTGGCTAATCGTCTTAATAAACACATATCCAAAATTATCCACCCAGACCAAACTGGGTTCATCCCTAATCGGCATATATACTATAACACAAGAAGACTGTTTAACATCTTATATAGTCCTCTTTGAGATGTGGAAGATCCGGTTATAATATCCCTCGATGCCGAAAAGGCTTTTGATTAGGTAGAATGGCCTTATATGCTATCTGTATTAGCGAGATTTGGATTTTGCAAGTCCTTTATTGAATGGATCAAGACACTATATAGGGAACCTATGGCCTCTGTTGTTACAAACCTTAATAAATTGGGACCTTTCTGGCTATATAGAGGGACACGTCAGGGGGATCCTTTGTCTCTGTTTATCTTTTCTTTGGCTCTGGGACCATTGGCTTCTTCTATACGTTCTAGCCCTGAAATACACCCCTTAACACATTTAGGTACTCAACATAAATTTTCGGCTTATGCGGACGATGTTTTATTATTTATTTCAGACCCCAAAACCTCTATACCTCCCTTGCTGCAGTTAATAAATAAATTTGGTTCATTTTCGGGATACAAGATAAATTGGGGAAAAAGTGAACTCATGCCACTGTCAAATTCAGTAGATATGACATCTATTGAGTCAACTTTTTTTAGAATTGTATCAGATAAGTTTACATGCTTGGGTATCACAGCCACAAGAAAGCTGTCTCAGCTACTGAGGCATAACTGGGAGGAGAAAATTGATCAGTTGTGGAGGAATATACAATTCTGGAACACTTTGCCAATATCAATGATAGGGCACATTAATGCCATCAAGATGGTGGTCTTACCAAGGTTTCTATATATGTTTCAGTCTATCCCTGTATACATCCCTCAATCTAATTTTAAAAAATTGGATTCTATTATATCCTCTTTTATTTGGTCTGGTAAAGTACCCAGGATATCGAGGAAACACCTCATTAAAAATCGGGCTGAGGGGGGCTTCAGCCTACCTCAATTCAAATTCAAATATTTGGCTGCACATTTAAATATCTTCTCTTTTTGGAGGTGGTGCCTGCCAGGCAATGACCTGAGGGAGATGCCTGCGTGGTTACAAATTGAAAACCTCTCCTGTCAGCGTACCTCTCTACCAGCACTCCTTAACAGCCCAGTAAACACTAAGAGGTATTTGTATAATAACAACCTGATAATTCATAATTCTTTAAGGATACGGAAGCAGGTAACAACAACCTTGAAAGCTCCTAGAGTTTATCTGGATACTCCCATCTGCTGTAACCATGCATTTAAACCTGCGCTGGATGATGCAGTTTTCTTAACCTGGAGAGAAAAGGGTATCACCACATTGGGGGATGTTTAAATTGAGGGTCATTTGGCCTCCTTTCAGTAGCTACAACAGACATTCCAGCTTCCGGCTTCCCATTTTTTCCGTTTTCTACAGTTGAGACATTTTGTGAGTACTTGTGTTCCACAACACGAAAGCAAACCTCAACATGCAGCGTTAGATAGCTTTATTCGCATTAAACCATATACGAGGGGGGCAATATCAAAATTTTATGGACTCCTACATATGGTGAATAACACATCTTCAGACTTGTATAAGGAAGCTTGGGAGAAGGAATTAGAGATTGAAATTTCAGATGAGGTGTGGGGGAACTGCATTAAGAATATTATACATGATAGTTCAATTAATGCGAGACATAACCTGATACAATTTAAAGTAGTACATAGACTACATAATTCTCCCTCTAAATTGCCGAAAATATTTCCTCAAATGTCATCCCAATGTGTTAAATGTCTCAGTGAAGTAGGAACTCTGTCCCACCTTTTCATTTCATGCCATAAACTACAATCATTCTGGGGCTCTTTGTTTGAATTTCTCACCAAAGCCTTTTCCCGTCCATGCATCCCAGCCCCACTCACTGTATTATTTGGTGTAGCTGATCTGGATGGCGGAATGAGCAGGAACGAGGCTAGGGCTATCTCTCTCTCAACTTTATTAGCCAGAAATTTGATTTTACAATCCTGGAAGTCTGATAGGGATCCTTCCTTTGAAATGTGGCTTAAGGAGCTGGGGAATGTATTACATCTAGAGAAAATCAGGTACATCATGTCTGCCAAAGAAAAAGTTTTTGAAACCTGGCAACCTCTTCTCAATTTAATGTCTGGGAACTAAACTGCTGCTAATCTGTCACTGTGTCATCTATGTCATATCTCTCATATGTCAAATCCTGCACTTTTTTGTGTAACACAACTGTTCTAATGTGTATTTTTTCCTTTGTTATAAAAATAATAAAAAATAAATATAGAAAAAAGGAATTGAGTGTTTCCAAGATAACCAACAAAACTATTAAGACCACTCAAATAATCGGGAAATTACTAACAATTTGATCCCTTCAGTCCGATCACATTTCGAAAGCCTAAAAGGTCCGCAATTGAATTGTTTTATCCCCATCCGCAAGTTAGCTGGAGGGCTAAACAGGAAGTAGCCGACTTGGCCAGTGAAAGTCACTAGTGCAAATTTTCCATGGGCCCAATGATCCCAGAAGATCCGGGTTATTTTATGCGCAGAAGTCAAACTTTTTTGGTTTAGTGTGTGTTGAAGTGCTCTGAAGCAAAATTCCCCAGGTTGGTTGAAGCAAGCAAAGAATGTCACAAGTGAGCAAAGTCTTCACAGCAACAAGGTTTTATTGAACAAAGATCTTTGGAGAACACTTTACAGAAATGATCTGTCCTTAGCCAAACGCCCTTGTGTTCTGAAGAAACCCAAGGAAATATGCTGTTTATATATGTTTAACTCCTCCTTTATTCCTGTCTCGGTAATTTTCCCACTTTTCCACATGTTGTTTTTCAGTTAGTCAGCTTGCTATGAACTCTGATGTCATGAATGAACTGCTGTTTTTGTACCTGCACAATGACCAATTCTGTGTACCTGATGATGTCCTTTACAATGACTACCCTAATTCTATATCACACCATTTGCCTTTATCTATTGTTTCTTTATAATAAGGCTTTGTTGATGGGGGTTTCCCACAACAACTCCCCATTCACGTGTGGTCAAGGAATATTAAGGTTTACTAGAGAATGTGACTGACACAACCTTGTTAAAGACAAAAAACCCTAGAGGTATGAACTCTAATAGATGCTGACCACCATCCCCGTAGTCCGCCTCAGAACACTGCGCTTTTACATATCTCCTTGCTTCATAACACATCATTCATCATATAGAAATAGGAGCAAACAAAGAACTAATACCAGGCTGAATTAAACAACAAACGTGATCTGTTCAGAGCAGAATATATCACATGTGCTACTGAGCAACTTTCATTGGAATGAACGAGGCCTCGTCTCCGACGCTGTATCCAGTTCTCTTTATATATCTATGATGTATTATAATAGCTGGATGGGCGCTGCCGCGCAGCTTTGCTGCTAATTTTTTCCAGTGGCTACTCACGGTACTGCAATGAAAAATACCCCTGCGGCCCACCATGGTAAAAGAGACCCCTGTAAAACTGTTGACAGGACACCTACAGTGATAAAAAATAGTCAATTATTACTCATTTTATTGTAAATGTTTAAGCCATGGAGGTTAAATCTTTGTAAAACTCTTGTACAGTTCAGAAAAATCAGTTATTTTCTTGATGATGTTATCGCTGTGTGCGAGCACGCTACGCATGTTCGTGGTGTATCTTGGGAACGAGGATGCCTGCTAGGTGAAAACAATGGTACAAAGATTAAAGGAAAAACTGAATATACAGTACAAAGGTGAACCTTCTTTTTCAGACACCAACATATTTTCATGTAGAAGTATAGAGGGCGCGGTGGGTAATTGGGCACACCTGGCGGTAGTCATTGGTTGTGCTTTAAAGATGGCAGTGTTCTCCCGCCTCTTCCTGCACCTCTCTGTTGACTTCCGGTTCGGTTGTGTTGGTAGCCATCACGCAACCCTTTGCCTGGTCGTGAGTGTCCTGACTGATTGCAGGTAGCTGTGCGGGTCCCTCTCTCTCTCCTAACTCTCCGTGCCTGTGTTTGATGCGCTTCAGGTAGGTTACCTCTCTCCTCCACTCACTCAATCTTATCAATAAGCGTAGCAGTGCTAACTGTGTTTATTATTAGGGAACCCTTGCCAACTGGCCGAGTCCGCCGCGGGTGAAGCTTGACGTCACCGCCGGCTGATCGGGTCTGCTGCTGCTTTGTCTCCTGCTTGGCCGGCTGCTTTGTCTCCTGCTTGTTTCCGGCTGCTCTTCGCTGCTGGTGGACTGTCGCTCGGCTGCTCATTGTGCTACCGCCGCAGTCTGCTGCATCGCTGGGGGCTTCCACGGCGGTGTAGATAGGGTGGTGGTAGATCACTCCGCCAGTGACCTTACGCCGTGACTGTGTAGGATTAGCGCTCGTTTTAATCATTGTGTGACTGTCTGGAGTTACTCTTTTGTTTGGTTTGAATTATGTTAGTTTAAGTTAATTTTGTTCGAGTTATTCTTTTTGTTTAGTTTTTGAGTCATTCTTTTCTTTTGGTTTTGAGTCATTCTTTTCTTTTGGTTTATCTTGGTTAATTTGGTTAGTCCCCGGGTTTCTTTTTGTTTTGTATTTTTCTGTTTTTTTTAATTTAATCTTATTATGGGTTTGGGTTAAGGGAGTTTGTATAATTTGCTTTAGTTTATGCAGTTTGAGTCTATTTATTGTGAATTTTTTTTTCTGTTGTATTAGTTTATGGTAACTCTGGTTTTTTCTTGTTTCAGTGACTGCAGGCTGGTGGTGGTGTTGGTGACCCAGGTGGCAGTGACCCTTTTCGTGTACTGTGGCTTTCTGGGATCGTGGGTGATTTCACAAGTGTCTGGGTGTTTAATATTAGTTATTCTTTTTTTTTGGTTTGTTTAGTTGATCCCCATCCCTCACAACACTTGTCCACCTGTAGGCCTCAGTCCCTGATTGTAGCTTCTTTCTCTTATGGTGTAAATGTCATTTTAAAACTTATTTTTGTGTAATAAAGTGTCCTACATTTTTACAAGTACTCGGAACCACATCGTCTCTTGCTTTGAGTGAACGAACCTGTGTCCTATATATGATAGCAAATAATTCTTTGGGTGAAATTCCCAAGGTGGCGTTGTCTGGCAACCTTACTGAATTTGGTTGATTATACACTGGTATGACGGCTGCGGCGACAATAAGTTTTTAAATAAAACATCTTCTCACTAGCTGGGAGGGGCTAATGATCAATAAGAGTGACAAAGGATGTTTTCCAGTCGGTAAATTTCATAGGGTCTCCGTTAAATGTTGTTAGTACAGGCACGGGCAGACGGTTTATGCTTAGTGAAGGTGCTATTGCTTGGGCTAGATTGAAAGACACCTCTGGGGCTGTTGCTACATGACTGGCTGGTTGAGGTTGGAATGATGGAGCACTTGGATTCAGCTGAGCCTTAGATTTAATCTCCTGAGCAGTGTTGGTTTCAGGGTCTATCTCCTCATGGTCACTTTCAGCGCTGTCATATGCTCTCACTGGAGTGGCTGCTACCTGGACTTCTTTCTGTGCTTGTAACTGCTCCAGTTTTATTCGTTCCTCTTCCAGTTTTGATCTTCTTTCTGCCCTCTTTTGCTCCATGTCTGCCAACATTTTTGCCTCTTCGAGTTTAAATTCATTTTCCAAATCATTGAGTCATGATTTCTGAGTCGGTGCCACAGCGAAGCAAACAAAGACCTCTGCGTGACTGCTCAACTTATCTTCCCCGTTTTTACTCATGAGCTACAAAATGTTTCTTTATGTTTCCGAGGGATAGAGAAGGGACATGAAGACTTAGGACAAAGTAGCTGTAAAACTGTGGTAGATGTCACTCCTAAACAGTCCCCACTGCCTGAGAGAGTGTATCTAGTTTGTGGTGACAGGTCTTATCATTGCGTGCCGCATGAAGATTGACACGGTTTCTGTTATTTGGCGTACTTAATTCCACTGATCAGAGAAGTAAAAGAATCAAACTCCTCTTTTGTTTTTCTTCTTCAAACTGAAAACTGCCAACATCAGCTCAGTAAAATCCACAACAATTAGCACAGTCCTGTACTGAACTAAAGATTTGTAGTATACATTCAAGCTAACAAAGAAGGACCGTAGGACTTAATAAACGGGGAATCTCACTCGAATCGGACTTATATATGTCTTAACTGACAGAAAACTTTATTGTCTGTGAAACATAACAACTGCAAGGGTCTGCTTTCCCCTTGTATGGAATCCTATCCAAGCCTGTTTCTGACTTGACTCTGAGATAACTCTCATTTTATGCAGCAGTATAATAACATACTTTAAGCAGCAGTACAGAAATACACAGAATGTAACATATGAACCAAAGTAATGTAGGAAATTGTGCACTCAAATATCTTTATGGGGAATTATGAATTATTATTGTGCACAACTCCAAAATGAAATTATTTGTCCAGTGACATAACTCACGTTAGAGTATGTGTATTAACAGGGAAATAGTCCTCCTTGTTAGGCACACAAGAGAGGTATATTTGAATTACGATTGTTATTAATTGTAATTATGATTTTGCAAGGGTATAGGACTTTTAAGGTTAAGTGACTGAGATGCAAGCACAATAAAACACAAACAAGGTCACCTTAGTTACACACACATTTATTACTAATACTACAGCTACAAGTAGTAAACACTACAACATTCTACAAACAAAAGGGAAAGGGAAACTGGTACACAAGGCTATGGCTGGTGAAAGTTCAAAATGCATGATGCAGTGTTATCTATTGTGTAGTTGGAAGGAGAAACCTGATAAACAGATGAGATGACTGTCACCTGAGCAGCAAGTCAAATCAACGGTACCACAGCTTAGTTACAAATTACCAATTGAAATCACCAGTCATGAAAGCAGCAGGGTTTAAGCAAGTTGATGGAGGTTTTGTACGAATACATGCTTACTCCCTGGGGTAGCTTCTTGTTGAGAATGGTCCGTTTTGCTGGGGTGAGGAGCTGGAGTCTGGATCTGGTGGTGATGAGTGAGTCGGCCAGTCCATACTTGAAAAGTCCCCATTGGGAGAGAGCTCCTGGTTTATGCTCTTCTGCTTTCCTAGGCTTGACCCTCAACTCATGATTCCAGATTCAGAAGATGCTCTTGAGTCACACCTTCAGACCAACAAACTACAAGCTTTCCACTGGCTTGGTGGTAAGCAAGAAGAACCAGCAAGCAGCATCAAGCAGCCCAAAAGAGCTGCCTAAAGACAGCTGCCTAAAAGCGGCAAAACAGCAAGGGCTGAACGCCCAACACAAAACGGCAAAAACGCACAGAGTCTCAGCTAAGACACTGTTTTAAAGTTTCAGTCTGCCCACCCAGAAGGTGCCTCCTGGCCAATCCCAGGGGTTGCAGAGTTCTGGGGGAGCAATGTCAGTCCTCCCCTGTTCATGGACAGGTGGGTACAGATCCTAAATATGGTTACGCCAATAATCAAAGCATTTATGACTTAACTATTGCATGATTCCAAGTTTTGTAATTTGGACAGTAGCTTTAGCATTCTGACAGTGAAACAAGCAGAATGGTACTAAACATAATAGGGTCATCATGTATGATGGGGTTATGTTAATGGTACATGTCCTGGCTTAAAGATAGTGTGATAAAAGTCAAGCTAAAGTATGTTGTAACAACACATACCATGACATACACACACATTCTGACATACAACAATTATCCTTAGACAAAATCTAAAACTACATTTGTAAGTCCATGGGGTTTTTTTTTACAGTCCTTTGTTCTCATGATCTGACTGCAAACAGCGGGGGTCCATGCCATTGAGTGTATGTGTGTGTGTGTGTGTGCATGTGTGTCACTGGGGAATGGCATATTGTGCAGCATGTCTTTTGCCTTATGATGGTTTACCCAGTGATCAGTTCTTGGGTTGGTCACTCAAGTCCTGAAACCCCCACAGTGGGGTTGAAGTCTGGTGCCAGTTCGTTTCTGTGTGTGACGGCTCTTAGGTGGGGGTTGTTTATCAAAACAGTGCTCTCAATTCACTATCTGGTGTGAATTGGTCTTCCTATCTTTCTGGCTCTTGTATCTTGAAAGATCAAAGATGGTTTGGGTCAGTGGTCTGGTTTGGTGACCAAGCAGGAGATGGGGGTTCCTTACCTGATCCTTTTGTTTGCAGGAGGTTGTTTAGATGGTCTGATTCTGGCTCTCACTTTGTGGGCCAGCTTTCCTTGAACGTTGAAGAAAGAGTTAGTCGGTTGTTTGAGGCTTGTGCTGTCTGCCTTCAAAACATGCAGGGACATTATCCTACACGGATAACTCCTACGCCCTGTTGTCTACTATTTGAGTCGACCACCCTGCAGTTCTTAGCTGCCCCACTGAGAAACCAGCACTCGAGGAACAAGGATGGCACTACTAGTACCATGCATCAGAGGACCTGCTGCTGGATCTTGCTGACAGATTTATACACACATCGGTTCACATAGGAGAGTGATACAAGTAAAAGATTGTCCGGGCAGAGGTGTTAGATTTATGTGTGTTTTCCGAGCTTAGCACTCATTATTGTTGTGTGTTTGAACGAACCGCCGAGTCCGCTTTCTGCTGCACTCTGAGTATTATTTTTAAATTGCTGTCTGTTTAGTTCCATGTTCACCACGTTAAACTGTTTGTGTGATCTCAGTCTACAACCAGACAACGAGCTACAGACTACTGTCTGTACACCCGCTCTCTGTAGCCATAGCAACCTCTGCTCTCCTCACGGTCGTGGGATCGAGAGTCCGTTTCCCTTCTTCTCACTTTTCCCCTCTCTTTTACGAACACACACCTACGCATCCGTTTGACCACACACAGCCGATGGTCAGATAATGCAGGACACAGCGCCGTCTTGCCCCTTTGTTATCTGCTATTGTAGTATAAACTCATATACAAGACAGTGACCTGCTAAGATAAAAAAAAAAATTGCTGCAAGAGTAATTTGTTTTATGTAACTCGTGACTCGTCCAAGTCAACCATCTTCAGCAAGTGGCAACCTCCGGGGCTGCAGAGTTCACAGGAGTTTTATGTGTTTTGCTTAGTTGTAGTTGGTAGTATAGCATTTGTTGATTTAACAATTGTTGACTTCGTTCTTGTGAAGTTAATAAATACTACATATAGCTTAAAGGTCCAGTGTGTAATATATGGGGTATTTAGCGGCCTCTAATGGTGAAGTTCTAGATTGAAGCACTCCGCGGCTCCCCCCTCCCCTCCTTAAGACTACGGTGGCCTTCACAGACAAGAGGCTATTTGCTGAAGAAGACAGCTCCGAGGATTTCTAACAAGTCAAGGGAAGCGGTGAAGATATATTTAGTTATTTAGTCTATAATACTAGAGGATATAGGTCGCAAGTAAGATAGTAATTATGAGTGCTTTACAAGCTAACATTAGCTACGTAATGCTAAACAAAACTTACGGTTATTTTATTCTAATATTAGGCATATTGATAGCGAGATAACGTTAGCATTGGCAGGATAACGTTGCAAATTGTGTTATCCGTTTGCAGAGTAAAGTACCGGAGAATAGAGAGAGAGAGAGAGGAAGAGGGCGAGCTAACTGTGCTGCTTAGCGGTGCTGCTGCAGGCAGGGCTAGGCTAGAGAGGAGAGCAAACACCGGGACTGCGGGATGGAAACCCTCCGAAGGGAAACGACTGATGTTTGTGACCTTATTTATACAATTATTTTTATTAAATTACTACTCGTTCTATACGATATTATATTTAAAATACCAACACAGTGGTATTTACATAGCAGCTTTCTGCTTTACATTACTGTAGTCTGTATAGTGTGATGTGTTACAGCAGTGTAATGTGAGTCAGTAGCCTCTTTTACAGCCTGTTCAAAGCGGGAATACTGCGCCTGTAATCCACCTCGCTGTTCTGTTTAATCCGTATTCAGACCACATCAGGCGGTGCAGGGTTAGGAGGCGTGTGGGTGTGTTTGTGCTTTAGAAGCTAACAGCTGTAAAACAATTAGAAAATAACGTTCATTTATCTGATTCACCAGCTTCTTCACTAACAGCTCAGCCTCTAGCTCACTCAGCTGTTCTCTCGTCTTTTTATTATGAGTCAGGAATAAAGTCTAACTTCACTTTTTACGTTAACAAAGAGAAACGTCCTCCCCTCGGATTTACAGCTATAATGCGGGCTCTCTGTATAAAAGAGGCTACTGAAAACATCAGCAACACTAACGTTACTGAATGAGTAACGTTATATAAATAAGATATAGTTCACTATTTTTTTTTTTTTAATCATGTTGTTGTAGACTTGTTTGGGAACACTGGACAGCCTACAATCCATATTCTGCACTACCATCACCATATTTCCAACATGTCATGAAACTTATAACTTACTAAGCCTTATCTGTGTTTTTCCTGTTTTTATTTATTTCAGACTTCTTGAAGAGATGATCTTGGAGGAGAACAGCAGCTCACCAGTGAACTGTTTCAGAGGCAGCCAAGGTTCATTTGTTCAATTTAAATGTGCAAGTTTACCAAATAAAAGATATTAATCAGATGTGCTGTAATAATTGCTTTGATATACAATGACAGTACTTCCCTACAGTGTCAGTATATTGTCATT
Organism: Euthynnus affinis; assembly: GCA_029490765.1. NCBI lineage: Eukaryota > Metazoa > Chordata > Actinopteri > Scombriformes > Scombridae > Euthynnus > Euthynnus affinis. Next base: position 28,090,771 of record CM055855.1, read on the forward strand.
ACCACTTCCACTATTGATTTATATTTTCGTTATTTATATATTATTCAGCAACATGAAACAGTAGTGAAGTTTGAATACCACTGATCCTCAGAACAGGACATTGTAGAACATGTTATGGATTCATTTTCATCACTTCAGGTTATGTAAACTGCAATTTACTAGTTTGAACAACAAAATAAAAATATGAAAAACAACACTAAGAATAACATTTATGATAAAATATCTTTTATTTAACAAACATTTTTGGACATCTTTTTCAATCTTTTACTGTTAAAACAAACATTTTTACAGTTTATTCTGTTTTCTTCAGAGATGTAGTTAACTCGTTAACTTAGGTTCGGGAGCGGAACCACGCCTCAACCACACCTCTAATCATCTACCAAGCCTACTTATACCGGGTCAACCCTTCCTACCCGGTCTGTCTCAGATTTCTCGAGAGCAGACAGACCGTGCTTCTCGCCTAAACGCTCATACAGGAACTTCGTTTCATACAAAGACAAAACCATTAAATCCTACTACTCACCACGGATCCAGAACTGCCGACCGATCCAGACAACGATCTGCACAACGATCTATCCGACACTGGTCCACCAGACTCGCAACAGTAACCAGACCGAACCCGGGGTAGTCGCATGCCTGCGGCGTTCAGCGTACCTCACCCCGCGGGCCTCTCCATCTGACCTCCGCAAACGTTTCCTCTCCAACTCCGACCTCGAAGTCCCGCAGACACCAGGCCTCCTCTCCTTCTTCAGCGAGGACTGAGCGACACGGGATGGTCGCAGGAGCCAGGTCCGAATTTCTCCTCACCACCACCAGCCATTCACACCATGCAGGCTTCAGCTCGTTGCTCTGCCACAGCGCACTCGCGGCGCGCCCTCACCTGCGAGGCAGCAGCCTCCGCGCCCACATATTGAGCTGAATATCAGAGACTGAACCACTGCTCGCCTCCAATGCTTCCTGTGAGAAAATACAGCGCATTTCACCGCAACGCACACGAAGCCGACTTTTAGACTGCATCCAGCCTTCACCAATGCAGCAACAGACTCCATACATCCCACACTTCCGGGTTCCTCACCTGAGCTACCATCCAGCAGTGACGTCAGACGTGACGTCACAGGGCATTCCCTGCCTCAACCACAGCCTGCAGCATCAGCCCCCTCGGGTGGGCGTCAGGTTGTATAACCCCCTGTGCCTGCTCCCTCTGTTTCTGATTTCTCTCATCCCCGTCTTCGCAGGCTTCACAAAATCCCTGTACACATACATCCTTCCATCCCATCATCCCTTCCTCTACCCTTCCTTCAGCCGTACACAGCCACACGGCTTCTACTCTCTTTTCTCGCATAACCAACACGGCAGAGCCCCATTCACCAACTCAAGGGGTCTCATCACAAGCCACCAGTTGGTGCTCAACGACCTCCTCTTTCACTTCCAACTGGTCTATCCTTTCCCCCTCCCCTCCCCCCCTCCCCTCCCCCTCCCTACCCCAACACCCAAATGTTTTTTCTCATTGTGCTACCAATTTCAACCTGGCCACTGCACTGCCACTCATCCAATCATCTTCATCTGCTTTCAACCTTCTTTCGTCTCTCCTGCACGTAGATTTAGCACAGTTCATTAAGCAATCCTTCTTCAACAATAGCCAGCTCAGGGAAATGTACACAAACCATAGTTCTGTGCAACTCCACGGCTTACTGCGCTCATAGTCTAAAGACAGTCACAGTCTAAGACCTAGCCCCCACAGAATCCACTTTCACTTTTTCTGAAATATTATCCGCACTGAAATATTATCTGTTCAGCATATCCCACGGAGAGACATACTAAATATTATCTTTCTATCATGTTTATCATAGGGGTTCATTTTGGAGAAACAGGGTCTTACAGCTACCAAGTACACCCTGTTAATCAACCAGCTGGCAGGTTACGGCAACCAGGAAACACTCTGAGGCACCCTCGACTCTGAAATCTTCTGCCGTATATTCGCAGCACGCACTTCCCTCTCCCGCAAGTTGCGCGGAGCTCCTTCCCTCTCTGCCACAGTATGCACTGTAACTGCCCCTCCATCTCATTAACCCCCCTTTTCTTCACGTCATGCCACAGTCTTCCACCGCTGGTCATCGGCTATACCCCCTCCTCCCAATCATCCCTAGGCGCACGGTTAATGTCCCCATGCTAAAGGGGGTCGACAAACGGGGAAGGCTGACCCGTTTACCAGGGAGGCAGGACGGCGAGCTACAACTTCAATCACCGGCTATGCTCTCTGTCCAACTGCCGTCTCCTGCACATCTGCTCCTTCTGAGGCAGGGTCCAGGCCAGGAGCACCTGCCCCACAGTCTAACCTCAGCTGCAGACTATCCGCTACAGGACCTCAGCACACCTGTTAAGAAGCCCCAGGCAGGCTAAAGAAGTAGACGATGCACAACACTGACTCCCTTACAATATCCATCTTAACAATTTTCTCATTGTTACTCTACTATTCTCATCTCTTCGCCATAGGCTCATCACACTCAAACATTTCTCTGAATCCTTCTGTGCAAGCAGAAAGCATCAGGGCCTGGCGCTTTCATCGAGTTCCCAGGTATCGCCATGAACCCGATCTCGTTCAAAGCATCTCTGCCTCCTGAGTCATACATCGCATCTCTCTGTTTCTGTTATTACTGCGATGGAATTTCCATTTTTCAAGGGTTGCATTATTTAGTTACAAAGTTCAGGTAAAAGCTTGGTTTTTAAGGTTACGCTGTAATTTGTGTATTCTCCCTGAGACTTCAGCCGTTCGTGATGTTCAGGAAAACAGGAGCCTCTGATAATCCAAGGCTAAGCAGACCCTGGCTAGACAACACTAACCATGACCCGAGGCTCCATGCTAAACGACTCGAGAGGTCACGGTTCACCATTTCACAACTAACGAACTATTTAGAGTAAAATTTCACATTGTAAGCCGATCTGCTCAGGTCAAGGACTAGTCCCTGATTTCAGAAGACAGAACAGCTTGGACGTTGCTGTTCACGGTTCACCTCGATCAAGTAACTCTAAGAAACACCTAAGATATCAAAGGGTCGTTACAGATGATGCCAGCAGATGGAAATACACACATAAAATCCAGTCTTCTCAGAATGGCATTTCCATCCTCTATGAAGACTCCATCACCCAGCCGGAGGACATCTAACCGCACACAGACACTGCTCTCTCCATAGGTTTCTGCGACTACTACGGGGGAGATGCTTCGCCTCTATTGGCCCACAGTGTTCCAATCCCTTGACTCTGAGATGTTTATCACTTACCCAGACTTCTCCTGACTTGGTCTGCAATACTTCTGATATGATGGGTGTGAATGTCCCAGACATGGTGAATAATGCCGAACCATAGTGCCTGAGAAAAATGAGAAAAAAAAAAGCACATGAATGAACTTACTATTATAATCTAATAATATCTATCTAATGTGTTTATCAGAAACTGCTGATTTTCATCCCAACAACAGACTAGATCAGATTATTTTGTAACAGGGTCACAAAACCACGGCAACACAACCGCCTTCTCTGGAAACCTTTTTTAATGGGATCTGCAGTGACAAAGTGTACAGGGACAATAAACATCAGAACCCCTCGTTGACAGGTCTCTCTCTCTCTCTGTTTCTCTCAGCTTCATCTCCGACTGCGACAGTATATACATTTTACACAGACCCACAAGAAACAACTTTATGGAAACAGCATAACTACATCAACCTGAGCAACAATGAACAAAGTGATCGTATAGTGGAATTTTAAGGCATACCTGCAGTGACAAAGTGTACAGGGACAATAAACATCAGAACCCCTCGTTGACAGGTCTCTCTCTCTCTCTGGGGGTTTATAGAACAACATAAAATTAGGAAAATAAATAAATAAAATCTGTCTCACACACTGTCTTTACACTACAGGACATAATAACATTTCAATATTTCAATTACAATACAAACAACCGTCTTTTATAACAAAAAACTACATTTCCCATAATGCTTTGTTTATAAATGCGCGAACAGCGCAGCCTGCTAACATTGTTACCTTCGCCAAAAAGTCTGTTCACTCTACAGAAAGAACACAGAAAAGTCACAAAATATCACATTTTACCATACTCTCAGTTCCCTGCATTCATATGTTAACCCGTTCCTGCACTTAGACCACAACAAACTAAACAATATATCTGGACGTTGCATCCACGTACCTGTTTCTCTCAGCTTCATCTCCGACTGAGAGAAACAGATTGTTTCCGTAAACAACCGCGGACTGAGCTACTTCCGCCATTTTCCAAAATAAAAGAATTTCAAAATAAATTACAAAAAGAAAATCAGTATATTTGAAGTGACTCCCATAAGTTTTGTTATTTTTGCGTTAGCACCAACCAAAGACACATGACAAAATACAAGATATTAATCATTTTCTAAAAGTTTGCTGAAATAACAAAACCACATTGCTACAATTTCATTAACACACTTTCAGTCAGAGACAAGTAGCTATTCAGTGAAATCAACTTCTGTTGTCTTTGGTTGTAATGAAAACTTCTGTACTTGCAGCCATTAATGACACATGGTGAAATACTCCTGACATATTATGAAGAGAAAGGCAACACTGTGTATCGATGCTGCAGGAGCTCTCTCATAGCTGCAGAAACAGCAGTAACATCAAGAAAATAGTTGCGTGAAAAGAGTTACGTCACACAGTCACATAACCTGTAATACATTATGCTACGTCCTAAAATACTTCTGACTGATAAATGTAAAATTAAAGCTGTGGTAGCGATTAACGTTACATGTTCTCCAACATTGAAACGTGGGAAACATTACTTGTTTTGAACTATAAGCTAACTTTACACTGTGTGTACATGTGCTACTAAATGACAGATTAGCAGCAAACAATGAAATTATGGAGCACTGAAAAATATTCACAGACTGTGTTAACTGCGTGATGAGCAGACTTCTCCTCAGTTTATCTTTCACATTAACTCATTACTCTGACTTAGTGTCCTTAGCTCATCACCAGCGCTAAATACCTTAGTTATCGGTCTGTTGTCTTTACTGCCACAGAAAATGAATAAATCTTTAGGTTATTAGCACCACGTCACCTCCCTGTTGTCTCTTATTAGACCAGCAGCTCTGAGAGAGACTCAAACTGAAGCTACAATCTGCTAATATGGCTAATATTTCACGCTACGTAACATTAGAGGTGTTTCTATCCAGGGAAACGTATCTACTGCTAATACATATTGTACATCATCTAAGTTATAAAACATTACCAGCGGAGTGAAATAAATCTACATTACACTCTCACCTGTCCAGCAGAAAACAGGAAACTTCAGCATCAGTCTGCAAACATTTCTCTCATAACAGATTTCCATCGGGGTTTATCCTCTTCATGTAGTTGCTAGTCCGTTTAGCTTCTTCTGTTTTCGTTTCAGTGACGATGGCAATTTTCTAAATAAGTATCATCCTTCATTCATCAGGTTTTGGTTCCGAATCTTCTCACGATACAAAATGTTTGGTCCGTTCTTCTTTTTTCCCGTTTTGTTCGTAAAGCCGGTGCATTTCCGGTTGTCTCCCACTGAATCTAAAACGCGTTTGTGTTAGTTTTTTCCATTCAGCGCTACTGTAGAGACCAACATGTCAGCTCCCACGGAGGGCGACCCGCTCCTATGTAGATATAAATGCCTTTTTTCTAAGGTAACAAAAGCATTACAATCATTATTTTCAGATGATTAGACACTAATTTAAATGTACTTTTAAATGATCTATTCAATTTTTACCAAGTCTGTTCTTTTAGATGTTTCTAAATATTACACACTGGACCTTTAAGGAGGGGAGGGGGGAGCCGCGGACTGCTTCAATCTAGAACCTCACCATTAGAGGCCGCTAAATACCCCATATATTACACACTGGACCTTTAAGAAATATAACTAATAACCAAACGCACCCTGTTCAAATCCAACAGTGTCTCTTCTAGTTTTAATTGCCTTCCTTTGTTGCAGCATCTTTAGATTTCATTAGTTTCCACAAATTTTCTTTAAACAATGGTAAATTGTTTTTATTTTTAGATTTGATCAGTATCATCAGAGGACAGAACATCGTCCGAGTTCAAACTGATAATATCATGGATAAATTCTTCTTGTTTGGTTCTGGGAATGCATTTGCCATGGTCTTAAATTTACTTTTTAGTCAGTTTTCTTGCCAGTTCTTAAATTATAACTTTTAGTTATTCCTTCTGGTGTGTTAATAAATATCAAATCAATTTGTGTACTAGATCATTTTGCAATCCTAGTTGGGCCTTTTACTTGTTGTACTCTTAGTTTTATCCTCCCAGTTCACATTAAAATCAGCAATAAGTAATAATTCTTTGTTGAGATTGCACTCTTTCAAGACTTCTATGAGTTGATCATAGAAAGTGTCATCAACAGAAGGGGGCCTATAGACACCTATGATGTTAAAAGACATTTGTTGGGATAACATTATTTTTATGCCAACATATTCTAATGTGTTACCTGCATTATAAACCACACGTTCACATCTGATGTTGTGTCTCACATAAAAAAGTATCCCTCCTGAAACATTGGTATTATCACACCTTGTGTAAACAAAGTTAAGTCTGTTAAGGACGAGGCCGACTCAAAAAGTTGCTGCTCATTCATCACTTGCATCAGAGGAGTCCCAGACACACTCGGGCACAAATCAGCATCTAAGTTCTGCAATGCTCCAGGGGTCACTGGTCCAGGATTTAGCTGAACATCAATGAAGTTCAGGATCAGCAGGAAGAGGAGACCTGCTACTCCTAAATGGGGTGGCAGATGAACAGTCCACTGGATCAGTGATTCGCTCTGGTATCTGCGCTCGTCACAGGACAGAAGAACAGATTGTAAAATATTCCAGTAAGTTATTGTCATACAAGTGTGAGGTTCTTTTTAAAATATACTAACTTGAATTTCCACTGTTATAAAATGCAAAGCACACACAGCGACAGTTCAGGAACTTTATTTACAAGCCATTAAAACCGGGTATCATATTAGTGTGCATTGAACCAAGTCTCTGTCACTGGCGTCTCTATTTTCTCCCCTTCCTCGTCCACACCCTGTTCATTTCTCACACACGCACTTAATCCATCACTTGATCAAGAGTTCAGTTCACTCAGTCCAAGTTAAAAAAAAAACAATGGGCCCTATTTTAACGATCTAAAGCGCAGGGTAAAAAGCGCATAGCGCAATTGCATTTAGGGTGTGTCCAAACCCACTTTTGCTATTTTAATGGCGGAAAAATGGTCAATGCGCCAGGCGCATGGTTCAAAGGGGTTGTACTTAGTCTCCTCATTAATCATGGGTGTGTTTTCGGCATAACATGCAGTAACCAATCACAGTGTCATCTCCCATTCCCTTTAAGAGCCAGATGCGCTTGGTTTTAGGCGGATTGCTATTATGACGGCGCATTTGCCAAAAGGGAGCGCTTCTCTGCACGTGCTTAAAGGGAAAGCACACGATCCATAACGCACACACTGGCCCTGCTGCCCTGAGATCCTCCTGTGGTCCACAGACCACCAGTTTAACATCCTGTTCATTCATTTGCTGCAATTTTATCCTTGTTTGGTTTTTGAAAAATTGTTTTGTTCAGTCATGGAGTAACAGGTCAAATCAGCGGAGTTTAAATTGCTGAACTTGTGGAAACCTGATCACTGTAATCTCAAAAATGTTGAAGAATATATATAAGAATATAGAAGCTGTGCAGATTTATTCCCTTCGTTGGTTTAATAATTATTTCCTCATGTCATCATGTATTGATGAAGCAGGAAAGTTGATCTGTGTCTGATCAGCTGTTGTCCGTCTGTTTAAATACCTACATGTCACAATTTGGTCAAATAATTAAACAATTTAATCCATAATTACTGCAATTAGTTAATTCTGATGAATATTATGACTGACATGTAATTTCTTTAATTATATTAATAATAATCTTTCACATTGTAACACTTTTATTTATTACCTTTTGTGTGTGCGCTGCTGTGCATCCAGTGTGTGTAACAGGCAGAGTGTATGTTGTGCACCTGCCTGTGTAGTTGCATCTTACATAATGTGCTCTTAAAATAACAATGAGACATTGCGCCATTGACTGTAGACCAGGTTTTTGTTGGTGTGACGGCCCCTGCCTAACCATCTATGGGTTACTGTGCTGATGTGGTGTTTATGTTTATATTTCTGTCGAAGGTGCCTGGACAGTGTGGGTGTGGCAGCAGGCGGAGTCAGAAACACCTGGGCATTATGCTGTCAAGGATAAAAGGCCAACTGGCAGTGTGACACTCTCTGAATCCCATCCTAGCAGCCAGCAGCCGCAGGCCTTCTGTTTTGTTCTGTTCCGTTCTGGTTCTGTTTTGCACTACAACACATACATTTCATCATCCACACACTCACACTTACATTACTGATATCACTGACTTCCACACTCCATACTTTTGTCAATCATTTTTGTAGTTTATTTTGTTATAATAAATACTTTTCTTTATCGTCATCCCACGTCCTTTCATTATATGTCATGGCCTAGGAGCCGGGTCATGACAGTTGGTCAAAAGCGCAATTGCTCTCTGCTTCCTCAAGATAGCAATGTGCCAACAATGCGCCTGACCACACCTTACTTTTAAATCAACACGTCCATGGGCGCACTGATGGGCGCAAGTGTTATTGTTATTTTAACAACGCGGGCGCTGGGCGTGAAAATGACAAATGCGCTGGTCTTAAAATAGCAATGCGACTTGCGCTGCGCTTTGCGACACACCCAATATCAGAAAATATAAAACCATAATCTTGAAGATCACCAATGTTGTGCAGAAAGATCTTGCGGTGGTCCTGGTCTGCTCAGATTTCTGATAGGACTTATGGTTCTCTCTTTTTTGACAGGCTGACAGAGCTTCTTTTCTTCCAAGCTTCAAAACCCTTTTACTGTTCATTTTCAAGAGCAACTGGACAACAACTGGACATCGCCATCTCTGCCTCACCTTACCTCAACTCTACTCTACTCTATTTTGTTTATCATAAATTGAAATATTAGATTAGATTAGATTGAATTTGATTAAATTTTGAACTGTCTTATTTAAGAAAGAGTTTGTTTTTGTTTTGCTCTACCAGGATGCCGAGGAAGGGAAGGCTCAGACGCTGAGATGGAGGAAGCTCGACCTGGCAGAGCTGAGTCTACCCAGTCCCACCCTATTTGAAATGTATTCCTAATGTACATTTGTGCTCTTGGTGATGTGGGAAACCCGTAAATTATATTTATTATGTACATGTTGTGACTCCATATCATGTCTATGTAATATATAGTATTATCAGAATTATATTTATGTTTATATATTTTTATGTTTTGTGTATACATGATACAGAAAAACACACTAAGTATAATTATTGATCAGCACTAATAATTAACAGCCATACCGCTGCCTGAAATAATAACAGAGCATCAATGACACAAATACCATCAGCTCCTCCCTGATAACTGTTCCCCATCAGCTGCTGGGGCTCCTCACACATGACCCACCAACACCGGCCCGTGTCACTCTCAAAATTTCTGCTGCAGGAATTTTCTAGTTCTTGGTATTAACCAACCCTATATCATTATATCTTAGTAACTTACCATCAGCATTAACAAGTTGTTTAACCAATAAGTAACATGGTCAACCCATTTTTCATAATATAGTGATTTATTTTTATATTGAATGCTCTAAATATAGGAATTAGTTGATAAAAAATTATGTTTGTAAATCAGTTTAGAGGCCAGCAGAGCTTGTTCATGAATATTTAATAACTTTACAGGTAACTTAACAATGTTATAATCACATATAAGTTGAAAATTGAAGTTCATCCATTAAACTAAATACATACATGTTGTCTTCTTCTATAATCAAATTAGTTAATCATTTCACTTTGAAAGTATTATTTAAACATTTTAAAACCTAGTACGTCCAGACCCCATTTATTTTTATGTTAAGATATTTTTTCTGAATTTATGACATCTGTTCTCCGTCTCCAAATGAAATTAAATCTTATCTATTATATTGTATATTTCAGTAGGTATTCCAATGATTATGACACAAACAGATCTGATTATTCCTTCACTTTTAGACAGAAAAACTCTTTGCCAGTTGGATTTGTGTTTTATTTGATCCCAACTTGCTCTGACATCATGCACAACAACAACTTGACGAGATCAAGTTGTTGAAGCTGCAGCTTTTCTCCACTGAGGGCATGATGGGAGACACCTGGATGTCACCTGATCTAGCTCAGGTGTTTGATATATACAATAATATGATGTTTTATTTTCATTTTGGATCTCAGTAGTTTGATATTCTACTAAGAATTCAGATGTGTTGATGAAAACTTATCAGCCAAAGAGACAGAAAACATTCAATAACCAAAACCAGACAGACACAATATGAACATCAAATCATTTAATTATTGTCCACATTAAACTTTTGGTAACAAGTATAAAATGAAGATTTTCATTTGTACAGATGTGAAGTCTGAATATTTGACAGATAAATGATATCATGTCTATTTCTGCTTCTTTTACTTTTTGATATTTAAAATTTTGATATGTGCACATTTGCATGTAGGTCATGAACACATCTTTACATGCATATACTCAACCCTGAATGAGTTTGATTAGTGAGACATCAGCTGATTACAGTCGGCATGTTGACCAGCAGGAAGTGATCCACTTGCTGCAACAGTTAAATTTCTATGTAAAATAATTTAATAGTCTAATATAAGAGATTACAGAATAAATAGTTTTGATTATCACAAGGTCCTTTTAACAGTTTATATTCTATCATACAGATCATCATTAAAACAATGTTAGTGATTGATCAGCTGAGCTTGAGTAGATTGATCTGATAACGTTTCATTAAATCAGGATCAGCTCTAACAGGAAGTAAATATTTCTCTGACTTCCTGTAGATTATTTGAAGGCTGCTGGAAACTGTCTGACTTGACTGCAGCTTTTTGTCACTTCCTGCTGATGCTGCTGCCTGATCCCTCCAAGAAAGGAGCAGTTCATCTCAAACAAACCTATTGATCAGTTTTCTGATAAGGAGACATGTTGGTCAGTAAAAGACGTGAAGGCTCTCCTGCATCTTCACTCATGGCTCCTCAGAGCAGAATAAGAGCTTTGGGACGAACTGCTAGATGGCGGAGCAGAACGACTTCCAGTTCAAGTGAGGATGGAGGAACTTCAGGTTTCTCTAATCCTCCACTCTGATTACAGAAAGCAGGTTTGTGGTTTACATGACAGGACAGAAATCAGCTGACTGCAGAGAGTCGACTGTAAACTGGTTACTGAAGAGCAGCTGAACACACTGATGAAGTGTTTTGATCTGATGAAGCTGAGAGCAGAAAAGAGGCTCAACTATGACAGGAAATATTGATAAGAAGAAAAGCAACAGCTGCTGTTACTATAAAATAAACTCTGACTCTACTTTCACTGAAGTGGATCAACACATGATAATTAAACATTAAACTAAAAGAACAGTTATATATCACAGAGGAGGCTGTTTCACACAATCACACATTTTAAAATGTAAAAGACAATTGTGTGTCTCTGAAAAAAAATGACAATTTTCAAAGTGACACTAAAATGAAATAACTTTTATACTGTTTAAACATTTATACTAACAGTGTAGAGCTTGTTGTCTACACAGCTGACTGATGTTCATCTACATCACTGCATCTTTATCTGCCTTTTAGTTTGCTCAACATGTGTCGCAGCCCTACTTTTTTATTTTTTTATCCATTCGTTCTTTTATCTCCTCCAGTTTCTTGACCTTCTCTGTGTCTCTGATCTCCTTCATCTTCTCAATCAGGAAGTCCAAGTGGACATGAATTGACAGTGAATTATCATTCAGAGCGATCCGCTCTAGTTGTTCCACATGTTGGTAGACCTCTGAAAGCAGCTGAATCTTCTTTACTTTCAGTTTTTCCATCTCTGCTTGAAGATTTTCCAGAAGGCTCTTCTTCTTCTCACATTCTGCTCCATTTTCTTCATATTTCTCTTTCACATGTTGTACTGTCTTCTTAACTTTTCTGGTCTTGATCACATATCTCCACTCTTCTTTCACATGATCTTTTGCAGGACACTTTTTGGTACAAACAGTACAGCGACCTCCTTTCATGACCTCACAGTGTTTTGGACTCCGGGCCTTTGTGCATCCAGGATAGTGACAGGTCTCTTTACAGATGTTACAGGTGACAGCTCCTTTATAAAAAAACAACCCCCACCTCCCACCATGGATGACTTCTTTTTCTTTGCAGGCTTCATCAACTTCTACAGTGAACTCTTCATTCTTCTTCATCTCTTGTTCATGGTTCTTCAGAGCTTCTTCAGTCTGTTGGATTTCGTTCTGTTTTAGTTCAATCAGCTGGATTCTTTCTTGCAGGTTTTGGATGCTGGCTGTCAGTCTGATTCGTGTGTTCATCACTTCGACTGTTGTTATCAGCTGTTGAGGTTTAGATTTTTCCAGGAAGTCTGTGAATTGTTTCATTCCTGTCTCTGTTACCTTCCATGCGTTCTCTAAAGCAGACTCTGTTTCTTCTGTTCTCTGTGTGGTCTGGCGATTATCAAAAAGGAAGTGAACGGACTGATTCTTCCCATTTTTGGCACATTTAATGTTTGCAGCTTTAAGAGCTTCCAGAGCATCAGCAGGTGTTATTCCATTAGAGTGTGTGATGAGAGCAACAATGTTTTTCTCCATGTCTTTTCCAAACAGAGACATCACGGAATCAAAGATGTACTTCTGTCGGTCACTCAGTTGATTCTCAGTTGACTTCAGCACCAGACCCACTGCATCAAGTTCATGAACTCCATCTACTGATCGTAACAAGTCCAATAATCTTTGACTGATGATGTCATCTTGTTCACTCCCTCTGGTGTCTCCGTATCCAGGAGTATCGATGATGGTCAGAGAGAAGGGCAGAGTTTTACCTTCAAATCCAAAGATCTGGTACACCATCACATCTGATGTCTGACTCTCTGACTGATTTCTCTTCTTCTCTTCTTCTACGAGTTCAAACCAGATGTTTTCCTTAAACTTCACTCCCATGGTGTAGTTGACCAGAGTGTTGATCAGAGTAGATTTTCCTGCTCCTGTTTCTCCTACAAGTAAGATGGTTTTGTTTTCCTTGTTCACGTTTTTCTCACCAACAGTTTTTCTTGTCAGAGTTCCAAACTTCTCTTCCTTTGTTCTCAGCTGGTAGACATCAGGAGATCCTGAAGAGATCAGAGAACTTTTGGAGATGATGTCCTCATACTTTATATAAGTCCTGTAGAAAAAGTAAAGATTCAATCAACATAGTCTTTTCTCATCACATTAAACATGTCTAATGATTTTTCACATACATACAATAGTATCTGGTTTCATGTGACTCTTGTGCTCCAGAAATGTAGTTAACTTGTTAACTTACGTTCAGGAGCAGAACCAGGCCTCAACCACACCTCTTAGCATCTGCCAAGCCTACTAATACTGGGTCAACCCATCCTACCCGGTCTGTCTCAGATTTCTCGACCCTCCCTTTATTCATTATCCCGCAAACGGATTTAATCCAGCCTGAGAGGTGATTATGTAAACTATAAAAATGGGCTGCAATTTTTCAATAAACTGCTGTTCTAATTGCATCCACTGAATGGCGCAATAACAATTGTGTTACTTTGTGTTTTGCCTGCGCTATTTATTTCGGCTTCTACTTTTAGCATTATATGCTTTGTCACCCTCATAGTCCCATTATGTCGCTGTCAAAAAAGAGAAAAGTGGATGCAGAGTGCAGAGTGTTCCAAGAAAAATGGTCAAACGCCTATTTTTTTACGGAAGTGAATGGGAAAGCAGTATGTTTGTTGTGTTCACAGCATGTTGCAGTGCTGAAAGAATATAACCTTCGTCGCCACTATATGAGTCTTCATGCAGACAAATATGACAACTTTCAAGGACAGCGGAGAAAAGAGAAGATGGATGAACTGTTGTCGGGTCTGAAGAAACAGCAGTCTGTTTTTACTCATAGCCGAGACATCAGTGACGCTGCGGTGAAAGCTAGCTACCTCATTGTTGACGAAATCGCTTCAAAATCATTTAGTGAGAGTGAATTCATAAAAACATGCATGGTGAAGGCAGTGGAGATTGGGTGCCCTGAAAAGCGACAGGCTTTTGCAAATAAGAAACACCATCGCAGACAGGATTTCCGATCTTTCAGTGGATTTGGACAGCCAGTTAAAGAACAAAGTAAATGCTTTTATTGCCTTTTCAGTTGCAATTGATGAAAGCACAGACATTACAGATGTTGCACAACTGGCCATTTTCATCCGCGGAGTTGATGACCGTCACCGAAGAATTCGTAGCACTTTTCTCCGCACTCGTCAGCGCACTGGACAGGGTCGGAGTGGACTGGTCCCGCGCTGTCAGTCTGGCTACGGATGGTGCGCCCTCAATGATCGGAAAAAAAGCAGGTGTTGTGACAAAGTTCAGAGAGAAAGGGCGATCTGCAAATGGAGGACGTGATTTTTGGACTTTTCACTGTATTTTGCACCAGGAGGCCTTGTGTTGCAAGTCATTAAACATGGATAACGTCATGAAGGTGGTCATCAAAACGGTGAATTTCATCCGATCCAGAAGCCTGAATCACCATCAGTTTGACAGCCTTCTCAGAGAGAAAGACCACATCTATGGCTTGCCATACCACACTGAGGTAAGGTGGTTAAGCCGAGGTGTTTCTATGACTTACGAGAAGAAATTGAACAGTTCATGGAAGAAAAGGGTAAACTGGTGTCAGAATTTCATTCCGGAGAATGGATGCAGGACCTTGCATTTATGGTGGATGTTACCGAGCACCTGAATATCTTGAACAAACAACTGCAAGGACGCAACAAAGTTGTCACAAAGTATTATGACAGCATACGTGCTTTCAAGTTGAAGCTGTCATTGTGGGAGATGCAACTTGCCGGTGGTGATGCAACCCACTTCCCCTGTCTGAAACATGTGTGCGCAACCCAACATGTCGCAGACATGAAGCGGTTCAAAGATAAAATAACGGGATTGTTATGGGAGTTTGAGCAACATTTTCAGATTTTTGGTGAACTGGAGAAAGACTTCAAAGTTTTTTGCTCGCCATTCACCGTGAATCCCTCTGATCTGCCCGTCAACATCCAACTCGAAATAATTGACTTGCAATGTGATTCGGATTTGAAGGGCAAATTTTCCGCAGCTGGCTTGGACACATTTTATCAGAACCTCTTGCCAGGTTACCCCAACTTGACAGCCCTCGCTGCAAAGCTGTTGTCCATGTTTGGAACCACATAACTTTGCGAGCAGGTTTTCTCTGTAATGAACATTAATAAAACAAAGCTGCGCTCAAGGCTCACGCACAGCCACTTGATGACATCCTGAAGTTGGCTGTCACTCAGAATGCCTGATATTGATGCATGGGTGAAAGCCAAAAGATGCCAGATATCAGGAGTTGGATACACTGTCCTCAGGCTCCAGCTTTATGTTTATATATTTTTATATTGATGTGCTATTGTTTTTCATTTGGATTTGTGACTCTGGTTCTTGCACTTGTTTGTGAAACAGGATTTTATTATTTTATCTACATTTCTGCCTGAGAAATGACACCCTGATATAGTTCTGTGGTCTGTGATACTGTTCTGGTTCTGTGATTCACTGAGGCATTGTGTGATTGTGTTATTTGTCCAACAAAAACAGAAGTGTTTTATGATTAATAGTGATGTTGTGTTTGTCCTGATGGGACAGTATTAAAACAAAGAAAACAATCTGAAGTTGTTGTTTTTATGTTATATACCATGATTTACTGGTCCAGCCCACTTGGGAATAGAATTTCCTCCATGTGGCCCCTGAGCTAAAATGAGTTTGACACCCCTGTTCTAAGCATTAATCTGTTATTGCAGTACATTTACAGCAAGTATTTAGTCTGATCTTGTTGACAAAATCACCAAGTGGCAGCGGAGCAACTTTGCTCCAGAAACAAACGTGGTTCTGCTGCTTATTTGTGCATCTCCTTCAGGCAGTTCACTGTGCAGCACTGGGCACCACAGCACACCTGAAAGTGGGGACAAAAAGTCTCATTATTCTTCCTACTCCAGCGCCAGTGTAGTGAACACTGGGCAAGTTGACTCAGGAGTAAGGAGTAGTGAGGACGGGAAGATGCTTAATAAAATAAAACAAAAATTAATATATACTGATCCATTTGTTTAAATACATGTATATTTATGTAAAGGTGATATCTGTACTGTTCTTTCCAGAAATGAAGAACATGAAGCTTCACTGTACATTCAGGCAAACTAATGTGGCAGCTACAATTCATCTGTGAACATTTATCTTCAAAGGGGATTATATCATGTATCAAAATGCTGTGGAGACATTAGAACCAGTGTGAATCAGCAAAGAGCTGCACACATCAGTTCATGAGATCATTTTCTCCCCGGGATGACAGAGCACGACTTAGCTAGCAGCTGAGATGACCGGCAGCTTTCACCCAGCCAGCAGCTCCTCACATCTCCGAAAACGTTGCAGCAGACAGCAGATGTTATTTGAATAAACTGACCACTAGTGCTGTGCGATACTGCAAAATTTGGTATCGATCCAATACCAAGTAAGTATCGATACTATCGATATTTTAGATCAATCCGCCCACCACTACTGACCACATGTTTGGAATCAACATGGTTACTTTCTCGCCTGAAAAAATATTTAATCTTAATAAAGTCAGATATTAACAGTCCTAGAGAGAAAATTACAGCAGTCTAGTTCAAAATCTCCGCCAAGACACCTGGCTCAGGGAAATCCGATGTGCGTCGCATCGCAAGGCATGCTGGGTAATGGAGGCCCAGAGGGGTGCGCTCCTGACGTCTAAACAGTGTCAATAAGTTGAAACTGAAAAAGAAAAAGTTGAAACTGAAAACTGAAAAAAATTACTTCGTGAAAAAAATGACAGACAGACATGAAAAAAAAATTAATGATTGATGAACATTGAAAAACACATCTAAATGCAAAAAATACCAAAATAAAATAAGATAATAAGATTGACAGATTGTAATCTTTTAAAATTAAAAAGTGTTTTATTTTTCAGTTCAACTTTTTTCAATGACAATAGATTTTTTTTATTGCAGGGTTTGATTTCAATGCCAAATTTTATTTTTGATGCCAAAATATAAATGTCATTGTTCTAGCCTCATATAAAACATACATGTAAATTGAAAAAAAAAATCTGTTTCAAATGCAAATTGACACCCCAAAAGGGAAATTTAAGTTTTCTAAGTTAATCAATAAAAGTTTTTTGTTTTTTTTTTACCTAAAAACTTTAGCCTGTGTTTTATTATAGTCATAGGCATGATTAATTAAATGAAAAATGACAAAATAATTCAATTATCATGAAAATTCAAATTTGCATATTGATGATGCATTCACTTCATTATGAATATTGCTCTCACGTACACAAAAGTAGATAGTAGTGGTAAAAACAAAACAAAACGAAGAAGTATCGGTATTGGTATCAGTATTGGCAATACTGGCCCTGTACTTACTTGGTATTGGATCAATACCAAATTTTGCAGTATCGCACAGCACTACTATCCAGGCAACAGACTTGAGAAACAGCACCTCCGCCCAGACTCTCAACCCTCTCTTGAGAAAGATCCTCGAGAAAGCAGTCACTAATCAGTTATGTGACTTTCTAGATCACAATAACTTATTTGAGACTTTTCAGTCTGGATTTAGAGCACATCATAGCACAGAGACTGCACTGGTGAAATTCACAAACGACCTCCTGACTGCATCTGATAAAGGACTTGTCTCTGTATTGTCTTGGTTTAAATCCTATTTATCAGATCGATTTCAGTTTCATGTTAATGATGAATCCTCCATAAAAGTAAAACTTAAACACGGAGTTCCACAAGGTTCTGTTCTGGGACCTTTACTATTCACTTTATATCTGCTTCCTTTAGGGAATATTATTAAAAAACACTCCATAAATTTCCATTGTTATGCAGATGATACCCAAATATATTTATCAATGAAGCCAGATGAATCCAATCAGTTATCTAGACTCCAAGCAGCCTTAAAGACATAAAGACCTGGATGACCTGCAATTTTCAGCTGTTAAACTCGGATAAAACTGAAGTTAATGTGCTTGGCCCTAAACACCTTAGAAACACATTATCTAATGATTTAACTAATCTAGATGGCATTACCCTGGCCTCCAGCACCACCGTAAGGAATCTGGAGTTATCTTTGATCAGGATATGTCCTTTAACTCCCACATAAAACACATTTCAAGGACTGCCTTTTTTCACTTACGTAATATCACTAAAATCAGACATATCCTGTCTCAACAAGATGCAGAAAAAATAATCCACGCATTTGTTACTTCTAGGCTGATTATTTTAACTCATTATTATCAGGCTGCCCTAACAGGTCTATAAAGACTCTGCAGCTGGTCCAGAATGCAGCTGCTCGTGTTCTCACTAAAACCAGAAAAGGAGATCACATTTCCCCCATCTTAGCTTCACTGCATTGGCTTCCAGTAAAATCCAGAATAGAATTTAAACATGAACTAAATCTTTTAATAACTTTTGATCATACACTAGTCTAGATGACACACACTGATTTTGAAGTCTTTATGATGAATTCTGTAGGAGGAGTTCATTAAAATACGAAGTATGCGAAATGGCCAAAAAAAAAGGTGAAAATTTAGTTTTTCCAAGATGGCAAACCTCCTGTTGGACTTACGATATGGCCCTTAGAGGCTTTTTTGTGCGTCTTGACATTATACATTTGCCTTGTGAATTTCATTTTTCTACGTTAATCTGGTAGAAGGGGCTTCAACTTTGAAATAATCAAGGGAGCGCTGTTGACTCACTTTGCCACGGCCATTCAAATTAACTACATAGGATGTTAGCTAACATCACTCTAGACATGTGTGCAAAGTTTCGTGACTGTAGAGCCATCCCTTGTCGCTGAAAAATATTATCGTATTTCATGGCGAAGGATGTGTGGCCATGGTAACAGCATTTGGTTTTGGGTCATGAGCTTGTTTATTAGTTGAGTTAATTTCAGGTGCATCGACCAAATTTAGGAGTGAAAAAGATTGGAAAAGATTAGACCACGTGGAGTCAAGTTATAAGGATTTGAATTTTCATGGCAAGACATCAAAATTCGCTGCATCGCCATGGCAACAGCTTTTGATGAAAAGTCACCAACGTCACAACATATAACCTCCAAGGTCTTGAGGCATTTCTGAGTAAATTTGAGGTGGATCCAATGACTGTGCTCCCTACAGGGCGTCAAAGTGTAAAGGATGTTATTTCCTGTTGCCAGTAGGTGGCGCTATGACTCAGATCCAGTATTGACACATGGATGTGTTCAGGGCGGGACTCTTATCAAACACAAAAGGTTTGGCTCTCTTGGGATCATGTATGCCGGAGTAATGGCCATTGCAACGTTCATCGCAAAGGATCGAAATTCACCCCCCAGCCAAACTCCCTTGGTAATGTTGAAAACTCACCGTTTTAATAACTTTTAATCTCCTATGCCTGTAGATGATACGGACCGAATTTGAAGTGGCTGAGGTCAAATCTCTAGGAGGAGTTCCTGCAAATTGGTGTCAAAATTGCAAATAATCCTTACGGGAACAATAGGGCTTTGCGCTGGTCAGCACTCGGGCCCTAATAATAATTCCTTCAGATCCAATAGGGCTTCACACCAGTAGGTGCTTGGGCCCTAATAATTAAAGCTGCAAACAGTGGAGTTTGGAGGGTCACATGACCAAGATGGCCGCTTAGTGGAGAAGCTCTGAACTGTGGGTTTCTTTTACTTTAAAAAATACCCTTTTAAACGTTCGACACATCTTAATTAAGGTATAGTGCGTTATGTCAAAGTCTTTGGCGAGACAGTGTGATATTTTTACCCGTGGAAGTAAAGCGACCAAGCCGACAAAGCCAATAGCTCCGTCGAGTCCGCTAAGCAACACAGATGCTAACATGGTGAACATAACGGAGGTTCTGAACGAGCTAAAAGCATTACGGTCGGACTTTGGGACAAAGCTTGATACAATCAACACAAAATTGACCGGAATGGCAAATGCTTTGACTGCACTTGAAGGTAAAGTGACGGAAATAAAACAAGAAGTTTTGACTAATTCAGCCTGTGTTGAGGAAGCTGAAACTCGCATTGACCAGACCAAGAGATCGATGGAGAAAGTGGAGACAGCCCTGGAATTGGCTACCAAACGAATCACTTTTCTTGAGGCCAAAACTGACGACCTGGAGAACAGGGGAAGGAGAAAGAACCTGCACATATTTGGTCTTAAAGAAGGAGCAGAGGGAGAACAAACTCTCCTCAACTTTGTTAATGATATGCTGCCAAATTACCACCAGAAAAGACTTTTACATTAGAGCGAGTTCATCGCACAGTGGCCAACAAAAGACCGAACCAAAACAGAGCAGTGCTGATTCGATTTCTCAATTTTCAAGAGAAGGAATTTGTATACCGGGATGCAAGGAAATCAGAAATCAAGCATGATGGTGTCAGGATCACATTTGCACAGGATCTCTGCAGAGACGCTACGCACGCGACGTGAGTTTCACCCGGTCATAAAGCTGTTTGTCGACATGAACGCTTTCCGTGGATTCTTACACAACCCCTGCAGGATTAGGATCCTATATGACAAGAAGATTTACATTTTCACGACTCCACGGGAAGCTGAAGAGTTTTATAAAACTCTCCCGTGACAAGCACCAGCTACAGAAGAGTCAAGTGAGTGAGACCAATTGTGATGGACACGTCCTTGACGCTGCCTGTGATAACCACAAAATAGACTACTTTAGAGAACTGTAGCCTAGGCTAATAAGCATATCGAAGCAGGTAACATTCAGAATATGGTCATTTTGTGTTGTTTATGGACTTATTACACTTTACCTTATTTGAACTTTTATATGTTGAACGCTAATTACCAATTATCAAGAAGCGATATTATTTTATAAGGGTTACAACAGCCCAATTTATTGCCACGGTTGATGGATGTTGGAGTGTTATTTGTTGTGTTCACGTGGATCAGTTGCTCCTCAGACTGTGGATCAGCATCCTTCAAACCACCTTGATTTAAGGGGAGGGATAGGTATATCAGAAAGAAAATGCCTGTGTTCAGGAAGGGGTTGTTCATTAGGTTTAATGTTGTGTGTGTGTGTGTGTGTGGATGTGTACTTGAATGTATGTGTAAACTTGCATCTCAATAATAAGGTTTCTTTTCTTTTTTTTCTTTTTTCATTATTAATATTCCAGACAAACTTAATAATCTAAAAATTGTATATGGAAAAAACTACACAGGAAAATAGCTTGCTAGCTAATATTACCAGTTGGAATGTCAGGGGATTGGGGAAAATTGCTAAATTAAAACAAGTATTGAACAGGGTAAAAGATCTAAAATCAAAGATTGTCTTCATACAAGAAACACATATGACCACAATAGATGTTCAAAGACTAGCCAAAAGATGGCCTGGTCAAGTGTTTCATGCCTCCCTCAATAGCCAAGCTAGAGGGGTGGCTATTCTTATACACAAATTGATACCATTCCAATCTATAAAAGTCATCAAAGACCCTCAGGGGAGGTACATTATAGTACAGGGAAATATTCTGTCACAGAAAATAAATCTTATAAATTTATATGGACCCAATGATGATAGCCCGTCCTTTTTTGAAAACCTATTCTTAACCATATCTGCTCTGGAGGGCCTGTACATTGTAGGAGGAGACTTCAATTGTACCCTGGATCCAGTTTTGGACAGATCTACTCAAAGGGACAACACTCATATGAAAACTAGAAAAATACTCCATATACATGATCTTAGATTGTATGATGTCTGGAGAATAAACAACCTCAGTAAACGAGAATATTCATGCTATTCTAGTTCATATAAAAGTCATTCCAGAATTGATTATTTCCTAGTATCTGGAGAGTTGCAGCCTCTGGTAAACAGTATTGTAATTAGTGACCATGCAGCAGTGTCCATGGAAATTCAATTGGATTAGATTGGGTATTGTCCAAAAAGATGGAGATTACAATCATTTTTGTTAAAGGATCCAAACTTTGTCAAATTTATAGAAAATTCTATAGACATGTATTTTGAATTAAATAAGAATGAAACAACAGCTAGTATTAGATGGGAGGCTTTAAAAGCATACATAAGGGGGGAAATTATAAGCTACACCATTAACAAAAATAAGCAATACAAACAATAAATACAGTTATTAGAAAAACAAATTAAAACCATAGAGAGTGAATTCTATCAAGACAAAGATCCCAAACACAAAATCTGACTATTATGAGAACTAAATATGATAAAGTGACTGCTGAAAGAGTAGCTAGAAGTTTAATGTGGACTAAGCAAGCATATTATGATCAAGGTGAAAAAACAGGAAAGCTACTGGCCTGGCAAATTAAGAAAACACAAGCTGAAAGGGCAATACATAGCATTAAGTCAAAAACAGGTAATTTAACAGTAGACCCCAAATAGATAAATGATAACTTTAGAGAGTTTTATGAGCTGTTATATAAATCTGAATACAACGGAAATGAAGAGGCTCAAGACACTTTTCTTGACCGGTTACAATTCCAGACATTATCAGAGGAAGATGCAGCAATGCTTGATAATCCACTGACAATGGAGGATCTTATAGAGGCTATAGGAGATATGAATAGTGGTAAAGCACCTGGGCCAGATGGGCTCCCTATAGAATTTTATAAAGAATTTAAAAGTAGATTAGTACAACCACTATTAGATATGTATAATGAATCATATGAACAAGGCATGCTCCCAGATTCATTGAGAATAGCCACTATAACTCTTTTATTAAAACCAAATAAATGTCCAACTGAATGTTCTTCCTATAGGGGAATTAGTCTCATGGGATGTGATACCAAGATATTATGTAAGGCTCTTGCCAGAAGACTAGACAAACATTTACCTAAATTGATATCTGATGACCAACAAGGTTTTGTGAGAAATGGACAAGGTTATCACAACATTAGAAGAGTTTTAAATATACTACATGAGAAACATAACAATAAAGATACAGCAATGTTATCCCTAGATGCACGCCAAGTATTTGACAGAATAGAATGGAACTATCTCTTAGAATTGCTTCCAAGATATGGATTGGGTGAATCATTTATTCAATGGATTAGACTATTATATACAAATCCCACAGCACAAATTTTTATCTAATAACAATATTTCAAAACCTTTCAACCTACAGCGATCAACAAGACAAGGGTGCCCTTTGTCACCACTGTTATTTACATTAGCAATAGAACCTTTGACTGTAGCAGTGAGATCACATGCAGGAATATCAGGCATAAGAATTGGTAGGAGAGACCACCTTATTTCTTTATTTGCAGAAGACATCATATTTTTTTTGACAGATTTACAGAGTAGCATCCTAAATCTGACAGGATTATTAGAGGATTTTGGAAAGTTCTCTGGGTACAAAATTAATAATTCTAAATCTGTATTATGTTTCTAAATGAGGAAGAAAGGACAAACCCACCCATAACCACACCATTTACAACAACTACAGAAGGTTTTAAATACTTAGTTAAAATTACGCCAGACCTTAACAAAATAATACCATCAAACTATGATCCCCTGGTAGATGAAGTGTCTAAGCTATTAGACAAGTGGTCTACTTTACCCATATCATTGATGGGACGAATAAATGTGATAAAAATGACAATTTTGCCAAAATTCCTGTATTTTTTCCAAACACTTCCTCTGCCATTACCAGCAACATTCTTTGATAATTTAAACAAGTTGTTCAGTCAGTTTATCTGGAACAATTGGAAAGCAAGACTACACCTAAAATTACTATATGAGCCTTATGAAAGAGGGGGTCTTCAAGTTCCAAACCTCAAGTGGTACTATATGGCTGCTCAGCTGACATCAGCCTCATATTACTTTTATAATTCACCCCCAGCTTGGGTAAGCATTGAACAAGAATCTGTTCCAGAGCTGTCTCTACACAGTTATCTATACTCTTCAGATGAAAAAAGACTTAAAAAACATACAAAAAATCCCTTTCTTAAAACACAAATTTAGTGTGGCATGCTGCACACAGACATCTGGGAGCCCACCCAATACTCTCTCAGTTCACCCCAATTTGGGGTAATGAGCAATTCACACCTGGAGCAAAAGATGGGGGGGGGGGGGTTAAATTATGGCATGCAAAGGGTATTCAGAGAGTGCTGGATTTATATGCAGATGGAGTGTTACTTACCTTCAATCAGATATGTGAAAAATATCAAATTCCTTCCAAGCACTTTTTTAAATATCTGCAATTGAAAATTTTTATTTCATCCAGATATAAGCAGATTTTGAAGATCCCACCATTATCAAAAATAGAAGAAGTTTCCCTTGGGCGTATGGGAAGGACACACTTACTCTCTATTATAATTTAATAATATCCACTTCTAAACAATCAGCAATGGACAGATTAAACGCCTGGAGAGATGATATGCAAGTGGACATAGCTGAAATTGAATGGAATGAGGCCTGTTTAAAGGCACAAACACAAACCATAAATACAAGGTTTAAACTTCTACAATATAAATGGTTAATGAGGACATACGTGACTCCTGTCAAACTTCATTATATGAACGGTAACATCCCATATACCTGTACAAAATGTCTAGATAACAAAGGCACTCTTCTTCACTGCTTATGGGAATGCCCAAGAATTCAAAAGTTTTGGAAGGATGTTATAAATTGTCTTTCAGACGTCTTTTATATTAATGTACCACTAAATGCTAAGCTATGTGTACTTGGAATTTATCCATTGAACTTCATACAAATGCAGAAACAGACTATGCTAGTGGACTTTGGACTTCTACAAGCCAGGAGAGTGATTGCACTTAATTGGAAGAGTGCAGATGCACCTTCCATGAAACAATGGATAAAGGAACTTTCAGAGTGCCTTGGACTGGAAAGACTAACGTATATTGCTAAAGGAAAGCAGAAAGAGTTTGTTCATCTTTGGGAACCATACATGAGCATTGTGGAATCTGGAATGTAATTTATTTATTTCATTTGCTTTTCTTCTGGGTGTCTATTGAAATGTTTAGGGTGACCCTTATTACATTTTATTTTATTATTATTATATATTTTTTCTTTCTTGCTTTGATTTTAATTTGGTAAACCTGTAAATTGATAGTGTGCAAGTGTGTGTGTGTGTGTGTGTGTGTGTGTGTGTGCAAGTGTTGTTGGTTCTGTGTGATGTGTTATTGTGTAATTGTTCTGTAATACTAATAAAAACCAATAAATATTTTTTTTTTTTAAAACAAAAAAAAAAAGCTGCAAACAGTTGGACAGGCCTTCGCGCCTAGGGCGTCCATCACACTCACTGTCTGTGGATCCAGTCTGAGGGGTGTGACTTGGCAGCCATGTAAAGTACTGATGTCACTGCTGTGAGAATGATAATTTTTTGCAAAATGAATTGTGTGTGTGCCTCACAGCAGTGTTATCAAAATTATGTATGTATGTCAAGTATTGTGCCCCTTTACTGTAATCTGAATCAATATGTAGAAAACTTGTGATGAGTTAAAGTATAAAAGATGATGTGTAAAAGAAATGAGTGTCCTAATTTTCCTCAAGTCCATGTTAGGAAAAGTAAAGACTTTTGACCAACATCACCGGATAAAATTTATATTGAAATGTGTACTATCAAGTGTGTAGAGACAATGAGAAACTGTCAGCAGATGTAGAAATAGTCATGTATTTGAATGGAGAGTGTGAGTGAAGACACAATTTGTTGTGTAGACACAAAAGTAAGAGCAAGTGGACTCAGAAGAATAGTCATATATATCAGATTTGACATATAAGAAAAGAAAAACTGCAGTACAAAGCTTCAAAATGTAGTTATGTGTATTTATCTGCAGCAGTGTATGATTAACCAGGCAGTCTCAGTGCATTGTCAGTGCAAAAGTGTGCAAGTATTGTGGCCGTTTACTGTAATCAGAAATATTGTGTGGAAAACTTGTGATGAGTGAAAGTGTAAAAGAAATTAATATCCTAACTGCAGGATGACAGAGAAATACTCTTGTATTTCGATGGAAAGTGTGAGTGAAGGCACAATTTGTTGTGCAGAGACAAAAGTAAGAGCAAGTGGACACAGAGGAAACGTCATATATGTCATATTTCGTACATAATGAAGGAAATACTGCAATACTCCTAATTGTAGTTATGTTTATTCATCTTCAGCAATGTATTACTTATCATGCATTCTCAGTGCATGTCTCCCTTTGTTCTGGAGTCAACTGTTGACTCCGTCCACTGCTGAACTCTGGAAGTCTGAGAGGAGAGAAAACTTCTTCTCCTGTGTAAACTAGTACATATAGGCCTTAAGTTTTGGCCAAATTGAACTGAAAATATATGCTTTTTGTAGGCATTTTCGTCGCAAATCCAGTGGACCAGATTTCAAAGTCGTGTGCCTAATAGTTTAGACAGTAGGATTCTAATTGACAGAGGTGTGCATGCTGAGGGAAAGGCTTTCCCATTGAAACACATTATAAGCTGAATGTCACACACCAGCTTTGACGGCGGATATTATGAAAACCGTACGAGTTATTACAAAGTTTTTAACAACTCTGTTTTTGAAGCCAATGAAATGAACGCCCTAGGAGGAGATGTTTGTAGTTTGGAGTCGGAAAATTATCGAAAAATCTGACTTTTGTGTGCAGTTTGCGTATTTCCTGTTGGATTTAGGTCTGGGGTGTCAGTGTGTGATTTTTAGATCTTGATGAGACGAACAATTTAGTGTTGGTTCCATCTCTCTCTAATTTTTGTAAGTTATCAAATTTTTCACTGGACCTGATGTACATGCCAAATTTGGTGAGTTTTCTAGCATGTTTAGGGGGTGAAATTAAGTGTTCACGTTGCAGCATAATAGGGTCTAACAATAGGGTCTTAGGCCCTAATAATTCCTTCAGATCCAATAGGGCCTTCACACCTGTTTGTGCTCGGGCCCTTATAAATCTTTTCAAAAACCAAACGAAAATACATTAACAACAAAGTAATGAACAGGATCTTAAACTGGTGGCCTGGGATCATGAGAGGGTCCAGGAGCAGTAAACATCATATTTCCTCACCAGCAAATGTTCAAAAGCCTAAACAATACAGTGACATTATCTTGACTTACCCTCCATGTTTTTGGGAAAGAGGAGGATCCATGGTCCAGTTGTTCTCTACAGACACACAGCTGGAATCAGGAGAATCTGGTCT
Source organism: Euthynnus affinis (assembly GCA_029490765.1). Lineage (NCBI taxonomy): Eukaryota > Metazoa > Chordata > Actinopteri > Scombriformes > Scombridae > Euthynnus > Euthynnus affinis. The sequence goes on from CM055855.1 coordinate 28,118,087, forward strand.
CTGCTGTGCAGGATTTCAGGAACAACTTCACCTACTTCCAACGTCTGTGGAGAAGAAAACAGTCTTAAGTCAAAACTCAAGCGTCACTTTGCTGTTGTTGATGGTTTATGATATTATTTTCTACAGGCTGTCTGTATCTCTCTTGTATGTAATCTATATTTTATCTTTATTTTGTTGTAAATTATTATTTTTTATCATATTTGTATGTATTAATATTTTTGGACACACACACACACAAATATATATATATATATTGTTGTAAAAAATTTAATCATATTTCTATGTATTTATATTTTTGGACATATATGTGGGATTATGTGACTGTTTTTGTGATTATTTCAGGCACTGATAATGTGTTTTATCTGGATTTTGTATCAAGTCCTACCATGATATGTAAATTTAATGATGTCAGCATGATGCAGCTAATTTGGTGTTTATATATAAACTTTGCTCTATGTCATGTTTGCTTATTGCTTTTTACAGGCAAATAATTTTTGGGAGCGACATTTGTTTTACTTTTAAATAATCCAAATACAATTAAAATTCTATAAAGAAGCTGTTTAAGTTTGTGAAAGGTAATGAGTGTTGGTTGACAATAAGAATTTACGATGAAATTTCACACTTGTTTTTTACTTTTGTATATGCATGAGCCAAAAGACAACAATTTCAGGCATTCAGCTTAAAGATCAATATCCACATTGAGTCTGATCCTGTGGATAGCCTGTCGCAGGAATTAATAATAATATTAACAACTAATAGAAATAAAACATTAAACTGTTTTCAATAATAATTTTCTACCTGTTGTATGACGACAAGTCAGTTATTGACACTCCCTAAAATCTCGCTCTGGTGGTTAAAGGAGTCAGATAACCAACTTCAGACTGACTTCAGCACAGAGAAACACATCTGCAACAATATAAAACATGAAAACATAAAAGTTCTTGATGGATCATCATTAACATTGAAAACCAACACATTCACACAGTACTATATGTCACCATCATCTCTGCTGCTGTTGGATCAGTTATTGATCCTGAACACAAACTGTTAACAGATCTGATCTGAAGAAAAAACACACAAACACTTTCAACAACCGAGCGGCTCATTTCTGCTTCTTAACTTCTCATTAAACTAACAGTGAGAGCAGAGAGGAGTCATTAAACACTGAAAACTGTCACTTATCACCTTACCGTACGGAGAATAATATCTGCGACATGGCGACGAAAAAAACAGAAGTAAAATAGTTCCCCAGAGTGTTATTCTTACAATAGTGTTGTAAGAATAAGACGTCTCAGTGTAGATATAGAAACATAAAACTTATTATAGGTTATGGCTGCACAATATTTATAAACACTAATAAAACTGTCAACTGTATGTTAAACACATTTTTAAAGTAAACTGTAGTTTTTACAAACATCATATTTCCTCACCAGTCTCTGTGTCAAACTAAACCTCAAACACACTCAGCTCACAACTTCCTGCTGCTGCATGTTGTTCTGATCACGACAAAATGTCTTCCTGTAACTCCTCTCTGACACTCTGTCACTGATGGAGTGAACAAGTTATTCAAGGAGCCTCATGATACTTAAGAGATACTTTCACCATCTTATTCTCACAACTGGACTATCAGAAGATTGTTTTTATATATCATATATGTTTTTACATGTTAACAGTCTGTGATTTGTGTGTTTTTTTTGCACAATTTTAAGCATCAAACATAAAAATATCCCCAAAATGATTCCAACTCTGGACTGAAATATAATCTGAGGAACCAAACACTGTTCCTTCTTACCTGTCAGTCTGATCCCCGTGAGGTAATTTCTTCTGATTCTTGAATCTGAATTATTGATCAGACTGTGACTCGTGCAGTGCTGCTTCCTGCTCTGTTAGAACAGGAAGAACTGTGTAAAATAGGAAGTTACTGTTAAAAATAACGACCACAGCAGAGGTTGTAGGTTTTGTTTCAGCAGCACAATGAACTCTGTTATTCAGACAAAATAACAAACTATAAAATTATCAAATGTTATTTACACACACATTTAGATTACATTATAATTAAATAGATCTTTGTGCCACAAGTATTACAAAATGATTATAAACATTTCCTACGTGTAAATATCTGTCTTGTTAACTCTGAAAATCATATTTAGTTTGACTGCTGGAGACCTGAGACTGAGATAACACTGTGTTTACATCTCTGATCACTAATCACTGAATAAAATAACCATAGAAGATGTTTTAGTTCTGTTCTTCTGCTTAACTCTCTGTCTGGTGTCAGTGGTGGAAGTACTCAGATACTCCAGCAAAAGTACCAATACGTCAATACAATACCTATACACACTGGAGGACTGAATTCAAAAATTACACAGAAAATCAAAGTAAAAAAAAATCCCAGGCTGATCCAACTTGCATGAATTTTATCACAGTAACTCATCATATAGCATGCACTCCTGTCTCAAATGGCTAAAAGTTGAAGACAGGCTGATCGCTGCGCTTCTACTCAACTACTCAACAACGAGTTCAAGGAAAAAATCGGCAGGAGACAAAGGGTCTGAGCAGCAAAGATGTACTGTAATGTCGACAATTAAAAGGAGAACACGTACAGTATCAAAAAAAAAAAAAAAACACAGCACATGTCCCGACTCATTTTCCGAACGGGGCCCACCTTATATACAGTTTGGCTAGCTCTGATCACTCCGCGCGTGGTCACCCCATACCTTTTTGACCAATTGTAAACGACTATTCAGTCGAATGTGGTGAACCCATAAAATAGATCTCTTGATTTGTTGCATCTCATATTTCCTGTATCCTCCTCTCTCCTGTAATTTTCCACTATCCTTTGTCTTCACAATACCTGCATGATTTCTTTTAACTTGCAGAGTCAGCTTTTTCTTGTTCTTCACTATAGTTCTCTCAACCTGCTCTTTTTTAATTATTTTTTGATTAACACAATAGGTTATAATGTGAGTTTACACAAATAAAGTCTTAAAGTGAGTATATATAAACTTAAGATATAAAGTTCAAAACCTTTTTTTATTACATAGTAAGTGACTGCCTGTGTTTGGCCTACAGCCTCCTATAATTACTACAAATCAGTGTGAGATATCTGTAACATGATTATTTCTTGTACAGTTGACAGAAGGCATCATGGTAACTTCTGTTAACCCGAACCCATTAAAACAGTTAGATCCAGCAAATAACTCTGTAGCAATGTTTTTTTTTTTTTTTACCTTAGCACGTCACTGTCTTGTATATGATTTTACACTACATTTCCCCCCCCTTTGTGGCCTTAAGGCCACAGCTATACATTAGTATGTTTGGGTAGTTGTCATAATATTACATCTTAAGTGTGCACTCACAAAACAGTGAGGTTCAAGTACATTCTTCTAATTTTTTAGCGCAATACAGTAATGCGTGTACATAGTAGGAAAAGTGTCAGTAATATATGTCATATATTGTAGGGTGCAATGATTATACTTGTTCAAAATTCATCAGTAGTAACTGTACACTAGAAATACATGAGATGAGTCTTGATGATGGTTCAACGCTTCAACCCATGTACTTTGCGTACAGTAGAGGGCCACTACCATGGAGAGGTTACTAGCACATACGATGCATGATGGTCTGGAATGTTCCATGTTGTAGCAGTCGTCGGTCACAGCTGATGATTATGAGTCACACAAATACCTTTTTTTTTTTTTTATAAAAATCCCTTTTCTAGGACAAAAAAAAAAAAATATATATATATATATATATATGTATATATATATATATATATATATATATGTATATATATATATATATATATATACCCTTGATGCTGCTAGCCTACCTCAGGATGAGAGAAACCGCAAAGGGCAACCTGATGAGAAATGGGCTACTGGAACAAGACATAGGTGGAGCAGGGCAGAGAATAGGGATCTGTTGGAATGCTACTATACAAGTAACCCCAATGAGAGGGGTTACATGCAGCAATTGTGGGATACATGGATACTTCGAAACCTGCTGACAAAGAAACAACTACTAGCTCAGTATTCCAACATCCGCAAGCTCCAACTGCTATCACAACTAGAGATCGATGAGGTACAACGAACATGCTACGGCAAGGGGGAGCCATCCTCCCCACACTCCGATATTGGGTACCAAGCCCCAACAAGCCCTGATAACATACCCACAAGGGCAGCTGACCTAAGAATGACTATCATAACTAAGCTGGAAACTAGGCACCCCCATAGCCGACTACCACGGCTAAGTGACAAAGTAGACCCTCTGAAAGTCTACTAGAGGATGTGAATGCAGCACTAAGTACTATCTCTACTAGGACTGAGACCAATCAGCTGATATCACCACAGCAACAGTGATTCTAGAGATGCTTGGCTACAAGATGACACAAAGCCACAAAGAGCATTACCCTCCATGAAGAAGGAGGCTGGAGGCCAAGATCAAGGCAACAAGGAGAGAAGTTAGTCAACTCTCTGAGCTACAGAAAGGTGTGGCTAAGATAGGAATGCCTAGGAAGTACATTAAGCTGTCTATACCAGAGGCACTGGAGACTGCCAAGCAAAGGCTCACAGCTCTGGCTACCCGCCTGAAGAGATACACAGGGGAAGCAGAAGCCAGGAGAATAAATAGGATGTTCTCCACTGAACCATCCAAAGTGTACTCTCAGTGGCAAGGGAATAGCATGAGAACAGATCCACCCAGGGCTGAGACCGAACAATACTGGAAGAGCATATGGGAGAAAGAGGCATCACATAACACCAATGCCCAGTGGCTGGTGGACCTAAGAAGAGGCCACAGCAAACTCCCAGAACACGATCCAGTAACCATCACGAAGGCAGACATCCAAGAACGAGTCTCAGGTATGAAGAGCTGGACAGCGCCAGGCCCGGACATGATCCACACCTACTGGCTAAAAAAAACTAACTGCACTCCATGGACGCCTGGCAGCACAAATGAACCAACTGCTGATGGATGGGACGCACCCAGAATGGTTAACCCAAGGGCGGACAGTCCTGATCATGAAGGACCCCCAGAAGGGCACGATCCCATCCAACTACCGGCCAATAACCTGCCTGTGTACAACATGGAAGCTCCTGTCAGGCATCATAGTGGCTAAGATGAATAGGCACATGGACCAATACATGAGCAGGGCCCAGAAAGGGATTGGTAGTAATACCAGGGGCGCTAAGCACCAGCTACTGGTTGACAGAGCAGTCACTCAAGACTGCAAGACCAGACAGACCAACCTGTGCACAGCCTGGATCGACTACAAGAAAGCCTATGACTCAATGCCACACACATGGATACTGGAATGCTTGGAGATGTACAACACCAACAGGACACTAAGAGCCTTCATCAAGAACTCAATGGGGCTGTGGAAAACAACTCTGGAGGCCAACTCAAAGCCAATTGCACAAGTTACCATCAAGTGCGGCATATACCAAGGTGATGCACTATCCCCACTGCTGTTCTGCATAGGCCTGAACCCCCTCAGCCAGATCATCTCAAAGAGTGGTTACGGGTACCGGTTCCGAAATGGAACAACCATTGACTGTGCAAAGATGCTCCTGAGACAGTTCAGCACATAATAGCAGGGTGTAAGATGCAGGCAGGAACAGCGTACATGGAACGCCATAACCAAGTGGCTGGCATAGTGTACAGAAACATCTGCACTGAGTATGGGTTGGAGGTCCCGAGGTCACAATGGAGGACACTTCCTAAGGTGGTTGAGAATGACCAAGCCAAGATCCTGTGGGACTTCCAGATCCAGACTGACAAGCTGGTGATGGCTAACCAACCAGACATTGTGTTGATCGACAAACAACAGAAGAAGGCAGTAGTGATAGACATAGCGATTCCAAGTGACAGCAACATCAGGAAGAAGGAACACGAAAAGATCGAGAAATACCAAGGGTTGAAAGAGGAGCTAGAGAAGATGTGGGGAGTAAAGGCAACAGTGGTGCCAGTGGTAATTGGAGCACTGGGGGCTGTAACCCACAAACTGGGAGAGTGGCTCCAGCAGATCCCAGGTGCAACATTGGAGGTCTCTGTCCAGAAGAGTGCAGTCCTAGGAACAGCTAAGATACTGCGCAGAACCCTCAAACTCCCAGGCCTCTGGTACCCGGAGGACCCGAGCTTGAGGAATATATATATATATATATATATATATATTCTACCTGAAGTATGCTACTACTTCTGAACTGACTTCAAACCAATTGGAAATTTAAGGTTTACACATTATATTGCAGAATATATTATTGCAAGTCAATGAACCATTTTCTCAGTCTCTGGATGGGCATTGGTTAGGTCAGTGATACTGCTTTTATCAGTCTATGGGAGAGAAAGTAAAACTTTACAAGAAGGTTCTATTCGTTTTCTCTGGGGTCATTTCCGCTATGTTAGGATGTTGGATGGGGTTTGCCAGCTTGCTATCAGCAGGGCGCACTATTGGGGTGTGTCTTTGGGTAGTTGGAACCAATTCCAAAGAATTAGTGTATAAGGCAGTGGCATTTGACTAGGTGGCAGTGGTCCAGGTTATATTGGGTTAGTGAGTAGCACTGGCATTGGCTCCAGTGTAACCAGTGACTCTGCGTTGTGTTGTTAGTGAAGACACTCAGACGAGGGTTTCATTTGAGGCTACTATTTATTCCTGACAAGATTAAATAAAAAGAAAATATCCTCCGGTCAGCGATGCTAATACAGGCTACTACACAAATTAAATTACAAAATTGTGTTACAATAGTGTACGATAAGTCCAAAGGGATAATCAAACTCAAAAAAGAAGAGAAGTGCACATCGCTGCTTACCTCTTCCATTAAGTGTAACAACAAAGAGGGAGAGGTAAAGGCGGGACATGACACTTATAGAAGGGGGCACCCACAAAAGTGAGCGTAGGGGTACACTAAACTGAGCCCCAAATGTTCCACCTGCTGACCCCGGAGGAGTAGCATATCAGGATTTAACTACATACAAATTTTGTGTAATTATAACATATATGCTACACAGTTGACCCTGTTACATTCACCTCCCTAGAATTGCACAAAATCCTGGATCGTAATGCAAGACATATTCATATAACACACTGACCATAAAGAAATCACAAACACAACAAGTGAGCACACCAGCAATATGAGCTTCCTAATTAACGGATAAGAGGACTAGAGATCTGCGTGGCGCCTTGCAAGAACTCATAATACTCTGCAGGCATAGCGAAGTACCTTATACACCTCACATAGTCAGGCCAAGCAATGTGCGAAAATGAAAAAAAGGGTCTTCACACAGCAGCATATTATTACAACAACATTAAATGTGATCTAAGAAAACATATACATATAACTGTAAAAAGCATGTCACACATGTATAACAGAATGGGGGTTTTGCTGAACCCCGAGCATGGACTCAAGTTGTGCCATGGACTCAGTCAAACAACACACTGGTCTAATCAGTCTGCCAAATTGTGAGGTAAGTCGGCCATCTGCATTTGATGCCCAAGGCAGATTGGAATGGACATGAGTTGGTTGTAGTGGGGGAGCAGGAAAAGCTGCCAATCAGATGGAGGGGGGACATCAGTCATGTTAGAAGCAGGCAAGGACACAGAAGCAGCATCACAATCCAAGGCTTCAACCAGGGGCAGGAAGTTGACTTGAAGGAGCAGGTTCTGGTGAACAACACATTCATTTCCTTCCCTATCTCTGATCCAGTAGATGTGCAAGGCAGGTTTTGAGGCCAACACAGTGTAAACAACAGGCATCCACTTATCAGAGAGCTTCCACTTCCCCTTGACACCCTTGTTTGCCAGCAGCACCTGGTCACCGAGAGACAGAGGCTGACCTTTGACCCGTTTGTTGTACTGGTTACACTGATGACTCTGCTCAGCTGTGCAGTGTTTCTGGGCTACTGCCATGGCACAATGAAGGTCTTCCAACAGGGACTTCACATAAGCGTCATAGTCACACACATTTACATTGTGGAGCACATTCTTGAAGAGGAGGTCAACCAGCAGCCTAGACACTCTCCCAAACATCAAATAGAAAGGTGCAAACCCAGTGGTCTCATGAGCAGTGCAATTGTACACAAAGGTCTTGGTCTGGATCATCTGTGGCCATTTCTGTTTTGAACGCAGGGGCAGGGATCTCAGCATGTTGCCCAGGTTGCGGTTAAATCTCTCTGTACCGCCATTCCCCATAGGATGGTAAGATGAAGTGTGGGACTTGTCAACCCCAGCCAACTTCAATAGCTCAGCAATCAGCTCACTTTCAAAGTTTGCCCCCTGGTCAGAGTGAAGGCACTGAGGGAAGCCATAAATGCAGAAAAAGTTGTCTCTGTGATCACAAGTACATCCACAGACTTGTTGTTACTGTCTTCAGCTGACCAGAAGTCAACGCACACAAGTTCCAGAGGGGCAGAGGTCTTAATGTTCTCCAGTGGGGCTCTTGCAGAAGGCTCAGGAGTCTTACTGAAGACACATCTGTGGCATCTCCTCACATGATTGTGTACATCCTTCTCAATGTCATGCCAGAAGAAACGCTGACGAGCAAAAGAAAGTGTGCGGGGCTGATCTTGTACACCAGACAAAGCATCTGCTTTCAGAGACTCAGGCACGACAAACTGAAATCTCCTCTGTTTGGTCAAACCGTCCCTTGTGACCCTGTAGTGGATGCCATTCAGGAGTGTCAGTTTGTCCCACTGCTTAAGGACTCTCAGAGTTTGTTGACTCTCATTATAGCGCTCTCGTCTGGAGGGCCTTCGTTTCCTGTCAACATAGTGAACAACCCTTGAGATGAATGGGTCCTGTTGTTGGTGTGATTGAAGGTCAGCGAGGGACAAGGAAGGCAATATATCCCGGCCAAGACGGTGAGGTGGTCAGCAAGAGAGGCTGCATGCTGCCTTGGAACAGAGTCCCACTCATTGAAGGAGGAGAGAAGAGAGGAGACATCACCCTCAGTCAGTGAAGCCGCAGTTGCAGCAGTGGGTGAAGGAGTCTCCCAGTGACTGTGGCTGGCAGGTGAGGCGGAAGGTGTCCTGCACAAATCCATCGTTGACATCACAGACCTGGCCCAGCAGCTCAGAGTAAGGCTCACATAGCAGCCGCTCTCTCAAAGGCCTGACAAAAGGTTCCCTGCTGAGGGCATCCGCTACCACATTCAACTTGCCAGCAATGTGCTTGATCTCCAAGGTATACGGAGCCAGTTTTGAGACCCAACGCTGCTCACACGCACAAGGCTTTGTTAAGATGTATGTGAGAGGATTGTTGTCCGACCAGACAGTGAATCTGTGACCCTTGAGCCAGTGGCTGAACTTATCACGAACTGCTCATTTAAGAGCCAAGAACTCCAATCTGCTGGCAGGATAGTTGGCTTGACTGTGAGTGAGAGATTTGCTTGCAAAAGCAATGGGCCTTGCTTTCCCACCGGCTGGCACCTGTGACAAGACGGCACCCAAACCATCAAGGGAAGCATCAGTGGAAAGGATGAAAGGCTTATCAAAGTCTGGATGTGCCAGCACCAAACTGTTGAGGAGGGCGCTTTTAAGAGCTTCAAACGCTCCCTCACAGGCATGAGTCCAATCCCTGCAGTCAAGGAGTAGAGTGGTTTAGAGATAGAAGTGCAACCAGGAATGAAACGCTCGTAGTACAGCACCATCCCAAGGAAAGACTTGACTTTCTGCTGAGATGGAGTACAGCCGTCATTGTTCATGAGGTCCTCCTTCCTGAAAGCTGAGATGACATTCACTTTCTCCTGGTCAGAGACACCACTGCTGTCCACCATGTGGCCAAGGACCCTCACAGACCTGTGCAGGAAGTGGCACTTCTTCTGTGCCAGCTTCAGGTTGTTGGTTCTGAGGCGTGAGAAGAGAGTCTCCAGTCGTTTTAGGGCTTCCTCCTCAGAGGGAGTAAGACAAGCAGGTCATCCAGATAACAGAGGAGGCTGGAGAAGTTCAAGTCACCGAAGACACTCATCATCATCCGCATAAAGGACGTGGGACTGTTGCACAAGCCCTGGGGAAGACTGTTATACTCATACAGGCCCAAAGGTGTCGTAAAGGCTGTGTATCGCCTGTCAGACTCATGGAGGGGGATGTTGTAGAACCCTGATGTGAGATCCATGGTGCTGAAAAAGGCATTTCCACCAAGAGCAGCAAGGCAGTCAGCCTGGTGGGGCAGTGGGTGGGCATCCTTGACAGTTTTGGCGTTAAGCCAGCGAAAGTCAGTACAGATCCTCAGTTCCCCTGACTTCTTCCAAACCAGGACCAACGGCGAAGCATATTCACTGACTGACTTACGGATGATGCCTTTCAACTCCATCTCAGACAGCACCTCCCTCAGTTTATGATAGTGTGCTGGAGGTACACGGCGATAGGGTAGCCGGAAGGGGCGATCATCAGTGAGGTGAATATTGTGGACAAACTCCTTCGCTTCCCCACAGTCCAGCTTGTCTTTGGAGAAGACATCCTGATAGGCGAGTACAAGGTGAGCAAGCCGCTGTTTCCATTCATTTGACACTTCACAGCCTTCAAGGTCAATGTCTGCCAAACCACAGTCCTTAAGCTGCTGAAGGGGGACAGAGATGGTATCTGAGTTGGGGACAGGGTCAGCTGTCTGACCAGGCTGTGGCCTGCTCAAACCCTGAGAGAGGGGAAGGTCCTCCATAGCAAAACAAGGAAAGACATCTGCAACCTTTGCATTGTGGCGCAGAGTTTCTTTGTAGGGTTGAGGATCTTCATCGGGACCCAGCGACCCCCCCACATGGGTGTCACAACCCGTCCAACAATGATGTCTTATGGAGCTGAGCGGCAAGAGGTGGGCTCCACAGTGACCGTGCTCCCAGGTGACACAGGGGCACCACCAGGCAACTTCCCCCACACCAAGTACTCCTGCTGTGGTGCAAGGGTGATAGTCTGCCGAAGCCTGACAGTGCCAACCTTGTCAGGCAGCTCAGGACCAGACCAACGTGTGATGTAGCTGAGCAACTGGAGGAACTGCTCACACTCTGGATCCGCAGTGTTGGAGCAGACAAACTCCCAGTACCTCTCATCAGACTTCATTCTCTGTATTTGTCACGCCGTGGTGAGTTTTAGTTGGGGTTTTTGTCTTGTCTCCATGTTTTGTCTCGTCACTTCCTGTTTTATTTTGAAAATTATCCCTCCTTGTCTCTGGTCACTTGCCCTTCCTCATGTGTCTGTGTAATTACCCCAAGTGTCTCCACCTGTTCCCCTCACCTGTTCCCCATTCCCTCGTCAGTTCTGTCTGTGAATTTAATCCCTGGTTTTCTGTTCTGTCCTGGTCGGTTCATTTTTGCTTCTAGTCTTGTCATAGTCACCGTCATAGTCTTGCCTTGCCTTGCCTTTGTTTTTTTGGATTAAATAAAGGATTTTTGTATGTCACTACACCTCTGCGCCTGGGTCCTGCTTCCTCGCACGTTCCTGACAGTATTATGGGCCTGATAACGTTGCTCCCAATGATGAGCTCATCCCTCTGCCCAGGAACAAGGAAAGTTGGCACCCATACATCTCAATGTCCAGCTCATAGATACACCTGGGTTGTGTTGTTAGGCCACAACAGCCAACAAGGACCACGTTCTTAGGCACAGCCTGAGGACTGGGGTGAGCACCAGCGGCTTTGAGCTTGGACCACTCTATGTGACCCTACAACAATCACTGTTTTGTCATCTGGAAGACTACTGCAGCAGTTCACATAGGTTGACTGCAAATCTTCTCTCTCATTGAGGGTATCACCAGCACCGCCCTTGCTACCCCTCTCACTACACGCGTGAGCTAGTTTAAATCAGCATTGGAGGGACCCTAACCCTAACCCTCATGTTTAATATGACCAGAACTGAAGTAGTTGAGGCACAATCTGTAAAGTCTGCAATGCGCATGGGTTGAGTGGTCCCCAGAACCACAAACTCTGCATGATAAGGGCTCAGACCCTGCTGGCCACGGGGCCGGCCACCCTGATGTTGACCTCGCTGACGTTGAACTCGCTGACGGTGGGCTGGCCCCTGACTGGTTGCAAAGGAGGTGTTACACAAAGACAGGACGTAGCCACAACCTGTTGAACACCAGGCTCGCTTACTGGTGCGGTCAAAAGCAGCAGGAGGTGGACTGCAGGCTAAGGGGGAGGCAGGCAGGGAGATAGGCGGGGGCTGTTGCTGGCACGCCACCGAGGCAGCAAGTGACATGCCATGATTAAAGGGATGAGGGGAGTCAGTAATAGGGCTCTGACTGTAAGCCGACACACCCACTGTGTGTCGGGGCTGGGCTGCTGTCCTCCTCATATTCCTCATGTGACTGTCCAGACACTCCTGAACTTCAGCTGCGGTCCACCGCTCGGGTGCCTTCAGCTGGAATGACATGGCAAGACTTGGGTCGGGACAGTGATTGATAAACATCATGACAACCTCTGCACTGGGGTCCTCCACTGATCTACCTCGCCTCCGGAGGCACTCAATAGAAGCATCAATGGACTTGTTAAGACGAATCCAGTAATCCATAGCATCCTCATCAGCACGTGGACTGGTGCTATAGAAATCCTTCATGGGTAAATTTGAGTATGACAGCTCGCTAAAGTGACCTTTCAATATGTCAAACACAGCTGTGGGCAGGTCAGTGGAACTCAGCTCAGGGCGGCTGCGGAGTGACACCTTCACTACATCTCTAGCTTTGCCTGTTAGCCTGGACATTATCAGGTCAAACTTCTCAGCATGAGTGTCACATTTAACCCTGTTCAGGTAATATTTCATCATGTCCTCCCATTCATGAATAGAGAATGCATCAGTATGGTCTCCCCTAAAGTAAGGTTGAGCTTTGGTGTCAGACTGGACAACAACTTTCAACTGTGACAAATCAGTTTGGCTGGTTAACTGACTAGTAGACTGGGGCTGGATAGTACTAGGCTGATGCATGGTGCTCAGACTGGCTAAAATGTTCTCTCCAATCTGTCTTGCCAAATCAGTAATCATGTCACCAAAAGCTTCAACAAAGATGACTTGTGTTGGCTGGGTGATTAGTGTGGAACTAGCAGAGGGGGCCAATGGCAGCTCAACAACTGACTGATCAGCAGTGTGATTAGGAACACTGGGGGGCACAAACCCACCCCTACTAGCAATTTGCTGGCCCCTCCCCACCCCAAAGGTGACATCATGCCCATGACCAGCCATTGTGTGAAACTCAAATGTATCACTCCCTTACATAACAAACTAAGGGCAATGGCGGCAGAAACCAGAAATATAAAAAGACAAAACAAGAGAAACACACCTCAGATGTTGAGCAGATTGTAAACAGCTATGTGTAAATCAACAGCATGAGCCTAGCACAGCTGAGTAAAAAGAGAACATACCTGACCAAAATAACTTCAAAATCAGTACCATACACAGACACTAAAATTCTTCATATTATTATTATGTTTTTGTTTATTGTTTTTTCCTTTTTTTTTTGGTTTTGTTTTGTTACTAAACAGCGCAAACTGACATGAAGAAGAAGAAAAATCACGAGAAAAAAAAAATCACTCCTCGAACCAGAGTAACAGAGTCCCTTTAACTCTACGACTGACAAGCACACTTGCATGCGCACTCGGGAGCGAGCGCAGTTTCCTGAAGCAGCAGAGCGGGAGGAGCGGGAGAGAAGAGCTCCGGGGACCAGACGAGTGCTGATTGGTGAGATGCAACGGGTCCAACGGCACCAAGTGTAACCGGTGACTCTGCGTTGTGTTGTTAGTGAAGACACTCAGACGAGGGTTTCATTTCAGGACACCATTTATTCCTGACAAGATTGAATAAAAAGAAAATATCCTCTGGTCAGCGATGCTAATACAGGCTACGACACAAATTAAATTACAAAATTGTGTTACAATAGTGTACGATAAGTCCAAAGGGATAATCAAACTTAAAAAAGAAGAGAAGTGCACATCGCTGCTTACCTCTTCCATTAAGTGTAACAACAAAGAGGGAGAGGTAAAGGCGGGACATGACATTTATAGAAGGGGGCACCCACAAAAGTGAACGTAGGGGTACTCTAAACCAGTCCTTCTCAAATAGTGGGGCTGGGGGGGGGCACGTGTGACCCCGGGGAACATGCTTTTTGCCGTACTAGAATAAATTGTAATTGCACATCTAGCTGGTAGATAAACTCAAAGACAAACGTTTTGCCTTACAATTTGACGAAGCAACTGACAGCAACAAAGACTGTTTGTTTGTGTCTTATGTACGTTTTGACATGAAAAAACTCTGTGAGGATCTACTTTGTTGTAAATATGTCAGAGACAGAGCAACAGCTGAAGAGCTAGTCAAAATGCTGGACAGCTTCCTGACTGAGAATGGGCTAAAGTGGGAGAACTGCATCAGTGTTTGCAGTGATGGTGCACAGACCAGGCAGGGGTGAGAAAAGGACTTCAGGCACTCATCAAAAAGGCCTCACCTAATGCTGAGTGGACACACTGTGTTATACACAGAGAAGCACCTTTCCTCTGAATTAAGTGAGGTTATGACAGACATCATAGGTGTGGTCAATTTCATAAAGACCAGACCACTAAAAACTAGTCTTCTCTGCTATCTGTGAGGAGGTGGGAGCTGAACACCAAGCTGTGCTGTTTCACAGTGAAGCAAGGCTTCACTGTGTCACGAGGAAAAGTTTTGTCCTGAGTTTTTGAGCTCAGAGAGCAGATAAGAATGTTTTTGGAGCAGGAGCACATGTATGAAGTCGCAGAAAAATTTAGTGATGAGGACTTCCTGGCGAAACTGGCCTACCTGAGTGACATATTTGGAAGGCTTAATGAACTGAATCTACAGCTTCAAGGGAAAGATAAACACCTCCCTCAGGTCACAGACTAGATCAGCTCTTTCACTGGAAAGCTGGCGACTTGATGAAGGAAATATTGATTCATTTGAGAACCTGCATGAAAATATTGACACTACTGACTATGATGCCACCTCAGTGATTCCCTGTATCAAGCAGCATATTTCATCATTGATGGGATTATTCCCTGAAAACAGTTCCCAGTATGACTGGGTCAGAGATCCTTTCAGTGCAGCAGCTCCTGCTGGTTTCAGCTCTGCAGAGGAGGACCAGTTCATTGACATGACATCTGACTCCACATTGAGACTGAGGATCACGTCACAGACACTGAGTGACTCCTGGCTGAGTGTAGAGAGGCAGTATCCACTCTGAGGGCAGAAGGCTGTGGCCATTCTTATTCCTTCTGTAACATCATATCTCTGTGAGACTGGCTTCTCTGCTGTTGCTGCACTGAAGACCAAGTACAGGTCCCAGCTAAACATCGAACAGGAGCTGAGAGTTGCAGTGTCATGCTTCAAACCTGCTTTGAAAAGCTGTGTGCTGCAAAACATGCTCATTGTAGCCATTAATCCTGACTTCCTAATTTTGGAAAAAAAAAAAACAAAAACAAAAAACAGCACAAATTGTTCTAATCATTCATGTTCTGTATTTTAAAGTGTATTTAAATATATTGTGCTCCTGAGTAAATGTTGCTGATCAATTTGAATTTGTTGAACAATTTGTATTTATTGATTTTATTTATTTTTATTTTTCAGTATCAAATGGCAGTCAAAAAATGTTTATAGTTTAAATAAGGATTTCATTTTTTTTTTCATTTCAGGCAAATTGATGCACTTTAAATCTTTTCTGTTGCAAACTAAAAAGCAAAGTTAATAAAATTATTCTTTGTTGTAAGTTGATCTATATTTCTTTCTTTTTTCTTGTTCCGGCAGTAGGCTGGGCTGGCCAGTTGAAAGATCCATACCAGGTCTGGTTCCACCGGGAATCAGCCATGTTCTTTTCTTTTACTGAGTTATTATAGGAGCACGCATATTATGCAATCTGTCATTTTACTATCTCAACGCTACTGCCCTTCGGATCCATTGTTCCCATAACTCCTGAAGTTGCCTTTCATATTTTCTTGACCATCGTTCTATGCCTCCCTTTCCGTATCGTCACAAAAATGTGTGTTTAATAGAAAGTCTGTACCCTAGGACAGGGATGTCATGTTTAACGTGTACCTAGTACAAAGTGGCATGACCTGCTTTCCGTCATGTAAAGGGGATACCATGACATAATGATAATCTGGGGTGATTTTGTTGCAGTCCATCACTATACCCTGGCCCAAATGATATGTTTTTATAGCCCATGCTTTTTCTGAATTGAGTGCATGTACACTTCATATGGTCGCTTTACCAAGGGAAATTCTTTTGACTGCACAGACTCCTGAGTTCAGTATAGATGAGTATACGATCTTGTTATGTTTATGGGCCCAAAGGGGGAAGTTTTGTGAAAATGAGTTGTAACTCTGGCTGATATCGCTGTCTTTAAGTCATGATTTTAAGTATATCCCATCCTTGGTTTTTGCACTTGTAATTTCCCCCAGGTTACTCATATTAGCAGCATTTGCTTTTAGGTATGTTTTATTAATTAATTTTTTTTTTTTTTTTGCAATAGCCTCTCCTTGCCACACAAAAAGTATGTATTAGGTTTTGCGTTATCTTGGTTGGTGGAGGAGTCCATGATTCAAACTCACTTTTTAATCGCCAGGGGCAGACAGTTGCATTTTTTTTTCCAGTTTTCATTCTCCCAGCTCTCCCAGCTTGCCATGACAGTGGCACAATATGTAAAACAAGTAGTTATATTATTGCATGTTTTTGCTGCTATGCCTGGGATTGGTTTTACTTCCGGCAGTCTTTTTGGATAATAGCATGTTACACAGGCTCGCCGGCTAACTTGTCGGGCCGAGTATTTTACCCACTGCAGGAACAGGTTATCTTCCCACCCCAATACTTGTTCCCTATTTGCTGGTGTGCTTCTCAGACTCCTATTTCTATGTAAGTTTTTATAACCATGGATCATTTGGGTTGCCACATTTACTGTCATTATATGTCGGGAATCTACTTCGGTGCATTGTTGTAATGTGCCCTGTACTTTGATTGACATCATTCCTTCCTTCAGACATTGTGGATGGACTGCATAGGTGTCTATTCTCATTTTTCCTGGTCCTAATGTCAATGTTTGGTTGTACAGGGCTGACCTTACATATGTGAATGCTATTACTTCATTGCATGGTATTTTTCCTTCTGTTGCAGCCACCACAATGGTAGCTAACGCGCATTCCCTCAGCTGTTCTTGTTCTGTAATTGGTTTTACATTTAGGTGGCAGACACTTAGAAATACTAATCCTTCCCAGAGAGCCACCAGTACGAGCAGTATGTGAAAGCAAACAAATACTGTGAGTCTGGGTGCAGTGGTATGCTGAAGAAGGCAGAACATAGGTCAATGACCTTGTACCAGCAGGCGTCATGTGGGATATTAGATGATAGTAGATAGATAAGTATGTGGGTCTGGAACTACTGGAGTTTCAGCATCTACAATTGAATTAATAGCCCGCAGGTCATGTACTAGTCTGTAGTCGCCTGAATTTATCTTTTTGACTGGAAAAATAAGAGTGTTGCAAGAACTTTTTGTCATTTTTAAAATTCTTGCTGCTACCAGGCCCTCTGTAGTAGGTTCTATGCCAGCTGTCTGGTGGGGTTTCAGGGGGTACTGTCTTTTATATGGTAAAATAACACCTTTTTTTACTTTTATATGGACTGGCTATGCTGACCTAATTAGCCCTACATCAGTCTTGTGTTGTGACCACAGATTGTGAGGTATACATGCTAACAGTACATTGTGTTCTTCTGACAGTGGCGCCTGGGTTGGGGGTTTTTGGTCCAGCAATATTTGGACTCCGATTCCTTCATCATATGTGTGCAGAGGAATTTTCAGATACTGCCCATCGTCGGAGGCTTGCACATGGGAGTCTCGGGTTGGCTTCCACATAGCTGTTTGCAGGGCCATCTTCAACATGGGCCCCATATCCTTTGACTGATACCCCCTGGTTACCAGTACTGTGACATGAGGGATTGACTTAGCTACCTGGAACCAATGACGTAGCTCAGGAGGTAAGATGACTGCAGCTGCAGCTAGTTCATTCCAACATTCTCTGAAGTCTGTATGTTGCTGATTTTCATTGTACATCATAGTACAGTGCAACGGTAGCTGTGGTTCCTGTGCTGTGAGCAGCTCTCTCTGAGTCCATCCTTTCCACTTATCAAATTGTTACAAAAGTTCTGAATTGGGAGGCCATTGGATCCAATATACTGCTGACTGAGCCTTAACGGAATGTTTCCCAAAATCTCATCAAACTTGGGAGCTGGTTTCTTATGAAATCCAATTTCAGGCCGTTATGGGTGCACGTGATGGTGGCTCTTAAGGGGCACAGAATGTCTCGGCCTAGTAAATCAATAGGTGTGTTTTCAGAGTATAGCAGGGGTGCAACTATAGAACTAGAACTAGCTCATACTGGCGTTCTTGGCAGCGTTTGTTGAGCTGGTGGTGGTCGAGCTGAGACCACAGATTTTAATTTTTTTGGTGATGTGTTGGCCCACTGTTTTCCTGAGCAAGGCTTTGATGTCTCCAACAAGTGTGAACCCTGCTGTGTTCTCCTCTAGAGCCTGTATCCACTTGTTGGCTCCCTCATTCAAGTCTGGCAATCTTCCAACCAATCCAGTCATGCCACAGAGTGACCATGGCACATACTGTGGTTCTTGTGAGTGTCCCTTTTTTATTAAAGGTGGCATATGGACGAACTGCTCTTCATCTGCCTTTTGGCTTCTAAGTGTCATACATGCCCTTTTGGCCACCTGTGGAGACATCAGGGGGTCTTCTTCTGGCTCAGAGAGGTCTTCTTCTGACATTGTCTGCTTTACTCCACTTTGTGCTGGCTTCCCCTGGTCACTCTGTGTTATTATGGTTCCTTTTAGTTCACTTTAACCACTTGTGGGGTTCTTGGTGACCCCGTTGGTGTATCTTCTGGAGCTTGATTGCTATTTCTCGACCGCTCCTCATATCTTTTCGTTTTCTTCCAACAGATGCTTATATAGGGTGTCTCTTTATATCTCACGTTCACTTTCAGCCACCACTATGCTTTTGCATATTTCCACAGCCTTTTCTCTGTCCATCTGTATTGGACTTTCAAGTCTGCACCACTGGATTCGCGACAGATATGTCTACAAAATGCAGGTATTTTCAGTCCAAATGGACAAAATTCAAGGCTGTTATGTACTGCTGTAAGCCAAAGTAGAACTCTTGTACTCTCTCTACCCTCTGCTCTGGGCAGCAGGCTAGAGTGGGTGGAGTCGACACCTGACACTAGCTCAAAGGGAGAAATGCATTGAGAGTGTCTGCTTTGTAATACAGTGCTTTAGATAAATAAACATAACTATATTTTGAGGCTTTGCACTGTGGTTTTTCTTTTATTATATATGACATATAAGACTATTCCTCTGTGTCCACCTGCTGTTACTTTTGTCTCTTCATAAGAGATTGTGTCTTCACTCACACTCTCCATTCAAATACATGACTATTTATCTGTCTGCCTGCAGTTTCTCATTTTTGCCTCCGCACACTTGATAGTACACATTTCAGTCAAACTTTCAGGTCATGTGGCTTACACGTCTTGACTTTTTTAAAAATGCACGTGATGAAAAGCCAAAAATTGATTTTGTAAAGATTTATATGCTGTACACATTGTATATGTTTCTGTATTGTTTAATATGCAGGCTCTTTATTAGTTGTAGTTATTAACTGTAACACACACGTGAGGAGATATTGAGATAATTTTCGGAAGATTTGTTTTTCAGTCGGAAAAATTAAGTGAACACTTAACGTAAGCCTAGCCATGGAGTTGTTTTTTGTGTTTTTTTTTTGAAGAGGATGACACTGATGACAGCTCATTGTTGGATTCAGAGAGCAACGATTAGGTGGGTTGAGCTTTTTCTCTCAACCCAACCGTTGAGGGAGGGCAGACACAGTGAAGCATAATAACAATAACAGTGATAATAATAATAATAATAATAATAATAATAATAGAAAAAAGAACTAATAATGATACTAATAGCAATTTGAAGAGTGGCACAGCTGAAAAATTTATATTTTTATTTCTTCATTTGCAACCACACACACCCATACTACACTTCCTCTTTGACTTCTTTATGCTGTAAAGCGTGATGTCAGCAATAATCCCTGAAGAGAAACCCCACCTCCGGAGCATCCTCACTGATGCCCCGCAGAGATCACATCGGACAGCGTTGCGTCCATTCAAATACATGACTATTTCTCTGTCTGCCTACAATTTCTCATTGTCACTACACACTTGATAGTACACATTTAACTCAAACTTTTATCAGGTCATGTGGCTTACACGTCTTTAATTTTTTTAAAATACACGTGATGAAAAGTAGAAAATTGTATTCATTGTAAATGACAGTACAGGGGCACAACACTTGCATAATGTTGATGACACCTCCTGCAGAAATTTGTCATTCTCACACCGTTGACATTTGCTGTTTACCCATGACAGGGAGGTTGCTCTAACTTTACTGTACATGCTCCTGTCTGCACCAAACTCTACACGGCTGCAGAGTCACACCCCTCAGACCGGTCTGCGGCCGGCGAGCGTGACGGACACCCTCGGACAGCGCCTGGTCCTGGCATGCGCTGGGGGCGAAGGCCCGTCCAATGCTGCTCGCAGCTTTAATTAGAGACCTATTGTCTAAACCGTAAGTCGCACGACTTTGAAATCTGTACCACTGGATTCGCGACGAAAATGCCCACCAGAAACAAATATTTTCAGTCCAATTAAGTCCTATATGTACTAGTTTAAACGGGAGAAGAACTCTTTTCTTCTCTCTTCTCTCCTGCTCTTGCTGCTGGCTGCAGTGGGCGGAGTCGAAACCTGACACCAGCTCAAAGGCAGACATGCAATGACCCTGCCTGATTAGTAATACAGTGCTGTAGATAAATAAACATAACTACATTTTGAAGCTTTGTACTGCTGTATTTACTTCATTATGAACGAAATATGACATATATGACTATTCCTCTGTATCCACTTGGTGTTTCTTTTGTTTCTACACAACAAATCTTTCCTTCACTCACACTCTCCATGCAAATACTCTGTGCAGACACAGAGTATTTCTCTGTGTCTGGCTTCTCATTGTCTCTGCACACTTGCTAGTACACATTTAAAACAAACTATTATCAAGTCATGTGGGTTACAAAGCTTTAAATTTTTAAAAATGCACTTGATGAAAATTAGAAAATTGATTTCTTTTACACACAAACTTATCAGCTTTCAATGTATTAATTTAAATGAGGGTACAGGGGCACAAAACTTACATAATGTTTATGACCCTGGTGTGAGCCACACACACGTCTCACTCTTCAAAAAATCGTCTCACTTACTGTTACTTCTTGTCTCTACACGACAAATTGTGCCTTCACTCACACTCTCCATTCAAATACATGAGTATTTCTCCGTGTCTGCCTGCAGTTTGTCATTGTTGCCTCTGCAAACTTGATAGTACACGTTTCACTCAAACTTACAGTACGTATGAAGTTTTTTCCCTATCTTTATTCAAGAGCGTGGTGTATAACTTTGAGAGCATACTTTATTGATTTTACGTTTAAGTTTTGTAATTTGTCCCTCAAAACCCTTCCCTCGCACTCAAACAGCCTCTGCTTGCATTCAGATTCGCTCCGCCTGTGTATCTGAGTGCAAGCACACAGTTTGAGCACAGGCGGAGCGAATCTGAAGGTCAGTCAGTCCGAAAAATTGGGAAAACTTTGAAAGTGTCCCCAAGTGCAGTCGCAAAAACCATCAAGCGCTACAAAGAAACTGGCTCACATGAGGACCACCCCAGGAAAGGAAGACCAAGAGTCACCTCTGCTGCGGAGGATAAATTCATCCGAGTCACCAGCCTCAGACATCGCAGGTTAACAGCAGCTCAGATTAGAGACCAGGTCAATGCTGCACAGAGTTCTAGCAGCAGACACATCTCTACAACAACTGTTAAGAGGAGACTGTGTGAATCAGGCCTTCATGGTAGAATAGCTGCTAGGAAACCACTGCTAAGGACAGGCAACAAGCAGAAAAGACTTGTTTGGGCTAAAGAACACAAGGAATGGACATTAAACCAGTGGAAATCTGTGCTTTGGTCTGATGAGTCCAAATTTGAGATCTTTGGTTCCAACCACCGTGTCTTTGTGCGACGCAGAAAAGGTGAACGGATGGACTCTACATGCCTGGTTCCCACCGTGAAGCATGGAGGAGGAGGTGTGATGGTGTGGGGGTGCTTTGCTGGTGACACTGTTGGGGATTTATTCCAAATTGAGGGCATACTGAACCAGCATGGCTACCACAACATCTTGCAGCGGCATGCTATTCCGTCCGGTTTGCGTTTAGTTGGACCATCATTTATTTTTCAACAGGACAATGACCCCAAACACCTCCAGGCTGTGTGAGGGCTATTTGACCAAGAAGGAGAGTGATGGGGTGCTGCGCCAGATGACCTGGCCTCCACAGTCACCGGACCTGAACCCAATCGAGATGGTTTGGGGTGAGCTGGACCGCAGAGTGAAGGCAAAAGGGCCAACAAGTGCTAAGCATCTCTGGGAACTCCTTCAAGACTGTTGGAAGACCATTTCAGGTAACTACCTCTTGAAGCTCATCAAGAGAATGCCAAGAGTGTGCAAAGCAGTAATCAAAGCAAAAGGTGGCTACTTTGAAGAAACTAGAAAATAAGACATATTTTCAGTTGTTTCACACTTTTTTGTTAAGTATATAAATCCACGTGTTAATTCATAGTTGTGATGCCTTCAGTGTGAATCTACAATTTTCATAGTCATGAAAATAAAGAAAAGAAGGTGTGTCCAAACTTTTGGTCTGTACTGTATATCAGGTCATGTGGGTTACAAGTCTTTACTGGTAACCCACCCTCGTAACTAAAAATTCACTTGATGACAATTAGGAAATTGATGTCTTTACACACAAACTTCTTAGAAGCTTTCTGTGCATTAATTCAAATGACAATACAGGGGCACAAAACTTGGATTTTTTTGATAACACTGCTGTGAGTCACACACATGATGTAGGAATTTGTCATCCTCTCACTGTGAGATTTCATATTTCGCAGTGACAGGGCAAGTTGCTATAACTTTACTGTACACGCTCCTATCTGTACTGAACTTCACGTGGCTGCTGAGTCACACCCCTTAGCCCGGGTCCAGAGACATCCACGCGAGTGTGACGGTCCCCTAACTCGTGTCCCGGGCGCTGGGGGACAAAGGCCCGTCCAACGCTGCTTGCAGCTTTAATGAGCTTTGAAAACCAGTCAGCCGCCCCGATCAGACACTAAGCAAAAGGCTATATCTACAAGTGAGGTAGATCAAAAAACCCCTGGTGTAAGCAGACTTCGGAACAGGATTAGCAAGGGACTGTGATGAGTTTATGTGTTTTATGCTTAAAACTGCAGCAGCTTGGTTATGATATATAAAAAAATGTGCATGTGTGAAAAGGAGAAGTTAATCTGTTATATAACAGAGGAGGGTATTGTAGCTTGTCACGCGAAGAGCACACGTGGCATGACAAGGGCAACGAGGAAACCGCCAAAAGCTTACAAGAAATAGGAGATAGAGATCATGGTAGGGGGCGGCTATAACCAGAAGAGAAGCTCAAAAAATTTAATTTGTAACCATATAAGGTATTAAAAATTGTATAGAAAGAGGTGGACTAGAGATAGGAAGAGGAAGACCAAAGGAAGTATAAAACCCTAGACAACGAGCTGTAAGATCTGTTGAGGTTGACCTGCCGTCTGCCTCCCCGAGTTGGTTGATGCAGAGAAGAACACTCAGAAGACGATAGTTGAATCAAAAGCTTTTTTATTGCGCAGTTTGCAAAAAGCGGGGATGACTCTTACACAGAATAAATCTGTGCAGCACAACGCCAAGAGAGATCCGATCTTACAGCTCGCTGTCTAGGGTTTTATACTTCATTTGGTCTTCCTCTTCCTATCTCTAATCCACCTCTCTCGATACAATATTTAATACCTTATATGCTTACAAATTGATGTTTTTGAGCTTCTCTTCTTAATTATAGCCACCCCCTACCATGATATCTATATCCTGTTTCTTGTAAGCTTTTGGCAGTTTCCTCGTTGCCCTTGCCATGCCACGTGTACACTTTGCGTGACACACTTCAATACCCTTCTCTGTTATGTAACTTGCTTTAACTTCTTCTTTTCACACATGCACATTTTTGATGTATCATACCTTGTTTCTTTGAACATTTTGTACCAAGCTGCTGCAGTATTAAGCATAATACACATAAACTTATCAGAATCCTCATCAAATCTCCCTTTTGATCTCGTAAGAGATCAACTCAACTCTGGTGGAATTTTCTTCAGCTTCAGGTCTGTCCTCTGGTGGTACTGTCACCAGAGGCATCATTCCTGGTACAGACTTCCCTTCAATGGCAGTGATGATGAGTCTTATGACCAAAGAACGAATACAAGGTATGCAACAACAACCACAAGTAACCAAAATGGCAATAAAAGTAGCAATAGAAATAAAAAGTGATAAAATAATGCCCTTCCATTGACCAAAAACATTCGTCATCCAGTCCTCCAACGGGTTGTTGATTCCGGAATGTTCATGCATTGTTTTTGAGAGCGTACGGAGGCCTTCCAAAGCCTTAGTGACAGAACCGTCGGGAGCCGTGTTGTTAGGGATGAAAGTACAACACATATCTCCAAACATGGCGCAAACACCCCCTTTTTCCGCCAGAAGCATGTCTAGAGCCATTCTGTTTTGCACAGCCATCAGAGAACTAGGGCCTACTTGGTCAGCAAGACCTTCAACAGCATCTCGAGTAAGGTTGGCCAGGCGCAATACATTATAATGAACGTAGTTAATCCTATCAACATTTTTGTTGGGCGTTACCGGGAATAGGGCTGCGACAATGGGTATATTCTCCAATCCAGACGCCACCTGATCAGCTAATTTGAATTCATTGGGTACTCCCCTAGGGACTCCAATTGCATCTATATAAGTGGGAGAATTCACAGAGAGGTCAAATCTTGAAACGCTTCGTTTGGCTAGAATATGGCGTCGACGGCGGCGGGTGAGTGCAGCGTTTTTGGCACAGGTGTCATGTCTGGTTTGGATCAATCTATTTCCTACTAGCATAAGAGGTGTTTTCAGACGCACCATGGCACAGGTACCATACATATGAGATTTAATTCTTGTTAGCAGTCTCCTTTTTCCGCAATAATAGTACAATCCTGCTCTAGCCCAGGTCCCTAGCTCTTCTCCTGGTCGGGTGATGTTACACCAGGAGAGGTCAATGTTACCAATGGAGATATCCCGCGGGGCGGACTTGTGGGTGACATTACAACGCGGGGTGGTTAAGTTATAACACACATAGCTACTGTTAGCCCTATCAGGGACAAAGGGTCCTGCAATTGTGTCATTACGGATAGGTGGAAATAAGCTGGCTAGGGTGGTACAGTTATGAGATTGACCTCTAGTTAGTTTCAACATACACTCATATCCATGCTTATCTTCTGGAAATAATGGGGCCGGAACGGTGACTAATTGGGGTCTTGCCGATGCACAGGCTACGCAGTTACCTACTCTTTGTTCCTTGGCTGACTGAATTACCCAAGTCGACCAGAGATTATTGTCCGAGTATCCTGTAGCCATTTCAATTACTTCAGATGGCTTAAGTTGAGAATAGTCGAGGACTCGTACACCAGGGGAGGCGGCGGACACAGGTGCTAGATCACGACTCATGTTATAGCTCATAGTGGTCATATTTATGGTGTCAATTGTCTTGGATTTTAGCATATTAATCTTGATCAAAGCCTGGGGGTCCGTTCCCATCACTTCCACACCTAGAACCAGATATAAGACCGAAGTGCTAGAGTGTGAAGCAGGAAAGAATCCTCCAGTTAAAGACTGAACTGTTAACACTAGGGGATTAACCTTTCCCACCTTACCGGTACCCAACTGATTTCTGGCTAGGCTGATCTTTTTACCCTTTTTGCGATCTCCATAAGTATAGTTTGGAACCCAACAGCCGGTGTAACCTACAACTTGTCCCCAGTCACTGCACCAGGACATACAGCCGCCCCACCCACATGGCTGTCGTTGTGCCGCGCAATCGGCCTGTACCCCTGGAGTCGCACAGAGATACACATCATATCCCCTCCACGCGGTCAGGTTTCTTCCACAGTTAATTACGTCACAGAGGTCAAACTCGAACGCAGTAGGGGAGCCTTCTCCATAACCTAACTCTAGACCTCCATACCTGTTGAGACAGTAATCTTTCACCTGGGTAGAACGTTTAGCGCGAGTTATTTTTCCGGAAGACGAAGGTTGGTCAAGGAAGGTACATAACCAGATACAGAAAGGTACAATCAGAATCAGAATGACTCCTATTATAGCCACTACTTTGGGTTTTTCAAACGGAAGCATTCTGAAAGCTAATTTCTTTCACAAGATAAACTATGCAAGCTAGACCTTCTAAGTGAACAAACTCTTTTTCTCTCAGTGTTCTCTAGGCAGTACTACTCCTAGAGGAGATTGTTACCCACTTATCTATTACTGTTCCCTCAACTCTATTCGCAATTAGCAGACTTTTATAGTAAATATCCACCAAGTTACTACGCAAAAGAAACACAACAAAACTCCTCCTGCAATGCACAGCTGAACTTGGGTGGAAGTCATGAATTCTTATTGATGTCAGGGTCTTTCGTGGGTAGCTTGGCACGCTACATGCAGGAGAGGAGCGCTATTTCACCTCCTCCCGTGGACGTCTTCTTTCTTCAGGAAACAGGGGTAGACTACCCTGTTTTCCCAATTTGCCACTAGGGGATTATTCTGCCCCTTTGTCAGTGGACTTTTTTTCTGAGCCAGCCGGCTCAGTGCTCTCAGCTTGCAGGGACCGTTGGACCTCGGCCAGGGAACGCTGTGGCTCTTCTGCTGCTGCACATTGGCTCCAATGGAACCAGGTTTCTCCTTTGCCCTTCAGCCGCACCGCGTGGGATGTTCTCTCGACCACCTGGTAAGGCCCCGTCCACCTTGGCTCGGACCACTTGCGTTTGATGGCCCTCAGGAGGACCCAGTCGGTCTCTGGTGGTGTGTTGGTGACAGTCTCTCCCTCTCTCCGGTTTGCCACCTGTTTTGAGAATGCTGAAACAAACTTTGCAGTTCAAGAAAATATGCTTTTGTGGTTAGTTGTTGGTCATCGTCTCTAACACCTGGTAGGCTTGCTTGAGGGCCCGGGAAAGCCCTCCCCGTCTGGAGCTCATGTGGTGTAAACCCTGTACTCTGATTAATGGAGCTCCTTATTGACATGAGCGCTAGTGGTAACGCGTCTAGCCAATTCATTTTGGTCTGTGCACAGATTTTTACAGTTTGGTTCATCCTTTCTACTTTCCCTTGTGACTGTGGGTGATATACAGTACCAAAAGCATGTTTCAGACCCAACATTGCCTCAACCTGTTGTAAATCTTGATTTTTGAAGTGAGTTCCATTATCTGACCTGACCTTCTCAGGAAAACCGTGTCGTGGAATGTACTGGTTGATCAGAAACTTTATCACTGATTTACTGTCTTCTCTTTTTGTAGGCCAGGCTTCTGGCCACCCGGTGTAAGCATCTACACACATTAACACATACCT
The DNA here is from genome assembly GCA_029490765.1 of Euthynnus affinis. NCBI lineage: Eukaryota > Metazoa > Chordata > Actinopteri > Scombriformes > Scombridae > Euthynnus > Euthynnus affinis. Next base: position 28,145,651 of record CM055855.1, read on the forward strand.
GTACCCTCTAACAGGAGTTATCATGTCTGTGTAATCAATAATGATTTCCTTTCCTGCCTTTACCTGTAGGGGGTATCTCCCTGGTGGTGGTCTGATGGTCGGTCTGGTGTTAAACTTTGTGCACACCTCGCACGTTTTCACTAAGTGTTGCACCATGTCTTTGAGAAACGGATGCCACCAGTTTTCCAAATTCCTCATCATTTGCGCCACCCCCACGTGCCCCACTCCATGTGCCTCTTCTATTGCTATCTGACGTAGCCCTGGAGGCAAAATAGGTCGGCCATCTGGACTCCTCCAGAGGCCGTCGACTTCAGTGGCTCCTCTAGCTTTCCACATAGTTTTCTCCTGTGGGGATGCCTCTGCTTGTAGTATTGTTAGCTTGGTCAAGTCAGGGTCAGTTTCTGATTCTGAGCACATCATCATTGCTTTCACTTCGTACCCTGCTGCCTGTTTTGCTGCTTTATCTGCTGCATCATTCCCTTTAGCTGTGGGAGTGTTGCCTTTGTCATGTCCTTTACATTTTATCACTGCTACTTCTGCAGGGAGCAATAGTGTTTCTGCCAGCTCTTTCATTTCGTTCTCATGTTTGATGGGTTTGTTGGTTGCTGTCAGAAACCCTGTCCTCATCCACTGTCCTAACTCTACATGTACTGCTCCTGCTGCGTATGCAGAGTCAGTGAAAATGTTTACTTTTTGTCCTTGTGCTAGCTTGAGGGCCTCTATCACAGCTACAATCTCAGCTCTCTGGGCTGATTGTTGTCCGTGTAGTTTTTCTGCTTTTCTGGTTACCATCTCTCCCTGCACTTCTTCTACCACTGCATAAGCTGCTTTAAGTCCCTCTTGCTCATGTCTGAAACAGCAGCCATCTGTGTACAGATTTCTGGCATCTGTTATTGGCTCTGCCTGTAGATCTGATGTCACCTTTTCTTCCTTGTGTACTCTCTCTGTACATTCATGTGGTTCTCCTGTCCCTATTTGATCTGCCATGTTGATTCCTTCATGTGTGAAAGAAATGTTGGGTGCTTCTAAGACCTTGCTTAGTCGTCTTTGCCTCAGTGTGGTGAGAGTGAAAACTTGTGAATTTACATATGCTACCACGCTATGTGTTGTCAGGACGTTCAGTTGGTGTCCCATAACAATATGGGCTGTCTTCTGTATCAGTTTAGCTACCCCTGCTGCATGTTGTGTACATTGTGGGTGCCTCTTTTCCATGTTGTCGAGCATTACACTAATATACATTAGTATTATCCTCACTCCCCCTTTTTCTGGAACAGAATGCCATTAACACAGTGTTCTGTTCCAGAAACATCTAGGTAAAATGGGATGTGGTAGTCAGGGATAGCCAGCTCTGCTGCAGTCGATAGCTCCTGTTTTAGGGTGATGAAAGACTGTTCAGCCTCCAGAGTCCACTCTAAGGTTGCATTCAAATTGCGCATACCTTGTTGTTTGACGAGATCTCGTAATGGTTTTGCCAGTCCAGTGTAGTTAGCAATGTAATTTCTGCTGTATCCAGTTAAACCTAAGAAAGAGAGCATGTCTTTGACTTTGTCAGGTTTTGGATGATGTAGAATGGCAGATCGATGTTGGGGAGACAAGCTTGCCCCCTTTTGTGAAATCATGCGTCCCAAAAATGAGACTTGTTTTCGTGCAACTTGCAATTTGGTTTTGCTAACCTTAAAACCCTTCTCTGCCAGGTGCAGTAGCACTGAGCGTGTTGCTTCGAGGCAGGAGGCTGCTGTGGGAGCTGCTAGCAGTAGGTCATCAACATACTGTATCAGGGTGACATTTTCTGGTAGCTGGCAATCTTCAAGGAGCTGCTTAAGTGTTTGGTTAAACAGACCAGGAGATAGTGCAAAACCCTGGGGCAATCGAGTGTAGCGGAGCTGTCGTCCGCGGTAGGTAAATGAAAAAATGTCTCTGCATTCTTCTGCTAATGGTAGACAAAAGAAAGCATTGGCTAGGTCAATACATGTGAACCAGCTATGTGATGGCTCTAGGTTTGCCAGAGCTACATAGGGGTTGGGCACTGGTACAGTAGGAGTGGTCAGGATGCCATTGATTGCTCTTAAGTCATGTGCCATGCGATATTTTCCTGTACCCTTCTTTTCTACAGGTAAAATTGGGGTGTTCCAGTGTGAAGCAGAGGGTTCTACCACTCCTTTCTGCAGCAAACCTTCAATGGTATCACTTATGCCTGCTTCTGCGTGTTGTTTGTGTGGATACTGTGGAATCCACAGTGGTGCCCCTGGTTGTACCTTAAAGGTGATGGGTGCACAGTCAACTAGACCTACATCAGTTGGGCCTTGTGCCCACAAGTGTTGTGGGAGGGAGTTTATCATCTCTTCTGCCAGGTGATGGTCAGTCTTTTCTCTGCCATGCTGGCGTGTTATCTGTGTGTGTTCTAGTACTGCAGTGTCAGTAGCTGTGATATCAATACGATAAGTTTTCACAGCTGGAGAATACTGTATCTTGGGAATAGTCGTGTCTAGCCAGTCGGTCTGTGCTAGTGCCCTCTTTACAATTACCCCAAGCTCCTTAACCTGGTGTTGTGGATGTAGGGCCAATGAAACATGTGGGGCCGCTTCCTCTGACATCTTGTACCATGGAGCCTGGTCAGAGGTCAAATTTACGGCTGCCGCAACACCTTCAGGTGCAACATAAATGTTTTGGGTGTCAATTGTCCAGCTCTGCCCCTCTAGCTGGTCTTGGAAATTTTCTAACCTGTCATAGAACAGGGTGACGTGGGGGGGATCAGGAGGGGAAGTGTAGGGTGCGAGGAGGGCTATCCAAGGCTTCCATTGTAGGTAGCTGGAGAGGATGCCACGCTGTTCCGTTGTTTCAGGCTGTAGCAAGCCCCAATAAATGTCCGCATATTGTTCATTGATAGGTTGGAGGAGGTATTGCCCTGAGGTGACTTGCCCAGAGCACGGCAGTTGTGTTCCGTCAGGTAGGGTGACAAGAAGGCCATCAGCACTGCACAGTATGGAGGCTCCCAGTTTCACTAGGAGGTCTCTTCCCAGCAGGTTCTGAGGAACTGTTGGTGAATACACAAATGAGTGTGTCACAGCCTGCCCGCCCAGTTGTGTTAGCAGCGGTACTGTCATTGGCAGAGTCCGTTTTTCCCCAGAGAATCCCATTAAATTGATGGAGTTGGTTGACAGGCTATTGGATGGAACGATTTTCATAGTGGAACATGTAGCCCCTGTGTCAACCAAGAATGGCAGAGTCTTCCTTTCGACTCGTACGGGCAGCATGGGTTCTGCCGTGTGCATGCTGCCTGAGTCTCTCTGTGGGGTGTGTCATTGCTCCTGATAAGTACCCCACTCATCCCCGCTGTCCCATTGAGGCAGCTGGTGAGGCACAGGGGGCACTTGATGTGGTGCAGGGCCTTGAACAGTGGGTGGGGCTGTGCCACGCCCTCGTCCACCACTGTATCCTCCTCTTCCTATGCGAGGGCAAAAGCGCGCCCAATGTCCTTCCTCGTTGCACACGAAACAGCGTCTTCCTCCTGGCTGTCCTCTCATAGGTCCTCCTCTTCCGCCTCTACCTCTCCACCCAGTCCCACTGTGCCTTAGTGCCCCCACATTGTTCCCTGGTCTATGATGTGGAGGTGGCGGAATCCAATCAGGAATGGGGAATAGGTCTGGGATGTCCTCCTGAGGAAATCGGTCAGGATTAGGATCCCCTGGTCGCCAGGAAGCAGCCACCACTACCTCCTTGGTATCTCCCTTGTTCTTTTGTTTCTTTTCTTGTGTCTTCTGTCTAGCATCACACAACTGCAGTTTTAAAAGCTGAGCTTGCATTTCTTTAAGACTGTCTTGTTCTTTCTGAGTTATGTCCTGAGCACGGGACAAATGATGTATGAGATGTTTCTCCCAAACTTGTGAGTCACTTCCCAACATATCAGGGTTATCTTTCATCGCTTTGCTCACTCCCTCTGGAACCCCATCTAGAATGGCTTGCCTGAACCACTCCCTCTGCGGCCCTGGTTTGCCTGGGTGGCAGCCTGTGAATTTAAGCCACATGTCTTTTCCCTTATCTATGTATTCGCGTGGGTTTTGTTCTGGATCCCATTTTATTTTAGGCATTGCAGTAGCATTGGGGAGGGGGTATTTTTCTCTCATTACGCGGCCTATGTCATTGCTGACATAAGTGTAAGGTGTGCTATCTCCACGCTTATCTATTTTGGCATTTATCTCAATATCTCTCAAATCACTTCCTGTAATGCATCTGGCTATTATAGCTCTAAAGTCCCCTAGAGCTAACTTCTGTCCTGCAGTCAGGCTGTCCATTTGGTTCAGCCACAAACTTCCTCCTTCAGCCACCGGGGGCAGTTTGTCTACAATAGCCTGTACATCCCCTATATTAAAAGGTTTATATACTTCTCCACCCCCAGAGTTAACTAGGGGGTAGACAGACAGGCCACCCTCAGCTCGTGGACTAGCTGACCCTTGATGTCTCATCCTTACCCGTTTCCCAATAGTTTCTCCCAACATCTCTCTGGCCTCAGTGAAAGTTCTGTACATTTCTGCCTTGCTTTTATTGATAGCGCTGTTTAGCTCTCGTCTTGCCTTCAGTACTTCATCTTCATCCTCATCATCATCATCATCATCAACATCTTTCCAAGTTCCTTCTTCAAAGTTATACCTTATTTTTGTGCCCTCTTCCTCATCATCTGACCAATTTCCTCCTCCCATAAAAATTACCCTTCCTGGCTTCCCTGAGCTTGGTCTCCTAGGTGTTGATGAGTGTCTTGCAGAGTGGTTTTTAATTTGTTCAAATTCTTTTCTTAGTTTTATAATTTCTTTGTTGATTTTATCCTCTTCTTCTTCTCTTTCCCTTCTCTGTCTGTTCTCATCTTCGTCTCTCATCTCTTGAAGTGCAAAAGCTCTGCTGTCTGTGTCTCTTTCTTCCTCTTTTTTACGGGCTTCCTCATTTATTTCTCTCTCTGTCTCTCTTTCTATTTCTCTCTCTCTCTGTCTTTCCGCTGTGTTTCTCTGCAGGCTGTGAGACTCTCTCTCACTTCCTGTGTCGCAGTTAGCACATAGCTCGTCATCTACATAGTCTCTTCCTTCCTGTTGTTCGATATGTAAAATGCCACGAGTGACGTGTAAGGTTGGGTATGTCCCTGCAGTGAGTGGTGCACTTGGAGGCGCGTATAGAGGTGGGTGTGTAAGTGTGGACCTTTCTCCTACCTTTGCTTTTGGAGAGTGCTTTCCATCTACCTCGTGCAGGGGCCTCATGCTTTGCCACCAGACCGCCAGTTCAGACCACGTTCTGCGTTCCTCCTCCAGGGCCTTCCCCTCCTTCTTCCACTTCCTATTTTGCAGGACACTCACTCTTTCCTCCTGCTCTGCCACTTCATCTCTTTTTGCTGTGTATTCTTTCACCTTTTCCCAAATCCAGAGCCCTAACGGCCCTGTGTCTGATAGTTTTTTGCCTTTCCATCTAATCAGTTTCTCAATTTTCTCTTTTGTTGCTGCCAATTTCTTTTCTCTCTCTTTTTTATCTACTACTGCTGCAGCAGCTGTCATTATATTGCCTAGCTGCTCTTCTAGGGGTTTCCACGCCCCTGTCACGGGACCCCATCCGTCGTCGTCTATCTCTCTGTCAAATTCTCCTTCCATACTCGTCCTACTCCTCTCTTTTTTCTGTTCTAAACTCTGAGGCCAGCCGGTTTGTATGGAGTTCACCCGAGCAACAAGCCTAGTTCAGTTTCAAGATCAAGCAGCCAGTCAGTTTGTATGGAGTTCACCCGAGCAACTGACCCTTGTGACAGACACGGCCCCTTGTGTTACCACCGCAAGGTTTCCAGGGCACAGACAGATTACGTTAACACCGCAAAGGTTTCCTCTGTCTGTTTTTTCGAGTTTGTCAAGACACTGCTTACAACAATCTTTCACTGAGGACACCTCAGAGTTTTATTCTTCCCACTCCCAATATCCCTCACACTTAAACACTTTCAGTCACACAAAAAATAACACAACAGTCAGTGATCACACAACATACATACAGCGCTTGTCACAGTTTCTCTTTTTTTTTTTTTCTTCTCTTTTTTTGTTGAGGATCAGTTGCTTTTAGGAGACACTAATCGCCATGGACTCTAAACCTACAGACTCTTGCTTTTGGGGAATCCTAAACCCCGGGACTCGTAACCCAACAGGAGCGGTGCTTTCGAGGGTCTCTACTTCCCCCAGGACTTTAAACCCACAGGACTGGTGCTTTCAGGAGATTCTAATCCCCTAGGACTTTAAACCTACACAGACTTGGTACTTTATGGGACTATAACCCAAGGGCCTCCAACCCAAACACCGTAGCGTATACTAATAAAATTCGGGGGTCCCGCAGCACCCCGGGACTCTAACCCAGCTGCTTCCGGCCCCTCGTCAGGGTACCGGTGGGGTCCGCCACAACCCTGGGAAGCCTGTGTTTCCTGCCTGTTTGTCTGTTTTTTCTTTCCTCTTTTCTGAATGTTTATCTATTTTTTTTTTTTTTTTTTTTTTTACTTTTAAACAACAATTCGTCTCCAATTTAAAATGCTTCACACAATTTGGATCTGGAACACTTTTGTTTTAGTCGTATCCAATTTGCAGAATTCGAATTAAACAGGTTTCTGCTTACCTTGTTATGACCGCGGTCAGTGTTCCGTCTCGTCCTTGTGGAGGCTGTTCCTCGAATTGAATGTTATTGTTCTTTCTGCATCCCGGACGAGCCCCCAATTGTTGAGGTTGACCTGCCGTCTGCCTCCCCGAGTTGGTTGATGCAGAGAAGAACACTCAGAAGACGATAGTTGAATCAAAAGCTTTTTTATTGCGCAGTTTGCAAAAAGCGGGGATGACTCTTACACAGAATAAATCTGTGCAGCACAACGCCAAGAGAGATCCGATCTTACAGCTCGCTGTCTAGGGTTTTATACTTCATTTGGTCTTCCTCTTCCTATCTCTAATCCACCTCTCTCGATACAATATTTAATACCTTATATGCTTACAAATTGATGTTTTTGAGCTTCTCTTCTTAATTATAGCCACCCCCTACCATGATATCTATATCCTGTTTCTTGTAAGCTTTTGGCAGTTTCCTCGTTGCCCTTGCCATGCCACGTGTACACTTTGCGTGACACGCTTCAATACCCTTCTCTGTTATGTAACTTGCTTTAACTTCTTCTTTTCACACATGCACATTTTTGATGTATCATACCTTGTTTCTTTGAACATTTTGTACCAAGCTGCTGCAGTATTAAGCATAATACACATAAACTTATCAGAATCCTCATCAGATCAGATCTCTCTTGGCGTTGTGCTGCACAGATTTATTCTGTGTATGAGTGATCTCCGCTTTTTGCAAACAGCGCATTAAAAACTTTTGATTCAACTATCGTCTTCTGAGTGTTCTTTTCTGCATCAACCAACTCGGGGAGGGAGACATCAGGTCAACCTCAACTGCTAACGACTCTGAAGAGCCAGCGTTGGGAATACACAGGCACATCCAAAAATTCAGCCAGCCTGCATAGATTTTCATAAGGAAAGTTGGAATAAAATTGTTCGTCAACATATCCAAGAAATGTGTGCCTGAGCACATTGTTGTACAAGAACTTTCCCTCTCATCCTGGAACACCCCCTGCAGACAATCACAACACCCCCCCCCCCCCCCCCCCCCCGATTGTCTTTCAGACCCTAATCAAGAGACTCTTAGCAGATGTACCCTGATACTTTCAAAAGGGCCACAATGCCATTTCTCTTATTTCTTGCTTTGTTGTTTGAATGTGTACATTTGTGTCTATGTTCTTTTTTAACACAACAATTTACCATAATTAGTGACACGGGGTACTGCACGAGTCACTACGCTCCATAGCTATGCAATAGCAAAGCAAAGCCCAAGTCACTATTGTTATTCGTCATGTTTCTTCCACTTCTTATTATTCCTCTTCCGTACAAAATTTCGGCGCGTAACTAGTTCCGCAGCTTTGAGAAAACCCATGCGAATTATACATCAAAACATGTGGCTCGTTCGGGAATGGTGTGCTATGACTTTTGGTGAAGATATTGAAATTTTTCGCGACATAAGTCGTGAAAAACTGCGAAAAATTTCCCATAGGAAATGAATGGGGAGGGGTCAAAAAATGTCCACATTTTAGGGGCAATTTCAAGCTTCAACTACTTCGCAATACTTCATTCAAACTTTAAAATGTTCACAAAGTTGTCAGCCATTAAACTTGTATCCAACTTTTTGATATCGTTTGTACTTTTTGATCTGTGATTCTTAAAGTTTCATGCCCAATTTTGGACAAATTTTGAGTTTAACATTAGTGTGTATTGCTACACATGTGTTGCCATGGGGAGCAGAGTAAATCTCTGTGTATGTGTGTGGGATTGCCTGTGGGCATGCGTGTGAGTGTGAAGCTATGTGCACAAAGCTAAGTGCGCTAGCTAATCTGCCTGAATCTGCGTACCAACCATAAAGTCATCAGTCATCTGATTGAGGTAAGTGAATATTTTTCTCTTCAACTTCGTTATCTTAGTAGCATTAGCCTACATTATTCTTGAATCTAGACATTAAAAGTGTTTGAGGACATCATAAATATGATTTGTATCGAAATAGACCATCTCTGTTGAAAAGTAAGGCCCATTTTGATTACGTTAACCAAAAATAGCCGCGCTATATAGCAGCGCCAGACTCTTATGAAGAAAACACACATTTAAGATGGTAACATAACGGGAGGTGAGTTTCGGAAGTTATCAGATCCCTCCGTGAAGCAAAGTACCTCACATTAACGCCAAAAAAGAGACTGTGTGGTAGATCTGTGCTCTGCTAAGTAAATTTAGTCTTTCTGTCAAAGGAGTCTGGTGTATTTGAACGGCAGTGAGGCTCACTGGCCAAACAGGTAGATGATATCACAGATTAAAACTGACCTTCGTGCTGTAAATACTGTTAGTGTAGTAATGTAATGCTGTTGGTTGAAGAAGTATTCAGATTATTTTCTTTCTAAGTGTAGCAGTATAGAGGGTGCTGTGGGTAATTGGCTACACCTGGCAGCGGTCATTGGTCCCACTTTAAAGGTGGCAGTCTTCTCGTGCCTCTTCCTGCGCCTCTCCGTTGCGTCACTCCCGGTTCTAACTAAATTAAACACCCAGACACACATGACAGTCATACACACACACACACACACACACACACACACTTTGTGAAATCGCCCACGATCCCGAAAAACCACGGCACACAAAAAGGGGTCACCGCCACCCACTGGCCTGCAGCCACTGAAATGGGATAAAAACAGAGTCATCATAAAGTAATGTGGAAATACAACAGAAGAAGAAACTCACAATAAATGTACTTAAACTAATGAACTAAAGCAAATAATACAACAAAATCCCTTAGCCCCAAACAAATAAGTAATGGAATTAAATCAAAACCAGAAAAATACAAAACAAAAAAAAGAAACCAGAGGGCTAAACCAAATTAACCAAGATAAACAAAAACAAAATAATAACTCAAACTAAACAAAAGAATGACTCAAATAAAATTAACTTAAACTAAAACATAATTCAAACTGTTCAAACGTAATTCAAACTAAACACTCCACACATTCACACGATAAATGATGATTAAAAGGCGCTAATCCCACACAGTCCCGTGTTTAAAGTCACTGGCGGGGTGGTCTACCACCACCCTATCTATACCACCGTGGAAGCCCCCAGCGATGCAGCAGACAGTGGCAAGCACGGTGACAGCGGGATAGAGAAGCAGCCAACCCACTGGCAGACCGTCAGGGACCAAGCGAGACTGCGGCGATAGCACAGCAGCAGCATAGAGACAGTGAGCAGCCGAGCAGCAGTCAACCAGCGACAAAAAGCAGCCGGAGACAAGGCAGCAGCAGCTCCGATCAGCTGGCAATGACATCTGTCTTCACCAGCAGCAGACTCGGCCAGTTAGCGAGGGTTCCCTGAAGCGCGTCAGTGGAGATTTCTTCTGTTGTGGTGAATAGGATTTAGGTGTCAGTATAATCAGTATAAGCATGACTTGAATGAAAAGACCTCAGAGGACAAATAGATGTCTAAAGAGGACCTTAGATTTATGGAAATCATGTAATCCTCTGCAATGCTACAGAATGAGAGGTACACCCTGAAGTTGCTTCTTAAGAAACCTGATGTTCTCCTTCCAAACAACTTTGCAGTGGCAAAACAAAGGATACTTGGATTAAGTGGAAACCACCACAGTGTTTATCACCCCAGAAAAAGTTCTTTACAAGTGGTGTTTGACTGTGGTGCCACATTTAAAGGAACACCGTTAAACAGCAAACTATCGTAAGGACTCAACTTCACCAGTTCACTGCTTGGAGTTCTCACTCAATTCAGGCAGGAACTTGTAGCAGTTATGGGTGACATACAGGCTATGTTTCACCAGGTGAAGGTTGCAGAACAGGACTGAGATTTTCTCCGCTTTCTCTGTTGGCCACCAGGGGACTTGAGCAGAGAGCTTCAGAACTACAGGATGATTTATTTGGAGCTGTTTAATCACCCAGATGTGCTACCTATGCACTGAGGAGAACTGCTGATAACAACAGCGTTATTGGCAGAACCAGCCAATGCTGCACCGAAACATGCCGGCCTGCAACCTCTTATTGAGTGGTGCCATCCACTTTTCGGGTTGCATGGCTACACAGACTTTAAGAATGCTGAAGCTGTTTGGGCTTCAGTGTATCAGTGCTAGCTTCTTCCGCCATCAGCGACTTTACACGATTCCAACCATTGTGCAGGCTTGGAGAATCTACTTTTTTGACAGGCTTCTCTTGGCAGCTCTGCATTTTAACAATAAGGTTCTGCAAAGGTGGCTGGGTAGTCCATCCTGTTAAGGAGAAGCCATCGTACGGTTAGCAGTTTCAGTCAGTCCCTAAATATTTATTATGCGAGTCAGTCTGAGTCAACAGTAATGACAATGACTGTGATGTAAACATTGGTTTCCTTCCTCCAGCATATGCATCAGCCCTCATGGAGTCTCTGAGAGTGGAATACTCCACAGTGCTGTGCTGTTTTCCTCTACACCTGGCCCCCTTTCCAGATCCTTCCAGAACATCAACAAGGATGAGGCAGTTGGCCTGTACCTTGCACGGCATTCATGATTTAGCACAGGACATTAATGTTTAAATGACTCATTCTTTCCTTTTTCAAGTTTTCTCAGTGTTGCATGAAAGCATTTTTGACCTTATTTACTGTTTATTTATGCTTATTATACTCAAATACACATATCTCATGACTTTCTATATGTGTATTTTGACGTATATCCAAATGCACATTATAACATTTTCTATCAATGAAATATCTAATTGAGAACTGAGACAGTTTTAAATGGGTCAGTTGGCATATTTTTCTTTCAGTGATATACATTTGATATATCCACATACATATTTTAAAAAGGTAGAATTTTGTACTCGAGTACTAGTATGATAGTAGTAAGTATGATTTTTAGTTGTTTTACAAAATGTGCCTTATTTTCTTATCAGCAATTCTTGAACAAATAAATACATTAATATAAAAACATTTTATACAGTTTATATATCTCTATATTTATCTATCTATATCTGTATATAGCCTAGCCTTGTTGCATTTTACATGTGTATATATCTGTAATAAAGTTCAATTTAACATAAAAGGTCAAGTGTATGATTTAAAAGTGATGACTTCTAGGTTTAGAAATCTGCTGAACACTCAGCATCAATATCTACATTATCTTGGTCCAAAAGGCTCTTATTCTAATTGTATAGAAAAGCGGACAATTCAAAGAACTTGGAGTAATAGATATTTTTTGCCCTAAACATACTCATGTCTGCTGGCCTGGAGAGGGCCATGCTCCTGTCTGAAGCTCATGTAGGCTATCTGAAGCACAAAGGGATTCAGACAGCTTGCTTCAAAGCCAGGATGCAGCGTCAGGCACAATATATTGGGTCTGGGGGTGAGACTCTCCACCAGGGCCCAGAATGCCCAGAAGCATCCACCTCCCTGCAGCACATGCTCTCCTCAGCTGAGGCCATCGGCTGACATTTCCCACACAAGCATCTATCAAACAAAGCATTTATCAGGAAGCTGTTTATCTCTCTCTCCTGCAGTAACGGTAAAGCTCTATACAACGTAGTACGTGGTTATATCAGGCAGTACGAAATACGACTGACGAATTAGTTTCCGTTATGGGTAAGTATCAATACTCCACCGGTATTAGACGATCGTTACCATTTATAGCACGATACATGATAGCAAAGTTAACAGTGTTGTGATGTGATCACAGTGTTGTTGTGTGATAACACTTGCTAATGCTAACGTTCATAGTATGCGTATGTATAACGTTACGTATCTACAAGCTAACCCTGGTCACTGACCATGACACCTGCCCAGTCCTCCACTGGTTCTCCTCACACCACAACTGAATCTCTCTCCTCTGACCATTATTTCTTCTGACCCTGGTCTGTTCCTGGTCTCTTGTACGCCTAACAGGTTGGTAATTATAAGGCTGTGGCCCGTCATACTGATAAGAAGACACATTAACAACCTCTTCAGTGTCACAACTAACATTAAGATCCATTTAAAAAAAAATTTTTCCCCCTATTATTCGAATTCACCGCGCTCCCTCTTGCTACGTCACTTCCGGTTCAGCTTTTTCAGATGCGGAAGTAAAATTCTCTCACAAAAACAACTCCGGAGGTCACTGTAGTGTATATTTATGTGTATTTCATTGAAAATTCAGTTCCCATATTATTTTCCCACACATTGATTCACAGGGGTCTCCAACCTGCAATCTGCTCTTTAAGTTAACTCTCTTTCTGACACTGAAACCCCAGTTTCCCTCATCTCAGGGTGAACAAACTCAGAGTTTTCACTAAACCTGCTTTCTGAAACAGGCCCCAGGTTAAGACCATACTCTTTAATTTATAAAGATCCAACAGTTCCCCATGAGCAGCACTTGGTGATAGTGGTAAGAAAAAACTCCCCTTTAACGGGAAGAAACCTCAAGCAGAACCCGACTCTTGGTGGGCAGCCATCTGCCTTGCCCTTGGGTTGAGAGAGAGAGAAAGAAAGGGGGGGGGGGGGGGGGGGCAGAATAACAACAATCATAACAATAACAACAGCAATTGCAGTAGCAATAGCCAGGGAAGGATGTCAACAGGACTGCAAAGGCTTGAATTGCAACCCAGGGCTTCCTGTGAGATGAGAGAGCACAAAAAACCTTGGGTAAGAAGCCAAGTTAGTAACATTCATCGATGGTACATGAATGTGTAAATATGGAGAGGAGCTCAGTGCATCATATGGAAAGTCCCCTGGCAGTCTAGGCCTATAGCAGCATAACTAAGGGCTGATCCAAGGCGGCCTGGTCAGACCTAATTATAAGCTTTATCAAAGTTCATCAATCAAGGTTTTAAGCCTACTCTTAAACATAGAGAGGGTGTCTGCCCCTCAGACCGAATCTGGGAGATGGTTCCACAAGAGAGGAGCCTGATAGCTGAAGGCTCTGCCTCCCATTCTACTTTTAAATACTGTAGGAACCACAGTTTTACACATCTGATGGTCAGATAATGTTGGACAAAGTGTTGCTCCATCAGTTCTTACCTGCTATCAGACATGTATGTTTGAAGCAGAACTGGGTGAGTGCAAGGTGGGACCATCATGTTATTGTGTAACCAGGACACCGCCGTCACTTCCACCATTTGCTTCTCACATGATGTGACTTCCTCCCATAGTCACGTCCGTATCTAAACCCTTGATGTTGTAATACCAGATCACGTTGCCATCTTGTATCATGCACACATATACAGACATGCATTCACACCTGCATTCACCTGCAACACTTTTGCTTAGGCAAGGCAAGGCAAATTTATTTGTGTAGCACATTTCAACAACAAGGCAATTCAAAGTGCTTTACATTGATCATAAAAGGCATTAAACAGAATAAAAAGCAAGACAGTTAAAAAGACATATGAAAACAATTAAGTTACATTTAGAAATTTAAAAAAAGCTAAAAAGGAAATAAGATAAAACACATAAAAGAAGAGAATAAAAGTAACAGAGCCGCATAAAATATTGACCCTTAATGTTGTTTAATGAAAGGCAGCAGCGAACAGAAAAGTCTGAGCTGTGATTTAAAAGAACTGAGAGTCACTGCAGACCTGCAGTTTTCTGTGAGTTTGTTCCAGATATGTGGTGCATAAAAACTGAAAGCTGCTTTTCCATGTTTAGTTCTGACTCTGGGGACAGAAAGCAGACCTGATCCAGATGACCCGAGAGGTCTAGATGGTTCGTAATGTAGCAGCAGATCAGATATGTATTTTGGTCCTAAATCATTCAGTGCTTTATAAACCAGCAGCAGTATCTTAAAGTCAATTCTTTGACAGACAGGAAGCCAGTGCAAAGATCTGAGAACTGGAGTGATATGATCCACTTTCTTGGTCTTAGTGAGGACTCGAGCTGCAGCGTTCTGAATCAGCTGCAGCTGTCTGATCAATTTTTTAGGGAGACCTGTGAAGACAGCGTTACAGTAGTCAAGTCTACTGAAGATAAATGCATAGACAAGTTTTTCCAAATCCTGCTGAGACATAAGTCCTTTAATTCTTGATATGTTCTTCAGGTGATAGTAGGCTGACTTAGTAATTGTCTTAAAGGTCCAGTGTGTAATATTTAGAAACATCTAAAAGAACAGACTTGGTAAAAATTGAATAGATCATTTAAAAGTACATTTAAATTAGTGTCTAATCATCTGAAAATAATGATTGTAATGCTTTTGTTACCTTAGAAAAAAGGCATTTATATCTACATAGGAGCGGGTCGCCCTCCGTGGGAGCTGACATGTTGGTTTCTACAGTAGCGCTGAACGGAAAAAACTAACACAAACGCGTTTTAGATTCAGTGGGAGACAACCGGAAATGCACCGGCTTTACGAACAAAACGGGAAAAAAGAAGAACAGACCAAACATTTTGTATCGTGAGAAGATTCGGAACCAAAACCTGATGAATGAAGGATGATACTTATTTAGAAAATTGCCATCGTCACTGAAACGAAAACAGAAGAAGCTAAACGGACTAGCAACTACATGAAGAGGATAAACCCCGATGGAAATCTGTTATGAGAGAAATGTTTGCAGACTGATGCTGAAGTTTCCTGTTTTCTGCTGGACAGGTAAGAGTGTAATGTAGATTTATTTCACTCCGCTGGTAATGTTTTATAACTTAGATGATGTACAATATGTATTAGCAGTAGATACGTTTCCCTGGATAGAAACACCTCTAATGTTACGTAGCGTGAAATATTAGCCATATTAGCAGACTGTAGCTTCAGTTTGAGCCTCTCTCAGAGCTGCTGGTCTAATAAGAGACAACAGGGAGGTGACGTGGTGCTAATAACCTAAAGATTTATTCATTTTCTGTGGCAGTAAAGACAACAGACCGATAACTAAGGTATTTAGTGCTGGTGATGAGCTAAGGACACTAAGTCAGAGTAATGAGTTAATGTGAAAGATAAACTGAGGAGAAGTCTGCTCATCACGCAGTTAACACAGTCTGTGAATATTTTTCAGTGCTCCATAACTTCATTGTTTGCTGCTAATCTGTCATTTAGTAGCACATGTACACACAGTGTAAAGTTAGCTTATAGTTCAAAACAAGTAACGTTTCCCACGTTTCAATGTTGGAGAACATGTAACGTTAATCGCTACCACAGCTTTAATTTTACATTTATCAGTCAGAAGTATTTTAGGACGTAGCATAATGTATTACAGGTTATGTGACTGTGTGACGTAACTCTTTTCACGCAACTATTTTCTTGATGTTACTGCTGTTTCTGCAGCTATGAGAGAGCTCCTGCAGCATCGATACACAGTGTTGCCTTTCTCTTCATAATATGTCAGGAGTATTTCACCATGTGTCATTAATGGCTGCAAGTACAGAAGTTTTCATTACAACCAAAGACAACAGAAGTTGATTTCACTGAATAGCTACTTGTCTCTGACTGAAAGTGTGTTAATGAAATTGTAGCAATGTGGTTTTGTTATTTCAGCAAACTTTTAGAAAATGATTAATATCTTGTATTTTGTCATGTGTCTTTGGTTGGTGCTAACGCAAAAATAACAAAACTTATGGGAGTCACTTCAAATATACTGATTTTCTTTTTGTAATTTATTTTGAAATTCTTTTATTTTGGAAAATGGCGGAAGTAGCTCAGTCCGCGGTTGTTTACGGAAACAATCTGTTTCTCTCAGTCGGAGATGAAGCTGAGAGAAACAGGTACGTGGATGCAACGTCCAGATATATTGTTTAGTTTGTTGTGGTCTAAGTGCAGGAACGGGTTAACATATGAATGCAGGGAACTGAGAGTATGGTAAAATGTGATATTTTGTGACTTTTCTGTGTTCTTTCTGTAGAGTGAACAGACTTTTTGGCGAAGGTAACAATGTTAGCAGGCTGCGCTGTTCGCGCATTTATAAACAAAGCATTATGGGAAATGTAGTTTTTTGTTATAAAAGACGGTTGTTTGTATTGTAATTGAAATATTGAAATGTTATTAGGGCCTGAGCCCAAAGGGCGAAGACCCTATTGTTACTGTGCAGTTACTTTCTTTCTTTCTTTCTTTCTTTCTATATACGCGACTTTCCCCCGGAATTTCACCCCCTAAAAATGCGCGAAAACTCACCAAATTTGGCAGGGACGACCGGTCCGGCGAAAAATTCGATAATATGTAAAAATTATGCCCCTCCACCCTAAATTCGCTCTCTAGCGCCACCTAGTTGGTTTTTGGGGTTTCTTTGGCCGCTGCGGCCCACAGGAATGGCGTAGAGACACGGGACCAACGCCTAATTGTTCGTCTGCTCAAGATCTACAAATCATACACTGACACCCCGGACCTAAATCCAACAGGAATTCCAGAAAATCCAAAAATGTCACATTTTTTGAACAAAATGGCAGACGACCTTTAGACGACATCTCCTCCGAGACCGCTCATGGTCATGGCTTCAGATTTTAATATATCGTTCTATACACTTTGATGAACCAAAGTTATCAAAAACTTTGTCAAAGGAGGTCCGGTTTTCAAAATATCGGCCTCCAAAGTTGGTGACTTTTATAATGGTTGTCAATGGGAGAGATTTTATTTCGGACGCTACGGCCCCTAGGAATGTCGCAGACAGATGCAACCAAGACGAGATTGTTCGTCTTCGCAAGAGCTAAAAATCATACGCTGACACCCCATACCTAAATCCAACAGGAAGTCCAAAAAATGCAAAAACAATTTCAAATTTTTCCCACATTCCTCCAAAATTTCCCCAAATTTCAGTGGCAATCAACTGCTATCTTCTCTGAGACCGCTCATGCTTATGGCTTCAGATTGTAATATATCGCTCAGTAGAGTCTCCTCACCCAAAGATATCAAAAACTTTGTCATAGGAGGTCCGGTTTTCGTAATATTGGCCTCCAAGCGCGGTGAGCGATTTCCAGATTATAATGGGTTTCAATGGGAGAGCCATTTTCTCAGCAGGCACACATCGATCAATTAAGGGACTATTGTCTAAACCGTAGATCTCACAACTTTTAAATGTACACCATTGGATTCGCAACACATATATCTACAAAATGTGGGTATTTTCAGTCCAAATGGCCAAAATTCACGGCTACTGTGTCACTTCTAAAACAGGAGTAGAACATTTCTCCCCCTGCTCTGGGCAGCTTGCTGCAGGAGGGGGTGGAGTCGACACCTGACATCTGACACCTCACACACACACACACACACACACACACACACACAGAGTCTTCCTGCTTAGCTGCTTAGTAATAAAGTGCTGTACATAAATAAACATAAGTACATTTTCAGGCTTTGTACTTTGGTTTTTCCTTAATTATATATGAAATACATGACTACTTTATCAGGTCATGTGGCTTACACACCTTTACTTTTTTTTGAAATGCAAGTGATGAAAAGTACAAATTGATTTTGGCAAGAACATTTATATTCTGTACACACTGTATATGTTTCTCTATTGTTTAATATGCCAGCTCTTTCTTTTGATACCTGACACACACACACACACACACACACACACACACACACACACACAAACACACACACACACACACACAGAGTCTTCCTGCTTAGCTGCTTAGTAATATAGTGCTGTACATAAATAAACATAAGTACATTTTGAGGCTTTGTACTGTGGTTTTGCCTTAATTATATATGAAATATATGACTATTTTATCAGGTCATGTGGCTTAAAAGTCTTTACTTTAAAAAAAATATGCACCTGATTAAAGTAGAAAATTGATTTCTTTTTCACACAAACTTATTAGAAGCTTTCCACACACACTTCTCCTTCAGCAGACATGTGTCATTCTCACACTGTTGACATGTCATGTTTAGCCATAACAGGGAGCTTGCTACAACTTCACTGTACACAGTCCTGTCTGCAGTGAACTCCACTTGGCTGCAGACTCACGCCCCTCACACTCCTGTCTGCACCGAACTCCACTTGGCTGCAGAGTCACGCCCCTCGCACCGGGCTCGCGGGCGGCGGGTGCGAGGGACGGCGTGGCGCCGGGTCCCGGCGTGCGCGGGGGGGGCTCAGGCCCGTCCAACGCTGCTTGCAGCTTTAATTAGGGCCTGAGCCCTGGGACAGGGCGAAGACCCTATTGATCCTGGTCCGTTACTTTCTTTCTTTCTCCTTACGCGCCTTTCCCCCTGAATTTGCCCCCCTAAAAATGCTCTAAAACTCACCAAATTTGGCAGGGACGACGGGCCCGGCGAAAAATTCGATATTATGTAAAAATTATACCCCTCCACCCCAAATTAGCTCTGTAGCGCCACCTAGTTGGTTTTTGGCAGTTCTCTGGCCGCTGCGGCCCACAGGAATGGCGTAGAGACACGGGACCAACGCCTAATTGTTCGTCTGCTCAAGATCTACAAATCATACACTGACACCCCGGACCTAAATCCAACAGGAATTCCAGAAAATCCAAAAATGTCACATTTTTTGAACAAAATGGCAGACGACCTTTAGGCGATATCTCCTCCGAGACCGCTCATGGTCATGGCTTCAGATTTTAATATATCGTTCTATACACTTTGATGAACCAAAGTTATCAAAAACTTTGTCAAAGGAGGTCCGGTTTTCAAAATATCAGCCTCCAAAGTTGGTGACTTTTATAATGGTTGTCAATGGGAGAGATTTCATTTTCGGACGCTACGGCCCGTAGGAATGTCGCAGACAGATGCAACCAAGACGAGATTGTTCGTCTTCGCAAGACCTAAAAATCATACGCTGACACCCCATACCTAAATCCAACAGGAAGTCCAAAAAATGCAAAAACAATTTCAAATTTTTCCCACATTCCTCCTCAATTTTCCAAAATTTCAGTGGCAATCAACTGCTATCTTCTCTGAGACCGCTCATGCTTATGGCTTCAGATTGTAATATATCGCTCAGTAGAGTCTCTTCACCCAAAGATATCAAAATCTTTGTCATAGGAGGTCCGGTTTTCGTAATATTGGCCTCCAAGCGCGGTGAGCGATTTCCAGATTATAATGGGTTTCAATGGGAGACCCATTTTCTGAGCAGGCACACATCGATCAATTAAGGGACTATTGTCTAAACCGTAAATCTCACAACTTTTAAATGTACACCATTGGATTCGCAACACATATATCTACAAAATGTGGGTATTTTCAGTCCAAATGGCCAAAATTCAAGGCTACTGTGTCATTTCTAAAACAGGAGTAGAACATTTCTCCCCCTGCTCTGGGCAGCTTGCTGCAGGAGGGGGTGGAGTCGACACCTGACATCTGACACCTCACACACACACACACACACACACACACACACACACACAGAGTCAAATAAACATAAGTACATTTTCAGGCTTTGTACTTTGGTTTTTCCTTAATTATATATGAAATATATGACTACTTTATCAGGTCATGTGGCTTACACACCTTTACTTTTTTTTTAAATGCAAGTGATGAAAAGTACAAATTGATTTTGGCAAGAACATTTCTATTCTGTACACACTGTATATGTTTCTCTATTGTTTAATATGCCAGCTCTTTCTTTTGATACCTGACACACACACACACACACACACACACACACACACACACACACACACACACACAAAAACACACACACACACACACACACACACACACACACACACACACAGAGTCTTCCTGCTTAGTAATAAAGTGCTGTACATAAATAAACATAAGTACATTTTGAGGCTTTGTACTGTGGTTTTGCCTTAATTATATATGAAATATATGACTACTTTATCAGGTCATGTGGCTTACACACCTTTACTTTTTTTTAAAAGGAAAGTGATGAAAAGTGCAAATTGATTTTGTCAAGAACATTTATATTCTGTACACATTGTATATGTTTCTCTATTTAATATGCCAGCTCTTTCTTCGTGGCAGTTATTAACTATAAAAAAAATATTAATATGATTATTAAAATAATCAGAATTTTCCTGACCTTGGGGCACATGGCCTCAGTTTACCAGGGGTTAGGGTTAATGACGATCCTGATGCACAGTACTGTACTTATGAGTGATGTTTGGATGTGTTATATGTTACAGTGTTTATAAGTGGAGATTATATTCATAATTCCATGATTATTCTCTATTATTGACAGGAGCAAAAAAGTCATGTTGTACACATTTAGGTCTAAATTTTATCAGATCATGAGGCTTACAAGACTTTACTTTTATAAAAATGCACTTGATGAAAAGTAGAACATTGATTTATTACATGAATATTCTGTAATATTGAGAGGAGCTAAAAAGTCATGTTGTACACATTTAAATCCAACTTTTATCAGATCATGAGGCTTAAAAGTCTATACTTTAAAAAAAAATGCACCTGATTAAAGTAGAAAATTGATTTATTTTTCACACAAACTTATCAGAAGCTTTCCACACACACTTCTCCTTCAGCAGAAATGTGTCATTCTCACACTGTTGACATGTCATGTTTAGCCATGACAGGGATCTTGCTACGACTTCACTGTACACGCTCCTGTCTGCAGCGAACTTTAAAGGTGCTGCAGAGGCACACCCCTCACACCGGGTTGGCAGGCTGCGAGTGCATGGTCACCCTCGGACGCGGGCTGCGAGTGCAAGGGAGGGCGTGGCGCCGGGTCCCGGCGAGTGCGAGGGACGGCGTGGCGCCGGGTCTCGGCGTGCGCGGGGGGGGCTCAGGCCCGTCCAACGCTGCTTGCAGCTTTAATTAGGGCCTGAGCCCAAAGGGCGAAGACCCTATTGTTACTGTGCAGTTACTTTCTTTCTTTCTTTCTTTCTTTCTTTCTATATACGCGACTTTCCCCCCGAATTTCGCCCCCTAAAAATGCTCTAAAACTCACCAAATTTGGCAGGGACGACCGGTCCAGCGAAAAATTCGATAATATGTAAAAATTATACCCCTCCACCCCAAATTAGCTCTGTAGCGCCACCTAGTTGGTTTTTGGCAGTTCTCTGGCCGCTGCGGCCCACAGGAATGGCGTAGAGACACGGGACCAACGCCTAATTGTTCGTCTGCTCAGGATCTACAAATCATACACTGACACCCCGGACTTAAATCCAACAGGAATTCCAGAAAATCCAAAAATGTCACATTTTTTGAACAAAATGGCAGACGACCTTTAGGCGATATCTCCTCCGAGACCGCTCATGGTCATGGCTTCAGATTTTAATATATCGTTCTATACACTTTGATGAACCAAAGTTATCAAAAACTTTGTCAAAGGAGGTCCGGTTTTCAAAATATCAGCCTCCAAAGTTGGTGACTTTTATAATGGTTGTCAATGGGAGAGATTTCATTTTCGGACGCTACGGCCCGTAGGAATGTCGCAGACAGATGCAACCAAGACGAGATTGTTCGTCTTCGCAAGACCTAAAAATCATACGCTGACACCCCATACCTAAATCCAACAGGAAGTCCAAAAAATGCAAAAACAATTTCAAATTTTTCCCACATTCCTCCTCAATTTTCCAAAATTTCAGTGGCAATCAACTGCTATCTTCTCTGAGACCGCTCATGCTTATGGCTTCAGATTGTAATATATCGCTCAGTAGAGTCTCCTGACCCAAAGATATCAAAAACTTTGTCAAAGGAGGTCCGGTTTTCGTAATATTGGCCTCCAAGCGCGGTGAGCGATTTCCAGATTATAATGGGTTTCAATGGGAGACCCATTTTCTGAGCAGGCACACATCGATCAATTAAGGGACTATTGTCTAAACCGTAAATCTCACAACTTTTAAATGTACACCATTGGATTCGCAACACATATATCTACAAAATGTGGGTATTTTCAGTCCAAATGGCCAAAATTCAAGGCTACTGTGTCATTTCTAAAACAGGAGTAGAACATTTCTCCCCCTGCTCTGGGCAGCTTGCTGCAGGAGGGGGTGGAGTCGACACCTGACATCTGACACCTCACACACACACACACACACACACACACACACACACACAGAGTCAAATAAACATAAGTACATTTTCAGGCTTTGTACTTTGGTTTTTCCTTAATTATATATGAAATATATGACTACTTTATCAGGTCATGTGGCTTACACACCTTTACTTTTTTTTTAAATGCAAGTGATGAAAAGTACAAATTGATTTTGGCAAGAACATTTCTATTCTGTACACACTGTATATGTTTCTCTATTGTTTAATATGCCAGCTCTTTCTTTTGATACCTGACACACACACACACACACACACACACACACACACACACACACACACACAACACACACACACACACACACACACACACACACACACAGAGTCTTCCTGCTTAGTAATAAAGTGCTGTACATAAATAAACATAAGTACATTTTGAGGCTTTGTACTGTGGTTTTGCCTTAATTATATATGAAATATATGACTACTTTATCAGGTCATGTGGCTTACACACCTTTACTTTTTTTGAAAAGGAAAGTGATGAAAAGTGCAAATTGATTTTGTCAAGAACATTTATATTCTGTACACATTGTATATGTTTCTCTATTTAATATGCCAGCTCTTTCTTCGTGGCAGTTATTAACTATAAAAAAAATATTAATATGATTATTAAAATAATCAGAATTTTCCTGACCTTGGGGCACATGGCCTCAGTTTACCAGGGGTTAGGGTTAATGACGATCCTGATGCACAGTACTGTACTTATGAGTGATGTTTGGATGTGTTATATGTTACAGTGTTTATAAGTGGAGATTATATTCATAATTCCATGATTATTCTCTATTATTGACAGGAGCAAAAAAGTCATGTTGTACACATTTAGGTCTAAATTTTATCAGATCATGAGGCTTACAAGACTTTACTTTTATAAAAATGCACTTGATGAAAAGTAGAACATTGATTTATTACATGAATATTCTGTAATATTGAGAGGAGCTAAAAAGTCATGTTGTACACATTTAAATCCAACTTTTATCAGATCATGAGGCTTAAAAGTCTATACTTTAAAAAAAAATGCACCTGATTAAAGTAGAAAATTGATTTATTTTTCACACAAACTTATCAGAAGCTTTCCACACACACTTCTCCTTCAGCAGAAATGTGTCATTCTCACACTGTTGACATGTCATGTTTAGCCATGACAGGGATCTTGCTACGACTTCACTGTACACGCTCCTGTCTGCAGCGAACTTTAAAGGTGCTGCAGAGTCACGCCCCTCACGCTCCTGTCTGCACCAAACTCCACTTGGCTGCAGACTCACGCCCCTTGCACCGGGCTCGCGGGCGGCGAGTGCGAGGGACGGCGTGGCGCCGGGTCCCGGCGTGCGCGGGGGGGGCTCAGGCCCGTCCAACGCTGCTTGCAGCTTTAATTAGGGCCTGAGCCCTGGGACAGGGCGAAGACCCTATTGATCCTGGTCCGTTACTTTCTTTCTTTCTCCTTACGCGCCTTTCAACGTGAATTTGCCCCCCTAAAAATGCTCTAAAACTCACCAAATTTGGCAGGGACGACGGGCCCGGCGAAAAATTCGATATTATGTAAAAATTATACCCCTCCACCCCAAATTCGCTCTCTAGCGCCACCTAGTTGGTTTTTGGCAGTTCTCTGGCCGCTGCGGCCCACAGGAATGGCGTAGAGACACGGGACCAACGCCTAATTGTTCGTCTGCTCAAGATCTACAAATCATACACTGACACCCCGGACCTAAATCCAACAGGAATTCCAGAAAATCCAAAAATGTCACATTTTTTGAACAAAATGGCAGACGACCTTTAGACGATATCTCCTCCGAGACCGCTCATGGTCATGGCTTCAGATTTTAATATATCGTTCTATACACTTTGATGAACCAAAGTTATCAAAAACTTTGTCAAAGGAGGTCCGGTTTTCAAAATATCAGCCTCCAAAGTTGGTGACTTTTACAATGGTTGTCAATGGGAGAGATTTTATTTTCGGACGCTACGGCCCGTAGGAATGTCGCAGACAGATGCAAACAAGACGAGATTGTTCGTCTTCGCAAGAGCTAAAAATCATACGCTGACACCCCATACCTAAATCCAACAGGAAGTCCAAAAAATGCAAAAACAATTTCAAATTTTTTCCACATTCCTCCAAAATTTCCCCAAATTTCAGTGGGAATCAACTGCTATCTTCTCTGAGACCGCTCATGCTTATGGCTTCAGATTGTAATATATCGCTCAGTAGAGTCTCCTGACCCAAAGATATCAAAAACTTTGTCATAGGAGGTCCGGTTTTCGTAATATTGGCCTCCAAGCGCGGTGAGCGATTTCCACATTATAATGGGTTTCAATGGGAGAGCCATTTTCTCAGCAGGCACACATCGATCAATTAAGGGACTACTGTCTAAACCGTAAATCTCACAACTTTTAAATGTACACCATTGGATTCGCAACACATATATCTACAAAATGTGGGTATTTTCAGTCCAAATGGCCAAAATTCAAGGCTACTGTGTCATTTTTACAACAGGAGTAGAACATTTCTCCCCCTGCTCTGGGCAGCTTGCTGCAGGAGGGGGTGGAGTCGACACCTGACATCTGACACCTCACACACACACACACACACACACACACACAGAGAGAGTCTTCCTGCTTAGTAATACAGTGCTGTACATAAATAAACAGAAGTACATTTTCAGGCTTTGTACTGTGGTTTTTCCATAATTATATATGAAATATATGACTACTTCATCAGGTCATGTGGCTTACACACCTTTACTTTTTTTTAAAAGGAAAGTGATGACAAGTACAAATTGATTTTGGCAAGGACATTTATATTCTGTACACATTGTATATGTTTCTCTATTGTTTAAAATGCCTGCTCTTTCTTTTGATACCTGACACACACACACACACACACACACACACACACACACACACAGAGTCTTCCTGCTTAGTAATAAAGTGCTGTACATAAATGAACATAAGTACATTTTGAGGCTTTGTACTGTGGTTTTTCCATAATTATATATGACATATATGACTATTTTATCAGGTCATGTGGCTTACACACCTTTACTTTTTTTTCTAATGCACGTGATGAAAAGTACATATTGATTTTGGCAAGAACATTTATATTCTGTACACATTGTATATGTTTCTCTATTGTTTAATATGCAAGCTCTTTCTTCGATGCAGTTATTAACTATAAAGCAATTATTACTGTGATTTTTCAAATAATCAGACTTTACCTGACTTAATGTTGTTAATAATATTATAGTAATTATAACTATATATAATAATAATCAGTATACCAGGGAAACATGGCTTCAGTATATCAGGGATACATGGCCTCAGTATACCAGGGGCACATGGCCTCGGTATACCAGGGGCCATGGCCTCGGTATACCAGGGGCACATGGCCTCGGTATACCAGGGGCACATGGCCTCGGTATACCAGGGGCACATGGCTTCAGTATACCAGGGGTTATGGTCAGGGACGATGCTGATGCACAGTACGGTACTTATGAGTGATGTTTGGATGTGTTATATGTTACAGTGTTTATAAGTGGAGATTATATTCATAATTCCATGATTATTCTGTAATATTGACAGGAGCAAAAAAGTCATGTTTTACACATTTAAATCTTACTTTTATCAGGTCATGAGACTTACAAGTCTTTACTTTTAGAAAAATAGAAAATTGATTTATTTTTCACACACACTTATCAGAAGCTTTCCACACACACTTCTCCTTCAGCAGACGTGTCATTCTCACACTGTTCACATGTCATGTTTAGCCATAACAGGGAGCTTGCTACGACTTCACTGTACACGCTCCTGTCTGCAGCGAACTTTAAAGGTGCTGCAGAGGCACAGCCCTCGCACCGGGTTGGCAGGCTGCGAGTGCGTGGTCACCCTCGGACGCGGGCGGCGAGTGCGAGGGACGGCGTGGCGCCGGGTCCCGTCGAGTGCGAGGGACGGCGTGGCGCCGGGTCCCGGCGTGCGCGGGGGGGGCTCAGGCCCGTCCAACGCTGCTTGCAGCTTTAATTATGTCCTGTAGTGTAAAGACAGTGTGTGAGACAGATTTTATTTATTTATTTTCCTAATTTTATGTTGTTCTATAAACCCCCAGAGAGAGAGAGAGACCTGTCAACGAGGGGTTCTGATGTTTATTGTCCCTGTACACTTTGTCACTGCAGGTATGCCTTAAAATTCCACTATACGATCACTTTGTTCATTGTTGCTCAGGTTGATGTAGTTATGCTGTTTCCATAAAGTTGTTTCTTGTGGGTCTGTGTAAAATGTATATACTGTCGCAGTCGGAGATGAAGCTGAGAGAAACAGAGAGAGAGAGAGACCTGTCAACGAGGGGTTCTGATGTTTATTGTCCCTGTACACTTTGTCACTGCAGATCCCATTAAAAAAGGTTTCCAGAGAAGGCGGTTGTGTTGCCGTGGTTTTGTGACCCTGTTACAAAATAATCTGATCTAGTCTGTTGTTGGGATGAAAATCAGCAGTTTCTGATAAACACATTAGATAGATATTATTAGATTATAATAGTAAGTTCATTCATGTGCTTTTTTTTTTCTCATTTTTCTCAGGCACTATGGTTCGGCATTATTCACCATGTCTGGGACATTCACACCCATCATATCAGAAGTATTGCAGACCAAGTCAGGAGAAGTCTGGGTAAGTGATAAACATCTGTTTTCCTATGTAGCATATTAACTTACCTGTAAGTCCTACTCTTGGTTAAATAGCATTATTTTCACGTTCAACTGTATAAAATGTATGAAATAGTAAATGAACTCTTTGTGTCCCTGCAGCTGCTGCTCTACACAGCTCCTGGAGCAGATGAGGAACAGCAGTGTCAGTGAATGATGGGTGTCGTTCCTGCTATGAGAGCATCTTCATCCAGAGCAGTAAACTGAATACCTTAAGTGTGGTTTCAGTTTGACCCTTGTCTGCTATTATATGTGCAGCAAATTGACTGCTTTTAGCTGAACAGACAAATGATTTGACAGCTTATTCTGTCTTTATCAGTCAACTCTGAAGAAAACAGAATAAACTGTAAAAATGTTTGTTTTAACAGTAAAAGATTGAAAAAGATGTCCAAAAATGTTTGTTAAATAAAAGATATTTTATCATAAATGTTATTCTTAGTGTTGTTTTTTATATTTTTATTTTGTTGTTCAAACTAGTAAATTGCAGTTTACATAACCTGAAGTGATGAAAATGAATCCATAACATGTTCTACAATGTCCTGTTCTGAGGATCAGTGGTATTCAAAGTTCACTACTGTTTCATGTTGCTTAATAATATATAAATAATGAAAATATAAATCAATAGTGGAAGTGGTAATGACAATATACTGACACTGTAGGGAAGTACTGTCATTGTATATCAAAGCAATTATTACAGCACATCTGATTAATATCTTTTATTTGGTAAACTTGCACATTTAAATTGAACAAATGAACCTTGGCTGCCTCTGAAACAGTTCACTGGTGAGCTGCTGTTCTCCTCCAAGATCATCTCTTCAAGAAGTCTGAAATAAATAAAAACAGGAAAAACACAGATAAGGCTTAGTAAGTTATAAGTTTCATGACATGTTGGAAATATGGTGATGGTAGTGCAGAATATGGATTGTAGGCTGTCCAGTGTTCCCAAACAAGTCTACAACAACATGATTCATATATAAAAAAAAGTCAAAATGCTGCTGCTCATTAGTGAACTATATCTTATTTATATAGTCATTCAGTAAGGTTAGTGTTGCTAATGTTTTCAGTAGCCTCTTTTATACAGAGAACAGGCATTATAGCTGTAAATCCGAGGGGAGGACATTTTTCTTTGTTTGATAACATAAAAAGTGAAGTTAGACTTTATTCCTGACTCATAATAAAAAGACGAGAGAGCAGGTGAGTGAGCTAGAGGCTCAGCTGTTAGTGAAGAAGCCGGTGAATCAGATAAATGAACGTTATTTTCTAATTGTTTTACAGCTGTTAGCTTCTAAAGCACAAACACACCCATACGCCTCCTAACCCTGCACCGCCTGATGTGGTCTGAATACGGATTAAACAGAACAGCGAGGTGGATTACAGGCGCAGTATTCCCGCTTTGAACAGGCTGTAAAAGAGGCTACTGACTCACATTACACTGCTATAACACATCACACTATACAGACTACAGTAATGTAAAGCAGAAAGCTGCTGTGTAAATACCACTGTGTTTTATTGGTATTTTAAATATAATATCGTATAGAACGAGTAGTAATTTAATAAAATAATTGTATAAATAACGTCACAAACCTCAGTCGTTTCCCTTCAGAGGGTTTCCAGTTTCTTCCATTGCTGTCGCAGTCCCAGTGTTATACCCCTACTGGTTTCCAAGCTAACTGGTTTCCGTACCTAACAGCAGCAGCTGTTTTCTGCCTCTATCAGCAGATTTGTCACACATACATAAACATATAACTCGCAAATTTCAAGTCGCATCTCAAATGTACTGTGGCGAATATGAGCATATACAAGTGAGCATTATATCACAGCCACTTACGAAAAATAAATGAAACAAAATAATCTTTGCAAGGTCACGTCGCGCTGGATTCGATCTTGCAAGAGTAAAATTACTTCCTTACACTAATCAGTTATCTACTGCTCTGAGCTAGTCGAGCTCTCACAATCATCATCTTCCGTCACGTATTTGTCAACTACGTCAGCATCCAGGTAACATTTTGTTTTGGGGTTACCTAAAACAACTGGTTACCTTTAGCTTGCCTGACAAAATGCCCGAACATATTAATAAAGTTTCTTTTCTCCGAGGCTACAAACACATTGACCACTACATCACAGCCCTCTATGACAATAACGTTAAACATTATGATAAAGAAATACTTTTAACTTTTAACAATGACGATCTAGCTCAGAAAATACTGTCAAAATACGCTGCATACTATGTATCAGTTAAAAACTAACACTGATCCGCAGGGTGAGTAATGCAAGTGGTAAAAGTCTACTAAACATGGAAACATGACAACATGAAACTCGTTTAAAGTCATTCTCCGTTCTTTTGTGTATAAGTACAATTTGCGAGTTATATGTTTATGTATGTGTGATGAATCTGCTGATAGAGACAGAAAACAGCTGCTGCTGTTAGGTACGGAAACCAGTTAGCTTGGAAACCAGTAGGGGTATAACACCGGTGTTTGCTCTCCTCTCTAGCCTAAGCCTGCCTGCAGCAGCACCGCTAAGCAGCACAGTTAGCTCGCCCTCTTCCTCTCTCTCTCTCTCTCTCTCTTCCTCTCTCACTCTCTCTAATGTCCGGTACTTGACTCTGCAAACGGATAACACAATTTGCAACGTTATCCTGCCAATGCTAACGTTATCTCGCTATCAATATGCCTAACATTAGAATAAAATAACCCTACGTTTTGTTTAGCATTACGTAGCTAATGTTAGCTTGTAAAGCTTGTAAAGCACTCATAATTGCTATCTTACTTACGACCTATATCCTCTAGTATTATAGACTAAATAACTAAATACATCTTCACAGCTTCCCTTGACTTGTTAGAAATGCTCAGAGCTGTCTTCTTCAGCAAATAGCCTCTTGTCCGTGAAGGCCACCGTAGTCTGAGGGAGGGGAGGGGGGAGCCGCGGAGTGCTTCAATCTAGAACCTCACCGTTAGAGGCCGCTAAATACCCCATATATTACACACTGGACCTTTAAATGACAGAGCACAAGTGTGCCTACTACTGTGGAAAAAAATATTTGTGTAGACCAAAATATGTGGCTGAAAGGACGATTTAACCAGAAATTTTTCAGAAAAATTTAAACAGCTTCTTCCACTCTAAGCGATGACATCACACACTCTAGCACTGAACATTCCAGCAATACACACTAATGTTAAACTCAAAATTTATCTAGAATTGCACATGAAACTTTAAAAGTCACAGATCAAAAAGTATAAAATATACTCAAAAAGTTGAATACAAGTTTAATAGCTGACAACTTTGTGAACATTTTAAAGTTTGAATGAAGTCCGTAGCTCAAAGTATGGCGAAGTAGTTGAAGCTTGAATTGCCCCTAAAATGTGGACATTTTTTGACCCCTCCCCATTCATTTCCTATGGGAAATTTTTCACAGTTTTTAGCACACCATTCCCGAACGAGTCGCACGTTTTGATGTATAATTCGCATGGGTTTTCTCAAAGCTGTGGGACAAGTTACGCACCGAAATTTTGTACGGAAGAGGAATAATAAGAAGTGGAAGAAAGATGACAAATAACAATAGTGACACGTGCGGTACCCTGTGTCACTAATTAATAACAATAACCAAATGCACTCCTACCAGTCCCAACAGTATCATCACATGTTTTACAAATTCAAGCAGCAACAGCTTTAGAATCTAAAGACCAAATAATATAACATGACAGTTTGATAGAAGTGAATAAAAGTTAGCTTTTAGATGCGAGAAGCCATAATATGTCTTTAGGTACAAAAAGAGGTTCCTACAGCCTGTTACAGGTGCAAGATAAACTCTGCAACCAGCACGTACTGAAAACCACAAAAGAAGCACATGTTGCTTCTGTCACTCGCTCTAGACTGTGGGAAAAAAGTCACATGGGTTCAATAGTACAATATTTATGTAACACAAAGTGCTCAATACAAACAAAAAATAATAAAAGTAAGTAAAGTAGGTCTGTGAAATCAGTCATGTAGATGAGTGAGTGTATGTTGTGTGGGTATTGTATAGTGAAACATAAAAGGAACCAAAAAGTAACAAATGGGTGTTTGTTTGGGAGAGAAGAGAGGATCTGAGCTTACAGCTTCTCTGACTTTATATACGGGGCAGACTGGGCCCAGGTGTGTCCCATCCTGCTAATCAGTGTGCTCAGAAACCTGCAGCAACAAGGAACACAAAGCAGAGGAGCCGTCACACTTCCTGTTGTCTTCACAGTGAAAAGTCTCTAACCTACATAGTAATAAAACTATTTAATGCAAAACAATATCTATAAATAAAGCTGAAATAAACATTTATTTAACCTAAAATATGTAAATAATTATTATCAGAATTGCATTAAAAAGGGTTAACAATCTTTAAACACACATTATCAAAACAACTAAAAAAGAGAAGTGAGGATATATAAAAGAAGGATGTCATCAAAATAAATGCAACAACTTCAGCAAACAAGTTTAAGCCAGTTCTCAGTGTGTGACATGACCACAGTGTCTCAGCAACCCTGACCCCTTCCTTTCTTACAAAATGCACCACATTCCTTACAACACTGAGAGCAGGTATGCTTTCAGGGTTGTGCATGATTTCGGGTCATTGTGGAAAATGAGAGGATTTCTAACATCCATAGGTAAACAAATAGTGCATGTGTCACTAGTTTTAACTGCTAGAATCTATTTTACTTAAACAGGAAGTGGCTGTTTGCAAGTGTGAGGTGTGAGGCAATTTCAGCAGAAACTGCTGAATTTTAAAAGAGCAAAAACTGCCAAAATGTTTATCTTGCAAGATTGACACTTTGGAAGAAGGACCACATATCAACAGGGGGATGATGGAGACTGCCAATAAATATTGGTACACAGTATCTGTTGATAAAATGTCAGATTACCTAGGGATTGTTTTGAAAACTTACTGTGCTTATTGTTTCCAGACTGGAGGAGCAGTAGAGTGAAAAATGGCTCTATCAAAAACAAACTAGCTGAAGTGAAGAAACACAACCCCATTGGGTAAAAGTCCTCCCCTGAGAGCTACTGAGTATGAGGGAACAAGGCAAATCTAGAACAGGTTTGTCCTTATTTGAGATAATCATGGGAGACCCATGGACACAGAGATGGCTTCTCCTGGACAGTTACAACTCCTAAGGCAGGAGGAGTTTGATGATGCTATGCTAAACTACTGCATCAACTCTCCAACTCTCTAAAGTGCAGGATAATGTCCCTGCATGTTTCGAAGGCAGACAGCACAAGCCTCAAACAACAAAACCAGACCATCTTTAACAACCTCCTGCAAACAAAAGGGTCAGATAAGGAACCCCCATCCAAACCAGACCTCTGACCCAAACCATCTTTGATCTTTCAAGCTACGAGAGTCAGAAAGATAGTAAGACCAATTCACACCCCATTGTGAGTTGAAAGCACCCCACCTGAGAGCCCGTCACACACAGAGACGAACTGGCATGAACCCTTGCCATTCACAGTCAGATTTTGGAGAACAAAGGACTGTGAAACCCATGGACTTACAGATGCAGTTTTAGACCTTGTTGGAAGGACTGACTTTGCTCCCCCAGAACTATGCAACCCCTGGGATTGGCCAGGAGGCACCTTCTGGGCGGGCAGACTGAAACTTTAAAACAGGGTCTCATCTGAGATTCTGTGCTGTGCGTGAGTGCTGGTTGCGTTGGTTGGTTTTTGACAGTGGCTTTTCGCCACTGTGTGCCCTTGTGTTTGGATCCAGCTGTTTTCAGGCAGCTTTGGGCTGTTTGATGCTGCTTGCTGGTTCTTCTTGCTTTCCACCATACCAGTTGAAAGCTTGCAGCTTGCTGGTCTGAAGATGTGACTCCGAGCATCTCTTGAATCTGGAGTCATGAGTTGAGTGTCCAGCATAGGAGAGCATGAGAGCAGAAACCAGGAGCTCTCTCGCAATTGGAACTTTTCAAGCACGGACCGGCCGACTCACTCATCACCACCAGATCCAGACTCCAGCTCCTCACCCCAGCAACGGACTCCATTCTCAACAAGAAGCTACCCCGGGGAACAAGCAAGTATACGTACAAAACCTCCGTCAACTTGCTTAAACCCTGGTGCTTTCATGATTGGTAATTTCAACTAACAATTTGTAACTAAGCTGTGGTACCGTTGATTTGACTTGCTGCTTCTCAGGTAACAGTCATCTCATCAGTTTATCAGGTTTCCCATTCCAACTACACAATAGATAACTCTGCATCATACATTCTGAACTTCCACCAGCCATAGCCTTATGTATCAGTTCCCCTTTTGTGTCTTGTTTGTAGAATGTTGTAATGTTTAGTACTTGTAGCTGTAGTATTAGTAATAAATGTGTGTTTAACTAAGGTGAACTTGTTTGTGTCTTATTGTGCTTGCATCTCAGTCACTTAACCTTAAAAGACGTATACCCTTGCAATATCATAATTGCGATTAATAACAATCATAATTCTAATAGACCTCTCTTGTGTGCCCAGCAAGGAGGGCTATTTCCTACATCGGCTACATCGATCCATGTCAGCCATTGCAGAAAGACCACATCAAGTGGGCAGGCCAATCAGTTCTTTGATCAGATGACATCCAGACATCTCTCATCATACCCTGATCCTTCAGTCAGTGGAGAACAACTGTGGCTGCCTTGATCTCATCAGGTTGTTGTTACCCACATGTGTGTGAATGGGAAGTTGGGATCAAGTCAACACAAATCAAACTGGCAAGACTTTTAATGTCTAAAGCTGAAGGAATAATCAGATCTGTCTTTTTGTCCTTATCAGTGGAATACCTACTGAAATATGCAATAGAATAGATAAGGTTTTATTTAATATCATTTTGAGGAACAAATGTCATTATTTAAAGGTCCAGTGTGTAATATATGGGGTATTTAGCGGCCTCTAATGGTGAAGTTCTAGATTGAAGCACTCCGCGGCTCCCCCCTCCCCTCCCTCAGACTACGGTGGCCTTCACGGACAAGAGGCTATTTGCTGAAGAAGACAGCTCCGAGGATTTCTAACAAGTCAAGGGAAGCGGTGAAGATGTATTTAGTTATTTAGTCTATAATACCAGAGGATATAGGTCGCAAGTAAGATAGTAATTATGAGTGCTTTACAAGCTAACATTAGCTACGTAATGCTAAACAAATTTTACGGTTATTTTATTCTAATGTTAGGCATATTGATAGCGAGATAACGTTAGCATTGGCAGGATAACGTTGCAAATTGTGTTATCCGTTTGCAGAGTAAAGTACCGGAGAATAGAGAGAGAGAGAGAGAGGGGAAGAGGGCGAGCTAACTGTGCTGCTTAGCGGTGCTGCTGCAGGCAGGGCTAGGCTAGAGAGGAGAGCAAACACCGGGACTGAGACAGCAATGGAAGAAGATGGAAACCCTCCGACGGGAAACGACTGAGGTTTGTGACGTTATTTATACAATTATTTTATTAAATACTACTCGTTATACTACTCGTTATTTACATAGCAGCTTTCTGCTTTACATTACTGTAGTCTGTATAGTGTGATGTGTTATAGCAGTGTAATGTGAGTCAGTAGCCTCTTTTACAGCCCGTTCAAAGCGGTAATACTGCGCCTGTAATCCGCCTCGCTGTTCTGTTTAATCCGTATTCAGACCACATCAGGCGGTGCAGGGTTAGGAGGCGTGTGTGTGTGTTTGTGCTTTAGAAGCTAACAGCTGTAAAACAATTAGAAAATAACGTTCATTTATCTGATTCACCGGCTTCTTCACTAACAGCTGAGCCTCTAGCTCACTCAGCTGTTCTCTCGTCTTTTTATTATGAGTCAGGAATAAAGTCTAACTTCACTTTTTATGTTATCAAACAAAGAAAAATGTCCTCCCCTCGGATTTACAGCTATAATGCCTGTTCTCTGTATAAAAGAGGCTACTGAAAACATTAGCAACACTAACCTTACTGAATGACTATATAAATAAGATATAGTTCACTAATGAGCAGCAGCATTTTGACTTTTTTTTTATATATGAATCATGTTGTTGTAGACTTGTTTGGGAACACTGGACAGCCTACAATCCATATTCTGCACTACCATCACCATATTTCCAACATGTCATGAAACTTATAACTTACTAAGCCTTATCTGTGTTTTTCCTGTTTTTATTTATTTCAGACTTCTTGAAGAGATGATCTTGGAGGAGAACAGCAGCTCACCAGTGAACTGCTTCAGAGGCAGCCAAGGTTCATTTGTTCAATTTAAATGTGCAAGTTTACCAAATAAAAGATATTAATCAGATGTGCTGTAATAATTGCTTTGATATACAATGACAGTACTTCCCTACAGTGTCAGTATATTGTCATTACCACTTCCACTATTGATTTATATTTTCATTATTTATATATTATTCAGCAACATGAAACAGTAGTGAACTTTGAATACCACTGATCCTCAGAACAGGACATTGTAGAACATGTTATGGATTCATTTTCATCACTTCAGGTTATGTAAACTGCAATTTACTAGTTTGAACAACAAAATAAAAATATAAAAAACAACACTAAGAATAACATTTATGATAAAATATCTTTTATTTAACAAACATTTTTGGACATCTTTTTCAATCTTTTACTGTTCAAACAAACATTTTTACAGTTTATTTTGTTTTCTTCAGAGTTGACTGATAAAGACAGAATAAGCTGTCAAATCATTAGTCTGTTCAGCTAAAAGCAGTCAATTTGCTGCACATATAATAGCAGACAAGGGTCAAACTGAAACCACACTTAAGGTATTCAGTTTACTGCTCTGGATGAAGATGCTCTCATAGCAGGAACGACACCCATCATTCACTGACACTGCTGTTCCTCATCTGCTCCAGGAGCTGTGTAGAGCAGCAGCTGCAGGGACACAAAGAGTTCATTTACTATTTCATACATTTTATACAGTTGAACGTGAAAATAATGCTATTTAACCAAGAGTAGGACTTACAGGTAAGTTAATATGCTACATAGGAAAACAGATGTTTATCACTTACCCAGACTTCTCCTGACTTGGTCTGCAATACTTCTGATATGACGGGTGTGAATGTCCCAGACATGGTGAATAATGCCGAACCATAGTGCCTGAGAAAAATGAAAAAGAAAAAAAAGCACATGAATGAACTTACTATTATAATCTAATAATATCTATCTAATGTGTTTATCAGAAACTGCTGATTTTCATCCCAACAACAGACTAGATCAGATTATTTCATTAACACACTTTCAGTCAGAGACAAGTAGCTATTCAGTTAAATCAACTTCTGTTGTCTTTGGTTGTAATGAAAACTTCTGTACTTGCAGCCATTAATGGCACATGGTGAAATATTCCTAACATATTATGAAGAGAAAGGCAACACTGTGTATCGATGCTGCAGGAGCTCTCTCATAGCTGCAGAAACAGCAGTAACATCAAGAAAATAGTAACGTCACACAGTCACATAACCTGTAATACATTATGCTACGTCCTAAAATACTTCTGACTGATAAATGTAAAATTAAAGCTGTGGTAGCGATTAACGTTACATGTTCTCCAACATTGAAACGTGGGAAACGTTACTTGTTTTGAACTATAAGCTAACTTTACACTGTGTGTACATGTGCTACTAAATGACAGATTAGCAGCAAACAATGAAGTTATGGAGCACTGAAAAATATTCACAGACTGTGTTAACTGGGTGATGAGCAGACTTCTCCTCAGTTTATCTTTCTCACTAACTCATTACTCTGACTGTCTTTAGCTCATCACCAGCGCTAAATACCTTAGTTATCGATCTGTTGTCTTTACTGCCTCAGAAAATGAATAAATCTTTAGGTTATTAGCACCACGTCACCTCCCTGTTGTCTCTTATTAGACCAGCAGCTCCGAGAGAGGCTCAAACTGAAGCTACAATCTGCTAATATGGCTAATATTTCACGCTACGTAACATTAGAGGTGTTTCTATCCAGGGAAACGTATCTACTGCTAATACATATTGTACATCATCTAAGTTATAAAACATTACCAGCGGAGTGAAATAAATCTACATTACACTCTCACCTGTCCAGCAGAAAACAGGAAACTTCAGCATCAGTCTGCAAACATTTCTCTCATAACAGATTTCCATCGGGGTTTATCCTCTTTATGTAGTTGCTAGTCCGTTTAGCTTCTTCTGTTTTCGTTTCAGTGACGATGGCAATTTTCTAAATAAGTATCATCCTTCATTTATCAGGTTTTGGTTCCGAATCTTCTCACAATACAAAATGTTTGGTCCGTTCTTCTTTTTTCCCGTTTTGTTCGTAAAGCCGGTGCATTTCCGGTTGTCTCCCACTGAATCTAAAACGCGTTTGTGTTAGTTTTTTCCGTTCAGCGCTACTGTAGAGACCAACATGTCAGCTCCCACGGAGGGCGACCCGCTCCTATGTAGATATAAATGCCTTTTTTCTAAGGTAACAAAAGCATTACAATCATTATTTTCAGATGATTAGACACTAATTTAAATGTACTTTTAAATGATCTATTCCATTTTTACCAAGTCTGTTCTTTTAGATGTTCCTAAATATTACACACTGGACCTTTAAGAAAAAATATCTTATGCTACATAAAAAGAAATGGTGGTCCTCTGAATTCAGGTTACCAGTTTCTCAGGTTTTTGATGTTTTGCAGTTTCTCAGAGGTTCAATAATCAAGGTTTCAATGATCGATTCATTCAATGGAGGTATATTCCTTGGAGAAGTTGACATTTAAAAATGACATATAAGCTGTAAATCTGATCCCAAGAAGATTCTTTTGGGCTTCGCTTTGTGTAGAAATTAATTGTCAGAATATTTGACTCATCTGAGACGGCTACTTCCAGTTAAACCCTCTGCTAACATGAATGAGGATGAAATAATTCAATTGTTCGGCTCTTCTAGTCTTTCCAAATGTCATTGGACTGAATGTATCAGATTCTGATCGCACCTATTTTCCTATTTTTTGTGCAGGAAAAATGCTTTCTGGGCCCAATGGCATCACATGATGGACCAAGAAGTCATAATTACATGGTTTGGCCACAATGTCACATTGGCTTCAAAGCCTGGTGTTGCTCCAAGGCGCGTTTCTTCAGAAGGGGACTTCCCATGATGCACTGGGCTCCTCTCTCCTCTCCTCCATCTCTATGTATTCTATTACTATTAATGCATGTTACTAATTTCACTTCTTCCCCGGAGTTCTTTGTGCTTTCTGATCCACAGGAAGCTCCATAAACCACAAACCTGATGTGCTGATGTGTTGGCGTCCTTCTGTCCTTCGCCAATATGTCGAAATGATTAAGTAACAGTGTAATGTGTTCATTCAATGTATTCATTGTAATGAAGTTTAACTTTAAACTTAGATTAGATTAAACTGTTAGTTGATCATTTCTACATCATATTTTGATCACTGACTTCTTTATATTTGATACATGAAGTGAGTCATGAGTAGTTGTCGTCTCCTCAAAATGACGCTGGAGTGAGAGAGGACGTCCTGTTTGATGAAATACGATACGATACGATGAACTTTATTGTCCCACTCAGGGAAATTTGTATTGGACTCTGTGGCTGCACCACGAATGTCTTTAACAGTACAATGACACAAACGACAACCTCAGCCATCCAGACACTAACAGTTACATAAAATGACAATATTGCACATAACCCATAAAAAACACATACTTGCACATATCCCGTAACATGGCACAAACATACACATATCAAAAGTCATGCTAAAATGTCACTGAAGTGAAAGTGCTATAGAAGAAAATTGTTAAAAGTATTGCACAACCTTCGGCTTTAAGCAGCTTTGTTTAGGAATGTAATGGAGGATGGAACAAATGAATTCTTAAAGCGCTTTAATTTGCAGTGGGGGACTCTGTATCGTCTGCCCGAGGGTAGGAGGTCATACTCTGGATGAAGGATATGAGAGGGGTCATTTACTATCCTCTGGGCTTGCCTAAAAACAGTTTCTTGGTAAATGGACTGCAGGCTCTGGTAGTCGCTTTTTCCAATTACCTTCATGGCCGTGTGTATCAGACGAGCAAGTTTGGTTTTCAGTTTTGCCGTGAGGTTGCCATACCAGGATGACATCCCGTATCTGATTAGGCTTTCTAACACAGCCTGGTAAAATAAAAACATGATGCTTTTGTTCACTCCAAATAATCTTAGTCTGCGAAGAAAATACAATCTCTGCTGTAACCGAGAACACAAACTTTCAATATGCACAGACCAACTAAAAGTGTCATCCAGATAAACTCCAAGATATTTGTATGAGCTGACCTGCTCAATGGGTGAGTCGTGTATGACAACAGGACTGTGGTCCCCTACTGATCTTGGGTCTAAGACCAGCTCTTTGGTTTTACTGACATTCAGAGTGAGGTGGTGGGCATCACACCACTGCACAAACTTTTCTATTTCAGAAAAGTAGGCTGAGGTGCTGGAGTCTTTGTGCAGTAGACTGAGGATGGCAGTATCATCAGAAAACTTAAAAACAAGGTTCCCTGGGTGGCTGTTTGTACAGTCATTAGTGTAAAGTGTAAAGAGGACTGGGGAGCTCACACAGCCCTGTGGAGCACCTGTGCTGATAAATAAATTCCTTCGTCCTCATGTCTCTTCCTCACATCTCTCTCTCATCCTCATTGAGAGGGAAGATGTGAGGAAGAGACATATTAGTGTAAAGAAAAGCACCCACAGTGTACTGCAGCTGGGAGAGCGACTCTCTTAAAGCTCAATTTAAGGTTGCTGTTCAACATTCCCACTTTTCCATCTTAATTTCTACTTTTATGTCTCATTAAAACTAATAAAATCATACATTAACCTTTCACAGGATAATTTTAATGATACATAAACTGTAAATCCAGTAATAAAACTCAACCTGCAAGTTGCTCTTTAATCTTCTCTGAAAAACATTTGGCTCATTTGAGATGAACTGCACCTCACCTGGGAGTCGATTCATGAGAGCGGGCACTTCCTGTCATCAGGAAGATCACGCCCCCTTTTGGGTGGAAACAAGTGTTGTAAAAGTGCTGCACAAAAACGGAAAATTTAGTGGCACCATGCCTAAAAGCTGCTGCAAAGTTTCCATTTTCCTTTACATCCCCAAAGAGTGAAGGATAGTAAAATAAGAGATCTGAGAGATTAATTTAAAGAACTTGATAGAATTTAAATTCTATGTGGATTATTTAAAGTAAAGCAAACTTAGATTGTGTTTGAATGTAAAAAGCAAACATCAAAGATCAAAGTTTATATAGACACCAAATTAGTTGCATCATGCTGACGTCATTATATGTACAATTCATGGTAGAACTTGATATATAATCAAGATAAAACACATTATCAGTGTCTGAAATAATCACAAAATTATCATAATCCGACACATCTATACAAAAATATAAATAAATAGAAATATGATTTTAAAAAATTAACATTTACAAATATATATATATATATATATATATATATATATATATATATATATATATATATATATATATATATATTTGTTGTAAAATAGATAAACCCAGATGTGCCATAGTCATCAATCAGATTGATTGACAGCTACATGATCATTTAACATGTGCTTGCTGACATAAATAGAAAGGACACTCATCAACTCCTGTTTCTTTATTTTTTCTGATATAACATGATTGTTTGTCTGACTGGTCACAGGATCTAGACTCCTAATGGATAAAAATGAATAGTGTGTTTATTTCATGCTATTAAACGCACAATATGTAATTTCAGCCACTAGGGGTCTCTCAATCAAAACAATAACAAAAGACGGCGTGTGATGACGGTGTGAAGTAGCAAGGCATCATGGGAGTTGTTGTCTTCATTGTTAAATAATCAGCTTCACCGGGATACGACTACTCCGAAATTCATGGTTCAGGGTGTTTTTACCAGGAGCCGAATTATCCGCACAGGTCTCCTCTTTGCCAAAATCAAACGTACACGCAGATTAAAATAGTTAAAAATACTACTTAATACTACTTGGAGGGGCTGTTAGCCGAGCTGTTGCTAACGTTTGTTTCTCTGAAACGGTCCGTTACTTTTATGAAATGACAGATTTCTCTGGGTTTGAAAATTGTTGGAAACATTTGGGATAATGTAAGAACACAACTCAACAACATATAGAACATAGGTCTAGTTATTTTTAAACATGTGGAATAATTACATATTATACCTTTAAATTGGCAAAAACCTCAGAATGTGAATTTACCAGCAGTTAGATTAGAGCGTCTGCTTTTACCAAAGTACCTGGATGTACTGCTGTCATCTGATATAAAGGAGTATTCTTACATTGATGTATTGGTACTTTTGCTGAAGTAAAGTATCTGAGCACTGAGACCAGGAGACAGAACTAAACTAAAACTACATCTTCTATTCTTATTTTATTTAGTGATTAGTGATCAGAGATGTAAACACAGTGTTATCTCAGTCTCAGGTCTCCAGCAGTCAAACTAAATATGATTTTCAGTTTTAACAATACAGATATTTACAGGTAGGACACATTTATAATCATTTTGTAAGACTAGCACACAGATATAGATAATAGATATATATAATCTAAATGTGTGTTAATAAATAGCATTTGATGGTTTTATAGTTTGCTTTTTGTCTGAATAACAGACTTCATTGTGCTGCTGAAAGCAAACCTACAACATTACCGTTTAATTACACTGAGTCACAGTTTAGAGCCCTATGTATAGTGTTCTTACTCAGTACCGACTGTATATTTTTTGTTCATATTAATAATTTATTCCCAAAAATATGAGAGAATAATGTCTAGATTCAAGAATAATGTAGGCTAATGCTACTAAGATAACAAAGTTGAAGAGAAAAATATTTGGATAACCACAGTGTGAATGCTGAAAGCAGCTATGGTTATCCAAAGATACATAGATGTCTGGTGAACAACGTGTATCTGAACATATTAAAAAGAAAATATTTTCTACATAAACAGTCACGTTTCATGCAGAGTTTATTTTAATAATGAAACCTTTTGGGTTTTCCCCTCTCTGACCTTCTGTGGTTATTTCCTGGTTAAAGCCACTTCTTGTGATTTATGACTTGGGGATTTTCTTCAAAAATTCTGATCTATTCATGTTCCACCTGTGCTGAAGTCAGTCTGAAGTTGGTAGTGCGTTTCACTTTTTAAAAAAATACAGTAAAATACAGTTAAAAAGACATGAATGCACCTCCTCTGTGATCATCTTTACAGTTGGAATCATTTTGGAGAAATTTTAATGTTTGAAGTTAAAATTGTGCAAAAACACACATCATAAACTGTTAACACGTAAAAACATTAATACATGATATATAAATAGAATTAACTCCATCAGTGACAGAGTGTCAGAGAGGAGTTACAGGAAGCCATTTTGTTGAGATCAGAACAACACGTGGCAGCAGGATGTGTAATGGCTGAATGTGTTTGTGACTCCCCCCTCTTCCTCTTTCTTTGGGTGTTTGAACTATTTTACTTCTGTTTTCTTCACCGCCATGTCGCAGACATTATTCTCCGTACGGTAAGGTGATAAGTGACAGTTTTCAGTGTTTAATGACTCCTCTCTGCTCTCACTGTTAGTTTAATGAGAAGTTAAGAAGCAGAAATGAGCCGCTCGGTTGTTGAAAGTGTTTGTGTGTTTGTCTTCAGATCAGATCTGTTAACAGTTTGTGTTCAGGATCAATAACTGATCCAACAGCAGCAGAGATGATGGTGACATATAGTAATGTGTGAATGTGTTGGTTTTCAGTGTTAATGATGATCCATCAACAACTTTTTATGTTTTCATGTTTTATATTGTTGCAGATGTGTTTCTCTGTGCTGAAGTCAGTCTGAAGTTGGTTATCTGACTCCTTTCACCACCAGAGGGAGATTTTAGCGAGCGTCAATAACTGACTTGTCATCAAACAACAGGTAGAAAATTATTATTGAAAACAGTCTAAGGTTTTAATTCTATTAGTTGTTAATATTATTATTAATTCCTGTAACGGATTATCCACAGGATCAGGCTCAGTGTCGATATTAGTATTTAAGATGAATGCCTGAAATTTGATCATTTGGCTTAAAATGAATGTTTAATGATACATATACAAAAGTCTTAAAAAAAAGTGTGAAATATGATCATAAATTCTTACCGTTAACCAGCACTCATTACCTTTCCCAAACTTAAACAGCTTCTTGATAACATTTAGATTGTGTGTGATTTCTTAGTAAAGCAAACTTAGCTCCCAGAAATTGTGTTTGAATGTAAAAAGCAAACATGACAAAGATCAAAGTTTATATAGAAACCAAATTAGTTGCATCATGCTGACGTCATTATATGTACAATTCATGGTAGAACTTGATACATAATCAAGATAAAACACATTATCAGTGTCTGAA
Source organism: Euthynnus affinis (assembly GCA_029490765.1). NCBI lineage: Eukaryota > Metazoa > Chordata > Actinopteri > Scombriformes > Scombridae > Euthynnus > Euthynnus affinis. The sequence goes on from CM055855.1 coordinate 28,189,190, forward strand.
ATAATCACAAAAACAGACACATAATCCCACACATCTATACAAAAATATAAATATATAGAAATATGATGAAAAATTATTTACAACAAATATATTTAAAAGTATATATTTGTTCTTAAATCTAGATTCCTTAGAAGAGAGATACAGAGAGACTGTAGAAAATAATATCATACACCACCATCAACAATAAAGTGATGCTTGAGTTTTGACTTCAGACTGTTTTCTTCTCCACAGACGTTGGAAGTAGGTGAAGTTGTTCCTGAAATCCTGCACAGCAGAGACCAGATTCTCCTGATCCCAGCTGTGCGTCTGTAGAGAACAACTGGACCATGGATCCTCCTCCTTCCAAAACACATGGAGAGTAAGTCAAGAGAATATCACTGTATTGTTTAGGCTTTTGAACATTTGCTGATGAGGAGACACTGAAGCAGCAGACAGTATGAGGAGACCAGAAGCAGATTCTGTGTTCACAGAAGGAGCAAGAGGAGAACATGTCTCCATGTCTCTGATGGAGGTCACTGAGTTAAAAACAAGGAGTTGATGAGATAGTCTGAGATGTGATCTAAATATTGTGGTATCACTGTTCAGCCTCTCTGGAAAGTTGATGCTGGATGCTGGAAAGGTTGTGGATCGTTCAAACTCAGATTGAGGTGAAGTGATGTGGATTCTGTCCTGGTCCTGGATTAGGAGATGCTGGAAGTCAGTCAGAGTTTGGGGTGCTGAGAGAAAGTTTATATAATGACGTTATATTAAATGCTGCACAACATTGTGCTGCACAACCCTGCTTTTGTATTAATCTGATTGGCCAAAAACATTTTACACCAGTTTTATAATATTTTACACACAACAGACAGAAAACTTAAACACCAACATGCTGAATGTCAAAGCAGCAAAGTACCATATTCAGCTACAGACAGTTCACACACAGAATGCAGGTTTATTCCTCATCAGATGATGATTTATTGTTGATTGAGCCACAGACACGTTATACAGTACAGGCAGCAATACAAGGCAACAAGGAAATTTATAACACACGCGCACAGAGCAACCAAAAACATTAACGAGTAACTGAATTTTTTGAGAGGAAAAAGGGAGATCAAAATATAAAATAAAGCTGCAAGCAGCCTTGGATGGGCTTTTGCCCCGCGCACATGCTGGGACACAGCGCCGTCTGAAGGCATCCATCACACTATGTCTTCGGACCCGGGCTGAGGGGTGTGACTCGGCAGCCATGTAAAGTGCAGTGTAAATAGGAGCATGTACAGTAAAGTTATAGCAACTTCCCCTGTCACGGCAAAACATCAAATCTCAGCAGTGTGAGGATGACAGTTTTCTACAGGGAGAGACGTGTATATGGCTCACACCATTGTAAGGGAAAGTATACAAGTTTTAGACCCTTTACTGTAATTTCAATTAATATATAGAAAAGTTGTGATGAGTTTATGTGTATAAGAAATTAATTTCCTAATTTTCATCAACTGCATTTGTAGGAAAGTAAAGACTTTTAACCCACATGACCTGATAAAAGTTTGTTTGAAACGTGTACTATCAAGTGTGCAGAGACAATGAAAAACTGCACACAGACACAGAGAAGAACTCATGTATTTGAATGGAGAATGTGAGTGAAGGCACAATTTTTGTGTAGAGATAAGAGTAACAGCAAGTGGACACAGAGGAATACTTATGTATTTCAATGGAGAAGTGACAAAACAGCTAGGAGTGGCTTCTCTCAAAAACATACAGATGTCTCCAGACCTGGTGTGACAGATCTGAGTTCAGCCCTTCCTTTCTGCCTCCTTCTCCTCTGTGACAGTTCAAACTCTACCATCCCCCTCTGCTTAACCTGCACGGTCACTCCCAGGTGGAGAGCCAGTGGTATGAGAAGTTTTCTTTTGGAAATAAAAGCCCATGACTTTAGCCGAATCGCAGTTAAAATAGCCATTGTATGTAGGATTTTTTGTTGCAAATCTTTAGAGACAGGTGAGAAAGTAGTGTGAGTTATAGTCTAGACGGCAGAACATAATTGAGAGAGAGAGTGGGTATGCTCAGAGAAGGCCTCTCCCATTGAAATGCATTATAAGTGGAATTTCGCTCAGCAGCTTTATGGGCTGATATTATGAAAACCGTACAAGTTATTACAAAGTTTTTAAACTTTTTCAGCAAAATCTCATGAGTGATGTATTATAATCTGAAGCCAATAACATGAATGCACTAGAAGGAGATAGTTTTTAGTTGAATCCCTAAATGGGTGGGCTGACCTCCGCAGGGCGGGACCTGTTACATTGGACTCAATGTGTTTAATGCTAATCTGTGATTGGCCATGACACGCACACCTTTAGGACGGGAGGAGGAAGAGCCATGTGTGAAGTAAAATGACATATGAGGCTGTCCTCTCTAACCAATCAACAACCAGAATGCCATATTGACATCTAGTTGGTCCAATCATAGCTTCCAGATTTCATCTTCTTCTTCTCTCCACTGTAAGGCAGAGTAGCAGCAGTAGATAGCTCTTTGTTAGCCAACAGCTGGCTTGTTGTAGCAGCATGAAGGACTCTTTCTACATGATGGAAGGATGTTAAGGACTGTTGTTAAGCTAACAGGAGAAATGATCTGGACTGTTCAGCAGCAGCAGGACGCTGCGGGGAGGCTGGAGAGAGAAACAACCAGAGAAACAACCAGGAGAGTTAGCTTGTTTGTCATTAATGATATCAGACTGGTTAAAGTTCTGTTAACTAACTAACAAGATGACCAGCAGCTGCAAATGGACGATGATACATGCATTAATACTCTCTGATATGAACCTTCACCTTTAGATCTGTGAATGTTTTCAGTGTTTAGTGTAGTAGCACTGCAGTGAGCTTGGCGTAAGACAGGGTCCTAAGTGTGTGTGTGTGAGAATGAGGTGGGGGAACTGAATGAACCAACAGCACACAAAAATCTTAATCAGTATGGAATAAATTCAGTAATTAAAAATAAATAGCAGATATAATAGTAAAAAAGATTTGTGGCTTAACACAAAGTGGCCTTTGTTTGTCTCCATAGTAACGGTCAGTGAGACTCATGGGTAATGAGGGCTGTTTCCACAATTGAAAACTGACAAAAAACCTTTATCTCTCAGAATTGGAAGAGAAATAATTAAAACTTATGACCTTTACATTAACATATCATATTGTTGAGTTATCAAAGACACTTTTGTGCTTTTATTTGTTTAAAAAAATATTACAGATTTCATCAAAAGAAAATGTTGACAGTGAGGAAGATATTTCCTGGTGGCTGATATTCCAGTCAGCCAATCGCAAAGCTTCAAATTCTGGATTTCAAATTTAATTCATTTCTCCACTCTAAACTATTTTTAAAAATTGAAATAACATCAAACAAATACACAAAATAAGACAAATAACATGACAGCTCAGATAAATACACAACACAAACACAATGATTCAAACAACATGCAAATACGTGGTTTCAGCAGCAGCAGCCGGGCCCATAGCAACCACAGCAACCATAGAAGATGTTGCATTTCTACAGTTTCTAGTGAGACATGAAACAACCTTTATAATATACTAACAAATTAAACATCACACACATTCAATGGACAAAGATTATGAAAATAAAATGCACATTTCTTGCTGAAAATGTCATCAAAACACTTTTTAATATTAAAACTAGGGATCTCACAATGTTAGAGCCGTTACTATAAAATTAATCCATTTTTCACTGTGGACCAATGTAGCTGTTATACATTGTGATGTGAGACTGGGTTGGTATGTTACACATCAAAAAGAGAAAATGTTCAATTGAGACCTTAATTGACTGTAATCTGAGTCTCTGTCCTCACAGTCAAAACCAGAACTCACATTAGGCTAAAATCCCCAAATGTGGCCGTTCGGTTTGCAGGGCAGGAATTATACCTCTGCCCAACGGCCAGTGGCGTGGATGCCCTGCAGTGTGGCTGTAATGCCCTCTAAACATGTAACTACCCACACGACCAGTTTAGCTGCCCTGTTCTGAACTGGCTGTTGTGCCTTTATGGACTTCCTAATTTAAAACTAAATGTGGAAGCAAATAAACAGACTGAATATTTCTCAGTGTCTCTGTCATCACGCTGGATGTAAACAGTAGTGGAAGATTTCTCCCGCAAATATATGTGTAACGTCAACATAAAATACACATACAGCTGGCCCGCCATCTTACATGAGCAACCAGCTAACATTATGAGATAAGCAGAGGCAGCTAAACACTGTACAGTCTAAGAATGAATACATGTTGTGTTTACAGTTCAGTCACAGGCTCTCAGAGGTGGTCAAAAATCATTTTCTCTGGTAGTCAGTATTTATGAGACTGCTCATGTCAGCATGTCAGCTGTCAGTGACAGTGCTAACTCAGCTGGCACTTTGATATTTTCCGTTTCTGCAGTCTGAAGACGCTTTAGACTAGTTTTCACTCGTCATGAATTTATTTCCTCCGTGGCAGAAAAACATGTTACACGATCCTTCAGCAACTGCTGCAGGTTAAACTGGACTAAGGAAACAGTTTTAGTGCTGACTGACTCTAACACTCACTATAAACACACTAAAGACACTCGCTAGCTTAGCAACATTAATGCTACAAACAACCCGTAATGCTAAACTCCATGTTAAAGTCGGTTTCACAGCGGTACTAACGTTATATCCACTGACAAAGATCATGTGACCCACTGACAAGTTTCTCATCAGTGTGTTTAATGTTTAACATGTAAAAAGTGTTTGAAGTCATTTTTGTGACTCCTGTGATCTCAGACTCAAATGCTAATAGTTGTTATAACTTAGATTAATATTGATCACCCTCACCCATTTATAGACTTCATTATTAAACGCACATTCACTAGCATGAACCACGCCACAACGATGTGTAGTTTAAAGATTTAATGGAATTGAGCAGGTATTGAATGTTGAGGATAGATCCATGTATATGGGTGAAGGTAGCAGGAAGATGTCGTCTGTTAGGCCCGTCTGGGAGGATGTACTGGAGACCAGGCAGAGGGAGACTCAGTGTGGGGGTTCAGACTCAGGCATATTTCCACCAGAGCCGATCGATGACCCCCAGACAGCACCTAGAGTTAGACGTGTGAGAGGTATGCACCAGATTAAATAGGAAGGGATGAGATTAGTGATGTAGGGATAAGGGATGAAGGGATGTAAGGACGTAAGGATGAGGGGATGAGGGATGAAGGGGTGAGGGTAGGGATGAAGGTAGGGATGAGGGATGAAGGGATGAGGGAAGGGATGAAGGGATGAAGGGATGAAGGTAGGGATGATGGGGTGAGGGTAGGGATGAAGGGTTGAGGGTAGGGATGAAGGGATGAGGGAAGGGATGAAGGGATGAGGGAAGGGATGAGGGATGAGGGTAGGGATGAAGGGATGAGGGAAGGGATGAGGGATGAGGGAAGGGATGAAGGGATGAGGGATGAAGGGATGAGGGAAGGGATGAGGGTAGGGATGAAGGGTTGAGGGTAGGGATGAAGGGATGAGGGAAGGGATGAAGGGATGAGGGATGAAGGGATGAGGGAAGGGATGAGGGTAGGGATGAAGGGATGAAGGATGAAGGGAGGGTCGAGAAATCTGAGACAGACCGGGTAGGAAGGGTTGACCCGGTATAAGTAGGCTTGGTAGATGATTAGAGGTGTGGTTGAGGCGTGGTTCTGCTCCCAAACCTAAGTTAACGAGTTAACTACATTTCACTAGCATGAACCACACCACAACGATGTGTAGTTTAAAGATTTAATGGAATTGAGCAGGTATTGAATGTTGAGGATAGATCCATGGGTGTGGGTTAAGGTAGCAGGAAGATGTCATCTGTTAGGCCCGTCTGGGAGGATGTTCTGGAGAACAGGCGGAGGGAGACTCAGTGTGGGGGTTCCGTCTCAGGCATATTTCCGCCAGAGCTGATCGATGACCCCCAAAAAGAGTTGGATTTGAATGAACGGATATGAACATGAGCTCTGATTCGGTGAGGAAGAATGGGCTTTGAGGCCTTAGTGGCGTACTCAGAACTGATGTATTTGGTCAGCGCCTTGTTTGGGATGAGATGAATTAGAGGCCGAAGAGCAAATATGGAAAGAAACTTCCAGCTTATCTGTTTTGCTCTTTGAAGAGCGATTTTTTGAATGATGTGGTAATGTGGACGGTTCTGTAAGGTAGAGGTAAGATCGGGCCTAAAAAATCCAGCCCGACCCGACCCAGGCCCGCGGGTATTAAAGCCCGACCCGGCCCGAGCCTGATCAATTAACTTGATTTGCAGGCCCAAGCCCGGAACAAACCCGAAATTTTATATCGCAAGTTTTCTTAATGTTAAAATAATCTACATATTTTTATGATCATTATAAATGCATTTACACAATGAAATAACGCTGGAAAAGTTTGTCAAAGATATTTCTGTGTGTGATATTGTGCTCACATGGACGCGCCTCTCTGACAAGGAGAGGAACAGCAGCAGGAGCAGGTCTCTGGGCTTCATTGTAGATCACAAGGAAGGGCATTCTGAGATACACGGGGTAAAGCCTCCAGAGCGCAGCAGGTTCACTATAGTCTTTGTTACCAAAGGCGGAAACAAACAGACTTTAAAAATCCTCCGCTGGAGAATGCGCGCACGGATGAATCCATTCATATATTTATTTTAAAAAATTAGCGAGAGAGAAGCCCGACCCGACCCGACCCGACCCAAAGTTAATAATTGACATTTTGGGCCCGACCCGGCCCGAAATTTGGGTCGGGTCGGGCTCGGGCTTAAGATCTTACCTCTACTGTAAGGCAGACTAGGAGATTTATGGGCTGATGAAGTCAGGGCAGATTTGTATAACCTTGAGAATCAAAAGCCACTGGATCATGGATGCTAGGGTCAAGTCCACTGTAGGGAATATGTAGCCTGAACATGGTGAAATAGAGCAGTTGGAAGTGAAAGAGGAGGTCGTTGAGCACCAACTGGTGGCTTGTGATGAGACCCCTTGAGTTGGTGAATGGGGCTCTCCTGCTGCTGTGTTGGTTATGCGAGAAAAGAGAGTAGAAGCCGTGTGGCTGTGAACGGCTGAAGGAAGGGTAGAGGAAGGGATGATGGGATGGAAGGATGTATGTGCACAGGGATTTTGTGAAGCCTGCGAAGACGGGGATGAAAGGAAGCTGAAATCGTCTGAGAGAAATCAGAAACAGAGGAAGCAGGCACAGGGGGTCATACAACCTGACGCCCACCTGAGGGGGCTGATGCTGCAGGCTGTGGTTGAGGCAGGGAATGCCCTGTGACGTCACGTCTGACGTCACTGCTGGATGGTAGCTCAGGTGAGGCACCCGGAAGTGTGGGATGTATGGAGTCTGTTGCTGCATTGGTGAAGGCTGGATGCGGTCTAAAGTCGGCTTTGTGTGCGTTGCGGTGAAATGCGCCGTATTTTCTCACAGGAAGCATTGGAGGCGAGCAGTGGTTCAGTCTCTGATATTCAGCTCAATATGTGGGCACGGAGGCTGCTGCCTCGCAGGTGAGGGCGCGCCGCGAGTGCGCTGTGGCAGAGCAACGAGCTGAAGCCTGCATGGTGTGAATGGCTGGTGGTGGTGAGGAGAAATTCGGACCTGGCTCCTGCGACCATCCCGTGTCGCTCAGTCCTCGCTGAAGAAGGAGAGGAGGCCTGGTGTCTGCGGGACTTCGAGGTCAGAGTTGGAGAGGAACGTTTGCGGAGGTCGGATGGAGAGGCCCGCGGGGTGAGGTACGCTGAACGCCGCAGGCATGTGACTACACCGGGTTCGGTCTGGTTACTGTTGCGAGTCTGGTGGACCAGTGTCGGATAGATTGTTGTGCAGATCGTTGCCTGGATCGGTCGGCAGTTCTGGGTCCGTGGTGAGTAGTAGGATTTAATGGTTTTGTCTTTGTATGAAACGATGTTCCTGTATGAGCGTTTAGGCGAGAAGCACGGTCTGTCTGCTCTCGAGAAATCTGAGACAGACCGGGTAGGAAGGGTTGACCCGGTATAAGAAGGCTTGGTAGATGATTAGAGGTGTGGTTGAGGCGTGGTTCCGCTCCCGAACCTAAGTTAACAAGTTAACTACATATATGTAATTTCAGCCGCTAGGGGTCTCTCAATCAAAACAATAACAAAAGACAGCGTGTGATGACGGTGTGAAGTAGCAAGGGATCATGGGAGTTGTTGTCTTCGTTGTTAAATAATCAGCTTCATCAGGATACAATTACTCCGAAATTCATTCATGTTTTTACCGGGAGCCGAATTACCCGCAGAGGTCTCCTCCTCTCCAGAACAAACGGACCCGCTGATTACAGGTAAAAACGCCGAATAAAGCAGTTTCATCTAAAAGATCAGTGTTTCTCCGACGATGTACGGCGACCCACGGACGTCAGATACGGGCTGTTAGCTGAGCCGCTGCTAACACTTTAGCGGATTATATCTCTTATAACTTTTCATTCAGACGTTTGTCCGGTTGCTCCCGGCAGCTGAATTATCCGCAGAAGTCTCCTCTTCTCCTATAACAAACGTACACGCAGATTAAAATAGTTAAAAATACTACTTAAAGCTGTTTCACCTGAAAAATCAATATTTGTGCAGTTGTTTGTTTCCTGGAGGAGCTGTTAGCCGAGCTGTTGCTAACGTTGGTTTCTCTGAAACGGTCCGTTACTTTTATTAAATGACAGATTTCTCTAGGTTTGAAAATTGTTGGAAACATTTGGGATAATGTAAGAACACAACTCAACAACATATAGAACATAGGTCTAGTTATTTTTAAACATTTTAATGTGGAATAATTACATATTATACCTTTAAATTATAACAAATATTAATTTAATTGTTCACATTTTTTCAGACAGCATTTTGTGGAAAATTCAAACATTCAGTTTTAATAAACTCAGAACTGTTTTTCAATACACTGACTAATTGTTGATTGTACTGTTTTGTCCTCATACAACGTAATTATCACTTATTGTTATTGCATCATTGGTTTTGGCCTTGATGTCCTACACTTTAGCCGTAATGCCCCAATAAATCTGTATTTATCAAAGGCCAAAGTGGCCTTGCCCTAAAAATGACTTTGTTCCATTCAAATTGTACAATCACAGATGGTACAGCTGCAGTATTTATACTCCAATGTACTATTATTCATTCTGGAGCATAAAAGTCACATGAAACCAGATACTATTGTATGTATGTGAAAAATCATTAGAAATGTATTTAATTTGTCAGTTTGATGAGAAAGAAACATGTTGATTGAATCTTTACTTTTTCTACAGGACTTATAACACAACTTATCAGGACATCATCTCCAAAAGTTCTCAGATCTCTTCAGGACCTCCTGCTCTCTATAAGCTGAGACCAAAGAAAGAGAAGTTTGGAACTCTGACAAGAAAAACTGTTGGTGAGAAAAACCTGAACAAGGAAAATAAAACCATCTTACTTGTAGGTGAAACAGGAACAGGAAAATCTACTCTGATCAACGCTCTGTTCAACTACACCATGGGAGTGAAGTTTGAGGAAAACATCTGGTTTGTGATTGTAAAAGAAGAGAAGAAAAGTCAGACAGAGAGTCAGACATCAGATGTGATGGTGTACCAGATCTTTGGATTTGAAGGTAAAACTCCGCCCTTCTCTCTGACCATCATCGATACTCCTGGATACGGAGACACCAGAGGGATTGAACGTGATGACATCATCAGTCAAAGATTATTGGACTTGTTACGATCAGTAGATGGAGTTCATGAACTTGATGCAGTGGGTCTGGTGCTGAAGGCGAGTGTGAATCGACTGAGTGACCGACAGAAGTACATCTTTGATTCAGTGACGTCTCTGTTTGGAAAAGACATGGAGAAAAACATCGTCACCCTCATCACATGCTCTAATGGAATAAAACCTGCTGATGCTCTGGAAGCTCTTGAAACTGCAAACATCAAATGTGCCAAAAATCAGAAGAATCAGCCCGTTCACTTCCTGTTTGATAACAACCAGACCAAACAGAGAACAGAAGAAACAAAGCTTCATTTAGAGAACGCATGGAAGGTAACAGAGAGAGGAATGAAACAATTCACAGACTTCCTGGAAAAATCTAAACCTAAAAAACTGATAACAACAGTTGAAGTGTTGAACGCACGCATCAGAATAACAGCCTGCATCCAAAACCTGCAAGACAGAATCCAGCTGATTGAACTAAAACAGAACGAGATCAAACAGACTGAAGAAGCTCTGAAGAAACATGAAGAGATGAAGAAGAATGAAGAGTTCACTGTAGAAGTTGATGAAGCCTGCAAAGAAAAAGAAGTCATCCATGGTGGGAGGTGGGGGTTGTTTTTTTATAAAGGAGCTGTCACCTGTAACATCTGTAGAGAGACCTGTCACTATCCTGGATGTACAATGACCCAGAGTCCAAAACACTGTGAGGTCATGAAAGGAGGTCACTGTATTGTTTGTACCAATAAGTGTCCTGCAAAAGATCATGTGAAAGAAAACTGGAGATATGTGACCAAGATCAGGAAAGTTAAGAAGACAGTACAACATGTGAAAGAGAATTATGAAGAAAATAAAACAGAAAATGAGCAGAAGAAGAGTCTTCTGGAAAATCTTCAAGCAGAGATGGAAGAACTGAAAGTAAAGAAGATTCAGCTGCTTTCAGAGGTCTACCAACATGTGGAACAACTAGAGCGGATCGCTCTGAATGATAATTCACTGTCAATTCATGTCCACTTGGACTTCCTGATTGAGAAGATGAAGGAGATCAAAGACACAGAGAAGGTCAAGAAGCTGAAGGAGATGAAAAGTCGAGAGGATGACGGAACAAGAGCAGCAATGCGCTACATGTTTGGTAAACTAAAGATGCAGTGATGTAGATGAACAACATCAGTCAGCTGTGTAGACAACAAGCTCTACACTGTTCATATAAATGTTTAAACTGTATAAAAGTTATTTCATTTTAGTGTCACTTTGAACATTGTCATTTTTTTTCAGAGACACACAATTGTCTTTTAAATTTTAAACTGTGTGATTGTGTGAAACAGCCTCCTCTGTGATATATAACTGTTCTTTTAGTTTAATGTTTAATTATCATGTGTTGATCCACTTCAGTGAAAGTAGAGTCAGAGTTTATTTTATAGGAACAGCAGCTGTTGCTTTTCTTCTTATCAATACCTCCTCTCATAGCTGAGCCTCTTTTCTGCTTCATCAGATCAAAACACTTCATCAGTGTGTTCAGCTGCTCTTCAGTTTACAGTCGACTCTCTGCAGTCAGCTGATTTCTGTCATGTAAACCACAAACCTGCTTTCTGTAATCAGAGTGGAGGATTAGAGAAACCTGAAGTTCCTCCATCCTCACTTGAACTGGAAGTCGTTCTGCTCCGCCATCTAGCAGGTCGTCCCAAAGCTCTTATTCCTGCTCTGAGGAGTCATGAGTGAAGATACAGGAGAGCCTTTATAGAAGTCTTTTACTGACCAACATGCCTCCTTATCAGAAAACTGATCAGTAGGCTTGTTTGAGATGAACTGCTCCTTTCTTGGAAAGTGGAGGGATCAGGCAGCAGCTTCAGCAGGAAGTGACAAAAAGCTGCAGTCAAGTCAGACAGTTTCCAGCAGCCTTCAAAGAATCTACAGGAAGTCACAGAAATATTTACTTCCTGTTAGAGCTGATCCTGATCAGGTCAATCTACTCAAGCTCAGCTGATCAATCACTAACATTGTTTTAATGATGATCTGTATGATAGAATATAAACTGTTAAAATGGCCTTGTGATAATCAAAACTATTTATTCTGTAATCTCTAATATTAGACTATTAAATTATTTTACATAGAAATTTAACTGTTGCAGCAAGTGGATCACTTCCTGCTGGTCAACATGCCGACTGTAATCAGCTGATGTCTCACTAATAAAACTCATTCACATCTAATTACTGAAATAAAGAAATTCAAATTTATTGAAATTATTATTTTTGTCTATGTAATTTTTTTTGAGTTTTTGGGAGAGAATTAGCTTTTATCTTCTTACCTTTCCTGTACATATTTTAAAGGTCCAGTGTGTAATATATGGGGTATTTAGCGGCCTCTAATGGTGAAGTTCTAGATTGAAGCACTCCGCGGCTCCCCCCTCCCCTCCCTCAGACTACGGTGGCCTTCACGGACAAGAGGCTATTTGCTGAAGAAGACAGCTCCGAGCATTTCTAACAAGTCAAGGGAAGCGGTGAAGATGTATTTAGTTATTTAGTCTATAATACCAGAGGATATAGGTCGCAAGTAAGATAGCAATTATGAGTGCTTTACAAGCTTTACAAGCTAACATTAGCTACGTAATGCTAAACAAATTTTACGGTTATTTTATTCTAATGTTAGGCATATTGATAGCGAGATAACGTTAGCATTGGCAGGATAACGTTGCAAATTGTGTTATCCGTTTGCAGAGTAAAGTACCGGAGAATAGAGAGAGAGAGAGAGAGGGGAAGAGGGCGAGCTAACTGTGCTGCTTAGCGGTGCTGCTGCAGGCAGGCTTAGGCTAGAGAGGAGAGCAAACACCGGGACTGAGACAGCAATGGAAGAAGATGGAAACCCTCCGAAGGGAAACGACTGAGGTTTGTGACGTTATTTATACAATTATTTTTATTAAATTACTACTCGTTCTATACGATATTATATTTAAAATACCAACACAGTGGTATTTACATAGCAGCTTTCTGCTTTACATTACTGTAGTCTGTATAGTGTGATGTGTTATAGCAGTGTAATGTGAGTCAGTAGCCTCTTTTACAGCCCGTTCAAAGCGGTAATACTGCGCCTGTAATCCGCCTCGCTGTTCTGTTTAATCCGTATTCAGACCACATCAGGCGGTGCAGGGTTAGGAGGCGTGTGTGTGTGTTTGTGCTTTAGAAGCTAACAGCTGTAAAACAATTAGAAAATAACGTTCATTTATCTGATTCACCGGCTTCTTCACTAACAGCTGAGCCTCTAGCTCACTCAGCTGTTCTCTCGTCTTTTTATTATGAGTCAGGAATAAAGTCTAACTTCACTTTTTATGTTATCAAACAAAGAAAAATGTCCTCCCCTCGGATTTACAGCTATAATGCCTGTTCTCTGTATAAAAGAGGCTACTGAAAACATTAGCAACACTAACCTTACTGAATGACTATATAAATAAGATATAGTTCACTAATGAGCAGCAGCATTTTGACTTTTTTTTATATATGAATCATGTTGTTGTAGACTTGTTTGGGAACACTGGACAGCCTACAATCCATATTCTGCACTACCATCACCATATTTCCAACATGTCATGAAACTTATAACTTACTAAGCCTTATCTGTGTTTTTCCTGTTTTTATTTATTTCAGACTTCTTGAAGAGATGATCTTGGAGGAGAACAGCAGCTCACCAGTGAACTGTTTCAGAGGCAGCCAAGGTTCATTTGTTCAATTTAAATGTGCAAGTTTACCAAATAAAAGATATTAATCAGATGTGCTGTAATAATTGCTTTGATATACAATGACAGTACTTCCCTACAGTGTCAGTATATTGTCATTACCACTTCCACTATTGATTTATATTTTCGTTATTTATATATTATTCAGCAACATGAAACAGTAGTGAAGTTTGAATACCACTGATCCTCAGAACAGGACATTGTAGAACATGTTATGGATTCATTTTCATCACTTCAGGTTATGTAAACTGCAATTTACTAGTTTGAACAACAAAATAAAAATATGAAAAACAACACTAAGAATAACATTTATGATATAAATATCTTTTATTTAACAAACATTTTTGGACATCTTTTTCAATCTTTTACTGTTAAAACAAACATTTTTACAGTTTATTCTGTTTTCTTCAGAGTTGACTGATAAAGACAGAATAAGCTGTCAAATCATTAGTCTGTTCAGCTAAAAGCAGTCAATTTGCTGCACATATAATAGCAGACAAGGGTCAAACTGAAACCACACTTAAGGTATTCAGTTTACTGCTCTGGATGAAGATGCTCTCATAGCAGGAACGACACCCATCATTCACTGACACTGCTGTTCCTCATCTGCTCCAGGAGCTGTGTAGAGCAGCAGCTGCAGGGACACAAAGAGTTCATTTACTATTTCATACATTTTATACAGTTGAACGTGAAAATAATGCTATTTAACCAAGAGTAGGACTTACAGGTAAGTTAATATGCTACATAGGAAAACAGATGTTTATCACTTACCCAGACTTCTCCTGACTTGGTCTGCAATACTTCTGATATGACGGGTGTGAATGTCCCAGACATGGTGAATAATGCCGAACCATAGTGCCTGAGAAAAATGAAAAAGAAAAAAAAGCACATGAATGAACTTACTATTATAATCTAATAATATCTATCTAATGTGTTTATCAGAAACTGCTGATTTTCATCCCAACAACAGACTAGATCAGATTATTTCATTAACACACGTTCAGTCAGAGACAAGTAGCTATTCAGTTAAATCAACTTCTGTTGTCTTTGGTTGTAATGAAAACTTCTGTACTTGCAGCCATTAATGGCACATGGTGAAATATTCCTAACATATTATGAAGAGAAAGGCAACACTGTGTATCGATGCTGCAGGAGCTCTCTCATAGCTGCAGAAACAGCAGTAACATCAAGAAAATAGTAACGTCACACAGTCACATAACCTGTAATACATTATGCTACGTCCTAAAATACTTCTGACTGATAAATGTAAAATTAAAGCTGTGGTAGCGATTAACGTTACATGTTCTCCAACATTGAAACGTGGGAAACGTTACTTGTTTTGAACTATAAGCTAACTTTACACTGTGTGTACATGTGCTACTAAATGACAGATTAGCAGCAAACAATGAAGTTATGGAGCACTGAAAAATATTCACAGACTGTGTTAACTGGGTGATGAGCAGACTTCTCCTCAGTTTATCTTTCTCACTAACTCATTACTCTGACTGTCTTTAGCTCATCACCAGCGCTAAATACCTTAGTTATCGATCTGTTGTCTTTACTGCCTCAGAAAATGAATAAATCTTTAGGTTATTAGCACCACGTCACCTCCCTGTTGTCTCTTATTAGACCAGCAGCTCCGAGAGAGGCTCAAACTGAAGCTACAATCTGCTAATATGGCTAATATTTCACGCTACGTAACATTAGAGGTGTTTCTATCCAGGGAAACGTATCTACTGCTAATACATATTGTACATCATCTAAGTTATAAAACATTACCAGCGGAGTGAAATAAATCTACATTACACTCTCACCTGTCCAGCAGAAAACAGGAAACTTCAGCATCAGTCTGCAAACATTTCTCTCATAACAGATTTCCATCGGGGTTTATCCTCTTTATGTAGTTGCTAGTCCGTTTAGCTTCTTCTGTTTTCGTTTCAGTGACGATGGCAATTTTCTAAATAAGTATCATCCTTCATTTATCAGGTTTTGGTTCCGAATCTTCTCACAATACAAAATGTTTGGTCCGTTCTTCTTTTTTCCCGTTTTGTTCGTAAAGCCGGTGCATTTCCGGTTGTCTCCCACTGAATCTAAAACGCGTTTGTGTTAGTTTTTTCCGTTCAGCGCTACTGTAGAGACCAACATGTCAGCTCCCACGGAGGGCGACCCGCTCCTATGTAGATATAAATGCCTTTTTTCTAAGGTAACAAAAGCATTACAATCATTATTTTCAGATGATTAGACACTAATTTAAATGTACTTTTAAATGATCTATTCCATTTTTACCAAGTCTGTTCTTTTAGATGTTCCTAAATATTACACACTGGACCTTTAAGAAAAAATATCTTATGCTACATAAAAAGAAATGGTGGTCCTCTGAATTCAGGTTACCAGTTTCTCAGGTTTTTGATGTTTTGCAGTTTCTCAGAGGTTCAATAATCAAGGTTTCAATGATCGATTCATTCAATGGAGGTATATTCCTTGGAGAAGTTGACATTTAAAAATGACATATAAGCTGTAAATCTGATCCCAAGAAGATTCTTTTGGGCTTCGCTTTGTGTAGAAATTAATTGTCAGAATATTTGACTCATCTGAGACGGCTACTTCCAGTTAAACCCTCTGCTAACATGAATGAGGATGAAATAATTCAATTGTTCGGCTCTTCTAGTCTTTCCAAATGTCATTGGACTGAATGTATCAGATTCTGATCGCACCTATTTTCCTATTTTTTGTGCAGGAAAAATGCTTTCTGGGCCCAATGGCATCACATGATGGACCAAGAAGTCATAATTACATGGTTTGGCCACAATGTCACATTGGCTTCAAAGCCTGGTGTTGCTCCAAGGCGCGTTTCTTCAGAAGGGGACTTCCCATGATGCACTGGGCTCCTCTCTCCTCTCCTCCATCTCTATGTATTCTATTACTATTAATGCATGTTACTAATTTCACTTCTTCCCCGGAGTTCTTTGTGCTTTCTGATCCACAGGAAGCTCCATAAACCACAAACCTGATGTGCTGATGTGTTGGCGTCCTTCTGTCCTTCGCCAATATGTCGAAATGATTAAGTAACAGTGTAATGTGTTCATTCAATGTATTCATTGTAATGAAGTTTAACTTTAAACTTAGATTAGATTAAACTGTTAGTTGATCATTTCTACATCATATTTTGATCACTGACTTCTTTATATTTGATACATGAAGTGAGTCATGAGTAGTTGTCGTCTCCTCAAAATGACGCTGGAGTGAGAGAGGACGTCCTGTTTGATGAAATACGATACGATACGATGAACTTTATTGTCCCACTCAGGGAAATTTGTATTGGACTCTGTGGCTGCACCACGAATGTCTTTAACAGTACAATGACACAAACGACAACCTCAGCCATCCAGACACTAACAGTTACATAAAATGACAATATTGCACATAACCCATAAAAAACACATACTTGCACATATCCCGTAACATGGCACAAACATACACATATCAAAAGTCATGCTAAAATGTCACTGAAGTGAAAGTGCTATAGAAGAAAATTGTTAAAAGTATTGCACAACCTTCGGCTTTAAGCAGCTTTGTTTAGGAATGTAATGGAGGATGGAACAAATGAATTCTTAAAGCGCTTTAATTTGCAGTGGGGGACTCTGTATCGTCTGCCCGAGGGTAGGAGGTCATACTCTGGATGAAGGATATGAGAGGGGTCATTTACTATCCTCTGGGCTTGCCTAAAAACAGTTTCTTGGTAAATGGACTGCAGGCTCTGGTAGTCGCTTTTTCCAATTACCTTCATGGCCGTGTGTATCAGACGAGCAAGTTTGGTTTTCAGTTTTGCCGTGAGGTTGCCATACCAGGATGACATCCCGTATCTGATTAGGCTTTCTAACACAGCCTGGTAAAATAAAAACATGATGCTTTTGTTCACTCCAAATAATCTTAGTCTGCGAAGAAAATACAATCTCTGCTGTAACCGAGAACACAAACTTTCAATATGCACAGACCAACTAAAAGTGTCATCCAGATAAACTCCAAGATATTTGTATGAGCTGACCTGCTCAATGGGTGAGTCGTGTATGACAACAGGACTGTGGTCCCCTACTGATCTTGGGTCTAAGACCAGCTCTTTGGTTTTACTGACATTCAGAGTGAGGTGGTGGGCATCACACCACTGCACAAACTTTTCTATTTCAGAAAAGTAGGCTGAGGTGCTGGAGTCTTTGTGCAGTAGACTGAGGATGGCAGTATCATCAGAAAACTTAAAAACAAGGTTCCCTGGGTGGCTGTTTGTACAGTCATTAGTGTAAAGTGTAAAGAGGACTGGGGAGCTCACACAGCCCTGTGGAGCACCTGTGCTGATAAATAAATTCCTTCGTCCTCATGTCTCTTCCTCACATCTCTCTCTCATCCTCATTGAGAGGGAAGATGTGAGGAAGAGACATATTAGTGTAAAGAAAAGCACCCACAGTGTACTGCAGCTGGGAGAGCGACTCTCTTAAAGCTCAATTTAAGGTTGCTGTTCAACATTCCCACTTTTCCATCTTAATTTCTACTTTTATGTCTCATTAAAACTAATAAAATCATACATTAACCTTTCACAGGATAATTTTAATGATACATAAACTGTAAATCCAGTAATAAAACTCAACCTGCAAGTTGCTCTTTAATCTTCTCTGAAAAACATTTGGCTCATTTGAGATGAACTGCACCTCACCTGGGAGTCGATTCATGAGAGCGGGCACTTCCTGTCATCAGGAAGATCACGCCCCCTTTTGGGTGGAAACAAGTGTTGTAAAAGTGCTGCACAAAAACGGAAAATTTAGTGGCACCATGCCTAAAAGCTGCTGCAAAGTTTCCATTTTCCTTTACATCCCCAAAGAGTGAAGGATAGTAAAATAAGAGATCTGAGAGATTAATTTAAAGAACTTGATAGAATTTAAATTCTATGTGGATTATTTAAAGTAAAGCAAACTTAGATTGTGTTTGAATGTAAAAAGCAAACATCAAAGATCAAAGTTTATATAGACACCAAATTAGTTGCATCATGCTGACGTCATTATATGTACAATTCATGGTAGAACTTGATATATAATCAAGATAAAACACATTATCAGTGTCTGAAATAATCACAAAATTATCATAATCCGACACATCTATACAAAAATATAAATAAATAGAAATATGATTTTAAAAAATTAACATTTACAAATATATATATATATATATATATATATATATATATATATATTTGTTGTAAAATAGATAAACCCAGATGTGCCATAGTCATCAATCAGATTGATTGACAGCTACATGATCATTTAACATGTGCTTGCTGACATAAATAGAAAGGACACTCATCAACTCCTGTTTCTTTATTTTTTCTGATATAACATGATTGTTTGTCTGACTGGTCACAGGATCTAGACTCCTAATGGATAAAAATGAATAGTGTGTTTATTTCATGCTATTAAACGCACAATATGTAATTTCAGCCACTAGGGGTCTCTCAATCAAAACAATAACAAAAGACGGCGTGTGATGACGGTGTGAAGTAGCAAGGCATCATGGGAGTTGTTGTCTTCATTGTTAAATAATCAGCTTCACCGGGATACGACTACTCCGAAATTCATGGTTCAGGGTGTTTTTACCAGGAGCCGAATTATCCGCACAGGTCTCCTCTTTGCCAAAATCAAACGTACACGCAGATTAAAATAGTTAAAAATACTACTTAATACTACTTGGAGGGGCTGTTAGCCGAGCTGTTGCTAACGTTTGTTTCTCTGAAACGGTCCGTTACTTTTATGAAATGACAGATTTCTCTGGGTTTGAAAATTGTTGGAAACATTTGGGATAATGTAAGAACACAACTCAACAACATATAGAACATAGGTCTAGTTATTTTTAAACATGTGGAATAATTACATATTATACCTTTAAATTGGCAAAAACCTCAGAATGTGAATTTACCAGCAGTTAGATTAGAGCGTCTGCTTTTACCAAAGTACCTGGATGTACTGCTGTCATCTGATATAAAGGAGTATTCTTACATTGATGTATTGGTACTTTTGCTGAAGTAAAGTATCTGAGCACTGAGACCAGGAGACAGA
The DNA here is from genome assembly GCA_029490765.1 of Euthynnus affinis. NCBI lineage: Eukaryota > Metazoa > Chordata > Actinopteri > Scombriformes > Scombridae > Euthynnus > Euthynnus affinis. Next base: position 28,208,703 of record CM055855.1, read on the forward strand.
ACTAAACTAAAACTACATCTTCTATTCTTATTTTATTTAGTGATTAGTGATCAGAGATGTAAACACAGTGTTATCTCAGTCTCAGGTCTCCAGCAGTCAAACTAAATATGATTTTCAGTTTTAACAATACAGATATTTACAGGTAGGACACATTTATAATCATTTTGTAAGACTAGCACACAGATATAGATAATAGATATATATAATCTAAATGTGTGTTAATAAATAGCATTTGATGGTTTTATAGTTTGCTTTTTGTCTGAATAACAGACTTCATTGTGCTGCTGAAAGCAAACCTACAACATTACCGTTTAATTACACTGAGTCACAGTTTAGAGCCCTATGTATAGTGTTCTTACTCAGTACCGACTGTATATTTTTTGTTCATATTAATAATTTATTCCCAAAAATATGAGAGAATAATGTCTAGATTCAAGAATAATGTAGGCTAATGCTACTAAGATAACAAAGTTGAAGAGAAAAATATTTGGATAACCACAGTGTGAATGCTGAAAGCAGCTATGGTTATCCAAAGATACATAGATGTCTGGTGAACAACGTGTATCTGAACATATTAAAAAGAAAATATTTTCTACATAAACAGTCACGTTTCATGCAGAATTTATTTTAATAATGAAACCTTTTGGGTTTTCCCCTCTCTGACCTTCTGTGGTTATTTCCTGGTTAAAGCCACTTCTTGTGATTTATGACTTGGGGATTTTCTTCAAAAATTCTGATCTATTCATGTTCCACCTGTGCTGAAGTCAGTCTGAAGTTGGTAGTGCGTTTCACTTTTTAAAAAAATACAGTAAAATACAGTTAAAAAGACATGAATGCACCTCCTCTGTGATCATCTTTACAGTTGGAATCATTTTGGAGAAATTTTAATGTTTGAAGTTAAAATTGTGCAAAAACACACATCATAAACTGTTAACACGTAAAAACATTAATACATGATATATAAATAGAATTAACTCCATCAGTGACAGAGTGTCAGAGAGGAGTTACAGGAAGCCATTTTGTTGAGATCAGAACAACACGTGGCAGCAGGATGTGTAATGGCTGAATGTGTTTGTGACTCCCCCCTCTTCCTCTTTCTTTGGGTGTTTGAACTATTTTACTTCTGTTTTCTTCACCGCCATGTCGCAGACATTATTCTCCGTACGGTAAGGTGATAAGTGACAGTTTTCAGTGTTTAATGACTCCTCTCTGCTCTCACTGTTAGTTTAATGAGAAGTTAAGAAGCAGAAATGAGCCGCTCGGTTGTTGAAAGTGTTTGTGTGTTTGTCTTCAGATCAGATCTGTTAACAGTTTGTGTTCAGGATCAATAACTGATCCAACAGCAGCAGAGATGATGGTGACATATAGTAATGTGTGAATGTGTTGGTTTTCAATGTTAATGATGATCCATCAACAACTTTTATGTTTTCATGTTTTATATTGTTGCAGATGTGTTTCTCTGTGCTGAAGTCAGTCTGAAGTTGGTTATCTGACTCCTTTAACCACCAGAGGGAGATTTTAGCGAGCGTCAATAACTGACTTGTCATCAAACAACAGGTAGAAAATTATTATTGAAAACAGTCTAAGGTTTTAATTCTATTAGTTGTTAATATTATTATTAATTCCTGTAACGGATTATCCACAGGATCAGGCTCAGTGTCGATATTAGTATTTAAGATGAATGCCTGAAATTTGATCATTTGGCTTAAAATGAATGTTTAATGATACATATACAAAAGTCTTAAAAAAAAGTGTGAAATATGATCATAAATTCTTACCGTTAACCAGCACTCATTACCTTTCCCAAACTTAAACAGCTTCTTGATAACATTTAGATTGTGTGTGATTTCTTAGTAAAGCAAACTTAGCTCCCAGAAATTGTGTTTGAATGTAAAAAGCAAACATGACAAAGATCAAAGTTTATATAGAAACCAAATTAGTTGCATCATGCTGACGTCATTATATGTACAATTCATGGTAGAACTTGATACATAATCAAGATAAAACACATTATCAGTGTCTGAAATAATCACAAAAACAGACACATAATCCCACACATCTATACAAAAATATAAATATATAGAAATATGATGAAAAATTATTTACAACAAATATATTTAAAAGTATATATTTGTTCTTAAATCTAGATTCCTTAGAAGAGAGATACAGAGAGACTGTAGAAAATAATATCATACACCACCATCAACAACAGCAAAGTGATGCTTGAGTTTTGCCTTCAGACTGTTTTCTTCTCCACAGACGTTGGAAGTAGGTGAAGTTGTTCCTGAAATCCTGCACAGCAGAGACCAGATTCTCCTGATCCCAGCTGTGCGTCTGTAGAGAACAACTGGACCATGGATCCTCCTCCTTCCAAAACACATGGAGAGTAAGTCAAGAGAATATCACTGTATCGTTTAGGCTTTTGAACATTTGCTGATGAGGAGACGCTGAAGCAGCAGACAGTATGAGGAGACCAGAAGCAGATTCTGTGTTCACAGAAGGAGCAAGAGGAGAACATGTCTCCATGTCTCTGATGGAGGTCACTGAGTTAAAAACAAGGAGTTGATGAGATAGTCTGAGATGTGATCTAAATATTGTGGTATCACTGTTCAGCCTCTCTGGAAAGTTGATGCTGGATGCTGGAAAGGTTGTGGATCGTTCAAACTCAGATTGAGGTGAAGTGATGTGGATTCTGTCCTGGTCCTGGATTAGGAGATGCTGGAAGTCAGTCAGAGTTTGGGGTGCTGAGAGAAAGTTTATATAATGACGTTATATTAAATGCTGCACAACATTGTGCTGCACAACCCTGCTTTTGTATTAATCTGATTGGCCAAAAACATTTTACACCAGTTTTATAATATTTTACACACAACAGACAGAAAACTTAAACACCAACATGCTGAATGTCAAAGCAGCAAAGTACCATATTCAGCTACAGACAGTTCACACACAGAATGCAGGTTTATTCCTCATCAGATGATGATTTATTGTTGATTGAGCCACATGGTATATGGTCTGGGGTATACAATACAACAAGGCACTTGAAATTATTATTATTAATAATAATAATAATAATAATAATAATAATAAACTTTATTTGTATAGCACCTTTCATACAGAATGCAGCTCAAAGTGCTTCGCATAAAAGAAATAAAAATAGAAACAAAAAATGAAGATACAATATGTATACATATAATTACACATGCATACATATTGATAGATAAACAAATAATTGAGAATATCAACAGGATGAATAAAAGGTGATAAACAAGACAAAATGAGTGATAGTGCGTTACATTAAAAAATAAGGAAGCATGGCTAAAAATTCGAAGTAAAAGACAATTGGTCATAAATAAGAATACGAATGCCTTGAAATGGATTAAAATGTTGGAGCATATGATATTGAGTACTATAAAGTGCTATAAAAAGGCTCAGTTAAAAAGATATGCTTTTAGGTGTTGTTTTAAGTTTTCAAGAGAGACTGCTTCTCTAATGTCTTTTGGTATGGTATTCCACAGTTTGGGAGTGTAAGTAAAAAATGCAGCATCTCCAATTTTCTTATGGTGAGGTCTTTGGATCTCTAGCAGTCCTGCGGAGGATGATCTGAGGGTTTGTGAGGGTGCATATGGAGTCAAAGAGTCTGTGATGTAGCTTGGCCCCAATCCATTAAGTGTTTTGTAGACTAGTAACAGGACTTTGAAGTCAATTCTGTAGGACATGGGGAGCCAGTGTAGTCTCGCCAAAACTGGAGTGATATGTTCTGTGTTTTTAGTTTGGCTGCAGAGTTTTGAATGAGTTGTAATCTTTCAATTGACCCTTTAGGAAGACCTGTTTAAAGTGCATTGCAGTAGTCTTATCTGCTTGAGATAAAAGCATGAATTAGTTTTTCGGCATCTTGTTGAGTCAGGGATGGTCGTACTTTAGCAATATTTCTGAGGTAAAAGATGCTGATTTAGTCACTTTGTTTATGTGGGATTTGAAACTGCAGTCAGAATCTAAAATAACTCCTCGGCTTGTTACCTCAGATTTGACAAAGAGAGCCAGGTTGCCAAGTCTTTCATAGATCTCATCCCTTTTTGCTTTTGGGCCAATTAATAAGATTTCTGTTTTTTCTTCATTTAGTTAGAAAGTTATCACTCATCCATTTGTTGATTGCAGACAGACAGACAGTCTGAGAGTGGATCGCTTGGTTCTACAGATATATACAGTTGAGTATCGTCGGTATAGCTGTGGAAACTAACATCATGTTCTCTGATGACATCACCTAGTGGAAGCATATATAGTGAGAACAGCAGAGGGCCGAGGCAGCTCCCCTGTGCAACACCAGAAGTTGTGCCATATTCTTGTCACACATGTTCCCCAAGACTAATGAAGGATTTCCTTCCTGTGATGTCCTAAACCAGTTTAAAACACAGTCTGAGAGACCGACCCAGTTTTCAAGGTGATTTATAAGGATTTTGTGGTTGATTGTATCAAATGCTGCACTCAGATCAAGAAGAACTAAAACAGTTACCTTATTGGCATCAGTGCTTATTCTTAGATCATTAACTATCTTAACAAGAGCAGTATATGTGCTGTGATTGGTTCTGAAACCAGATTGAAATTTCTCCAGTATGTTATTCTTATTTAGAAAGGTGTTTAGTTGGTTGAAGACAACTTTTTCAAGTAGAAGGGGAGGTTTGATATGGGTTGCTAGTTGTTTAAGACTCCACAATCCAGGTTAGGTTTCTTAAGCAGAGGACACAGAGGTCACAACAGCAGTTTTGAAATTATCAAGAAAGACTCCTCTTTCTAGGGATGCATTAATGATATTTATGACTGTGCTTGAAATGCTGATGAAGTGCTTCTTAGTTCTGAGTTTGTGATGTTTGAGAATTTTCTCATTTATGCCTGCCGTTCACAGGGTTGCTTGCAGAGGTCACCAGGTGTTCTGACAATTGTACCTCTGATGGTTGTGATTTTATTGTTGAAGAAATTGGCAAATTCCTCACATTTGAGGGAAGAGGCTTGAGTAAGAAGGTCTGAAGCAGGAGCAGGGTTTAACAGTCTGTTAATGGTGGAGAACAGTATTCAGGGATTGCTGTTGTTTTCTGAGATGATTTTGGAAAAATAGGATCTTCTTGCGGTGCGTATAGTGTTGTTGTAGGTAATCAGGCTTTCTTTGTAGATTGTATGGTGGACCTCCAGTTTAGTTTTCCTCCATTTCCTTTCCGCTGCTCTACATGACCTTTTCAGTTCATGGATAGTGCTGTTTATCCAGGGTGAAGTGTTTACACAGCACTTCCTTTTGACCTTGAGTGGTGCCACCTTATTTAGGGCATTTCCCATTTTTTGGTTTAGAGGTCATTTTATCAGGTGAGCAGTTCATTCTATGTGGCTCAGATGTACTTAGGCTGCATTCACACCAAATCCAGCGGTGCGGCGAAACCCCGCTAGTCTTCCGATTCATTTTTAATGGGGGTAGTGCGGCTCGCCTGCGGCCATTTTCGCCACTGCGGCGCCACACAGGACTGCGGCCGGAAAAGTTGAGCCGGGGTCAACTTTTGGAAAACCACAACCTGACATAGGTCAGTTATTAGACCGGAAGACGAAAGACGTTGTTTATTTAGCATGTAGCATTGTAGCATTTCAGCATTCTGCTTTGGACCGAAGATGGTTGATTGATATTACTTTATTACAAAGATTCAATTCAATTCAATTTTATTTATGAAGCGCCAAATCACAACATAAAGTCATCTCAGGGCACCTTTACATGGAGCAGGTCTAGACCACGCTCTTTAATTTACAGAAAGAGAAACCCAACAGTTCCCCCCATGAACAGCACTTGGTGACAGCGGAAAGGAAAAACTCCCCTTTAACGGGAAGAAACCTAAGGCAGACCCCGACTCTGGGTGGGCGGCCATCTGCCTTGAGCAGTTGGGTTGAGAGAGAGAAAGGGGGGGGGGGGGGGTTGTACACAATGAAAGTAAACAGCAACAACAACATCAATAGTCAGCAAGCAGCAGCAGCAGCAGGAACAGCTAGCCGAGGGCAGAAGAAGGACGCCAACACACCAGCATGGTTTATGGTTTATGGAGCTTCCTGTGGATCAGAAAGCACAAAGAACTCCGGGGAAGAAGTAAAGTTAGTAACATGCATTAATAGTAATAGAATACATAGAGATGGAGGAGAGGAGAGAGGAGCTCAGTGCATCATGGGAAGTCCCCCGGCAGTCTAGGCCTATAGCAGCATAACTAAGGGCAGTCTAGGCCTATAGCAACATAACTAAGGGCAGTCTAGGTCTATAGCAGCATAACTAAGGGCAGTCTAGGTCTATAGCAGCATAACTAAGGGCTGATCCAAGGCGAGCCTGGTCAGACCTAACTATAAGCTTTATCAAAGAGGAAAGTTTTAAGCCTACTCTTAAACATAGAGAGGGTGTCTGCCCCTCGGACCGAATCTGGGAGATGGTTCCACAAGAGAGGAGCCTGATAGCTGAAGGCTCTGCCTCCCATTCTACTTTTAAATACTGTAGGAACCACCAGTAAACCTGCATACTGGGAGACCAGTGCTCTATTGGGATTATACGGTACCAAGAGTTCTTTCAGATAAGATGGTGCCTGACCGTTAAGAGCTTTGTACGGGAGAAGAAGGATTTTAAATTCTATTCTGGATTTTACTGGAAGCCAATGCAGCGAAGCTAAGATGGGGGAAATATGATCTCTTTTCTTAGTTTTAGTCAGAACAGGAGCAGCTGCATTCTGGACCAGCTGCAGAGTCTTTATAGACCTGTTAGGACAGCCTGATAATATTGAGTTACAATAATCCAGCGTGGATTATTTTTTCTGCATCTTGTTGTGAAAGGATGTGTCTGATTTTAGTGATATTACGTAAGTGAAAAAAGGCAGTCCTTGATATTTGTTTTATGTGGGAGTTAAAGGACATATCCTGATCAAAGATAACTCCCAGATTCCTTACAGTAGTGCTGGGGGCCAGGGTAATGCCATCTAGATTAGATAAATCGTTAGATAATGTGTTTCTAAGGTGTTTAGGGCCAAGCACAATAACTTCAGTTTTATCCGAGTTTAGCAGCAGAAAATTGAAGGTCATTCAGGTCTTTATGTCTTTAAGGCACACTTTGAGTCTAGATAACTGATTGGGTTTATCTGGCTTCATTGATAAATATATTTGGGTATCATCTGCATAACAATGGAAATTCATGGAGTGTTTCTGAATAATATTCCCTAAAGGAAGCATGTATAAAGTGAATAGTAAAGGTCCCAGAACAGAACCTTGAGGAACTCCGTGTCTAACTTTTACTTTTATGGAGGATTCATCATTAACATGAACAAACTGAAATCGATCTGATAAATAGGATTTAAACCAGCATAATGCAGAACCTTTAATGCCAATGAAATGTTCCAGTCTCTGCAACAGGATTTGATGGTCAACAGTGTCAAATGCAGCACTAAGATCTAACAAGACAAGTACAGAGACAAGTCCTTTGTCTGATGCAGTCAGGAGGTCGTTTGTGACTTAAACCAGTGCTGTCTCTGTGCTATGATGCCTCTAAATCCAGACTAAAAAGTCTCAAATAAGTTATTGTTATCTAGAAAATCACATAACTGATTAGCGACTGCTTTCTCGAGAATCTTAGACAAAAAAGGAAGGTTAGAGATGGGTCTATAATTGGCTAAAACGTCTGAATCGAGAGTAGGCTTCTTAAGGTGAGGTTTAATTACAGCTACTTTAAAGGACTGTGGTACATAGCCAGTTACCAAAGACATATTGATTATATTTAGTCGGGAGGTGCCAATTAAGGGTACGACATCCTCAAAGAGTTTAGTTGGGATCTAAGAGACAAGTTGAAGGTTTGGATGACGAAATTATAGAAGTTAGTTCAGGAAGGTCTATCTGAGAGAAACAGTCCAAGTTTAAATCAGGTTTTGTGGCTGTTTCTAGGGAGCTTGATAAATCTGTGCCTGTTGAGATGAGAGACTGTTGAATTTTATCTCTAATTGTTAGAATTTTATCATCAAAAAAGCTCATGAAATCGTTACTACTGAGAGCCCTTGGAATACATGGATCAATAGTGTTATGACTCTTTGTCAGCCTGGCCAAGGTGCTGAAAAGAAACCTGGGGCTGTTTTTATTTTCCTCAATTAATGCGGAGTAATAGGCACTCTGGCATTACAGAGGGCCTTCTTATAAGTTTTAAGGTTTTCAAGCCAGACTATGCGATATTCCTCTAATTTAGTGGAACGTCAAATCCTTTCAGATTTACGAGATAGTTTCAGAGTTATACCACGGAGCTAATCTCTTATGCTTTATTATCTTTCTTTTTAAAGGAGCGATGGAGTTGAGCGTTTGCTGTAGAGCACCTACAGCACTGTCAACAAAATTGTCAGTTTGGGAGGGACTAAAGTTATCATAAGAGTCCTCTGCAGTATTGATAGAAGGAATTGAATTCAGCGCTAATGGAAGTGTTTCCTTAAATTTAGCTACAGCACTATCAGTAAGACATCTAGTGAAAACATTTTTGTCTAATGGTGTGTAATCTACCAATAAAAATTCAAAAGTTATCAAACGGCGGTCTGATAAAATGGGATTTTGAGGAGAAACTATCAAATGTTCAATCTCTATGCCATAAATCAGCACAAGATCCAGGGTGGGATTATGACAGTGAGTGGGTTTATTTACACACTGAGAGAAGCCAACTGAGTCTAATAATGAGATAAAGGCAGTGCAGAGACTATCATTATCAATGTCCACATGAATATTAAAGTCACCTGCTATAATTACTTTATCTGTACTGAGGACTAAGTTTGATAAAAACTCTGAGAATTCAGATAAGAATTCAGAGTACGGGCCAGGAGGACGGTACACTATAACAAATAGAACTGGCTGTACAGTTTTCCAGGTTGGATGGAAATATAAAGAACAAGGCTTTCAAAAGAATTATAATTAAATTTAGATTTAGGTCTAGGGCCGACAATAAGGCTGGAGTTGAAAATGGCTGCAGCTCCACCTCTTCGGCCAGTATCTGGAGGAATGTGAGTATTAATATGACGGGGAGGAGTGCATTCATTAAGGCTGACATGTTCATCATGACATAGCAGGTTTCTGTAAGACAAAATAAATCAATATGCTGATCTGAGATTAGATCATTCACTAATAAAGCTTTAGAAGATAATGATCTAATGTTTAAGAGACCGCATTAATTTATGTTTGTTTTAGATTTATATGATTGATTCGTCTACTATTAATTTTCGATTTAATTGATTTAAATGGTCGGGGGACAGACAGTCTCTATGTGGTTTAGGGCTAGAGGTAAGATCGGCCCTAAAAAATCCAGCCTGACCCGACCCAGACCCGTGGGTATTAAAGCCCGTCGGTCTGACTAGTCCTCATTAGACTGGTGAGGACTAGTCAGACCAATGCATTACAAACTGATGAAGCTGCTTGGATAAGAGGCGAAACGTCTTCAATAGACAAATCTAAGTCCAGTGGCCTTCGAATCATTGTTGCCTAGAAATAACTATGACCTGGACAAATGAGAATATCCATAGACTTATAAATTCAGCCATATTTTTTTGATATGAGAGCAGCTCCATCCAAAGTGGGATGTATGCTAATCAGACCAGGTTTTCCTCAGAAAGTCTGCCAATTATTTATGAAGCCCACGTTGTTTGCTGGACACCACCTCGACAGCCAGCGGTTTAACTGTGACATGTGGCTATACACATCATCACTGGTCAGATGACGCCACTGTGAGTAATTTTACAACTTTATATGAGTGCTTCATCTTTTTCTTTGTCTCTTTCGTTTTTGATGGTGGTTGGCAAACTACTTTTATTCGTATTACCGCCACCTTCTGGACCGGGAGCCACACGCCCACAAATCTGCACTGACCGCCGCACCGCCGGATTTGGTGTGAATGTAGCCTTACAAGCTTGACAAATTCATTTTCTGCATCATTTAATCATCATTTAAAAACCACTTATGCACCATACATTCTTTTGCACTTGCAGTTACAGGCAATACATAGTTAAAAAACATACAGTAGTGATCGGAGACAGGGATATGAGACACTGTAACATTATCAATGGTCAAACCATTAGATACAACTAGATCAAGTGTTATTGCCCTGCTGATGAGTTGGTTCAGTTATATGCTGAGTGAATACTAGGTTTTCGAGTAGATCCAGGAATTCCGGTCAGCAGTGCTGTTAACGTGAATGTTAAAATCTCCATTTAAAATTATACTGTTGTGTTTTGTGGTGATAAAAGCAGTTAGCTCAGAGAATTCTGGGAGAAAGAGTGCTATGTGTCTTGGCGGCCTGTAGATTGTAACAGTCAGTAAAGCTGGTTCAGTACTAAGGACAAGGGCCAGATATTCAAAAGATGAGAATTTACCCAGGTCGACCTTTGTACAGCTGATCTTTTTTGAGTAGATAGTTGCAATCCCACCCCCTCTTTCTTCATGTCTCACTGAATGATGAAAGCTGTAATCTGGCGGACAGTTCTCAATGAGTGCTGCAGTGTTGCTCATATCCAGCCAGGTTTCAGAAAAATACAAACAAAAAGAAATCAGAGGGCTAAACCAAATTAACCAAAATAAACAAAAACAAAATAATAACTCAAACTAAACTAAAACTAAAACATATTTCAAACTGTTCAAACGTAATTCAAACTAAACACTCCACACATTCACGCGATAAATGATGATTAAAAGGCACTAATCCCACACAGTCCCGTGTTTAAAGTCACTGGCGGGGTGGTCTACCACCACCCTATCTATACCACCGTGGAAGCCCCCAGCGATGCAGCAGACAGTGGCAAGCACGGTGACAGCGGGATAGAGAAGCAGCCAACCCACTGGCAGACCGTCAGGGACCAAGCGAGACTGTGGCGATAGCACAGCAACAGCATAGAGACAGTGAGCAGCCGAGCAGCAGTCAACCAGCGACAAAAAGCAGCCGGAGACAAAGCAGGCGACAAACAGGAGACAAAGCAGCAGTAGCTCCAATCAGCTGTCGATGACGTCAGTCTTCACCAGCGGCAGACTCGGCCAGTTAGCGAGGGCTCCCTAATAATAAACACAGTTAGCATTGCTGCGCTACATGACAGAATTAAGGCAGTGGAGGAGAGAGGTAACCTACCTGAAGTGCGTCAAACACAGGCACAGAGAGTTAGGAGAGAGAGACCCGCACAGCTACCAGCATTCAGGACACTAGCGGCCAGGCAAACCCATGGAGCAAAGCAGTCTTGACGGGCTTCAAACTTCCGAACCGGGAGTGAAATAACGGAGAGGCGAAAGAAGAGACGGGAGAAGACTGCCACCATTAAAGCAGGACAAATGACCACCGCCAGTAGCCAATTACCAACACCGCCCTCTATACTGCTACAGACACACTGTATATGACATAGAAACGGGATCTGATGTCGGTGCAGTGGGTATGAATAGTAGGGGAGGACAGTAGAGGGGGCTAGAGCAGGAGACAGTGGTCTTTGAGACCAGAGAGGAAGAGGGGGTGTGTGTGTGGATAGTGAACAGTCAGTCATGTGGTGAGGACTGCACAGCATGCTGCATGTTAGCCGCTAGCATGCGGCTACCCAGTCTGGTAGGGTGAATTCCATAGGGCCTGAAGAGGGCAAGATGGTTCCAAAATAAGTTAAAATTGGAAAGCAGTGTGTGGTTGAAAAAGAGGCTCAGTGTTTGTGAAAAACAAACACTGAGCCTCTTTTTAACTGATACATAGTATACAGCGTATTTTGACAGTATTTTCTGAGCTAGATCGTCATGGTTTAAGTATTTTCTTTATGATAATGTTTAACACTTGTGTCATAGGGGGCTATAATGTAGTGGTCAATATGTTTGTAGCCTCAGAGAAAAGAAACTTCATAAATATATTCGGGTATTTTCTCAGGCAAACTAAAGGTAACCAGTTGTTTTAGGTAACCCCAAAACAAAATGTTACCTGAATGCTGACGTACTTGACAAATACGTGACGGAAGATGATGATTGTGAGAGCTTGAATAGCTCAGAGCAGTAGGTAACCAATCAGGGTGAGCAGGTAATTATACTCTTGCAAGATGCTCATGATCAATGCGATCTTGCAAAGATTATTTTGTTTTATTTATTTTTCGTAAGTGGCGTTGATGTAATGCCACTTGTATATGCTCATATTCGCCGCAGTACATTTGAGATGCGACTTGAAAATTGCGAGTTATATGTATATGTATTGTTGTGGAATTTTGGAGCTGATCTCACTGGCAGTTTTCAGGTTGAAGGCCTTCGTTCACCATGAGGCTCCAGGTTTATTAAACAATGCATGTTATCTTCTGTCTGAGAGAACAGCTTGACAATTTGTTGTTCTGGTCAGTTATGGATTTTATCCATATCAATCCCCTCTTATTGATCATAAGATCAATACAAATTACAAATTAATGACTGGACTTAAGGACTGTAAGGGTTCAAATAGAGCAGAAACAACGTCCGCACAACGGAGAATACTTCTTACATCAAAACATGAGTAATACAGTAATCAACAATTACATTTGAACAAAAGCAAAAGTAAAAATCATCAAGAACAAAATCATTTAAACTCATAATGAAATAACAATAAAACATACAATCAGTAAATCAAATTAAAACAAAAAAACCCTCTTATGTGCCCCTTCAGCATAACTGTCACGTGACCCATGAGTTCTGTCTTCCAACCACCAGAGGCAGTCATGAGGCAAATCCCCAAAGAGATCTCCTAAAACACCAAGGCATTAAAGGAGGTCATTAACAGAGGTCACCAGTCACATGAGCAGACAACCCAAGACAAGAACTTCCTGTCTGTTACCAGATGAAATCCTAGCAATTCAAAAGGGAGACATACAATCATTTGATTACATCATAGCAATAAAACAAATCAATCACAAAGTGAAGTCTTCAACCCATGCACTTTGTGTACAGTAGAGGGTCACCACCATGGAGAGGTTACAAGCACATACGATGCATGGTGATGTGGAATCCATCCTCCTGGAGCGATCCTCTTGATTTTCATCAATTTGAAAAACACATTTCAAAACAATTCATTCATATTTATGAAGAACATATTAGATCACCAGAATTAAAACATTGAATCATTAACACTACTCATTGTAAAACATTACTCAGACTAATAATTACATAATAAGATTAAAATTACATCAGTGAAGAATCATCAATATGATTTTAAGATGTCACCTGCAATTAGAAAATTATATGTTTTTTGTTTCAATTTTATTAAGAATAAACAAACATCTCTACACTCTATTCAATTTAGCCCTGTGTGTGTAATCAACACCTAGAAACATTCAACCTGCAGGTCTCGAGTTTCTTCGTCCTCATCTGAAATGTTACCTGGGTGAAAATGCCTCATCCAGTCCTGGAAAGCATCAAAATCATAAAACCTCAAATCCATGCGATCATGATCTACAGCATTCCTAGTGACATTCACCTGGGCTGCTTGCAGGACAGACCTTGTGGTCTTCCTCACAACCAGCTTGATTACAGAACCTACACATGAGCAGAGGAGGATGAAAAGGAGAACAGCAACACCAAGAGTGGTCAGGAGCCTGACCAGTCCGGACCACCATGACCCAAAGGCACCTGAAAAATCACCAAGGTTAAAACCATGACTAACATGCAATTCCTTGATACCCCGTGCAGTGTCATGTACCATGTCCATGATGTCAGCGGTTGCATCGGAGATGTAAGAACAGCATTCAGAGCCTATGAGTGTACAGGTTCCTCCTTGAGCAGCTAACATGAGGTCAAGAGCCATGCGATTCTGTAAAACAACAGTTTTAACTTCCTGCAACTATCCATGTTCGGCTAACATAGCTCTGCCTGAGGAATTAAGATGAGTTTCTAGGACTTTGGAAAGAGACGAGAGCTCTTGCTGGGACACATACAGACCATACCAAGGGAGAAGAAAACTGGCTATTTTCTGAATTGGTGAGATTTCTCTCTTGTATTTATGTAATGGTGGATATAGTGAAGCTATCTCAGCAGATTCTACCTTTCTGATCAGGGGAATTAAGTATGCCAAATAACAGACACCATGTAAGTCTTCATACAGCACGCACCGATAGGCCTTGTCACCACAAACCAAATACACTCTCTCAGGCAGTGGGGACTGTTTAAGAGAGACATCAATCACTGTGTTACAGCTACTTTGTCCTAAGTCCTCATGGCTCTTTCCTATCCCTCTGAAACATAAAGAAACATTTTGTAGCTCATGAGTGAGGACAGGGGGAAGATAAGTCGAGCAGTCACACAGAGGTCTTTGCTCGCTTTGCTGTGGGGCGGAACAATTGCGTAACTGAATCTTGACTGACTCTATGGATAAGGTGCCAGCCCACAGTTGTACAAAAACAAGAGCTTCAGCCATAACCGTGGTTGTATATGGCTGGGGAACACACACTTGATTTTCAAGCAACTTCGAACAGTTAGTTTGAGCTAGAGCAACCTGAACTCTGTACTCAAAGCCTAATTTCACATATCTTTGTATGTGAACAACACGGAGAAGAGTGGTGTAATTAAATCCGCTTGGCAGATATTTGTCATTAATGGTTTTTACAACAAACAAAGCAATATCTGAATGTTGTGATGACTTAAAAGAGTCAACAGGATATGTTGGAGAATAACAATTGTTTGCTTCGTCTCCAAATCTTGAAGCAAGATCATTCCAATTGAACATCTCATAATCAGCTTTGGTGAATGGAATTGGTTGGGACATTGGAGAATGAATTGAAGAAGGCATATTTTGACATAGCCAACAATTACTGAGATTACGCTCACGTGCGTAGTCGAGCATTAGACTAAGGGCTGAATTTTCTTTTCGCACTACTGGTTGCTGAGCACTACACAGTAATTTATTTTGCATCTTTGGTTCAGGTTTAGCAGTGGTAATTGTGTTAGTGGATGCAAAGGGGTAATTATCATCCTTCACCAACTTACAGCTCACCGGTTCCCCCACCTTCTCCTGGAAATTTGCACCCCAAGATCTACAATCAGGAGAACCTCTCAGCTGCTGTCTGGTAAAGCACCACAACTCTATAGGTCTGGTCAGAGGTCTAACAAGTGAAAACGTTACCTTCATCGACGTGGGTGACCTCTGCCTCATCTCAAATAGTGCTTTATCATATGTGGACCACCGCCATCTACCTCGAGAAAAAGTAACTGGATATGCAATGTTACAATCATTCATTCTACATCTGTCAATAGGACATTCAAATGCAATAAAATTCACATTTCGTTTCACTCGTGAGAGAGCTGGTAAAAAATGTTCATCAGTCTTTTCTGACTCTTTTTCTTCAGACTCTCTCATTGCAGCAATGTCAATACCTCTCACTGTTTTGTCAGAACTTACAGTGTAGTTGAGTCCCAATGGGCTCGTTGATCCGTCCGTACGTCCAAGATTTGGTTCTTGGTCTGCATTCTCTGGACCATTTTGCAACAGACACTCTTGTCCATGGGGACCTGGGGCCATGACACCGGCCGTGTCATGAGAAGGAAAGCCTTTCTGCTCTCCTTCGTCTGGAATCAGAGAGACTCCTGTCTCTCCCTCATTTGGACCGCCTTGACCTGCCCCCTGCGCAATCCTACTGAACAGGAGAGAAAGAAGAAGTAACCGTCCGGCTACCTGCCATGGCTCTGCTCTCCTCCACCAGTGGTTGGGGGGGCCAGTCTGTATCTTGTAGCGTGGATCCATTCTGCTCTGCCTTCGACCTTCAGGGCTGTCCTAGTAGTCAGCAACACCTGGAATGGACCTTTCCACCTAAGAGACAAAGACACTTTTTCCAGAGATTTGATTAATACCAGATCACCTTCTTGAAAAGAATGAATTGGTTCTTCCGATGGTTTGGGGAGTCTGTCAGCAACCTGTAAGTGATACTTTCTCAAAATCTCTGTTAGTTTTTTCACATACTCAGTCATGAACTCATCCATCCAAAGCAGAGTAGCTTTGTGTGGTGTCAGTGGGGGACTTGTCCCTGTGGACATTGGTCTTCCCATCAGCACCTCGTGAGGACTCAGTTTTGTTGTTGCACTTGGTTTACTTCAAATGGAGTACAGCACAATTGGCAGTGCATCAGGCCATTTCAGGCCTGTAGTAAGAACAGTCTTGGTCAATCTGTCTTTGATAGTAGCATTCATTCTCTCAACTTGACCTGAACTCTGTGGGTGATAAGGAACATGTAACTGACACTGAAATCCTAAGATTTCTGACAGTCCCTGAGTGATTTTTGACACAAAAGCTGGACCTCTGTCGCTATCAATTCCCTGTGGCACTCTGTACCTAGGGATTACCTCTTTCAGCAGGCACTTTACAACTGTTCTTGCATCTTCTTTTTTCGTTGGAAAAGCTTCCACCCACTTCGAGAATCTGTCGGTAAAAACTAGCAGGTATTTGAAACCTTGATAGCTTGGCATATGTACAAAATCTATTTGCATATTTACAAAGGGACCTGATGGAGGTTCCAAATGGTCATGTCTCACTGAACTATTCTTCTTTCTGGTCTGTTGACAAATCATACAACCATCCACAAGTGTCTGTGACACTTGGGTAATGCCTGGTGCAAACCACTGAGCGCGAATAACATCATTCATTATTCCTCTTCCAACATGTGCTGGACCATGTGTCACACGTGCCAGTACATGTAAGAGAGCCCGAGGACAGACCAGTCGACCATCAGGGTGGAGCCACGAGCCAGACTCTGCGTAAACTTTACAACCTTTATGCAACCAAAGACTTCGCTCCCTGTCATCAGCCTGACTTTGCATCGTCACGACATCATTAGCGGAAGGTAGTGGAATTGGATTGGTGGGTTGTGTGGAGGCACATTGAAGTACCATAAAGGGAGAGGAAAGTGCTCCTTGTCTGGCTGCAACATCAGCCATAGCATTTCCTCGTGAAACAGGATCAGTTCCATTCGTGTGAGCAGCACATTTAATGATTGCAAGCTGAGATGGGCGCAAAATAGCATCTAACAGGTCGTTAACCAAAGTGTGATGCTGTAGTGGTTTTCCAGAAGATGACACAAAACCTCTCATCTTCCATAACTGGCCAAAATCATGAGCAGCACCAAATGCATATCGTGAGTCAGTGTAGATAGTAGCCACCTTACCAGAAGCAAGAATACAAGCCCTTGTGAGAGCATATAGTTCTGCTGCTTGAGCTGAAGTACCTGGAGGCAGTGCTTTTGCCTCTACAACCTCCCAATCATTAACTACTGCATAGCCCGCTAGACGTGTGTTATCAGATGGTCTGCTAGCTGAACCATCAGTGTAAAGAATCATATCAGATTTGGGAATTGGTGTCTGCAACAAGTCTGGCCTTGGGGATGTGCACAGGTCAATAGTAGTGATGCAATCATGCTCATCATCTGTGTCAATCAGTGGAAATTGTGGCCCCACTATCTACCAAAATGTCAACTCTATTACCATTTACTTCAACAGGCATTATTGGATCTTCTGAAGGATCTTTTGAAAGTCAAATTACAGCTGCTTGAATGGGAAATTGTTGCTCTGATCCTGCCCCTCTATGGCCTCCCTAAGCTTGATTATAATATTGGGCATAGCTTGCATTAGCAACCTGTTGAGGGGGTGGTGGTGGTGGTAAAGCAGGGGGGGTTGTTTGTTGAAAATCCCCAGCTTGGCGATTTTGGTTCGGATTTTTTTTTTGGCGACGACCACTTCTACACTCTTTAGCCCAGTGTCCCGCTTTCCCACAGTTGTGACAATGCCCCGGTTTTCGCTTGTTTTTGTTGTTGTACTGCTGTCCACCTCCCTGTCGTGCATGCTGTAACATTTGTTTTGGGAAGGAGGCAGATTTGTCTTCAGCAAAAACTTCACACCTGTTTAGCGCCATTATTTTGTTAATCGTAGCTTTCCAGTCTTTGGTTTGCCAGTCATTGACAACTAATTTGAATGCAGCTGCAACATTTGGTTTTAAGTTTTGCACAAAAGTGGAGACAACAAAAAATTAATTTCCTTCTCGCCCTATTCCTGCATTGCTATCCCAAGTTCGTGTAAATCTGGAAACAAACTCAGGTACAGTTTCTTTTGCTTCTTGGAAACAGTGGATTACTTTTGTGAAATCAGTGCGCTGTTGTGCACACTTTCTAATAGCTGTTTTCGCTTCATCGTTTAACCAAGCAGTCATGGTCTTATGAGGAGGCCACTGGCCATCCTCTGTCAGGGCAGGGAAAAGAAAGTCCTCTTTGCACAAATCCCACTCATTTCTGTAAGAGCCAGCAAGTATTTGTTGAACATCAGGCATAAGACAGTTATACACAGTGCAAACATGTCTTAACCATCCCCAGTATTCATCTGGGTTTGTGGTTAGATTGGGGGCATTTAGTGTCATTCCGAGAATCTCAGCAGGAGTCCATGGTTTGCAGACAGCTGTGTTGCCAACCATGATTTTTGGAGTATTTATTGAGGCAGATGTAGTGTTTGGAGGTGGCTCTAAAATGTCAGATTTTGATGTCTTGTGTCCTCTCATTTTTGATTGTGTCATTCTAGATGTACCTCGTCTGTGAGTCCTGCTACTTGCAGTGGATAGTCTCTGTGTCGTCTTTGGCCTGACTGCAGGTTCTATGTTGTCATACTGGTCTGTCAGACTCCTCCCCCTTGCCTCTGGCTCCTTGTAACTCAGGTTCTAACTCACTTTCTCCTGAGCTGTCCTGAATGTCTGTCTCTGTCTCTTCAGCAACAGTGGCAAACTGTGTTTCCTCTCTTTCTTTTAATTTTGGGAGTTTCCTCCATCTGGGTGCTGAATCAGCTTTCTCTTCTTTATCTGTAGCTTCCCTAGCTCTGCTGTCATCGGCTCTATTTTTCTTTTCCTGTCTAATCCTTCCCCTTTCTCTGGCTGCTATCTGCTCTTCTCTTTCTCTAGCTGCTTCAGTCTGTAGTCTCTGTCCCTCCACAGCTGCAGCTAGAAAGAGAACCTCATCGTCAGTGTTAGCTTGTTGTGGAGTAGTTTGGTCAGTCAGATTAGTTGAAAAGGGGTTTGAAGGTGAGAGTTGTGGATGTTGAAATCGGTGTTTTGTTTATGTGTGATCTTTGCAAAGGCACTCCAGCTTTGGATACAATGGTCAACAAAGTTTGCGGAGAGGGAGCATCTGCTTGCCGTTTTGCCCAACCATATATGATAGCTTTTGAAATGGCGTTCACATTCTCACCATGCTTCTGTTTAATTTTCATCATTTCTGTAGCTCTGGTTTGCAGTTCTGCTTCCAACATTGGCAAATGACATGCTGTCACACATTTGGCACAGTCTTCCACTGCTGCCTTGAACTCATCAGAAAAACGATCAACTGTTTTTTCATCCAGACTCACTCCACACCTCTGTCGAGCAACAGATAACCAAACATTCACACAATCTTTCATATACGCTCTATTCCAAGATGGACTTCCAAAACTAGAATCAACATTGTACTCAGCAATCTGAAGCTTATCTCTATCAAACGCTCCTTCGTATGGCCACTCGCCATCTGTCCACTGATTCATAAGGGACGAGAAAGGGAAGACAAAATTCCATCCTTTCAGTCTACCAACAATTCCCGCCGGAGATTGTGGAGAAAACATTGCTCTGTATTGCGCATCTGTGAGTGTGTGGGTGTTTGTTTCTGAAAAATTATCAATGGCAGATTGACCTTCTAGTGCCGAATTGGTGCATTTGTTTTCTTCTGAAACAGATTTGTTCTTTCTCTTGTGTTTTGGTGAATGTATTAATTTTGTAGTAGATTGTGTTCTACTCACTGCTTTGGACGTGTTGTTGTCCATTTTAACACATTAACATTAAAACATCACACAAGCAAACACATAAAAACACAAAACGGACACATCAGAACTTTCCAGAATCAACAAAGTTCTCTCTACAATTCTCTCCTTGGTGCAATAGCAGTGGTTCGAAGCCAAACCGACGAAACAACAGTTCGTCTTGTGTATACACTATTTATTGTTTGAAAATTTTAACCGGCGCCCGACTCTAGGACTTACAATCCCAAGTCTCAAAACATTTCTCAAAGGACACAGAGTGGATGATCCTCGGTCTTGGTTTAAACGAGATAAGCCAAGTCCTACCCCGAAAACGTCTTTTCCAAAGTTTAAACCTCAGGTGGGTCCCCCTGTGCCGAACGTAGCCCGAAGCTAGCCCAGAAACCCAGCCACTTTCTGTGGCACTCTAGGAGTTAAGACACACTCAACTCTGCTTTTTTCCTCTTCACAATGCACATGCTCTGCACCCGCCTTATCACTGCACAGTTTTCAACACATTTTTTTCTCTCATGTGTTTAGTTTCTTTTTCTTTTTAAGCATTTTTGTTCACTTTCTGACCACATTTAAAGTGAAATTAATACACTTTTTTTGTGATTTCGTCAAACACAGACATGGTAAGGCACAATAATAAAAAATAAAATTATGCACTTACCATGTCTTTGTTGTGTTGAAATCCTGTTCCTGTGACGCCAAATTGTTGTGGAATTTTGGAGCTGATCTCACTGGCAGTTTTCAGGTTGAAGAAGAGAGAAGAATCAGAGAGGAGTCTGCTTAGATTTTTATCTGGAACGCTTTAATAAAACCTTATAAGGGAGATAGACTATGAAACATCCTCTGTTGATCAGACGATGTCCCAAACTCATCTGAATCTCTGACAGTCCAGTCCAGTAACTGGACCCACTGTGGTAATTAGGCTTCAATTTGAGGATCGTAGATGGAAGCTCCAGTATCTGCAGTCTCTGTTGCGCTTATTAGCTCATAGGGCAAAAAACAAGCCGGTTGTACTAGCCTTGGCAGTCTGTCTAAACGAGGAAACCTAAAACTTAAAAACTTAAAATCCGGTCATGTGATGGCTAAAATTCTTCTTCAAGATATATTTGACGATAACCAAGATCCACAAAATGTGCCATCAAAATGTATCTTAAAACTAGATAACATGTAAAATTATAGCAGAGCTGCTGGTGGACAAACCACAACACGCACACACACACAAACAACAACCAAAAACATTAAAGTGTAACTGAACTGGCCATATACAGTGCTTTACAAACAGGCTTTCATTGATAACTACAATCCAAAATGCAACTCCACACTACAGAGACGTCTTCTTACTCTCATTTAGTCATATCAGCCGATCTGATGAAATGCACTGAGTTGCAGCAGCTGTGTGAAAGCTGGCATGAGCCGTTCAGCATCGCGGTAAGGTAGTAGTAAGGTGGATCAATACTGAAATATCATATCAAAAAATTAGGTCTCTACTGGATGACTGTGTTGTAAAATGGCAGCAATTAATGAAGAAATGATGCTGTGTGGTAGAAAAAGTGCTGTTTCACAATCAGCGAGTTCTCTGACATCTTATGATTGACACCCTCCGAGGGACATGTGTGAAACTATTTAGTTGTTACTCAGAGTGTAAACTGAGGATCCATCAGCAGAGACCAGACTCTCCTACATCCAGCTATGTGTCCATGCAGAGTGACTGGTCCATGGATCCACCTATATGTTTTAACAGTGAAAGGTATCAACTTAACCCTGAAAGAAAGGTGTTTGAAAAAGTTATCCATATTAAAGCATACAGACTCTCAACATGTGTATTCATCAGTGTTGTTAGAGCTTCTTCTCCATTTAAAGATGATTATGAAACACTTTATACTCAGTTTATTTACATTCCTTACAACAGCATTTAAAGTGGATTTAATGTTTTTATGACCATTCTCATTTGATAACCTCCAACAGGATGTGGATGTTTTTGTCAAATAATGTGATGAAAACCACCTGATTATAAATATAAGTAAGACTAAAGAGCTTATTATTGGTTTTAGAAAGAAAGAGACCTGCAGTGACCCCTGTACTGATTAAAGATGAGGGGTCCTATTTTAACTAGAAATGCATTTCCTGCGGAAAATGCGTGTGAATGCTGAAAACTGAATGAATTGCAAAGCACTGCTGAAAATACTAAACACATCCCCATCTGTACAAATAGATGCTTGCAGCATTCACTCTAAAAAACTAGACAAACTATTTGTACCCAGGTACACTGACTCAATGTCACTGTTAAGAAACAGAAAAATAACTTTATTTCAAGCTGAAGACTTTCTAACTATGTAACATCTGTTAGTCTGGTGGTTTAAATTCAACACCAAGAACACATACGGCATGTAAACTGGACTGTCAGCTCCGTCACAGAAACTCTGCTGAGTTCAGACTGTTTACTTACAGCTCAGTTACTCAGACAAATAACCAAGCCTCCAACCCGCCTGTCAAACAGAAAACAAACCATAAACCTTTTCTAGACTTTCCAGATCTGAGTGAGGTCCTACTGGGATCAACAGATATTTAGTCCGTTGGCTGCTTGCTGTGCCTGCATGCTACTGCCAGTCAGCAGCTAACAAGTAGAGCTAACTGCTAACAGCTGAAACCAACAAACTCCATAAATTCATTCAACAGCTCTGACATCCACAGTCAAACTCATATGAATGCTTATTTAATGTAGAAGTACAGCTAAAATAAATACTCACAACCTAGCTGGTCCACTGTGTGGATAGCAAAACATCCTGGCGCCGACTATTTACTGGTGTTTACCAACCTGTTGGCGCTCTGACCTGATGCGCCACAACACCAGATTTCCAGATATATGCTAGCGTTAGCAGCTATGCTAGCGTTAGCAGCTATGCTAGCGTTAGCACGTTGCTAATATTAGCTAGGTGACAATAAATGCCTTTGTTTTACCAGGAAGATGTTTTATTAATAATAATAATAATAATAATAATAAATTACATTTTTATAGCGCCTTTCATAGCACCCAAGGACGCTTTACATGGACAGAAAAAACAAACAACAGAAGAGAAAACAGATTCATTTTGCTAGCAGTGGACCAAAAGCTTGAGTAAACAGGTATGTTTTAAGGGTGGATTTGAAGGAGTCCAGGGTGGGAGCATTGCGTATAGCTGCAGGGAGTGAGTTCCAGAGGGTGGGGGCTGCCACGCTGAAAGCTCTGTCTCCAAAAGTGCGCCGAAAAGTGCGGGGGACAGATAGCAGGCCAGAATCAGTTGAGCGCAGGGTCCGGGAAGGTGTGGGTTGGTGGAGGAGGTCGGAGAGGTACTGGGGTGCCAGGGAGTGGAGGGATTTGTAGGTGAGGAGTAGGAGTTTATAGGAGATCCGGTGTTTTACAGGCAGCCAGTGTAGGTGGATGAGAGTTGGGGTGATGTGCTGCCAGGGTTTTGTCCTTATCGTTTTGTTTGGATTGTATCTGAGAAACCAGTGTCATGTTACCATATCATATAAAATGTCAAGCCTGTATTAGTAACTTTAAAAGCCTTATGAACAGGGACAGGTAAACTCTGCTACTCACCACTGCAGCAGTCAGATCAAAGTGGTTATCTCCGGTATTTGCGCAGTTAGATTTTGATGAGGCGTTTAAGGGCACTCGGAAATTATAATGTCAACGTATGGTGTTGATTTATTTATGACCACAAGGTGGCGCTATTGCTGCCATGATTCAGTATGTCATGCAGATTCTCATGGAAAACCTGCCTATCAAGTTTCATTCCATTAACAACAACAGAATTGCTGAAATATCATGTTATAAGGTGACTTTAGCACCCCCTCTGGGCAGAATTTTGTGAAATTTTACACACTTCTGTAAGGTCATGTTGTGTACAACATCCCCAAATTTGGTCACGATCCGATTCATTATTAAGGAGTTATAGGCCATTAAGTGCATTAGGCCACGCCTCCAAAAGTTTGTTAGCCAACAACAGACAAACGGAAAGTGATATCTGAAAACAAATGAATAGGTCTTGTTCAGGGTTCTCTAAATATGGTATGTACCAAGTTTGGTGAAGATTGCATGAAATATGAGTCGACATGAGCAAAACATATGTTTCTGAAAAAAAACAAAATGGCGGAAAGATTTTATAGACGCAAATGGGCGTGGCCTATATCATTCTAATCAGGGTCATCCAAGGAACATCCTGACCAAAAAGCTTTTTGATAGGACTTACCGTTCATGAGTTATTAGCCAAAACGCAAAACATTGAATAACTGACCACATGGTGGCACTATTGATATCATGTTTTAATATGTTAAGCATGTCCAGGTGGGACACCTGTATATCAAATATGAACATTCTAGCACTACTTTTTGAGATATTAGCCTTCAAAGAAATCCTCCCATAGACTGCCATTATGAATTTTAATATTTTTAAAAATTCATATAAAATCAATGGTTTATGATAAAAAGCTGAAAAGTAACAGCACACTTCTCCTGAAAGAGCTGAACATTTTGATATATGAATGGTGTCTGTAGCTCAAAGTATAGAGCGGTTGAAAGCTGCCGAAAAACGTACGGAAGAATAATAATAATTAAAAAAATAATAATAATAACTAGAAAATTCCTGCAGCAGAACAGTTGAGAGTGACACGGGCCGGTGCCGGTGGGTCATGTGTGAGGAGCCCCAGCAGCTGATGGGGAACACTTATCAGGGAGGAGCTGATGGTATTTGTGTCATTGATGCTCTGTTATGATTTCAGTGGTATGGCCGTTAATTATTAGTGCTGATCAATAATTACACTTAGTGTGTTTGAAACATGAAAATATATATAAACATATATATAATTCTATTAATACTATATATTACATTGACTTTTAAGTCATGATGTGGAGTCACAACATGTACATAATAAATATAATTTATGGGTTTTCTACATCACCAGGAGCACATCTGTACATTATGAATACATTTCTTAATACATTTCAAATATTGAAACAGAACACACCTTAGACCAACAGTTGTGTTTATTTATATGACAATCTGCCCTTTCACCCTCAAATGTGATTAGAGAAGCTGCCCCATAAAAACCTTTTACATGGACAAAATGAAAGAAACTTTAGGAGGAGCAGCAGAAGTGGGATGTCTCTTATGGGACAGACAGTGGAGGGAAATTTGGCTGCAGGGTGATCTTCTTGCATGTTCTCTGAAAATACACAAAAACAAAGAAATCAGTAAGACAGACAACATTATGGTGGCATGAATTAACTCAAATTAAACTCATCCACATGGATACATTTATAAATGCTCCTTACTTGTCTATATATAAAAATATACACACACACACACATATATATACATATATATATATTCAACCAGCAAGTTTTTTCTTGATGTGAAATGACACAGGCATCTATCAGAAGATAATAAGAGGATGTAAAAAAGGCATCGTGTGGAAATAAATATTTCTCAGCTTTTATTTTCCAGTCAAAATAATATGCTTGAATAAAAGTAACTTTAAGACAAAATTTGCTGCAAAGGGTATGAATCATTTCAGGCTTGACTGTATGTATATAGTCCAATAGATAGTATAATATAGATATGAAGCAATATATACGTAGTTCTCCGGGTGTATAATTTTAAGTCGGGTGTTTATATGAACAGTAAAAGAAGGTTTTTTTCTCATAGCGGACTTTTATTTGTAATAAAATAATCTGAATACTTTTTCAACCAACAGCATTACGTTACTACACTAACAGTATTTACAGCACGAAGGTCAGTTTTAATCTGTGATATCATCTACCTGTTTGGCCAGTGAGCCTCACTGCCGTTCAAATACACCAGACTCCTTTGACAGAAAGACTAAATTTACTTAGCAGAGCACAGATCTACCACACAGTCTCTTTTTTGGCATTAATGTGAGGTACTTTGCTTCACGAAGGGATCTGATAACTTCTTCAACCGCTGAAACTCACCCAGTCACACACAGACTAAGCAGCTAGCTGCGCTACAGCAGCACCTCCCGCTACCTTACCATCTTAAATGTGGGTTTTTTTTAAAAGGAGTCTGGCGCTGCTATATAGCGCGGCTATTTTCGGTTAACGTAAACAAAACGGACCTTACTTTTCAACAGAGACGGTCTATCTCAATACAAATCATATTAATGATGTCCTCAAACACTTTTCACATCACTCTGAACGTGACAGAAGCAAACTCAGCACTTTAATGGACGTTGACAGCACACTGAGTCACAGTTTAGCTATATGTATAGTGTTCTTGCTCAGCACCGACTGTATATTTCTTGTACATTAATAATTTATTCCCAAAAATATGAGAGAATAATGTCTAGATTCAAGAATAATGTAGGCTAATGCTACTAAGATAACAAAGTTGAAGAGAAAAATATTCACTTACCTCAATCAGATGACTGATGACTTTGTGGTTGGTAGCAGCGCCCTCTGATTCAGGCAGATTAGCTAGCACACTTAGCTCCGTGCACATAGCTTCGCACACACCGGGACACTCACACGCACGCCCGCAGGCACGCCCACACGCAGCCCCACACACATACATGGAGATTTACTCTGCTCCCCATGGCAACCCGTGCATGTGTGCGTCCTCGTACGCGTGCGTGTGTGTGTTGGTGTGTAAATTTGTCAAAGTAGCTAAAAATGTTAGCTCCGTGAGCCTGTCAAAAAATGCATTTTTGTGAAGGAACCGTAAATCCTACCGGAAATCTGAGCAGACCAGGACCACCACAAGATCTTTCTGCACAATATTGGTGATCTTCAAGTCTCTAGACTCAAAAATGTTGACAGGAGAGCGATAGAAAAAAGGGTTTCAGTTCAGCTCTTGTCCTGAAATCTCCTCCTTAATTAATATGGGAGTCTATGGGACATTTGGCCGGTAAACCCTTCACAAAAGGGCTGACAGTTCAAATTCTGTTTGTGTCTGAGCTACAGTTGGTGATTTAAATGACAGAGCACAAGCGTGCCTACTACTGTGGAAAAAAATTATTTGTGTAGACCAAAATATGTGGCTAAAAGGACGATTTATCCAGAAATTTTTCAGAAAAATTTAAATAGCTTCTTCCACTCTAAGCGATGACATCACTCACTCTAGCACTGAACATTCCAGCAATACACACTAATGTTAAACTCAAAATTTATCTAGAATTGCACATGAAACTTTAAAAGTCACAGATCAAAAAGTATAAAATATACTCAAAAAGTTGAATACAAGTTTAATAGCTGACAACTTTGTGAACATTTTAAAGTTTGAATGAAGTCTGTAGCTCAAAGTATGGCGAAGTAGTTGAAGCTTGAAATTGTGGACATTGTGGACTAAAATGTGGACATTTTTTGACCCCTCCCCATTCATTTCCTATGGGAAATTTCACGCAGTTTTTTGCGACTTACGTCGCGAAAAATTTCAATGTCTTCACCAAAAGTCATAGCACACCATTCCCGAACGAGCCGCACGTTTTGATGTATAATTCGCATGGGTTTTCTCAAAGCTGTGGGACTAGTTACGCGCCGAAATTTTGTATGGAAGAAGTGGAAGAAACATGACGAATAACAATAGTGACTCGGGCTTTGCATAGCTATGGAGCGTAGTGACTCATGCAATACCCCGTGTCACTAATAATAAAGAATTGGATAACAATATTTAGTGTGAATGCTGAAAGTCCACGATCCATAACGAGCACACTGGCCTCTGCTGCTCCTGAGCCATCCCATGGCCGCAGACCACCAGTTTAAGATCCTGTTCATTAATTTGTTGCAAATGTATTTTTGTTTGTTTTTTGAAAAGGTTTATTGTTTTAATTACAGCTTTTGTTTCTTTAACATTGTTTTGTTTAGTCACGGAATAACAGGTCAAATCAGCAGGTTTTTAATTGTTGACAGTATGGAAATCTGATCACTGTACTCTCAAAAATGTTAAAGAATATTTGTTAAATATTGTTAAAAAATTAACTCATTAATTTTAATCATGTAAAGAATCATTAACACAGTTATCAGGACTTGATCAGCTCTCCAAGGTGCTGATCCTGCTGCTGGCAGCAGATAGAAGCTGCAGATTTATTTCCTTTATTAGTTTAATCATCCCAGCTGGCACAGGACATCAATTAAACATCATAAAGACGTTGGACCCCAACATTGAACAGACGTTGCGTTTTAGTTGAAAATGAAAATCGGGTTAACGCCAACCTCTACTGTTGGACATACATTGGGACCTATCTTATGCCCGGCGCAAAGCTGCGCTAATTGCAGCGCAAGTCTCTTTTCTATTTTAAGACCGACGCATTTGTCATTTTCCCGTCCAGCGCCCTCGTTGTTAAAATAGAAATGGCACTTGCGCCCATCAGTGCACCCATGGGCGTGTTGATTTAAAAGTAAGGTGGTCAGACACATTGCTATCTTGAGGCAGCAGAGAACGATTGCGCTATTGACCAATAAAAACCTGGTCTAAAATCAATGGTGCAATGTTTCACTGTTATTTTAAGGGTGCATTATGTTATATGCAACTACACAGGCGGGTGCGCAATATACACTCTGCCTGTTACACACACTGGACGCACAGCAGTGCACACACGCAAAAGGTAACAAAATAAAGTGTTACAATGTGAAAGATGTTTATTGTGTATATTAATATAATTTTAAAAATTACGTCAGTCATAATATTTATCAGAATTAACTAATCACAGTAACGATGGCTTAAACTGTTTAATTATTAGACCAAATTGTGACACATAGGTATTTAAACAGACAGATTTAGATCGCTTTAGATCGTTAATATAGGGCCCATTGGATTTTAGTTTAATAGCCACAAAAACCCAACATTACCTGTTAAATTCTAACTTTAAAGACAGATGTTGAAATTTGGTTAGTATTGTTTTTGTTTTTTTAATTTTTTGCCATGACATCAAACATTTAAGAGAGCCACATTTTTGTTGTAAATTGAAAAATAAACATACTGACAAACATGGATGTCATATCAAAGTTGGACAGAAGTCAAGATCCAATGTCAGACAGATCCAAAAGTAAAAATTCAGCAAAAGTGGAATTTTTCATGGCTTTATTGGATAAATGACAAAGCCATGCAACAGGTAATCAAAAAAACCTTTCATTGGAGCATTTTTGAAGAATCTGCCTGATTCACAAAGCCTGTACAATAAATTCACATAATATTCAAAATGAATGAAAAATTTAATTCACAAAATTAACAAAATTGTCAAGGAACTCCAACCCCAGTTAATGAAACATATTTAAAGACTTTAGTCTTACATTTAAGTCCTTTAAGACAGTTATTTTCTGACGCTTCCGCCAACATTGTTTGGGGTATACTTCAAGCAGAAGGTAGCAGCCAGGTTGCTCACTGTGCTATGTGGTTACTGGTTTTCACTAAACCACCAAAATAGATATTACTATTATTCAACACTGAGGATATGTGCTTTTTATCTGTGACAACAGTGAAGAGATGGAGCTTTATGAAGGCAAGCTTGCTCTTACCCCCTTCATGTTGAAATTCACCATGACCTCATTTGTCATCACCCTATGTCAAGCTTCCTTGGAGCAGCAGGAAGATCTAACACTGTTAACAAAATGTCTTCCTTAATTGATGCAATGTGATTGTTTTTTTTTTAAGTAAAGACAATACGTAAGTTATTTGTTGCTGTTTTTTTATATTTTTAAAAAAACAGCAAGTAGCAAGAGACAAGTAGTCTCACTGTTATTGTCATTACTGTTAGAATTTCAATGGACATCTTCGTCTTCAACATTAAGGTAAAGCACACCCTCAATTTACCAACAAAATAAAAGTTATAAACAAATTTAATTCATATTGTGAGGCAGTTTACTCTAAAAAGAAAAAAAGTTTTTGCTTGACTAACACCTAGAAAAAACCACTCACGGCATTAAAATCTATTTAATGAAGTCTAGTTTACTACTCCAGCAAGTAGACCGACCCTTAGTAACCACCTAGCAACAGAGACGCTTTCTAGTCCCTGATGACTTCAGTTTATGTTCTCTGCAGATTGCAGCATTTCCCAAACAAAATAAATATCTCACATATAAACACTAAACTGCTTTGCTAGCTCAATCTCATTATAATTAGTCTTTATTATAATGAGATTGAGCTAGCAAAGCAGTGAAGCTGAAGCTGAAGAAAATAATTTTTCAATGGACAGATTTAGCTACTATGTCTGCAAACTTCACAGACGTTTTAAAGCTATAAGCACCGGCACAGCTGATGGAGGATGCTGGAGTGGGGGGTGAGATAAACTCTCAACTGAGGGGAAAATGGCAGTTTAGCTGTGTATAGGGGGTGCAGTCCCACAGTCTCAATCCACTCGATAAAGGGTCCATTTTGTTTTTCCCACAACCTTTAGACTGTATTCACACCAAATCCAGCAGTACGGCGAATTGCCACAGTTCAGTGTAGATTTGTGGGTGTGTGACTATGTGGGCCATTTGTGTGACGTCATGCTGTAAACTTTTAAACCTCCCAGTCCAGAAACTCTTGGAAATTCCTCATAGATTTGACACTGCCAGTTTTGGTGTGAATGCAGCCTTAATCAGTTCAGTTCAATCCAGTTTCACAAACATTAAAGAAAGACAACTGAAGACGCCACCCTGGGATTTCAACACAGCAAAGAAACACAGTACATAAAATAAACCCAGTAGAAACATCAGATAGGTTGGTCCACTTTGTCCCCAAACGTTACATTTACGGCTGAAAATGACAACAGAAAACAAGTTTGCCAAGTTCACATATCTCCGCAATTCAAATCAACCACCAGTCGTCTACCAGGGTTGAGTGACTGTTGTTGTCAGCGTAACATCACGGTCTGTAGTTCTTATGAATGGTGGAGTGATATTTTTAGTGATGAAGCTTTTTTCATTTGAGCACGGCTAGGTGTGCCATCATTCTGATTTGAACACGTTCTAAATGTTGCTGACAATTAACGTTAAAGAACGGTATTTGACAACGTAGCTCGCTATGTCCCATGGAAAAAATAAATGTTATTTAAACGACCGTTGTCAAGGCCAAAATTAGCTAATATATTTCTTTACCTCTGCTCTCGGTCACCGTCCACAACAGGTAATTGAGTCCAGACAATGGAAAAGTAACTGATGATGTACTCCAAGCAAGTCGTCAACTCTTGCAAGACGACAGGGCGGAGGAAATTAGTTTAGTTATCCTGTAACTAGTCTCAAATTTGTTTGAAGTTAAACCTGCATCATACAAGTCATTTCAAAATCTGCAACTTTGTCGACATTTTTATCATTTGTGCAAGTACCTTTTCAATACATAGCTATTATGATTCTTCTTCTTCTTCTTCTTCTTCTTCTTCTTATTATTATTATTATTATTATAATTATTATAATGTTGGTAGTAGATAGTGAATAAAATCATTGAAGCTATACACCAGAAGCAGGAAAGATACTGGTCCTTGAAAATTTTATCCTGAACAAAAAATTATGGAAAATTATAGGTGATCAAGGGATGGCATGTTGAAACCAGACTATTTTTTTTTTCTGTCTTACTTATTAATTGTTGGAGCTAATTTGTTTGGGTAAAACTAAGCAATGGCTTCACCTAACAGCAGCATTAACAGCACACCGTGCTGAGGGAGCTGTTTGTAATACAGAAATTAAGTAGGTCCACTGGTTAGCAAACGGGGCTAGAAAAGACAAGTAGTGTGGATGTTAAAATTATGACATTTAGAAGACATTGGGTTTTGGTCACCCTGCATCTTCACTAAATGTCAGGATTTTACATCAGGATAACATTGACATGTTCATAAGACATTGGATTTTGTTTATTAAGATCACTTAAACTTAAAATCAACAAAGTATCAACGTCTAATGATGTCAGAATTTCACGTCATGTGGACGTTAGTACTTCGACGTTTAGCAGACGTTGGCTTTTGGTCACCATACCTCAACTAAATGTTAGTATATTACATCGATATGACATTTGCATGGGACGTTTGGAAGACATTGGATTATGGTTACTTAGAACCACAATTTAAAACCACCAAAATATCAACATCAACTTTCATCAGTATTCCACGTCAATGATGTTGGCAAGAGATGTTGTCCTGACATCAGATTTTGGTCACCCGATGTCACAACCTAAACCCAACCAAACATCAACATCTAAAGATGATGTGGGCCAGCTGGGATTGTTTTCACCTCATTTATTTCCTCATGTCATCATGTGTTGATGCAGCAGGAAAGTTGATCTGTGTCTGATCTGTTGTTGTCCATCTGTTTAAATACCAACGTGTATTGCCACGATTTGGTCAAATTATTCCACAATTTAATCCGTCGTCACTGCAATTAGTTCATTCTGATATCATCATCATGACTAAGCATTGGCATATTTTGTAAAATATGTTAATATATACACAATAATAATTTTTTCACATTGTAATCCTTTTATTTGTAATCTTTTGCATCTTTGTGTGCTGTTTCGCGTCCCACGTATGTATATTACTATGATGATAATGTGCCCTTAAAATAACAGTCAAACAAAATCACAATCTCTTTCTGCTGCCTCGAGATAGCAATCAAGGCTGTTTTTCCTCAGGAAGCTCCAGTCTTTTGATGTCAGCAGGTCACTAGTGCATGTATTATCAAAGCATTTTAGTGTCCCATTTTATGCTGTTTTCTGTTGGTGTACAACTTAAGCTCAGAGGACAGGAACAAGATCAGCAATAGGGTCTTCGCCCTTTCAGGGCTCAGGCCCTAATACACTGATCATGAACGAAGGATACGTTATTGGCTTGACTCCTGACTTGCTAGAAATGATCATTGAGCAATGAACAGGTAGGAAGCTTGAGAGTATTATATGAAAAGAGGATCATCCATTGTACTATGTTCTTAGTGAGCTGAACAGCTCTTTTAGTAACAGGCTTGTTATGTCCAGGTTTCCGTCGGATACATTCAGGAAGTCTTTTGTACCAGCTGTGGTGAAGTTTTTGATGAACGTTGTCGTTGACTGTCACTGTTGATGATGACAATGATGATCTGATGTTGATGATGAAGATGGTAGATGTATGAAGGCTTGTGGAAATTTTGGCATCCATGAATATGTTGGTGGGATGTATAACCACTAACATATACTAGTACAGTCACATTGATGTTTACCCTATTTATTATGTTGCTGTTGCATTAGACTTTCTCATTGTCCGTCATTTTGACGTTCGTTATCATCTATTATTACTCATCTTTTTTTTTTATACATTTTTTAATGATAACATTAAATATATTAGCTATTAAATATAAGACATATTTAATAGCTTGTGTTTTCATTGATTCATTTTCATTTCTTATTAATTCACAGAGCAAGCTTATATTATTCATTTATTTATTTAGAGAAAAGATGAACAGAGACACTGACGTTTGGTCATTTCTCATGTCAACACATTTTTCCCCGCAGTGACAGCGAGGGCCGCTAAAACACTGTGGCCATTGCGCGTGACCAGGCAAATAGGAACAATGCAATTTTACAACGTAAGACAATTGCAATTAAAATATGAACACACCACTTTAAAGGATTTAAGTGACTTAAACTAAATTGGTCTGCTGTACTTGAGCCTGAGCTCAAACCTTCCTCCTGGTCCGCATGGACTTAAACTGGGAGCATGCTTGTGCGCAGTGTTTCCGCTATAATAGAACAATCCTGGCAAGCTGCCAGGCCAGCGATAACCCCCACCAGGCCAAAAATAGTTTTTAAACATCAAAAATAATGCCAAATATCCATTAATTTGTAAATCAATAGCACTGTCTTGAAACGTGAGTTAACGTCTGTTTTGCCCATAGACTGTATAAAGATATGGACGTAGTCACCATGACGTCACCCGTTGTTTTCTGAGGAGCGGGTTTGAAGCTAATAATTGGCGGTTCTGGGCGCCGCCATCTTGTCAGTGCCTGACTCCGCCCAACTCCTGGCCAATCAAAAATAGGCAAAGAGGCGGGCCAAATGACGCATGTTCGCTGAAACACGTCCACCTCAGTCAAGCTGCTAAGTTAGCTTGGGCTAACAAGCTATGCTAACAAGCTAGGTTACTTTGCCTTGAGGTATCAACTGCTCCCGCCTTTCCTGGTGCCAGCTCCTGCGGTTACTTCACGAAAGTTGAGGTAAGTTGAGTTTATCTGAAATAAACGTTACAACGATTCAGCTTTTGTTGAGATTACATTATATTACACAATCTTAAAAATGCTTAAACGTTTTTAAATATGTAATGTTACTTTTGTTACGTTAATTTGCGACTGTTTGAAATAACGTTACTTGATTTTGTCGAGACTTGCCGTGATTTGGCCAGTTTTACAATGAATCAGCGTAACGTTTATTTAATACATATTTAACAAATAATTTGAAGCAAATCAATTAACCTGAATTTAGATTTTCGCCTAAGTTTAGTCATGAATCGTTTATGTGGATGTCACTTGTTTATACTTTGAATAAGATAATGTTAATAAGTTGAGTCACATGTGATGTTTAACATATAGCGGTAACAGTTAACGTTAGCTGTTAGTGTTCTTTCTTACCATGAATGTTTTAGTGATATTAAACAAGAAATTCGAGTTCGTACTTGGACTCAGTGTGCAAACCAGTTGACATTAAAGATTATAGGCCTTGTAATGTTGTCCACCCCGCTACTGTAAGCAGCGCGCATATTTATGATTTTGACACTGATAAAAGTCTGCAGAGGACTGAAATT
The DNA here is from genome assembly GCA_029490765.1 of Euthynnus affinis. Lineage (NCBI taxonomy): Eukaryota > Metazoa > Chordata > Actinopteri > Scombriformes > Scombridae > Euthynnus > Euthynnus affinis. The sequence goes on from CM055855.1 coordinate 28,243,226, forward strand.
TTCGTGTAACGTTAACGTTACTGTTATCAACAGCGCAGTGCTACATTATTATCTATAAGATGATAAAGAAATGTAGAAAATGCGAAAGAAAGGTAGTGGTATACTAATTACAATATGTTCGTTTCTTTCAGTAACTCAGTAAACAACTGACTAAGGCACACCTGCTACACAAAGCAGAACTAGTACGTTACCAGTTTTGGCTACTTGACTTTTTTATACAGTCTATGCTTTAGACAGCTAATATTTCAGTCTTCACAGGACAAAAGGAAAGCCAAATGCTTTGAGGTGTTGCTCCCTGTTGTCCTACAGATGTGACATAATGGTGCTGTCAACAAAAATAATTGGTTCTCCCTTTATAGTTAACTTTGTTTTTCCATTAAGCATTTATTATGTTCATTTCACTTTCATAGGCACGGTGTGGATCATTAGGGTTATGCTATGTCCGGCATGGTTCCCAGAGAGCTGCAGAGACCCTGGGAAGCAACCTCAGCCTACCGGGTGTCCATGTCTCCTGGTTTGGCTGGGGTGGGCTGCAGTGGAAAGGCCTTCTCCCCTTCTTCTTTGACAACGTCACAAATAAATGATAGCTCCTATGGGGCTTAAAACTATTCAGTGTGCAGATAACTCTGTTTTTCACAAAAGGAGTATAGTTTCTCATTGAATTTTCTTTATTTGTGTTTAAGAAACACTCAAAACCAGCACATAACATCAGCTTTTCATTTTTTAACATTCTGCTAAGATAAATGCAAACTTGGGTAAATGTTAAGACATAAATGAAACATTACGATGCCATTAATAACTATTAACTATCATGTTTTGTTAAAAGTGTAGATCACCACTATAATTCCAATAAAGTGTTCACTGCACAGACGGGGATGTCTTGGTTGGAGCCTAGATCTGTCTTCTCATGTTGAGTATCCACAGGTCCAGTCTGTCTGGGTCACCAAGAGGAAAACTTTACACAGACAAATAAATATTCAGAGTAATATATGTGTTACAAACTTCACAGACTCCTTTTACATACTACACTTAAAAATTATTTTTCATGTGACAGTCAAATGTATAATTTTTTCATGTCATAATAACTTCTGAGACACAAAATTTGACTATAGGACATTCTGTGTTATAATTTACCGGGTTTCACACCATCACTGATCGCTCTTCTCATCAACTTACTAGCTCTCTTGATCACTGCTTCTCTCTTTCGGTTATCTTTCCCATAATGAGTCCGTCAGCAAAGCCTAACTTTACTTTTAACATTATCAAATGAAGAGAAATGTATTTGTCTTCCCTCATGTCAGGGTTATACAGCGTTACAGGTTGAGTTTCTACATAAGTTGATCCAGGTTCAAATGTCTTGCTGAGGCTGGTGACGCATGCACATTGAAATCATAACGGGAAAGAAAATGTAAACAAAAAGTAAAACGAGCCAAATAGGAAACAACGAATGTGTAAACAGCTGTTTTGTGCTTCATCACTCATTAAAATTCAGTAAACAACGGAGCTGTTAGTTTTATTATTTTATATACAAATCATGAATTTAAAAATGTCGATTAACGCTAACGTTGACCTACTTTTCACAATTCCTACTGAAATGCAGGCATAACGTTATGTGTTAACGTTTCAGTCCAACGCCGATCGTAATTAGTAATGTTATGTGTCTCAAGTGTTTCTGCATAACGTTAACGTCATATACATTAATTTTCAAACTTCACACAGACGCCTTGAGTTTAAGATATTATCTTTTAAGTACCTGAGTCCTAACAGGCATGTTAGATAATGCATCCTGATTTGTAATTGTGGCGTTTTACTCGAAGGTTAACCGTTAGCTGGCTAGTTAGCTAGTTAACTAGTTGACAGGCTAGGTATGGTGACCACAGACAATATGTGCGGACTGCAGACACCGATACCCACTAATTAGTGCTAACAATAAGTACAAACATAAATCAAATAATATTAGAAATTCAGACTTTTACTCACCGAAAAAACTGGAGCACAGATTTCTTGGACGGTCTGTTGGTACAATTAGTAGAACAGCAAGCCATATTACTACAATATTAGCTTGACATAATGCAGAAACAGGCTGAGAGGTCAGGTTCAATGAATATGAACGTCGTGAATTAGCTGAGATGGGACTAGCAGAGAGCCAACGGCTAGTTAGCCACCTTTAAGCCTTAATAAAACTTAAATGGATGAGTTATAAAAAAATTCACCCCCGTACAGTTGTCATGAAAGGGGAAATTAGCTAAAGAGACTGTAAACATGTTTATTTCTGCTGTAAAGTTGGGCATTTTAACATGGGGGTCTATGGGAAATGACTCACTTCTGGAGCCTGCCTCTAGTGGCCATTTGATGAACTACAGTTTTTGGCACTTCCGCATTGGTTTCATTCTACACCCCCGGAGGTTGCCGCTTGGTTTTGCCATGGAAACTACAGGTAGTGAATATATATTATATATATATGTGTGTGTGTGTGTGTGTGTGTGTATATATATATACATATGTATACACACACATATATTTACACACCAACACACACGTACGAGGACGCACACATGCACGGGTTGCCATGGGGAGCAGAGTAAATCTCCATGTATGTGTGTGGGGTTGCGTGTGGGCGTGCCTGCGGGCGTGCGTGTGAGTGTCCCGGTGTGTGCGAAGCTATGTGCACGGAGCTAAGTGTGCTAGCTAATCTGCCTGAATCAGAGGGCTGCACCAACCACAAAGTCAACAGTCATCTGATTGAGGTAAGTGAATATTTTTCTCTTCAACTTTGTTATCTTAGTAGCATTACGTTATTCTTGAATCTAGACATTATTCTCTCATATTTTTGGGAATAAATTATTAATATGTACAAAAAGTATACAGTCGGTGCTGAGCAAGAACACTATACATATAGCTAAACTGTGACTCAGTGTGCTGTCAATGCCCATTAAAGTGCTGAGTTTGCTTCTGTCACTTTCAGAGTGATGTGAAAAGTGTTTGAGGACATCATTAATATGATTTGTATTGAGATAGACCGTCTCTGTTGAAAAGTAAGGTCCGTCTTGTTTACGTTAACCGAAAACAGCCGCTATATAGCAGCGCCAGACTCTTCTGAAACAAACACACATTTAAGATGGTAAGGTAACGGGAGGTGCTGCTGTAGCGCAGCTAGCTGCTCAGTCTGTGTGTGTGACTGGGTGAGTTTCAGCGGTTGAAGAAGTTATCAGATCCCTTCGTGAAGCAAAGTACCTCACATTAATGCCAAAAAACAGACTGTGTGGTAGATCTGTGCTCTGCTAAGTAAATTTAGTCTTTCTGTCAAAGGAGTCTGGTGTATTTGAACGGCAGTGAGGCTCACTGGCCAAACAGGTAGATGATATCACAGATTAAACTACGTATATATTGCTTCATATCTATATTATACTATCTATTGGACTATATACATACAGTCAAGTCCGAAATGATTCATACCCTTTGCAGCAAATTTTGTCTTAAAGTTACTTTTATTCAAGCAGAAAGTGTCATGCAGGAGTGTTCCAGGGAGAGAGCCAGGACCCAGATGCAGAGGTAAAAGATTTATTCAGTCGAAAACTCAAAACGGGAACTTAAGATGTCCAGGACTGTCTCTACTGGCGAAGAGAAAACAAAAAAAACACAAATGAGGCCGTAGCAAAAAAACAAAAAACAAACTCAAAACACCAGAGGCAGGGGATTCCCTCAGCAGCAACGGTCACTGGAGATGCACAAATGAATAACCTGGCAGAGGTAGGAAGTAGGGGTTGGATTTAAATAGTCGGTTGATTGTGATGAGGTACAGGTGTGGCTCTTGATCCCTGCTGCCAAGGGAAACACCCTGCCTACCTGCAACAGAAGGAGAGGAGGATCAGGAATAGAAAAGAGACATCACAAGAACAAAACCATGACAGAATTTTTTTTTGACTGGAAAATAAAAGCTGAGAAATATTTATATCCACAATAATGCCTCTTTTACATCGTCTTATTATCTTCTGATAGATGCCTGTGTCAATTCACATCTATATATATAGGACCACAGCAGAAGACAAGTAAGGAGCATTTATAAATGTATCCATGTGGATGAGTTTAATTTGAGTTAATTCATGCCACCATAATGTTGACTGTCTTACTGATTTCTTTGTTTTTGTGTATTTTCAGAGAACATGCAAGAAGATCACCCTGCAGCCAAATTTCCCTCCACTGTCTGTCCCATAAGAGACATCCCACTCCTGCTGCTCCTCCTAAAGTTTCTTTCATTTTGTCCATGTAAAAGGTTTTTATGGGGCAGTTTCTCTAATCACATTTGAGGGTGAAAGGGCAGATTGTCATATAAATAAACACATGAAAAACAACTGTTGGTCTAAGGTGTGTTCTGTTTCAATATTTGAAATGTATTAAGAAATGTATTCATAATGTACAGATGTGCTCCTGATGATGTAGAAAACCCATAAATTATATTTATTATGTACATGTTGTGACTCCACATCATGACTTAAAAGTCAATGTAATATATAGTATTATTAGAATTATATATATGTTTATATATATTTTCATGTTTCAAACACACTAAGTGTAATTATTGATCAGCACTAATAATTAACGGCCATACCACTGAAATCATAACAGAGCATCAATGACACAAATACCATCAGCTCCTCCCTGATAAGTGTTCCCCATCAGCTGCTGGGGCTCCTTCACACATGACACACCGGCACCGGCCCGTGTCACTCTCAACTGTTCTGCTGCAGGAATTTTCTAGTTTTTTATTTACTACAACTCACCAATTTGGGAGTTCCTTTGTGTCAGTCGGCAGGTTGTAGTGAGCAGCCTCTTTCACACACATCTACGAGCTTACAAAAGAGTACAGGCTGTTATCATTTGGCTTCGACAACATTATATGGTGTTTTTACTGTTTAGCTGAGTTATATTTTGACCGTTAAACAGCAGGTCTTCTCTCAATAGTGTGACCCAGCATTTGACTGCCACAGCTGTGTAGCCTATTTAAGGTGCTGTGGACCTGCTCTCTGATTGGCTAGGCACTTTATGGTTAACTCTTTGTGACCTGGGTTACATTGCAGTGCCCTCTGATTAAGGAAGATTAGTCAGCACACAGATAGCTTCACACACACCAGATACACACACGCACAGTGACAAATGTGAGCCTGTCAAAAAAAGCATTTCTATGAAAGAACCATAAGCATGCACAAAACTTGCTTAATTTTGATGAGACTGGTGTGAGCCAGACAGACATGACTCACCCTGCAGAAAATTGTCGTTCTCACACTGTGACAGGAGAATGTGCTATAACTTCACTGTACATGCTTCTGTCTCCACATCCCAGCATGTGCGTGGGGCGAAGGCCCGTCCAACGCTGCTTGCAGCTTTAATTAGGTCCTGAGCACTATGAAACCAGTCAGAACTGTAGGAATGTATGTGATTAGAAATGCGTTTAATTTGTCAGTTTGATAAGTATTGAATTGAATCTTTACTTTTTCTACAGGACTTATATAAAGTACAAGGACATCATCTCCAAAAGTTCTCTGATCTCTTCAGGATCTCCTGATGTCTACCAGCTGAGAACAAATGAAGAGAAGTTTGGAAATCTGACAAGAAAAACTGTTGGTGAGAAAAACCTGAACAAGAAAAATAAAACCATCTTAGTTGTAGGTGAAACAAGAGCAGGAAAATCTACTCTGATCAACACTCTGGTCAACTACACCATGGGAGTGAAGTTTGAGGATGACATCTGGTTTGAGATCGTAGAGAGAGAGAAGAGAAGTCAGTCAGAGAGTCAGACATCAGATGTGATGGTGTACCAGATCTTTGGTTTTGAAGATAAAACTCTGCCCTTCTCTCTGACCATCATCGATACTCCTGGATACGGAAACACCAGAGGGATTGAACGTGATGTCATCATCAGTCAAAGATTATTTGACCTGTTCAGTTCAGATGAAGGAGTTCATGAACTTGATGCAGTGGGTCTGGTGCTGAAGGCGAGTGTGAATCGACTGACTGACCGACAGAAGTACATCTTTGATTCAGTGACGTCTCTGTTTGGAAAAGACATTGAGAAGAACATCATCGCTCTCATCACACACTCAGATGGAATAAAACCTGAAAATGCTCTGGAAGCTCTTGAAGCTGCAAACATTAAATGTGCCAAAGATGAGAAGAATCAGCCCGTTCACTTCCTGTTTGATAACATCCAGACCACACAGAGAACAGAAGAAACAGAGTTTGCTTTAGAGAACGCATGGAGGGTAACAGAGAGAGGAATGAAAGAATTCACAAACTTCCTGGAAAAATCTAAACCTAAACTGCTGAAAACAACAGGTAAAGTGTTGAACTCACGCATCAGACTGACAGCCTGCATCCAAAACCTGAAAGAAAGAATCCAGCTGACTGAACTAAAACAGAACGAGATCCAACAGACTGAAGAAGCTCTGAAGAAACATGAAGAAGACATGAAGAAGAATAAAGAGTTCACTGTAGAAGTTGATGAAGTCTACAAAGATAAAGAAACTGTCAAAGGAGGGAGGCGGATGTTGTTTTTTTATAAAGGAGCTGTCACCTGTAAGATCTGTGAAGAGAACTGTCACTATCCTGGATGCACAATGGCCTGGAGTCCAAAACACTGTGAGGTCATGAAAGGAGGTCGCTGTACTGTTTGTACCAATAAGTGTCCTGCATCAGATCATGTGAAAGAAAACTGGAGATATGTGATCAAGATCAGGAAAGTTAAGAAGACAGTACAACATGTGAAAGAGAAATATGAAGAGAATAAAGCAGAAAGTGAGCAGAAGAAGAGCCTTCTGGAAAATCTTCAAACAGAGATGGAAAAACTGAAAGTAAAGAAGATTCAGCTGCTGAATGAGGTCTACGATCATGTGGAAGAACTACAGCGGATCGCTCTGAATGATAATTCACTGTCAATTCATGTCCACCTGGACTTCCTGATTGAGAAGATGAAGGAGATCAAAGACACAGAGAAGGTCCAGAAGCTGGAGGAGATGAAAGAACGAATGGATGAAAAAAACAAAGGGCTCGAGTACGTATTTGGTAAAATAACAGCAGTTTAAGATGCAGTGATGTAGATGAACAACATCAGTCAGCTGTGTAGACAACAAGCTCTACACTGTTCATATAAATGTTTAAACTGTATAAAAGTTATTTCATTTTAATCATTTTAAGTGTGATGGTGATGATGATGATGATGATGATGATGATACCTTCATCTTTCAAACATGTGATTGTGTGAACCAGCCTCCTCTGTGATATATAACTGTTCTTTTAGTTTAATGTTTAATTATCATGTGTTGATCCACTTCAGTGAAAGTAGAGTCAGAGTTTATTTTATAGAAACAGCAGCTGCAGCCACGTTGATCTCATCAGATTATTGATGATGTCACAGCGAGTCAGGATCAAATAAAACACAAAATTAATTTCTGTCAATATTCAGATCTGCCTGTTTCTGCTTTTCATTGGAATCAATACTGAAATAAACAAATAGAAAGAAATAATTAACTAATTTTAAACCATTACTAATAATTATATAGAAATTAATTAGCAGATAATTTGGTTAGTTGGAGACAAATTTTGTCTTATTAATGAAGTTAAAGAGTTTTTATCCAGAAAAAAGAGATTTATAATTAATATTAATAATATTCTTGTGATTTCTGTGTAATTTGTTTTATGACTGAATGTTTACCAGAATATTTTTCAGTAATGTTCAAAATTATAAAAGAATATAAGAAGGAAACTCAGCAAACAAACCAATTTAAGGATAAAGATGTTTTTATATGTCTTGAAGGTAAAAGTTATTATATTTTATTTTATCAAAAGAAGAGACGAGAGGACTTCAAACTAAATTTGTGACATTTTTTATCAAGAAGCATCAATATGGATCCACGATAAAGAGTCCTGAAGAATAAGAAACAGTTAAAACTGATTGTTTGTGATAAATTTCTTATTGACTGAAGATACTTTACTTTGAATTTATTATTACTTTTAAAAACGTATATATTTACTTTGAATCTTTATTACTTTTTAAATATATTTTGTAACTTTTTATATGTAAACCTGATATGAACTGTTTTATTGTGTTCATACTGTTAATGTCACATGTTCTCTAAAATAAAGAAATAATTAAATCTAACAGTTTGAATTGTGTGTTGATTGTGAAGGTGATCATATCCACAGACTGAACAAGTCTTTTATATCAACATCTGAACAAGAGAGAAATCACAACATCACTTCTGTGTTTGCTTTACCGGTTAACAGACAGCTAACTGTTTCCTTTCTGTTTTTAGTTCAGCTACAATAAATTCCTGATGAGTTACCTAAATAGATGCAATACTATTAATACAGTTCTGTGTTTGCTTTACTGACTAACAGACAGTTAGCGAGTTTCATTCCTCGACTGTTTCCTTTCTGTTATTAGTTTAACCACAATAAACTCCTGATGAGTTCACTAAATATCTGCAATAATCAAAGTCCTCATTTTCACTGCAGTACTGTTAATACTGATAATTACACTTAAATAATCTTAAAAAAGTTGTATATTGTTTCTTATTTATCAGAGCTGAAACAATTCCTAATTAATTATTGAGTGAATTACCAGACAGAAAAATTAATATAACTTCAGTTTTCTACCAATTTGCATCTTATTTTACTTTTACAGCAGCGTTTAACAGACGTTGCTCAGCAAACTTAAAATATTCAGATAAATACAGACTTTGTGTTGAATCATGTACTTTACTTAATGACACTAATATAACGCTGTAAAAACTATTTATTTTGTTAATTTCTGTATTAGTAGCTAAACGTGTCACACTGTGGTTCATTATGGGGGATTTCTATCTTGTCCTTTTTACCTTTGAAGACAGTTCCGTCTAATATTTTCCGGTAAATATTATAATCACGTTTGTATCATAAATTTAATATATAAAGTGTAGAAAACACACCTCTCATGTTATTTTAAAGTTTTCAAATAAAGCTGCACTTCACACGTAATTTTGCTGCAATTAAAAACAACTTTAAAAGTGGTAGGAACTAATGTTTTAAAAACTCCCAGAGAGAGACCGGAACTCGTGTCGGACCACTTCCGGTCCTGTATGAGGTCACAATGCTCGCCCTGAGACGGTTTCAGCGGATAAACGCTTTATTTTCTCAACATGGAAACACAAGTAAGACACTTTAACATCACTGTAAACATGTTACAGAGTTTCTTAAGTGTCAGAAACTGTTTTTATTATTAAAGTTAATGTTTTCCGTTAAACTACAGACTGTGATGCTAATGCTAATGCTAACATTAGCCCGCAGATGTTATGAATATAATTTTCTCTGCAGGTTTAAGAAGTTTGACCTCTACAAATGTAGAACAGCAGAAAGATGGTGTGGTGGGTATTTATACCATTAGTAATTATATTTATAATTACAGAAATATATGAGTATTAACAGGTTTAACAGAATAACAGAATATTATTGTCTCTTCATCTTGAAGCTGGTAAAGATTGAAAACCCGTATAAAGAAGCACAGAAAGGATGCATTCTCTGCAGCGTCACAGTGGACTTCAAAAATATCCAGGTGAGCAAAGCAGAGATGAAACTAATGATTATTTTCATTATCGATGTTCTTGATCAGTTGTTTGATCAGAAAATGTCAGAAAATGTGGATCAATGTTTCCTAAAGTCAAAGATGAAGCTCTCAGATGTTTTTTATCCACAACACGAAGATCTTACTGAGTTTATTCAGTTTACTGATTAAAGAAAGCAGAAAATATTCACATTAAAGAAGATAGAGTCTGTGGACCTGGACATTTTATTCTTTACAAATTATTCCAAACAAATAACAGTGAAAACCAGATCAGAGCTGCAACTAAAAATGATTTTCATGATTAATTAATCTTTCAAGTGTTTCCACGATTCATAGTTTGATCTGCAAAATGTCAGAAAATAAAGGAAGGTGTTTTGATGTTTGAGAAAGAAACGCTTTAAGAAGCTGAAGAAGAAATCTGCAGGTAAACTACTGATATCATGTTTATATGGTTGAATTAAAGCAGTGATCAGTCAGAAAATAAACCGCTGCTATATAGCGCTGCTATTTCTGGTTAACGTAAACAAAACGGACCTTACTTTTCGATAGAGACGGTCTATCTCGATACAAATCATATTAATGATGTCCTCAAACACTTTTCACATCACTCTGAAAGTGACAGAAGCATGACATCACACACTCTAGCACTGAACATTCCAGCAATACACACTAATGTTAAACTCAAAATTTATCTAGAATTGCACATGAAACTTTAAAAGTCACAGATCAAAAAGTATAAAAGATACTCAAAAAGTTGAATACAAGTTTAATAGCTGACAACTTTGTGAACATTTTAAAGTTTGAATGAAGTCTGTAGCTCAAAGTATGGCGAAGTAGTTGAAGCTTGAAATTGGCCCTAAAATGTGGACATTTTTTGACCCCTCCCCATTCATTTCCTATGGGAAATTTCTCACAGTTTTTGATGTATAATTCGCATGGGTTTTCTCAAAGCTGTGGGACTAGTTACGCGCCGAAATTTTGTACGGAAGAGGAATAATAAGAAGTGGAAGAAAGATGACAAATAACAATAGTTATAGTTAATAGTTGCATTGCTATGGAGCGTAGTGACTCGTGCAGTGCCCATGTCACTAATGATTGACACACCTACAGACCAATCAGTGTTGAATTCAGACTGGTGTTGTTGATGTTTTCATATTGGGTTAACTTAGGTGAGATAACGTTAATGAGTAGGACAGATCATGATAAACATCTAGCGCTGAAAACAAGTCTAGTAATATCATTATAATTTTTTAATTGTGGTGAAAAACAGGACAGTTTGGTACTGATTGTTGAAAACTGCGACATTATAGGGTTTTACAGATGTATTTTGGGACTTGGGACATCCAACTGGAAACCTGGACAACGTCTTGTCACCATACTGTTACACTAATTTGCCGGGAAATTGCTGGGAGTTAGTTTAACCTACTCTGCAAACTGACTTAAGTTCCCTTTAATGATAAAGATGGAAGCAGCTCGGCGCATTTCACTTCACGCCATCCTTGAAATACTGAAATCCACCATCGGAGATGTAATTGTAGCCGGATCAATCTGCACACTCCAACTACACTGCGTTGTGTTCTGGTGCATCTAAGGAGTTTGGACACAGAGGGTGCTGTCCGACTGGAATTTTATTCCTACATCATATGAAATAATGTAAAGGCAGGGTGTGAGTTTTCATGCCCTCCAAAAGGCTACCTCTCGCAATCAGGATCAAAGCAGAGAGGGACCTGACATTACAATCACTTCCACTGGCCTTTAAAATAAAAGCCTGACTTTGCAAATAAAGAAAATATAAAATATAAAGCCAAAATAAATTAATGTGTCAGGTTAACAATATTGAATAATGCTGAGGATAACATAATAATAATAATAATAATAATAACAATAATGAAAATAATATTATATTATATTATATTATATTATATTATATTATATTATATTATATATAGGATTATTTTCAGTATTATATTATATATATATATAAAATATTAATATAACCTTTTTTCTTCTATGTTACATAATCTTTCACAAGATGATAATGTTGTAAAGTTTTCATTGTTGTGCATGTAGTTGTACTGTTGTAAGGTCAGACACGTAGCAATGACAGAAACTGTTAAACTCATCTCTAGTGTTGTTTGTCCTAATGGAGTTGCCATACGTAGCTGTCAAAGATAATGAGTGCTCTGATGGTTAAATGTCTCTGTGTGGCTTTTTTTGAATTTATCTCTTTAGGCAAGGCAAGTTTATTTGTATAACACATTTCAAATACAAGGCAATTCAAAGTGCTTTACATTGATCAGGCATTAAACAGAATTTAAAAGCAAGACATGTAAAAAGACATAAAAACAATTAAAAGTGTTACATTTATAAATTAAGAAAAAAAAACTAAATAAGAAATAAGAAAGGAATAAAAGTAACGGTACAGCGTAAAATAACCCTTAATGTTGTTTAATGAAAGGCAGCAGCAAACAGAAAAGTCTTGAGCTGAGATTTAAGAGAACTGAGTTGCTGCAGACCTACAGTTTTCTGTGAGTTTGTTCCAGATATGTGGTGCATAAAAACTGAAAGCTGCTTCTCCATGTTTGGTTCTAACTCTGGGGACAGAAAGCAGACCTGATCCAGACCTGATCCGGATGACCTGAGAGGTCTAGATGGTTCATAAAGTAACATCAGATCAGATATGTATTTTGGCACTAAACCATTCAGTGCTTTATAAACCAGCAGCAGTATCTTAAAGTCAGTTCTTTGACAGACAGGAAGTCAGTGCAAAGATCTGAGAACTGGAGTTATATGATCCACTTTCTTGGTCTTAGTGAGGACTCGAGCAGCAGCGTTCTGAATCAGCTGCAGCTGTCTTATTGATTTTTTAGGGAGACCTGTGAAGACAGCGTTACAGTAGTCGAGTCTACTGAAGATAAATGCAGGACAAGTTTTTCCAAATCCTGCTGGGACATAAGTCCTTTAATTCTTGATATGTTCTTCAGGTGATAGTAGGCTGACTTAGTAATTGTCTTAATGTGGCTGTTGAAATTCAGGTCTGAGTCCATGACTACACCAAGATTTCTGGCTTGGTTTGTAGTTTTTAACATTACTGACTGAAGCTGAGTGCTGACTTGAAAACGTTCTTCTTTGGCTCCAAAAACAATAACTTCAGTTTTGTCTTTGTTTAACTGAGGAAACTTCTGGCACATCCAATCATTGATTAGTTCAAAGCACTTACTCAGTGTTTGTATTGGACCAGAGTCCCCTGGTGATACAGTTATGTAAATCTGTGTGTCATCCACATAACTGTGGTAGCATATTTTGTTGTTTTTCATAATCTGAGCCAGTGGGAGCATGTAGATGTTGAACAGAAGAGGCCCCAAAATGGAGCCTTGGGGAACTCCGCATGTCATTTCTTGTAGGCACAGGGGATGAACTTGGTCAGCATGCCTGTCACTTGGTCATCGGTAGTAGTGAGGGTGTGTGTGTGGAGATGTGTCTATGCGTCACTGGGGGTGGAGCAGTAGTAATTTAGATCATCTTCTGCACCTGCTGGTGATTCACCTTTTGTTTGTAACAGAGTGGGTGAGTAGGGAGCCGTAACTTCTGTTGACTGCAACATCTACACTCTTTTGCCCTAAAATAACATCTCTGCAGAGCATTTTGGTCGTCACAGTGTTTTGATCACTGGTAAAAAAAAATAAAAAAACATCTTTAAAACATAGCAACAGAGCTCATGCTTTTGTTTTGGACACAGCGCGTCAGACAGATCACCCTACATCATTCATTCAGCGGCCAATGGTAAAGTTTTTGACATGCGATGGTCACGATAACATTTCTGTTCGCTCAGATGTGTAATTACCTACAGACACAAAGTAGTCTCTGTCCTTTAAGTAGGATTTAAGCCAGTTTAGCACTGAGCCAGAAAGTCCCAACCAGTGTTCCAGTCTGTCTAGTAATATGTTGTGGTCGACCGTGTCAAATGCAGCACTGAGATCTAGTAATACTAATACTGTAATTCTGCCACTGTCAGTGTTTAAATTGAAGACTTTAAGAAGAGCAGTCTCAGTGCTGTGGTGTGGTCGAAATCCTGATTGGAAGACATCAAAACAGTTGTTTAGTGCCACAAAGTTATTCAGTTGTTGAAAAACAGCTTTTTTCAATGATTTTACTTAAGAATGGGAGGTTTGATATGGGCCTATAGTTGCTCATTAGTGACGTGTCTAGATTGTTCTTTTTTAAGAGAGGCTTGATGACGGCGGTTTTCAGGGCTTGTGGGAAGAAACCTGACAGAAGAGATGTGTTAACAATCTGTAGGAGATCTGAGGCCATGCAGTTTGAGGCCATTTTGAAAAACCCTGTAGGCAGAATATCAAGACAGCAAGAGGAGGATTTCAGATGTTGTATAATGTCCTCCAGGTTTTTATGGTTGATTGGATGGAATTGTGTCATACTACTGAAATTTATTTTAAATGGATTCAGGGACAACACATATCCTGCACCTGATTTGGTGGAACTGACTGTTTGTCTGATTTTCTGAATTTTGTCAGTGAAGAATGAAGCAAATTCATTGCAGCCTTGGTGGATTGAAGTTCAGGGGCTACTGACACAGGAGGATTTGTTAGCCTGTCGACAGTAGCAAATAAGGCACGTGCATTATTATTATTTTTGGCAATGATTTTGGAGAAGAAGGACTGCCTTGCATTTCTCAGTTCCAAATTATAAATGTGTAGTCTCTCTTTATAGATGTCATAATGAACCTGGAGATTTGTTTTGTGCCACCTGCGTTCAGCTTTTCGACACTCTCTTTTTTCCATTCTGACCAGCGTGGCATTTTTCCATTGGAGATTTTTTCTTACCAGAGACAACCTTCATCAATAACATTTTTAATTTTAGAACTGAAATTATCTACAAGGTCATTGACTGAGACCCAGGAAAGTGCAGGTATGACAGAGAAGGCCTGAATAAATATTTCACTCGTGTTTTCAGTGATATACCGTTTTGTGATTACCTCTGTTTGAACATTTGTGTGCATGGAGATAAAACTCTCAAAGAAAACACAGGAATGATCAGAGAGAGCAACATCAGTCACCACAACCTTAGAGATGTTCAGACCCTTAGAGATGATTAAGTCCAGAGTGTGCCCCTTGTTGTGTGTGGGCTCCATTACATGCTGAGTCAGACCGTAGTTATCAAGAACATAATACAGTTCTTTAGTCCCTCGGTTATCAATTCAATTCAATTTCAATTCAATTCAATTCAATTCAATTTTATTTATATAGCGCCAAATCACAACACAAAGTCATCTCAGGGCACTTTTACATGGAGCAGGTCTAGACCACGCTCTTTAATTTACAGAAAGAGAAACCCAACAGTTCCCCCCATGAGCAGCACTTGGCGACAGCGGAAAGGAAAAACTCCCCTTTAACGGGAAGAAACCTAAGGCAGACCCCGGCTCTGGGTGGGCGGCCATCTGCCTTGACCGGTTGGGTTGAGAGAGAGAGAGAGAGAAAGAGAGGGGGGGGGTTGTACACAGTGAAAGAGCAGCAACAACAACAACAATAGTCAGTAAGCAGCAGCAAGCAGCAGCAATAGCAGGAACAGCTGGCCGAGGGCAGAAGAAGGACGTCAGCACATCAGCATAGTCTATGGTTTATGAAGCTTCCTGTGGATCAGAAAGCACAAAGAACTCCGGGGTAAAGTTAGTAACATGCATTAATAGTAATAGAATACATAGAGATGGAAGAGCGAGGAGCTCAGTGCATCAATGGAAGTCCCCCGGCAGTCTAGGCCTATAGCAGCATAACTAAGAGCTGATCCAAGGCGAGTCAGATCAGACCTAACTATAAGCTTTATCAAAGAGGAAAGTTTTAAGCCTACTCTTAAACATAGAGAGGGTGTCTGCCCCTCGGACCGAAACTGGGAGATGGTTCCACAAGAGAGGAGCCTGATAGCTGAAGGCTCTGCCTCCCGTTCTACTTTTAAATACTGTAGGAACCACCAGTAAACCTGCATACTGGGAGACCAGTGCTCTAGTGGGATTATATGGTACCAAGAGTTCTTTTACATAAGATGGTGCCTGACCGTTAAGAGCTTTGTAAGTAAGAAGAAGGATTTTGAATTCTATTCTGGATTTTACAGGAAGCCAATGCAGTGAAACTAAGATGGGGGAAATATGATCTCGTTTTCTAGTTTTAGTCAGAACAGGAGCAGCTGCATTCTGCACCAGCTGCAGAGTCTTTATAGACCTGTTAGGGCAGCCTGATAATATTGAATTACAGTAATCCAGCCTAGAAGTAACAAATGCGTGGATTATTTTTTCTGCATCTTGTTGTGAAAGGATATGTCTGATTTTAGCAATATTACGAAAGTGAAAAAAGGCAGTCCTTGATATTTGTTTTATGTGGGAGTTAAAGGACATATCCTGATCAAAGATAACTCCCAGATTCCTTACGGTGGTGCTGGTGGCCAGGGTAATGCCATCTAGATTAGATAAATCATTAGATAATGTGTTTCTAAGGTGTTTAGGGCCAAGCACAATAACTTCAGTTTTTTCCGAGTTTAGCAGCAGAAAATTGCAGGTCATCCAGGTCCTTATGTCTTTAAGGCACACTTTGAGTCTAGATAACTGATTGGGTTCATCTGGCTTCATTGATAAATATATTTGGGTATCATCTGCATAACAATGGAAATTTATGGAGTGATTTCGAATAATATTCCCTAAAGGAAGCATATATAAAGTGAATAGTAAAGGTCCCAGAACAGAACCTTGTGGAACTCCGTGTCTAACTTTTACTTTTATGGACGATTCATCATTAACATGAACAAACTGAAATCGATCCGATAAATAAGATTTAAACCAGCATAATGCAATACCTTTAATGCCAGTGAAATGTTCCAGTCTCTGCAACAGGATTTGATGGTCAACAGTGTCAAATGCGGCACTAAGGTCTAACAAGACAAGTACAGAGACAAGTCCTTTGTCTGATGCAGTCAGGAGGTCGTTTGTGACTTTAACCAGTGCTGTCTCTGTGCTATGATGCCTCTAAATCCAGACTGAAAAGTCTCAAATAAGTTATTGTTATCTAGAAAATCACATAACTGATTAGCGACTGCTTTCTCGAGAATCTTAGACAAAAAAGGAAGGTTAGATATGGGTCTATAGTTGGCTAAGACGTCTGAATCGAGAGTAGGCTTCTTAAGGAGGGGTTTAATTACAGCTACTGCGGTACATATCCAGTTATCAAAGACATATTGATTATATTTAGTAAGGAGGTGCTAATTAAGGGTACGACATCCTTAAAGAGTTTAGTTGGGATGGGATCTAAAAGACAATTCGAAGGTTTTGATGACGAAATTATAGAAGTTAGCTCAGGAAGGTCTATCTGAGAGAAACAGTCCAAGTTTAAATCAGGTTTTGTGGCTGTTTCTAGGGAGCTTGATAAATCTGTGCCTGTTGAGATGAGAGACTGTTGAATTTTATCTCTAATTGTTAGAATTTTATCATCAAAAAAGCTCATGAAATCGTTACTACTGAGAGCCCTTGGAATACATGGATCAATAGTGTTATGACTCTTTGTCAGCCTGGCCAAGGTGCTGAAAAGAAACCTAGGGCTGTTTTTATTTTCCTCAATTAATGCGGAGTAATAGGCAGCTCTGGCATTACAGAGGGCCTTCTTATAAGTTTTAAGGTTTTCAAGCCAGACTATGCGATATTCCTCTAATTTAGTGGAACGCCAAATCCTTTCAGATTTACGAGAAAGTTGCTTTAATTTACGGGTTTCAGAGTTATACCATGGAGCTAATCTCTTATGCTTTATTATCTTTCTTTTTAAAGGAGCGATGGAGTTGAGTGTTTGCTGTAGAGTACCTGCAGCAGTGTCAACAAAATTATCAAATTGAGAAGGACTAAAATTATCATAAGAGTCCTCTGCAGTATTGATAGAGGGAATTGAATTCAGCGCTAATGGAACTGTTTCCTTAAATTTAGCTACAGCACTATCAGTAAGACATCTAGTGAAAACATTTTTGTCTAATGGTGTGTAATCTACCAATAAAAATTCAAAAGTTATCAAATGGTGGTCTGATAAAATGGGATTTTGAGGAGAAACTATCAAATGTTCAATTTCTATGCCATAAGTCAGCACAAGATCCAGGGTGTGATTCTGACAGTGAGTGGGTTTATTTACACACTGAGAGAAGCCAACTGAGTCTAATAATGAGATAAAGGCAGTACAGAGACTATCGTTGTCGACGTCCACATGAATATTAAAGTCACCTGCTATAATTACTTTATCAGTACTGAGGACTAAGTTTGATAGAAACTCTGAGAATTCAGATAAGAATTCAGAGTACGGGCCAGGAGGACGGTACACTATAACAAATAGAACTGGCTGTACAGTTTTCCAGGTTGGATGGGAAATACAGAGAACAAGGCATTCAAAAGAGTTATAATTAAATTTAGATTTAGGTCTACAATAACTACACAGTCAAAGTCAATACAGACAATAGACAGCAGTTCAGCAAAATCATCAAAAAAGGTTGCACAGTATTTAGGTGGCCTGTAGATATTTAGAAATACCGCACGAGTGGAGGAACTCAACTGAAGAGCCATAACTGTGATGGAGCCGTTGGGACTGGGCTTAAAGTCATGGGTGGAGGTGGACGCCGAGGGGGGTTTAGGGGAGAGAAAATGGCAGTCGGGCGAGGTGTGAGTTTGGTCCCTGCAGTGACCAGCTCTTTCATCTGGTCAGTGAACTCCAAGAGGGGGGAGGAGGGAGAAAGGGTGATTGGAGAAGAGGGTGATCTGGATGGGATTCGGGGGGGTGAAGGTGGTGAATCCTCGAACGTGGGAGTTGGTGACGGGGGCGAAGACTCTTTGTTGAAAGCACACTTCAGGCGGAGGCAGCTCTCTTTCAAGGTCTCTGACGTGTTTTGTCATATCTTCTTGTCGCTCGACCTTGGCAGAGGGAGCAGATTGGTGATGTAGGAGGTAAAAAAAGTTAGAGATAAACAATTTTATTCCAGGCTTGTTAAGGAAAAGTCCATCCTTAAAAAGATGTCTACGGTCCCACCTCATCATTCATCGAGCTGACTGTGTTGAACAGATCACCAAAGTCTCGTTTCAGCACTTCAGACTGTTGTTTCACAACATCATTTGCCCCTATGTGCAGTATGATGTGTTTCACATTCGGATGTGCAGCCACAATATGCAGGACTCTTTCTGTCATGTCAGAGACACAATCATTAGGAAAGCAGAGTACTTTGGTGTTCTTACTGCACATGCTTCTCAAGTCTTTTATAGCACAGTCACCCAAAATCAGTGTTTCAGGCCCAGTCATTAGCTTTCCCTGTAGCCTTTTACTCTCTGATTTACTCTCCTTCCTTACCCTGCTGTGTGAAGAAGAGTGGTTATCCAGGTCATCCGATGGAGATCCAGGGTCCTGCAGGAGTGGAGCAAATCTGTTCTCTAGCTGTACACTTGGTTGTTGGGGAGATTTGTTGTTATTTCTCCCTTTCACAGCTGTCCACCGCTGTGTCCTACTAAGAACAGGGGTTGAGGAAGCAGTCTGCCTGGATAGTGCAGGCCAACCAGTCGCATCACAAATCTCAGGGCGCTGGGCTCTGCCTGTTACTCGTCCTCCCGTTTTCCCAGGAAATGATTTACTCTTAGGCTTTGCTCCTAGAGAGTTCCAGGGAGGACCACCACTTGTGGATTTATTATCCAGTTCACTGCCCTCCTGTTTCTTGGTAGTCTTGGTGGTGCTAATTAGCCGCGTGTTAGCATGCTCTTGTCCACTGTTTTGAGTCCATGGTAAGGTGGTGTCATTCCCACATAGTCCATTCACTTCCACGTTCACTTCAATCCGGTGAATTTTGTTTTCCAGCACTGCAATCTTCTGCAGAAGTTTGTGGTAGTTGTCTGTGGAGAAAGGAGGCATTTTGCTGTTAATTAGCTTTGGCTAAGTGCTACTGCAGTAGCTACAGGCTTGTCCTGCTGGTAGGCCTCACTCGCGTTGTAGTGAGGAGATTATAAAAATGTTGAAATGTGGCTGAAATAATAGCCTGTTATATCTAAAAAAAAATGTTTTAGTCCCAGTGATTTACAAGTATCTAGGAGCTGCTGCTCATATTTTATTGCAGAGGAAAATTAGAATATAAGCAGAAAAATGTAAGCAGAAGCGAGAGCAAGCAGAAAAGCGTCTGCACTGTATGAAAGCAGGAAGTAAAAAAAGTGAAATAAACTGAAATATACAACAGAATAGATAAAATTTTATTTAATATCATTTGGAGGAACAGATGTCATTATTTAAGAAAAGATATCTTATGCAACATTAAAAGAAATGGTGGTCTGGATGTACTAAGTTTTAAAATGTGAAATGTTTAAACTGTGTTTGATATTGAAATGTCATGTGACAGTTTATAACCAGTGACGGTGAAACTACTTTAAAACTGTAATTTAACAAACTAGTAGCCACTTCACAATGAAAAGTAGTTAAACTACATCCAAACTACATGAAAGGAAATGATCACAATTTGAGTGCGTAATCCTCTATTGTTACAGTGTGGCAGCCGTTAAATGTAAATGGTGATTGAATTGATTTTGTGTTTAAAGTAATTGTTTATTCTGCTTATGATGATCTAGGTTATTGCTGAGAGTGAATGGTATTTTTGTTTCGTTCAGGATTTCTCTTATTTCCTGACAGGTCACCAGCGAGGGGCGTGTCTTGTAACAGGTGGATATATGGGTCATGTGTTGTGCCGCGCGGCATGGAAAAACACCCTAAATGTTTGGTCAGAAGGCGGTGGTTAAAAACAGTTTTTTGACCACGTTATGTATAGTTTTTGTTGTCACAAAAATAATCTTCGTTTGCTTTTGGATGTAGTATTAATTAAGGAAACAATTTGGAAAGAATTTGAGTCATAAAATAAAAGTTATAATTTCTTAAAGTGTGAGAGCGAAATTTTGTAAGACGTGCGTAAAACACACCACCACAACACCACGGCTTTTAACAAGAAAAGCCGACACACACAGAGACACAACTCAACTGACACTGAGTAAGGAGAGGTTTGTTTGAGGGACCAGGGCAGTCCTCACTTAGACAGCCTGAGGATGTGTTATAAGAGGAGAGGGAGCAGTTGTTGAGGTGAAATCAGGAAAATGAGAAATTTCTTGGGAATCGTATTCGATCTCAGACATCTTGGTCACAAACCACAAGTGATTTTAATCAAGTAACAGCTGATTGGGTCATGTAGTTTAGGTAGTTCATTACAAACTATTCTCATGATGTTGTTATGGAACAATGATACAACTCATTGGTCACTGTTGTCATTTAATGACAAAGTAGTTAGTAGCAGCTACTGGGATTAAAATGTAGTTAAACTACCACTCAACTACTGCAGATTGTAGTTAAACTAGTAATAACATGTAGTTAATTACTCCCTAACACTGTTATACCTTGTATTTAATGGTTTCGTGGTGTGACTGGTAGGATTATGTGATGCAGCCCAGTAACAGATTTTCCTCACACAGTCATCATCAGTCCACACTGAGCTGTAGATTCACACAGGAGAGAAACAGTCTGTCTAATGTTTCAACTGTTTCTACATAATGAACATGAACATGATGAGTTTAATGTCATCTCTACATCTACACTGAGACGTCTCATTCTTACAACACTGTTTTTGTGTAAAAGGACTCACAGTCACAGTGTTTCCAGGTAGTTTTCATAGAGACCTTGATCAACAGAGAAACTCTGTGATATAAAATTTATATATTAATGCTGTGATTACAATATAAAATTTTATTTACATAAAGGAGCTCAGATCATTGCAGCCAATCACACCATGAATCGATTATGAGATCATTATTGATTGATCAGTGTTTTAAGCAGCAGGGACAGCAACCTGCTGAGCTGCAGGCAGATTTCCAAAAATATTTAAATATACAAACAGTCAAGACATGTGCTCAACACGATGATATATATAAAGAAACAACAATATAAATAAAGAACAAAAATAATAACCACTGAGTTGGGAGAAATAAACTTCATTAATATAAAATTATGATGAAAAAGTGTTATTCTTCTTTAAAGAGATTAACAGTTTTATTACTTTTTAGTAAGGCATCAAAACTATGAATTAACACATGTGGAAATATGTACTTGTAGTGTAAAATACACCTTTATATTCTAGTTTCTTCAAAGTAGCCACCTTTTGCTCTGATTACTGCTTCGCACACACTCTGCATTCTCTTGATGAGCTTCAAGAGGTAGTCACCTGAAATGGTTTTCACTTCACAGGTGTGCCCTGTCAGGTTTAATAAGTGGGATTTCTTGCCTTATAAATAAGGTTGGGACCATCAGTTGTGTTGTGCCGAAGTCAGGTGGATACACAGCTGATAGTCCTACTGAATAGACTGTTAGAATTTGTATTATGACAAGAAAAAAGCAGCTAAGTAAAGAAAAACGAGTGGCCATCATTACTTTGAGAACTGAAGGTCAGTCAGTCCAAAAATTGGGAAAACTTTGAAAGTGTCCCCAAAAACCATCAAGCGCTACAAAGAAACTGGCTCACATGAGGACCACCCCAGGAAAGGAAGACCAAGAGTCACCTCTGCTGCGGAGGATAAAATCATCCGAGTCACCAGCCTCAGACATCGCAGGTTAACAGCAGCTCAGGTTAGAGACCAGGTCAATGCTGCACAGAGTTCTAGCAGCAGACACATCTCTAGAACAACTGTGAAGAGGAGACTGTGTGAATCAGGCCTTCATGGTAGAATAGCTGCTAGGAAACCACTGCTAAGGACAGGCAACAAGTAGAAGAGACTTGTTTGGGCTAAAGAACACAAGGAATGGACATTAAACCAGTGGAAATCTGTGCTTTGGTCTGATGAGTCCAAATTTGAGATCTTTGGTTCCAACCACCGTGTCTTTGTGCGACGCAGAAAAGGTGAACGGATGGACTCTACATGCCTGGTTCCCACCGTGAAGCATGGAGGAGGAGGTGTGATGGTGTGGGGGTGCTTTGCTGGTGACACTGTTGGGGATTTATTCCAAATTGAGGGCATACTGAACCAGCATGGCTACCACAACATCTTGCAGCGGCATGCTATTCCGTCCGGTTTGCGTTTAGTTGGACCATCATTTATTTTTCAACAGGACAATGACCCCAAACACCTCCAGGCTGTGTGAGGGCTATTTGACCAAGAAGGAGAGTGATGGGGTGCTGCGCCAGATGACCTGGCCTCCACAGTCACCGGACCTGAACCCAATCGAGATGGTTTGGGGTATATATATATATATATATATATATATATATATATATACACACACATACACATATACACATTTTATTTGGAGGCGCCTTTCATGACACAAGGTCACCTTACAAGAGATAAAATCAACAGTAGCATCAAATAAATGAAAAATAAATAAAAGAAAGAAAACACACGTCAGTATATACAAAAAAGAAAGAGAGCAAACAGGTGAGATGAAGTCTGATTATAGTGAGTATGCAAGTTTGAACAGGTGAGTTTTGAGGTGAGTTTTAAATGAGGTGATAGAGTCTGACTGTCTTATGTGTGTGTGTGTGGGGGGAGAGTTGCAGAGCCTGGGTGCTGAGCAGCTGAAGGCTCGGGCACCCATGGTACTGAGGCCAGATGTGGGAGTGGATAAGAGTCCGGTAGAGGATGAACGGAGGGTGCGAGAGGGAGTGTATTCCTGGAGGAGGTCACGGAGGTTGGAGCTGAGTTATGGAGAGCTTTATAGGTGAGTAGGAGGTTTTTGTATTGGATGCGTTGTTGAACAGGGAGCCAGTGTAGGTGGATGAGGACAGGGGTGATGTGGTCGGATGATTTAGTGCGGGTGATGATCCGGGCAGCCGAGTTTTGAATCATTTGCAGTTTGTTAATGAGTTTGTTAGGAAGTCCAGTGAGAAGTGCGTTGCAGTAATCAGTGCAGTGGTGGGTTTCGAGGAGATGTAGACCTGTGTGTCGTCGGCGTAGCAGTGGAAATGGATCCCATGGTGACGGAGGAGAGTGCCAAGGGGAAGGAGGTAGATGATGAAGAGTAGTGGACCCAGGACTGACCCCTGGGGAACACCCAGTGAAACACCTGCAGTCCCAGACTTATGATTCCTTAGTTGAATGAATTGTTGACAGTCAGTGAGGTATGATGTTATCCAGGAGAGTGCAGTACCAGTGATCCCAATGCCAGCCAGGCGGTTTAGAAGTAGTGGATGGGAGATGGTGTCGAATGCTGCACTGAGGTCGAGGAGGATGAGAATGGTAAGTAGTCCTGAGTCAGCTGCACGGAGGAGGTCATTGGTGATTTTTACCAGGGCTGTTTCAGTGCTGTGATGTGGACGAAAGCCGGATTGGAAAGGTTCATGGAGGTTGTTTGCGTCAAGGTGGGACTGTAGTTGTGCGGCGACCACCCTTTCAAGTATTTTGGAGATGAAGGGGAGGTTGGAAATGGGCCGGTAGTGGTTGAGGTCAGATGGGTCAGCACCAGGTTTTTTCAGGATTGGTGTGATAGCAGCCAGTTTGAGAGTGGGAGGTACAATACCAGTGGTGAGGGAGGAGTTAATTATGTTGGTGATCATGGGGCAGATGGATGGTAGACAGGCTCTGACAAGGGAGGTGGGGAGAGGATCGAGCTGACAGGAGGTGGGTTTGGCTTTACGGATGAGTTCAGAGACGGTGTGTTCTGAGACTGGGGTGAAGTTGGAGAGAGAGCAGATGAGAGGCTGGGTAGTGGTGGTCAGCCAGGGTGGATGGTTGAAGGAGGTGCATGATGAGGCCAGTTGTTGGTGAATGGTGTTGATTTTAGAGCTGAAGAAGTCCAGGAAGGCAGTACACTGATCGGTGGAGATGTCTGGAGGGAGGGATTTAGGAGGCTGAAGTAAATGGCTGACTGTTGAGAAGAGGACTCTGTTGTTACCTGTACCAGTGTTGATGAGGTTGGAATAATATGAGGACTTGGCAGTGGTGAGGGCGTTCTTGTAGTGATGAAGGTGGTCCAGGTACATTTGGCTGTGTACAGTGAGTCCAGTCTTTTTGTGAAGTCGCTCCAATCGACGTCCAGTGGCTTTGAGCTGGCGGAGTGCAGGGGTGAACCAGGGTGCAGTGTGGGTGAACGAGACTGAGCAAGTTTTCAGGGGAGCCAGGGTGGTGAGGGAGGAAGAAAGAAAGACAGTTATTATAACTAGAAAATTCCTGCAGCAGAACAGTTGAGAGTGACACGGGCCGGTGCCGGTGGGTCATGTGTGAAGGAGCCCCAGCAGCTGATGGGGAACACTTATCAGGAGGAGCTGATGGTATTTGTGTCATTGATGCTCTGTTATGATTTCAGTGGTATGGGCGTTAATTATTAGTGCTGATCAATAATTACACTTAGTGTGTTTGAAACATGAAAATATATATAAACATATATATAATTCTAACAATACTATATATTACATTGACTTTTAAGTCATGATGTGGAGTCACAACATGTACATAATAAATATAATTTATGGGTTTTCTACATCATCAGGAGCACATCTGTACATTATGAATACATTTCTTAATACATTTCAAATATTGAAACAGAACACACCTTAGACCAACAGTTGTTTTTCATGTGTTTATTTATATGACAATCTGCCCTTTCACCCTCAAATGTGATTAGAGAAACTGCCCCATAAAAACCTTTTACATGGACAAAATGAAAGAAACTTTAGGAGGAGCAGCAGAAGTGGGATGTCTCTTATGGGACAGACAG
Organism: Euthynnus affinis; assembly: GCA_029490765.1. NCBI lineage: Eukaryota > Metazoa > Chordata > Actinopteri > Scombriformes > Scombridae > Euthynnus > Euthynnus affinis. The sequence continues at coordinate 28,268,567 of CM055855.1, forward strand.
ACAGAGGGAAATTTGGCTGCAGGGTGATCGTCTTGCATGTTCTCTGAAAATACACAAAAACAAAGAAATCTGTAAGACAGACAACATTATGGTAGCATGAATTAACTCAAATTAAACTCATCCTCATGGATACATTTATAAATGCTCCTTACTTGTCTATATATTACATGTCTATATCTATCTATCTATCTATCTATCTATCTATCTATCTATCTATCTATCTATCTATCTATAGATAGATAGATAGATAGATAGATAGATAGATAGATAGATATATATATATATATATATATATATATATATATATATATATATATAGATAGATAGATAGATAGATAGATAGATAGATAGATAGATAGATAGATAGATAGATAGATAGATAGATAGATAGATACATATCTCTCTCTCTCTCTCTCTCTCTCTATATATATATATATATATATATGTATGTATGTATAAACTTGCTGGTTGAATATATATATATATATATATATATATATATATATATATATATATATATATATATATATATATATATATATTCAACCAGCAAGTTTTTTCTTGATGTGAAATGACACAGGCATCTATCAGAAGATAATAAGAGGATGTAAAAAAGGCATCGTGTGGAAATAAATATTTCTCAGCTTTTATTTTCCAGTCAAAATAATATGCTTGAATAAAAGTAACTTTAAGACAAAATTCGCGCAAGGGGTATGAATCATTTCAGGCTTGACTGTATGTATATAGTCCAATAGATAGTAGAATATAGATATGAAGCAATATATACGTAGTTCTCCGGGTGTGTAATTTTAAGTCGGGTGTTTATATGAACAGTAAAAGAAGGTTTTTTTCTCATAGCGGACTTTTATTTGTAATAAAATAATCTGAATACTTCTTCAACCAACAGCATTACGTTACTACACTAACAGTATTTACAGCACGAAAGTCAGTTTTAATCTGTGATATCATCTACCTGTTTGGTCAGTGAGCCTCACTGCCGTTCAAATACACCAGACTCCTTTGACAGAAAGACTAAATTTACTTAGCAGAGCACAGATCTACCACACAGTCTCTTTTTTGGCATTAATGTGAGGTACTTTGCTTCACGAAGGGATCTGATAACTTCTTCAACCGCTGAAACTCACCCAGTCACACACACAGACTGAGCAGCTAGCTGCGCTACAGCAGCACCTCCCGTTATCTTACCATCTTAAATGTGTGTTTTTTTAAAAGGAGTCTGGCGCTGCTATATAGCGCGGCTATTTTCGGTTAACGTAAACAAAACGGACCTTACTTTTCAACAGAGACGGTCTATCTCAATACAAATCATATTAATGATGTCCTCAAACACTTTTCACATCACTCTGAACGTGACAGAAGCAAACTCAGCACTTTAATGGACGTTGACAGCACACTGAGTCACAGTTTAGCTATATGTATAGTGTTCTTGCTCAGCACCGACTGTATACTTTTTGTACATATTAATAATTTATTCCCAAAAATATGAGAGAATAATGTCTAGATTCAAGAATAATGTAGGCTAATGCTACTAGGATAACAAAGTTGAAGAGAAAAATATTCACTTACCTCAATCAGATGACTGTTGACTTTGTGGTTGGTGCAGCTCCCTCTGATTCAGGCAGATTAGCTAGCACACAGCTCCGTGCACATAGCTTCGCACACACCGGGACACTCACACGCACGCCCGCAGGCACGGACACACGCAACCCCACACACATACACAGAGATTTACTCTGCTCCCCATGGCAACCCGTGCATGTGTGCGTCCTCGTACGCGTGCGTGTGTGTTGGTGTGTAAATTTGTCAAAGTAGCTAAAAATGTTAGCTCCGTGAGCCTGTCAAAAAAGGCATTTTTGTGAAGGAACCGTAAATCCTATCAGAAATCTGAGCAGACCAGGACCACCACAAGATCTTTCTGCACAATATTGGTGACCTTCAAGTCCCTAGACTCAAAAATGTTGACAGGAGAGCGAGAGAAAAAAGGATGTCGGTTCAACTCTTCTCCTGAAATCTCCTCCTTAATTAATATGGGAGTCTATGGGACAGTTGGCCGGTAAACCCTTCACAAAAGGGTGAGATAGGCGGATTTTTGTTATTTTGAAAAAATAAAATATAAATGCACCTCCTCTGTGAATCATCTTTTACAGTTCAGAGTTGGAATCATTTCGGAGATATTTTAATGGTTAAAGTTAAAGAAATTAAAATCACACAAATCACAGACTGTTAACATGTAAAAACATTAATACATGATATATAAATAGAATTAACTCCATCAGTGACAGAGTGTCAGAGAGGAGTTACAGGAAGCCATTTTGTTGAGATCAGAACAACACGTGGCAGCAGGATGTGTAATGGCTGAATGTGTTTGTGACTCCCCCCTCTTCCTCTTTCTTTGGGTGTTTGAACTATTTTACTTCTGTTTTCTTCACCGCCATGTCGCAGACATTATTCTCCGTACGGTAAGGTGATAAGTGACAGTTTTCAGTGTTTAATGACTCCTCTCTGCTCTCACTGTTAGTTTAATGAGAAGTTAAGAAGCAGAAATGAGCCGCTCGGTTGTTGAAAGTGTTTGTGTGTTTGTCTTCAGATCAGATCTGTTAACAGTTTGTGTTCAGGATCAATAACTGATCCAACAGCAGCAGAGATGATGGTGACATATAGTAATGTGTGAATGTGTTGGTTTTCAGTGTTAATGATGATCCATCAACAACTTTTTATGTTTTCATGTTTTATATTGTTGCAGATGTGTTTCTCTGTGCTGAAGTCAGTCTGAAGTTGGTTATCTGACTCCTTTCACCACCAGAGGGAGATTTTAGCGAGCGTCAATAACTGACTTGTCATCAAACAACAGGTAGAAAATTATTATTGAAAACAGTCTAAGGTTTTAATTCTATTAGTTGTTAATATTATTATTAATTCCTGTAACGGATTATCCACAGGATCAGGCTCAGTGTCGATATTAGTATTTAAGATGAATGCCTGAAATTTGATCATTTGGCTTAAAATGAATGTTTAATGATACATATACAAAAGTCTTAAAAAAAAGTGTGAAATATGATCATAAATTCTTACCGTTAACCAGCACTCATTACCTTTCCCAAACTTAAACAGCTTCTTGATAACATTTAGATTGTGTGTGATTTCTTAGTAAAGCAAACTTAGCTCCCAGAAATTGTGTTTGAATGTAAAAAGCAAACATGACAAAGATCAAAGTTTATATAGAAACCAAATTAGTTGCATCATGCTGACGTCATTATATGTACAATTCATGGTAGAACTTGATACATAATCAAGATAAAACACATTATCAGTGTCTGAAATAATCACAAAAACAGACACATAATCCCACACATCTATACAAAAATATAAATATATAGAAATATGATGAAAAATTATTTACAACAAATATATTTAAAAGTATATATTTGTTCTTAAATCTAGATTCCTTAGAAGAGAGATACAGAGAGACTGTAGAAAATAATATCATACACCACCATCAACAACAACAAAGTGATGCTTGAGTTTTGACTTCAGACTGTTTTCTTCTCCGCAGACGTTGGAAGTAGGTGAAGTTGTTCCTGAAATCCTGCACAGCAGAGACCAGACTCTCCTGATCCCAGCTGTGCGTCTGTAGAGAACAACTGGACCATGGATCCTCCTCCTTCCAAAACACATGGAGAGTAAGTCAAGAGAATATCACTGTATTGTTTAGGCTTTTGAACATTTGCTGATGAGGAGACGCTGAAGCAGCAGACAGTATGAGGAGACCAGAAGCAGATTCTGTGTTCACAGAAGGAGCAAGAGGAGAACATGTCTCCATGTCTCTGATGGAGGTCACTGAGTTAAAAACAAGGAGTTGATGAGATAGTCTGAGATGCTGCGTGCGTGTGTGTGTGTTTGCGCGCGTGCCAACATTTTTTGAATTACACAGGACTCTTTTGGCGGACTGAAAACCCGCCAACTCGTCTTGCTTGCAACCTCGGGTTTTCAAGAATGAAGATGTCATTTCAATGTAGTCTGTCTGGTTCATTGAGCCATCCACTGTCTGTCAAGAAGACGAAGTAACGCGGAAAAAAGGTGGCGTTCTCTTAATACATCCATGGCGTTGTAGGGGGCGGGGTCGGGGGGTTCATTTTGTGGGACGTGACTACGCATGACGTCACTGGGAATTCCCTTTGACACGTTTAGGATTTCTTTCTTGTTTCAGTCCCTTCTCATGAGGTTAGACAACAATGGCCAGAAAATTTGAGTTCGTCATTTCTTTCTCTCATTTTATTCTTCACAGCAATGGCAGGCGGTTACTTAAAAACCGGCCATAATGCGCCAATCATCAGATGTCAGTGGAGATACAAGATATACAGCAATTATAAATCAATCCATTAATTAAAATGAGTACCGTCACGTTGAAAAAGGACAAATCCAGGTTTGTTAAGAAAAATGCGTAAGCCTGTCACCAATATATATGTATGTTAAAGTAGAGAAAGGTTGTTCGAATTAAAATAGCTAATAGCATTGTAGGAAAGCAAAGATATGCTGATTAGAAACGTATTTGTGATACGTTACAAACAAACGTAATCGCGGACAAAATACGTTTTCTGAGAAACGTAATTGAGAATGCAGTTTAGTTGTGTGTGAAGGTAATTTTGAGGAGACAGGGTTGGCAAAGTACCATATTCAGCTACGGACAGTTCACAGACAGAATTAAGGTTTATTCCTCATCAGAAGATCATACACACACACAGCAACCAGAAACATTAATGAGTAACTGATCAGACTGTAGGCAGTGATTTACAAACAGGCTTTCATTGATAACTACACTGTAAACTCCACACTACAGAGATGTCCTCTTGTTTCTGTCACAGATCTGTGACAGAAACAAGAAATAACTTAACTCACTAAATAATGTAATCAATTCATTCACCCTGTAACTGGTGAGACAGGAAATTGAGAGATGGTAGTGAACTACATAACTAATCATCCAGCAGCAGCATCACACCAAGTTTAAAACAATGAACACATAAAGCATCTGAAATTCACAGTGAACCAGTCATAATATGAATATAATTCAGACCAAAGTGATCCTGCACTGGCTGCCCGTCCATTTTAGGATTCATTTAAAAATGTTTTTATTTGCTTTTAAATGAATGAATGGCCGAGCCCCACCTCACCTCTCTGCTGCTCCTAAAGGTGAAGATTTAAGCTCAGAGGTGAACGAGCATTTGCTGTTGCAGCTGCAAACTGTGGAACGGATTGCGGCTGCAACATTAGACAGGCCTCCTCGTTGTCTCATTATAAATCTCTTCTTAAAACCCTCCTCTTCTCTCTGACCTTTGACACCATGTAGCGTGTTGCATCCTGTGTGAGCAGTACATTTTACTTATTTTATTTTAATTGATTTTATCTTATTTTATCACTTTTATCCTATTCTGTCCATCTTTGTTTTATTGTTGTCGTGGGTTCACTTTTGAACTGGGACAAATGATGGCGCAGACGACAAAAACTTCAGTGTGGTGAGTTTTTTTTATTCACACTAAGTTCCAGAAAAGAGTGACAAAAGTGACAAAGTGGCAAAAAATATTTACAGTGCAGAGTGATCAAAAACAAGCAAAAGGAAAAAAGGAGAAAAATGTTTACAAGGCTCAAACTGACAGCTCAATACCTTCAATGTACTCGCAATGACCAGCTCTCTCTCATCCAAACAACTCTCTTCAACAACCCACTCCAATAAGCAGAGCTTCCCTTTATATACCCTTTGCTCCTCCCCCGGGCAAACCAATTATCCCATTAGGGTACAAAGGATCAATTTTTAAGATCACAACCTCCAAAAAATGGCAATGAATGACATTCTTCACATTGTGTCAAATGGCACTAATCGCCCTCCATATGGCTATGGCCAGATACCCCCAAACAACAATAAATCACACAATAGCAGTCAATTTACATCTTGACGGTTGCGTCCATGGTCACATGATCCTCTTTGATGTGCCCCCGAGCACTATTTAGGAGGTGACCCGGAAGTGCAGCAGCACGTAAATGTGTTTGTATGTGAATGGGTACATCTCAAGTCTCTTAAGTCATGTCTCCTCGCCCGAACCGGAAGTTGTTCCTGACACGCCATTTTGACAGGCGTCGCAAGTCTCTTATTCTGCTCCGAGGAGCGAGGATCGAGGAAGGATCTCTGAGGAGCGATGAGCGAGGAGACATGAGAGCGGACTTTCCGGAAGTCTTTTACCGGCTGACACGCCCCCTTATTGGATATCAGTTATTGTGATTGGACGCTGCAGCTGATCAAACTGATTTGATCCATCACTGCAGTTTCATACCGAAGTGGAGACAGATAACAGACTGAATTTAAGTGTTTCACTCCCAAGTTTCATGTATTACTTGCTTTCTGCTTTCATCACATAGTTAAGAATCTGTTAATTGTCGGTCTGATCAACAAAAGAACCAAAAACAACTTCATTTATTAGAGATATTTTTCCCTCTGGCTGACAGACAGACTCTTCCTGACTTTAATTTGATCCATAATAACAGTTAAACACATCTATATTTTACATCATTTATCGTTATTTCCATCAGGTCAGTGTTGGGTTTGATATGAGTCACATCATTTCAACTTTCCCTGAAACATATTTGGCAGATCACACCCTTATTATATTCTGGGTTATTGAATTATTAATTCACTATCAGGATTATCAAAAGATACAGATAATCAATAAATAGTATAAACGCATTCTGCCAGTAGAAATGTTTCCTGATCCTCTGAGCAGGACTCAGTATAAATGCAGAATGCAGGTTGTTATTCAGGTGTTTGTTAAACAGGCTGCAGAGAGGAAACAGCTGCTCTAGCGGTGATAACTGTGAACCTTCATTAGTATTAACACAGTCCACAGTGCAGACATAAATCCATCAAAAGTTTCTACAGATGTTAAAGCCGACTGACAGCTGATCCAGCTGTGATCAGCTGTCAGTCGTCATCAGAAACGGACGTCGCTTCACATGACGCTTCGGAGGAAAGCACGTCTCATGTCAAATCTCCTCGTTTCCTCTCCTCGCTTGGTTTCCTTGCGTCTCTTCTCGCATCCTCGGTGGGCGGGACTAAGACGCAAGGAAAGGACGCAAGTGAGGGAAACGTGGATGCAATTTAAGAGACATGAGAAGTACCCTCTGTGTGTGTGTGTCGCGTCAGCGCTGAGTGTGCACCCTTAAACGCCTAGCGGGAAGAAAAGAGTCCGGGGCAGTGGGGAACAGTTTGTGGAAGTGCAGGACACTTGTGTGTGAACCCCCAGGCTCAGGTTTCTTGGGGTCTTGCAAACATGTGGTAAACTGTGGCCCACATGCTGTCCCAACATTGCCCTCTTTTTGGGACAGGATGTGTCTGATTTTAACGATATTACGTAAGTGGAAAAAAGGCAGTCCTTGAAATATGTTTTATGTGGGAGTTAAAGGACATATCTTGACCAAAGATAACTCCCAGATTCCTTACCCTGGTGCTGGAGGCAAAGCAATGCCATATATTGTATAACATCAACGTAACTTACACATTAACAGCTAGCCTGCTAGCTTACATTAGCTACCAGCTAACATTATGAGATAAGCACAGGCAGCTAAACGCTGTACAATCTAAGAATTAAATGTCCAGTGTGTAATATATGGGGTATTTAGCGGCCTCTAGATTGAAGCACTCCGCGGCTCCCCCCTCCCCTCCCTCAGACTACGGTGGCCTTCACGGACAAGAGGCTATTTGCTGAAGAAGACAGCTCTGAGCATTTCTAACAAGTCAAGGGAAGCGGTGAAGATGTATTTAGTTATTTAGTCTATAATACCAGAGGATATAGGTCGCAAGTAAGATAGCAATTATGAGTGCTTTACAAGCTTTACAAGCTAACATTAGCTACGTAATGCTAAACAAATTTTACGGTTATTTTATTCTAATGTTAGGCATATTGATAGCGAGATAACGTTAGCATTGGCAGGATAACGTTGCAAATTGTGTTATCCGTTTGCAGAGTAAAGTACCGGAGAATAGAGAGAGAGAGAGAGAGGGGAAGAGGGCGAGCTAACTGTGCTGCTTAGCGGTGCTGCTGCAGGCAGGCTTAGGCTAGAGAGGAGAGCAAACACCGGGACTGAGACAGCAATGGAAGAAGCTGGAAACCCTCCGAAGGGAAACGACTGAGGTTTGTGACGTTATTTATACAATTATTTTTATTAAATTACTACTCGTTCTATACGATATTATATTTAAAATACCAACACAGTGGTATTTACATAGCAGCTTTCTGCTTTACATTACTGTAGTCTGTATAGTGTGATGTGTTATAGCAGTGTAATGTGAGTCAGTAGCCTCTTTTACAGCCTGTTCAAAGCGGGAATACTGCGCCTGTAATCCGCCTCGCTGTTCTGTTTAGTCCGTATTCAGACCACATCAGGCGGTGCAGGGTTAGGAGGCGTGTGTGTGTGTTTGTGCTTTAGAAGCTAACAGCTGTAAAACAATTAGAAAATAACGTTCATTTATCTGATTCACCGGCTTCTTCACTAACAGCTGAGCCTCTAGCTCACTCAGCTGTTCTCTCGTCTTTTTATTATGAGTCAGGAATAAAGTCTAACTTCACTTTTTATGTTATCAAACAAAGAAAAATGTCCTCCCCTCGGATTTACAGCTATAATGCCTGTTCTCTGTATAAAAGAGGCTACTGAAAACATTAGCAACACTAACCTTACTGAATGACTATATAAATAAGATATAGTTCACTAATGAGCAGCAGCATTTTGACTTTTTTTTATATATGAATCATGTTGTTGTAGACTTGTTTGGGAACACTGGACAGCCTACAATCCATATTCTGCACTACCATCACCATATTTCCAACATGTCATGAAACTTATAACTTACTAAGCCTTATCTGTGTTTTTCCTGTTTTTATTTATTTCAGACTTCTTGAAGAGATGATCTTGGAGGAGAACAGCAGCTCACCAGTGAACTGCTTCAGAGGCAGCCAAGGTTCATTTGTTCAATTTAAATGTGCAAGTTTACCAAATAAAAGATATTAATCAGATGTGCTGTAATAATTGCTTTGATATACAATGACAGTACTTCCCTACAGTGTCAGTATATTGTCATTACCACTTCCACTATTGATTTATATTTTCATTATTTATATATTATTCAGCAACATGAAACAGTAGTGAACTTTGAATACCACTGATCCTCAGAACAGGACATTGTAGAACATGTTATGGATTCATTTTCATCACTTCAGGTTATGTAAACTGCAATTTACTAGTTTGAACAACAAAATAAAAATATGAAAAACAACACTAAGAATAACATTTATGATAAAATATCTTTTATTTAACAAACATTTTTGGACATCTTTTTCAATCTTTTACTGTTCAAACAAACATTTTTACAGTTTATTCTGTTTTCTTCAGAGTTGACTGATAAAGACAGAATAAGCTGTCAAATCATTTGTCTGTTCAGCTAAAAGCAGTCAATTTGCTGCACATATAATAGCAGACAAGGGTCAAACTGAAACCACACTTAAGGTATTCAGTTTACTGCTCTGGATGAAGATGCTCTCATAGCAGGAACGACACCCATCATTCACTGACACTGCTGTTCCTCATCTGCTCCAGGAGCTGTGTAGAGCAGCAGCTGCAGGGACACAAAGAGTTCATTTACTATTTCATACATTTTATACAGTTGAACGTGAAAATAATGCTATTTAACCAAGAGTAGGACTTACAGGTAAGTTAATATGCTACATAGGAAAACAGATGTGTATCACTTACCCAGACTTCTCCTGACTTGGTCTGCAATACTTCTGATATGACGGGTGTGAATGTCCCAGACATGGTGAATAATGCCGAACCATAGTGCCTGAGAAAAATGAAAAAGAAAAAAAAGCACATGAATGAACTTACTATTATAATCTAATAATATCTATCTAATGTGTTTATCAGAAACTGCTGATTTTCATCCCAACAACAGACTAGATCAGATTATTTCATTAACACACTTTCAGTCAGAGACAAGTAGCTATTCAGTTAAATCAACTTCTGTTGTCTTTGGTTGTAATGAAAACTTCTGTACTTGCAGCCATTAATGGCACATGGTGAAATATTCCTAACATATTATGAAGAGAAAGGCAACACTGTGTATCGATGCTGCAGGAGCTCTCTCATAGCTGCAGAAACAGCAGTAACATCAAGAAAATAGTAACGTCACACAGTCACATAACCTGTAATACATTATGCTACGTCCTAAAATACTTCTGACTGATAAATGTAAAATTAAAGCTGTGGTAGCGATTAACGTTACATGTTCTCCAACATTGAAACGTGGGAAACGTTACTTGTTTTGAACTATAAGCTAACTTTACACTGTGTGTACATGTGCTACTAAATGACAGATTAGCAGCAAACAATGAAGTTATGGAGCACTGAAAAATATTCACAGACTGTGTTAACTGCGTGATGAGCAGACTTCTCCTCAGTTTATCTTTCTCACTAACTCATTACTCTGACTGTCTTTAGCTCATCACCAGCGCTAAATACCTTAGTTATCGATCTGTTGTCTTTACTGCCACAGAAAATGAATAAATCTTTAGGTTATTAGCACCACGTCACCTCCCTGTTGTCTCTTATTAGACCAGCAGCTCTGAGAGAGACTCAAACTGAAGCTACAATCTGCTAATATGGCTAATATTTCACGCTACGTAACATTAGAGGTGTTTCTATCCAGGGAAACGTATCTACTGCTAATACATATTGTACATCATCTAAGTTATAAAACATTACCAGCGGAGTGAAATAAATCTACATTACACTCTCACCTGTCCAGCAGAAAACAGGAAACTTCAGCATCAGTCTGCAAACATTTCTCTCATAACAGATTTCCATCGGGGTTTATCCTCTTCATGTAGTTGCTAGTCCGTTTAGCTTCTTCTGTTTTCGTTTCAGTGACGATGGCAATTTTCTAAATAAGTATCATCCTTCATTTATCAGGTTTTGGTTCCGAATCTTCTCACGATACAAAATGTTTGGTCTGTTCTTCTTTTTTCCCGTTTTGTTCGTAAAGCCGGTGCATTTCCGGTTGTCTCCCACTGAATCTAAAACGCGTTTGTGTTAGTTTTTTCCGTTCAGCGCTACTGTAGAGACCAACATGTCAGCTCCCACGGAGGGCGACCCGCTCCTATGTAGATATAAATGCCTTTTTTCTAAGGTAACAAAAGCGTCACAATTATTATTTTCAGATGATTAGACACTAATTTAAATGTACTTTTAAATGATCTATTCAATTTTTACCAAGTCTGTTCTTTTAGATGTTTCTAAATATTACACACTGGACCTTTAATACACGTTGTGTTTACAGTTCAGTCACAGGCTCTGGGAAGTGGTCAAACATTATTCTCTCTGGCAGTTAGTATTCATGAGACTGCTTATGACAGCTGTCTGTGACAATTTTAACTCATCTGGCACTTTGATATTTTCCCTTTCTGCAGTCTTAAGACACTTTAGACTAGTTTTCACTCGTCATGAATTTATTTTCTTCGTGGCAGAAAAACACGTTACACGATCCTTCAGCAACTGCTGCAGGTTAAACTGGACTAAGGAAACAGTTAGGGTAATCTGAGTCTCTGTCCTCACAGTCAAAACCAGAACTCACATTTAGACTAAAATCTCCAAATGTGGCCGTTTGACTTTATTTTATTCATATTCTATAATCACAGATGATACAGCTGCAGTATTTATACTCCACTGTACTATTATTAATTTATGAAACCAGACAGAACTGTAGGCATGTATATGATTAGAAATGATTTAATTTGTCAGTTTGATGAGAAAAAAACATGTTGATTGAATCTTTACTTTTTCTACAGGACTGACATCATCTCCAGAAGTTCTCTGATCTCTTCAGGATCTCCTGATGTCTACCAGCTGATACCAAAGGAAGAGAAGTTTGGAACTCTGACAAGAAAAACTGTTGGTGAGAAAAACCTGAACAAGGAAAACAAAACCATCTTAGTTGTAGGTGAAACAGGAACAGGAAAATCTACTCTGATCAACGCTCTGGTCAACTACGCCATGGGAGTGAAGTTTGAGGACAACATCTGGTTTGAGATCGTAGAAGAAGAGAAGAAGAGAAGAAGTCAGACAGAGAGTCAGACATCAGATGTGATGGTGTACCAGATCTTTGGTTTTGAAGATAAAACTCTGCCCTTCTCTCTGACCATCATCGATACTCCTGGATACGGAGACACCAGAGGGAGTGAACATGATGACATCATCAGTCAAAGATTATTTGACCTGTTCAGTTCAGATGAAGGAGTTCATGAACTTGATGCAGTGGGTTTGGTGATGAAGGGGAGTGACAATCAACTGAGTGACCGACAGAAGTACATCTTTGATTCAGTGACGTCGCTGTTTGGAAAAGACATGGAGAAAAACATTGTTGCTCTCATCACACACTCTAATGGAATAACACCTGAAAATGCTCTGGAAGCTCTTAAAGCTGCAAACATTAAATGTGCCAAAAATGAGAAGAATCAGCCCGTTCACTTCCTGTTTAATAACCGCCAGACCACACAGAGAACAGAAGAAACAAAGCTTCATTTAGAGAACGCATGGAAGGTAACAGAGAGAGGAATGAATCGATTCACAGACTTTGTGGAAAAATCTAAACCTAAACTGCTGAAAACAACAGGTGAAGTGTTGAACTCACGTATCAGAATAACAGCCTGCATCCAAAACCTGAAAGAAAGAATCCAGCTGATTGAACTAAAACAGAACGAGATCAAACAGACTGAAGAAGCTCTGAAGAAACATGAAGAAGAGAAGAAGAAGAATGAAGAGTTCACTGTAGAAGTTGATGAAGTCTACAAAGAAAAAGAAGACATCAGAGGTGGGAGGTGGGGGTTGTTTTTTTATGAAGGAGCTGTCACCTGTAAGATCTGTGAAGAGAACTGTCACTATCCTGGATGCACAATGGCCTGGAGTCCTGCACGCTGTGAGGTCATGAAAGGAGGTCACTGTATTGTTTGTACCAATAAGTGTCCTGCAAAAGATCATGTGAAAGAAAACTGGAGATATGTGATCAAGATCAGGAAAGTTAAGAAGACAGTACAACATGTGAAAGAGAATTATGAAGAAAATAAAACAGAAAGTGAGCAGAAGAAGAGTCTTCTGGAAAATCTTCAAGCAGAGATGGAAGAACTGAAAGTAAAGAAGATTCAGCTGCTTTCAGAGGTCTACCATCATGTGGAGCAACTACAGCGGATCGCTCTGAATGATAATTCACTGTCAGTTCATGTCCACTTGGACTTCCTGATTGAGAAGATGAAGGAGATTGAAGACACAGAGAAGGTCAAGAAGCTGAAGGAGATGAAGAGTCGAGAGGATGACGGAACAAGAGCAGCAATGCGCTACATGTTTGGTAAACTAAAGATGAAGTGATGTAGATGAACAACATCAGTCAGCTGTGTAGACAACAAGCTCTACACTGTTCATATAAATGTTTAAACTGTATAAAAGTTATTTCATTTTAGTGTCACTTTGAACATTGTCATTTTTTTTCAGAGACACACAATTGTCTTTTACATTTTAAAATGTGTGATTGTGTGAAACAGCCTCCTCTGTGATATATAACTGTTCTTTTAGTTTAATGTTTAATTATCATGTGTTGATCCACTTCAGTGAAAGTAGAGTCAGAGTTTATTTTATAGGAACAGCAGCTGTTGCTTTTCTTCTTATCAATACTTCCTGTCATAGTTGAGCCTCTTTTCAGCTTCATCAGATCAAAACACTTCATCAGTGTGTTCAGCTGCTCTTCAGTAACCAGTTTACAGCCGACTCTCTGCAGTCAGCTGATTTCTGTCATGTAAACCACAAACCTGCTTTCTGTAATCAGAGTGGAGGATTAGAGAAACCTGAAGTTCCTCCATCCTCACTTAAACTGGAAGTCGTTCTGCTCCGCCAGCTTGCAGGTCGTCCCAAAGCTCTTATTCTGCTCTGAAGAGCCATGAGCGGAAATAATAAGACGTAAGAGTCCTCAGGGAGGTGTTTTACCTCCTCATCAGAAAACTGATCAATAAGCTTGTTTGAGATGAACTGCTCCTTTCTTGGAAAGTGGAGGGATCAGGCAGCAGCTTCAGCAGGAAGTGACAAAAAGCTGCAGTCAAGTCAGACAGTTTCCAGCAGCCTTCAAAGAATCTACAGGAAGTCACAGAAATATTTACTTCCTGTTAGATCTGATCCTGATTTAATAAAATGTCTTGAAGCTTTTATCTTCTATCTTTTAATTTTATTTCTTTTTTGTTTATTTACTTTAACTGAATGAATAGTTGAGTATTTGTATGTAAAGGTGTGTTTGTTACCTACATGTGAATGTGCCTGTATACATACCAAATTTTTAAATATTCTATAAAAAATAATATTTTGTAATGCACAACAAACAAAATAAAACACAAATCAGACCTAAAAAGCAGAATTAGACATTATATCATTTATCTGTCAAATATTCAGACTGTCAGATTTCACATCTGTACAGATGAAAATCTTCATACTTGTAACCAAAAGTTTGATGTTATTTCAGTTCATAATGTTGACAAGAATTAAATAATGATGTAATGATCATATGTTTTCTGTCTCTTTGGATGATAAAAGTTGTCAGAAGATCAAATAAAATCACATTTTAATCAACCTAAAAATTAAGAGTTTCTGTAAAACTTCATGTTGTTGATCAAACACCTGAGCCAATCAGCTCTTTGATCAGGTGACATCCAGGCGTCTCCCATCATGCCCTCAGTGGAGAAAAGCTGCAGCTGCATTGATCTTGTGAGATAATCATTGTGTGTTGGACACAAATTATAAGAATAATTAGATATGTCCTTATCATTGGAATACCTACTGAAATAAACAACAACAACAACAAATAGATTTGGAGGAACGAATGTCATCATGTATAAAATATATCTTATGCAACATAAAAAGAAATGGTGATCTGGGGGTACTATGTTTTGTAACATTAAATAATACTTTTCAAACTAATAAGCATGTAGAAATTAATTGGTAGAAAGTTTGATTAGTTGGAGACAAAAATTTTCATAGTAATAGTTTACTTTTGTATTGATTATCAAGAAAAAAAGACATTAAAGAGATTTATAATTAATATTAATAATAATCTTGTGATTTCTGTGTAATTTGTTTTATGACTGAATGTTTACCAGAATATTTTTCAGTAATGTTCAGAATTATAAAAGAATATAAGAAGGAAACTCAGCAAACAATCCAATTTAAGGATAAAGATGTTTTTATTTGTCTAGAAGGTAAAAGTTATTATATTTTATTTTATCAAAATAAGAGATGAGAGGACTTCAAACTAAATTTGTGACATTTTTTATCAAGAAGCATCAATATGGATCCACGATAAAGAGTCCTGAAGAATAAGAAACAGTTAAAACTGATTGTTTGTGATAAATTTCTTATTGACTGATGATACTTTACTTTGAATTTATTATTACTTTTTAAATATATATATAAGTTTTTATATGTAAACCTGGTAAGGACAGTTTTTTTGTGTTCATACTGTTAATGTCACATGTTCTCTAAAATAAAGAAATAATTAAATCTAACAGTTTGAATTGTGTGTTGATTGTGAAGGTGATCATATCCACAGACTGAACGAGTCTTTTATATCAACATCTGAACAAGAGAGAAATCACAACATCATTCTGTGTTTGCTTTACCGGTTAACAGACTAGTTTAGCTACAATAAACTCCTGATAAGTTACCTAAATAGATGCAGCACTGTTAATACTGTTAATTTAATGCAGGTTTTTTTTAGGTTGCATATTGTCTGTTATTTATTATTATTGTCAATTAAAATAAACTAGAGCTGAAACAATCAGTCAATTAATTATTGAGTGAATTACCAGACAGAAAAATTAATGTAACTGCAGTTTTCTACCAATTTGTAGCTTATTTTACTTTTACAGCAGCGTTTAACAGACGTTGCTCAGCAAACTTAAAATATTCAGATAAATACAGACTTTGTGTTGAATCGTGTACTTTACTTAATGACACTAATATAACGCTGTAAAAACTATTTATTATGTTAATTTATATATTAGTAGCTAAACGTGTCACACTGTGGTTCATTATGGGGGATTTCTATCTTGTCCTTTTTACCTTTGAAGACAGTTCCGTCTAATATTTTCCGGTAAATATTATAATCACGTTTGTATCAGAAATGTAATAAATAAAGTGTAAAAACACACCTCTCATGTTATTTTAAAGTTTTCAAATAAAGCTGCATTTCACACGTAATTTTGCTGCAATTAAAAGTTTGAAATTAAAACTTTAAAAGTGGTAGGAACTAATGTTTTAAACACTCCCAGAGAGAGACCGGAACTCGTGTCGGGCCACTTCCGGTCCTGTATGAGGTCACAATGCTCGCCCTGAGACGGTTTCAGCGGATAAACGCTTTATTTTCTCAACATGGAAACACAAGTAAGACACTTTAACATCACTGTAAACATGTTACAGAGTTTCTTAAGTGTCAGAAACTGTTTTTATTATTAAAGTTAATGTTTTCCGTTAAACTACGGACTGTGATGCTAATGCTAATGCTAACATTAGCCCGCAGATGTTATGAATATAATTTTCTCTGCAGGTTTAAGAAGTTTGACCTCTACAAATGTAGAACAGCAGAAAGATGGTGTGGTGGGTATTTATACCATTAGTAATTATATTTATAATTACAGAAATATATGAGTATTAACAGGTTTAACAGAATAACAGAATATTATTGTCTCTTCATCTTGAAGCTGGTAAAGATTGAAAACCCGTATAAAGAAGCACAGAAAGGATGCATTCTCTGCAGCGTCACAGTGGACTTCAAAAATATCCAGGTGAGCAAAGCAGAGATCAAACTAATGATTATTTTCATCATCGATCTTCTTGATCAGTTTGATCATAAAATGTCAGAAAATGTGGATCAGTGTTTCCTAAAGTCAAAGATGAAGCTCTCAGATGTTTTTTATCCACAACACGAAGATCTTACTGAGTTTATTCAGTTTACTGTCAGAGAGATTAAAGCAGAAAATATTCATATATAAGAAGATAGAGTCTGTGGACCTGGACATTTTATTCTTTACAAATTACTCCAAACAAATAACAATGAACCAGATCAGAGCTGCAACTAAAAATGATTTTCATGATTAATTAATCTTTCAAGTGTTTCCACGATTCATAGTTTGATCTGCAAAATGTCAGAAAATAAAGGAAGAAAAAACATTTCAGGTCATCTTGTTTTTATTTGATCAACAGTTCAGAACTTAAAGATATTTATTATAATGTCTGAGAAACAAAAGCATTTAAGAAGCTGGTACACTTATATGGTTGAATTAAAGCAGTGATAAAACAGAATATGGTTTTATACGTTTTTTCTGCAAGAAAAACATGTTTCAATGTACATTTGGACTCCTGACGGTTGTTTTAAGACAGAATTTAAGTTTTAAGATTTAACAATTAAGATAAAATTGTGAATGTGTTTTTTATAACTCTAATAAAATTGTTTATTTTATTAGTTATTTTAAGTGAACTTTAAACTGCTGTCAGAAGTTCAGAGTTTCCTTCAGATTTGTAGCTGCAGATGTTTAGTTAATGTGAACTGAGATGTGAAATAAATCTGTTTGATCCTCTGATCGATCCGTCACTGATTCTGATCGTCTCAGATCAAACAGAGACGCTGGTTTAGAGTTTGGTGTCGATTTGTGGATCAATTAGAGCTGCAACAATTAATCAATCAGCCAATCGATTTTTAGATAATCAGCAGCTGTTAATGACAAACAAGACACGTTTTAAAAGTAAAAAAATGTTAAATATTCACTTGAATGTGAAGATTTGAAACTTCTCTTTGTCATCGGACTGTTGATCAAACAAAACAAAGACGTCATAACGAGCATTTTTTATTTTCTGACATTTTATAAACAAAATGATTAATTAATAAACTAATCAGGTGTTGTGACTGGTATAATTTATAATAAGAAGGTAAATTATTAATGTCTCTGATGTTAAACTCTTGTGTTGTAAATAAATCAATAATAACAATAATAATAATAATAATAATAATAATGAACATCTTGTGTCTTCCTGTCAGCTGCTGTCTCAGTTCATCTCTCCTCATACGGGCAGAATCTACGGCCGACACATCACAGGTGAAACATCTGGTTTTAATTCAACCTGCTGCTCAACGAGACGTTATAGAATAATGATAATGATAATGATAATCTGATAAAATATGTAATGAATAATATATAATATATGAGCTGAAACAATTAATTAATCAATTAATTATTGAGTTAATTGGCAGAAAATGATTCCAGCGTCTAAAATGTTCTTTCCTCTGTTTTTGTTTCATTATAAACTGAATATTTCTGTTATTTTTAACTGTTGTTCAAACAAAACAAAACATTTAACATCATTAAACCATTTTATAATAATTTATATTAATTGGAAGTACAATAATCGTCCAATTAATCAGATATGAAAATAATAATCTGAAACAGGCGTGTGATTGGCTGATGCTTCAGTCTGAGTCTGCAACTATTTTATAGTTTTAAACATTTATTAGATTATTTCACTTTCATGACTTTACATTTTGTATTTATTTATTTATTAATTGATTTTAATGATGTTTCATCTGTTTATTTTAATATTGGACACTTCGGGCCTCCGTACTCGTCAGCAGTGTGTTGTTAATGTGTGTGTTTTGTTTTTCAGGCCTGTGTGGCAGAAAACAGAAGGAAGTCTCTAAAGCCATAAAGAAAGCTCAGTCGATGGGTTCGTTTGTTTAATATTATTCCTCTAAATGACGTTTACAGCGAGATAAATTAACATGATGTGTTAGGAGTCGCTCTGAGTGACAATTATCATCAAACCTGCAGCTCTGAAGAGATTTTTAGCCTCTTTTAGCTTTTAGTTTTGGGTTTTGTGGCAGATTTCCTGTCTGGTTCTTTCTCAGCTGTTTTCTTATAAACAGACACAGTTAGCTGTAGACTAGCTGGTAGCATTTAGCAGCTAAAGAGCAGATGTTTCCCTCAGGAGTTGGTATAGAGCAGAAACAGAAGCTAAAAGACAGAGAAGATTGGACAGAAACACGACTCCACATGAATGATAATGTTGTTCTGTTCCTGCTTTTTTTCATGTTAGCGACAACTACTTCATAAACTTGTTTCTGCTGCTCCAAAAAACTATAAATAAAACTTTAACAGAGAAGTTTTAGTTACATAAATTCAACCATAGAGGTGTCAGATCAGGATACGCTCATATGATTTGTTTTTGTGAAACTCATTCATGATGTTTCTGAAGGTGTTTTCATCCCATCATGTTGTTTCAGTGAAAAGGACTCAAGTGTTACAGGTTAGCAAGTGAAGTGAAACAATAAAGGACCAAGAATAGATCCCTGAGTATGGAAATTATTCCCTATCTTTATTAAAAAGCGTAGTATATAAATTTGATAGCAAACTTTATTGATTTTATGTTCAAATTTTGTAATTTGTCCCTCAAAACCCTCCCCTCGCACTCAAACAGCCTCTGCTTGTGCTCGGATTTGCTCCGCTTGTGCTCAAACTGTGTGCTCGCACTCGGATACAATGTTGCTCGCGCTCAAACTTCAACTCTTCTCCTCGCACTCAGGTTTCTTCTGCGCGCTCACTAAGTTTCTGCTCACGGATTTCTCCACTGCGCTCGGATTTTTTTTGTGAAGCAACAAGGATAGCAAGTGTTACAGGTTAGCAAGTGAAGTGAAACAGTAAAGGACCAAGAATAGATCCCTGAGGAACTCCACGACTCATTATTTACAGTCAAACTGATGGTTGTGTGTCTGCTGGATGTTTGTTAGCATGTTAGCCACAATTACTTTATAAGATTATAATTTGTCAGTTTGTTCTGTTTAAAACAAATCAAAAATCTTTAGCTTTAAACAAGTGATTTTAGTTAATTTAGCCAAACCTTTATGACAGAGTAGTCAGATTGAGAAAAGCTCACATGAATAATTTTGGTAACATTTGAGCTTTTAAAGCAACAAACAATCTGCATATGAGAATAAATACATAGAAAGTATAAAGGACCGAGATTAGATCCCTGAGGAACTCCACAAGTCGTTATTATAGCTGCTAATATGCAGTTTTAATTATCTTTGAACCTTGAGTGTCTGGTGCAGCTGTAGCCAGGAGAAGAAGTCCATTATACCCGGTAAAAAGCACGGGTTCAGTTTTTCTTTATATCTGAAGAACACGCAGACACGTGAACTTCCTGTTTTAAGAAAAGTTGACATCTCGTGACGATAAGAAGTTAAGGGGTCCCATCTTATGCCTGGTGCAGAGCGTCGCTAAGCGCAGCACAAGTCTCATTGCTATTTTAAGACCGACACAGTTGTCATTTTCCCGTCCAGCGCCCACATTGTTAAAATTGCAGTGGCACTTGCGCCCATCAGTGGGCCCGTGGGCACGTTGGTTTAAAAGTAAGGTGGTCAGGTGCATTGTTGGGGCATTGCTATCTTGAGGGAGCAGAGAGCGATTGACCAGCATAAACGTGGTCTAAAGTCAATGGTGCAATGTTTCACTGTTATTTTAAGGCGCATTATTTAATACGCAACTACACATGCGGGTGCATAACATAAACTTTGCTACTTGCCCCCTCTCTGTACTCACAGCAACACACACACACAAAAGGTAACAAATAAATGTTACAATGTGAAAGATTATTACTGTGTATATTAATATAATTAAAGAAATTACATGTCAGTCATAATATTTATCAGAAGTAACTAATGGCAGTAATTATGGATTAAATTGTTTAATTATTTGACACCTAGGTATTTAAACAGACGGACAACAGCTGATCAGACACAGATCGACTTTCCTGCTTCATCAATACATGATGACATGAGGAAATAAATGAGGTGAAAACAATTATTAAACTAACGAAGGGAATAAATCTGCACAGCTTCTATATTCTTATACATACTCTGCAACATTTTTGAGATTACAGTGATCAGGTTTCCACATGTTCAGCAATTTAAACTCTGCTGATTTGACCTGTTACTCCATGACTGAACAAAATGATTATAAAGAAACTAAAGCTGTAATTTAAAAAAAAAAAAAAAAAAAAAACCTTTTCAAAAACCAAACGAGGATAAAATTGCAGCAAATGAATGAACAGGATGTTAAACTGGTAGTCTGTGGACCACAGGAGGGTCTTGGGGCAGCAGGGGCCAGTGTGTGTGTGTTATGGAGCAGAGAAGCGCTCCCTTTTGGCAAATGTGCGGTCATAATAGCAATCTGCCAAAGAGCAAGTGCAAGTGCACCTGGCTCTTAAAGGGAATGGGAGATGACACTGTGATTGGTTTATTTCATGTTAGGCTGAAAACACACCCATGATTAATGAGGAGACTAAGTACAACCCCTTTGAACCATGCACCTGGCGCATCGACCATTTATCCCCCGTTAAAATAGCAAAAGTGGGTTTGGACCCTAAATGCAATTGTGATATGCGCTTTAGATCATTAAAATAGGCCCACTAACTCTGACCTAACAGTTATAACTGTGCTCTGTGGAGCAGAATGTGACTGTTAACGAACTAACAAGCTGCTTTTCTTTAATTACGACGTTTCTCTTCATTCAGGTTTCATGTCGGTGACTCACAAGCATCCGCAGTTCATGAAGGACCCAAACATCTGTGGCGTCAGACATCTGGATTAGTGGATCAATGTGTGTAAATCGTCTCCTGTGTTGAAACCGTAATTATTATTATTATTTGTTAATTAAAGTCTCTGAATTCTGAGCTGTTTGGCTGCTGTCAGTGTTTTTATTCACCTGCAGTTTTACACAAGAAAAGAAAAAAGTTGCTGCAAAACCTAAAAACAACAAACAAACATGAATAAACATATTTTGGAGCCGACAGATACAGATTTTCCATTAACTGTCACTTATGTTGAAGAAAAAACAGAAAATTCTCACATTTAAGAAGCTGGAATGAGATTATTTGTTAGTTTTGTTTGACAAATGACGAGCGGTTATCAGAATAGTTACATTAATTTTCTGTGTATTGATTGTTGCAACTCTTCTGTTTTTAAAAATCTATGTGAATAAATGTGTTTTAGTTCAGTAGGATGTTATCATGTCTGTCTGGAGTCTGGACAGTCAGGACCATCACAGGGGGAGAAAATATTTTTAAAATGAGGTTTGAACAAGAAAAAACTTTTTCTTCAGTCAGTTTAGGTTTTGCAGCAACCTTTTTTGACCTAAAATGATTCAAACTAAACAACTTCATAAATAAAAATCTGCTTCACAAAATTAGGTTTGTTTTCCTCAAATCTTATTTTGAAAAATAAACTTTTCTTGTGAAATTCTTCAGTCAGTTTAGTTTAAAATAATTCAGATAAAATAATTGTAGAAAGCAGAATCGTTCGGTCGTCGAGCTCAAAGATTCGCAGCAGAAACAGTTTGGAAACCAGATGAGATTTAATCTGATTTAAATTATTCTGTAAATTTACTAAAAGTTATTTCATTTATGAGCGTTCACCATAAACATTCTGCTCATGAATCATCTGACTGAACAAACCTGAACTTTAGCAGGTTCTGGTCTAAAGATGTGTTGCCATGACAACAGCTACAGATCAGTCTTAAACCATCTTTAAAAACCTGATTATTCAGATTATTACTGAACAAATGACTGAAACACATCTTTAAAACAAAAGAACTTTATCAGTAAACATTTTAAACAACGATAAGCTTCCACTGTTTATTTTAAACTTCTGTCAACGGATTAAAAAACAAGATGGCGTTCGGTTTCCATCAGTAACAAACGTATTTTCCCAGAGTTCCACATCAGGATCTGCTTTTCCTGCGTTTCCTCTCCCTCCCCAGCGGCGTTTCTTTCAACCTCTTCCTGGAGGTGGTCGTGCTGCCGGGATGCGGCGGGGAGAGCGTTTCCTGAGCGGCTGCCGTCTCAGTTTCAGGGGCGGTGGTCGTCGTCGTCTCGGTGCCGCCGCAGCAGCAGGAGACGTCCGGCACAGGAAACGCCTCCATGGTTAAAGTCTGCGTGTGGAAGAGCGGCGAGCAGGCGAACAGAGCTCGGACGGCTTCGTGCAGCCGAAGGTTGTTCTTCTTCTGCTCGACTGGACGAGAATCTGAAGACGGAAAACAAGTTTAAAAGATCAGATTTAAAGCTGTAATATGGAATTATTTCATCTTCAAATGTCTAAAAACACTGAATAAAGCAGTTTCAGCTAAAAAAATCAGTGTTTCTCCACCATGTTGGGCGAGCAGCGGACTTCCTGGAGGGGCTGTTAGCCGAGCTGCTGCTAACGTTTGCCCAGTTTATTTCCCTGATAACTTAAGATCCAGAAGTCCAATGACTAAAATCCTTCTTGCGGCTAAAAGATCAAGTTAAAAACCAGCTAAATTTATCATGAAAATGTGACTTCAAACTGAATAAAAGTCCATTTCTAACAGTTTGTGTGGAACAAGCACAACAAAGCCCATGTATTATCTTGTATGTGTGTAAGTTACTCTTTGCTAGACGTCATTGTAGCGGACAAACACGGCGCCGACGCATGCATCTTGTGCACTATACTCTTTGGTAGAGGAGGTATGACGCCATTGACAGGCCACCAAATGAAACGGTCCGTTACTTTGATTAAAATGACAGATTTCTCTGTGTTTGAACATTAATGTAAGAACACAACTCAACAACATATAGAACATAGGTCTAGACCTGAGTGACAACAACCTGAAGGTTTCAGGAGAGAAGCTTCTGTCTGGTCTAGTTGTTTTTACACATTTTAGTGAGGAATCATTACAGATTAGAGCTTTAACAGTAAAACATGTTTCTGGAAACATTTGAGGTGAGAAAAAGACAGTAACATAATATTGATCCATATTTGATCAGGTCTGTCTAGATGAAACTTTGCCTTCTTGTTTCTGTTGAGTTTTAAGGCGGTTTGCATTTGTAAGTGTTGTGTTGGCGCCATCTGCTGGACATCGCCAAGACATGGGAACAGTGTAAAATGTTCCTGAATGCAGCTGCATGTGTGAACAGTGGAGATCACTGACGGTTCCTGAAAGGTTTTCCCAGTAATTTACTGGGAACTATGTGTGAAAGAGGCTCCTGTTGCTAGTTTCCAGCAGCAGAGAAGCACGAGTAAGGAACTGATGACCTCAGAGGAAAATGACTCCAATTGATCTGATCAGTTCTCATCCTCTGGTCTTATTACAGTAAATGAATCTGCTGAGTGAAACTGTGCAGACGATATCGTACCTTTATCTGCTTCACTCTGCTTCTTCTTCTCATTGACTCTTTTCCTCAGAGCTGAAACATCCGCCAGCAGAGTTTCCAGCAGCCGTTCGCTCTCCTCCAGGTCGCTGCACGCTTTCTGCCCGACAACAAACAGGAAGAACGAGAGAGAGAGTGTGTCTGTGTGAGACGTGGCGGGAAAGTTAAAGTCAACTCTTGAAAACAAACAAAGTGCTGCTCACCTGCAGCTCCGACTGCAGAGAATTGTTCATCTTGTTCATCTCGTTGACTTCTCTCAGGAACCCGTTGGAGGAGAAGAACTTAGAGCTTCACCAGGAGGAGACACAGACACATCAGATATATTTATTTATTATATATAAACACACTGTGGTGATGTAACGGTGAGCAGGATGTTACCCGTGTTTCTTCATGGTGACGTTGTAACCTGCAGCTGAACACGGAGCAGACACCTTCCAGTAAGCCAGCTGCTCCAGTAAACCCAGATTGTTGACCAGTACGGGAACGTTGATGAAACGTCTTCACACGACAACACGATGAGAAAATCATTATCGACGCCATGACAACAGAGAGAGACACAAACATGGAGGATAACAGCTTTTATACACCGATAGTGGAGCTGCAACTAACGCTGATGTTCATCTGTTAGTTATTTGGTCAGAAAATGGTGAAAAATGTGGATCAATGTTTCCCAAAAAGTCCAACACGGCGTCCTCAAATGTCCTTTTTTGTCCACAACAACTACTATTTGATAATTGATTAATGGTTTTGAGTCATTTTTTAAGAGGAAAAAAGTCCAAATTCTCTCATTCTTTGCTTCTTAAATGTGAATATTTTCTGGTTTCTTTAATCTCTCTGACAGTAAACTGAAGATTTTTGTTTTCTGGATAAAACAAAACATTTTAAGACGTTGTTTGGATTTTTCAGCATTTTCTGACGTTTTATGGAAGATGAAATAATGGTTAGTTACAGAACTAAAGGTGATATAAACACAGTTAAGTATAGATGGAATTTAAAAAGAGAAAATAAAAATACAAAATGCATATTTATTGTAGACAAAACAAAACATTTGATGGCGTCATCTTGGACTTTTTGGGAAACATAATCCACATTTTTTTTTACCATTTTCTGATATTTCATCCATATCAGATATTTCCAAACTGATATGGATAAATCCATAACTGACCAGGACAACAAAATGTCAAGCTGTACTCTTCTGTTCTCTCAGACAGAAGATAACATGCATTGTTTAATAAACCAGGAGCCTCATGGCGAATCAAGGCCGTCGCCAGACGAGACAAAAGCAAAGATACGAATTTGGGTGAAAGAGTCATGATTCGGCACTGGTCGTCTAAATGCATTGACTCGCTTAAAGGCTGGGTTTTGGACTGTCGGGAGTTCAGATGAGTTTGGGAACGTCGTCTGATCGACGGTGCTTCTCAGTCTATCTCCCTTGCCCTGTTTCTTTCATTAAAGTGGACCAGATAAAAACTCAAACAGTTTTCTCTCTGCTTCTTCTCTTCTTCAACCTGAAAACTGCCAGTGAAATCAGCTCCAAAATTCCACAACACAAACAACTAATCAAATAATCAAAACTAATCAATAGATTAATCTATAATCATTAGTTGTAGCTTTAAGTTTGACTGCTGTCTAATAAAACACAGACTGTTATCATCATCATTTCTACATCCCAGCTCTGAGTGTGGAAACAACTTTTATGCAATATTTCGCAATTTCTTTCCTTTTTAAACACATTTCCGTTTCTACTCAGAGGACAAAAACACTGTTTGTCCTGATGTTAAAGGACGATTACACAATTTTATAAGTGTGTCTCAAACAAACCAACAGTCAGTCTGTGTTTCTTGCTGTAATCATTCCTCCTGTTCATACTGACCATCAGAAGATCCTTCATAATGACCTTACAATGTATTTCAAAGTTTATGTGAAGCTAATATGAAGATATACAGATTTGTGCAGAGTTTAATGTCTTTAGTCGTCACCTGCTGCGTGAGATGAAGGCGGCGTACTCCATCCTGTGCGTCGAGCCCGGTGAAGGAGACGTTAACTTGCTGGGCGTCAGCAGCACAAAGATCATGTGAGGGTTGGACAGAGCGCTCTTCAGCTTCTCGTGGACGATTCTCTCTCTGAACGTCATCTGTTGATCCGTGTTCCTCCGCTGTCGGTACCAACCGATCACGCTCTCCTTCAGCGTCCAACACAAAACACATTGATCAATACGCAGCCTTTAAATACAGATACAGATTCTGACGGTCTGTCCACTGACTTACCTGCTTATTGTCAGCCAGGATCTTCTTCACTGCTTCCACGTTCACCTCTCCTACGCTGTTATAAAAGCTGCAAACACACAGATCATGATGTGACACAACATTAAAAAATACTGCTGGACTGATATGACAGATATAATCTTTAATCTACTACTCACTTGTTCAGCTTGTGGCAGGCTATGTGCTTCTGGATATCTGTTCAAGAAATAAAGATTTATTATGTAGTGATGGAAGAAAATCTAATACAACAACGTAAAAATACTCATTACTAGTAAAAGTCCTGCATGAAAACTGCTCAAGTTCAGTATTATGAGGTTGATGTAGTTAAAGTATTGCAGTAAAAGTAGTGGTTTGGTCCCTCTGACTGATATATTATTATATATGACATCATTAGATTATTAATAGTTTCTAGTTTTGATCCACAATAACACATTGACAAAGTCACTCTGCTCATTTTAGGGAAAAGCTCATTGATGAGGACATAGTTGGACTATAAATTATATTTTATCTGCATATTTTATTCTTTATTGACATTTGGTGACTGCAGTTTGTCAGAGATCAGCTGTGCTTCTCTGGCCTCAGCTCTGAAGTCCAACCCCTCCCATCTGAGAGAGCTGAATCTGAACTACAACAACCTGCAGGATTCAGGAGTGAAGCTGCTGTGTGTATGTTACTGTTGTAGCTGCTGGAGGTGGAGCTAGTTTACACTACTTTATATACAGTTAGCTAGTTTAGTCCACTGGTTCCCAACCTAGGGGTCGGGGCCCTCCAAAGGGTCAGCAGATAAATCTGAGGGGTCCTGAGATGATTAATGGGAGAGGAAAGAAGAAAAAACAAAGTTCTGATACACAAATCTGTTTTCAGTTTCTGGACTTTTTCTCTAATCTTTGATTTTTGCTGAAATATTGGATCATTTGAACATTTATTGAAATGAAAGCATGTGAGAAGTTTAGAGGGAAAAATCACTATTTGGTGGAGCTGTTAACAACTCATAGACATGTGAAATGTGACCCAGACTACACACTGCTTTTTGTAAGACGTCAAAAGACAAAAAGGTTGGAAACCACTGGTTTCATCTTTAACAATGTGTTGTATTTTAAAAGCTTGTTATATTATCCATTGTGTCAAATCTGCATCTGAAAAGTAACTAAAGCTGTCAAATAAATGTAGTGGAGTAGAAGAATAAAGTAGCATCACATGGAAATGAATGAGCACAGTAAATTAGTAAATATACTTAGTTACTAGTTTTCGTTTAGTTAGTTTCTAGTTTTGATCCACAATAACGCAATGACAAAGTCACTCTGCTCATTTTATGGAAAAGCTCATTGATGAGGACATAGTTGGACTATAAATTACATCTGCATATTTTATTCTTTATTGACATTTGGTGACTGCAGTTTGTCAGAGATCAGCTGTGCTTCTCTGGCCTCAGCTCTGAAGTCCAACCCCTCCCATCTGAGAGTGCTGAACCTGAACTACAACAACCTCCAGGGTTCAGGAGTGAAGCTGCTGTTCTGTTTTCAGTTTTTGGACTTTTTCTCTAATCTTTTAATTTTTGGTTTATTCAATAAATGCTGCTTCTGTTTCTCTCGTGTGGTGTCGGAATAATCAGAATTATTATTCATTATTAAAAATTACGGAAAATGCACATGAATGCCTCCTCATATTGGAATAGACTCACAGATCAAACTGAGGACAATCTACCAGCTTTCATTGTTAAAACTGGGTTTAAACAATGTGACCGAGAATAACTTACTGTATATTTCCTCAATGTGAATGTGATCAGCTTGTGAGTCGCTGATGGTGATCTGCTCTTCAAATTTACTCTCTCCGAGGATCAGACCCTCCTACAGAGTCAACACACAGTGATAGAAACTATAATATTTATATATCATCATGATTTAAAAGTGAAACATTGACATCCACTATGACTACTCTTATGAGTGTTGATTTTAAATGTATTTAAGTAAAGAATTATTAGTCTTTCACATCAACAACTAAACTGTATAAGGAGTTAAAATACAGTAATAATAATAATAATAATAACCAGCAACACATTAAACACTTGTGTATAAATACAGTATCAGTCAGCAGTTTGGACACATCTGATCATTCAACGGTTTTTCTTTATTTTTACTATTTTCTATATTATAGAATAAAACTGAAAGACATCAGAACAATAAAATAACACGTATGATTCATGTAGTAAACAAAATAAATAGTTAAACAAACTCAAATGTTTTATATTTTAGGTTCCTCAGAGTTGCCGATGTTTGCTTTGATGACAGTTTTGATAAAATCTGAACCAGCTTCATGAAGTCGACACCTGGATGGTTTTCAGTTAACAAATGAGACTCATTAGAAGTCAATTAGTTTAAATTCTTTACTTCGAGGTAATGTTGGTATAAGAAGGAACGGACATCAGACGAGGGGAAATCTGTTCTTTGGTCTGATGAGTCCAGTTTTGAGATGTTTGGTTTTAACTGTTGAATCTTTATGAGAGAATCTGAAGCTGAAATTGTGTTTAGAGGGACAATAATTTGCTTTTCAGCAGGACGATGAACCAAAACACCTCCAGACTCTGTGAGGTCAGTCTGAGTGATGAAGAGCTGAACTCCACAGTCACATGACCTAAACCCAGCTGAGATGGTTTGTTATGAGCTGGACGCAGACTGAAGGAAAACCAACACTGTTAGAAACCATCCAGGTGTCGCCTTCATGAAGCAGGTTCAGATTTTATCAACAGTGTGTAAAACTGTAATTAAAACAAACAGAGGAATCTAAAATATGAAATAAATTTTGGTCGTTTAACACTTTTTGTTTGCTGCAGAACTTCAGTTTTGTTCTTCAATGTCTTGAATGAGCAGATGTGACTGATACTGTATATTTAAATCACTTTATTCCAGTGAATATACTGCAACACAACACAACACACTGTGGGCGGTAACTGGGCGCTTAAAGCTCTTAAGAATTAAATTTAACAGAAATAAATATCACTTATTTGGTTCAACATGTCCCGAATTAACCAGCAGACCCACAACAGTCTCATATTGTCTCCAGTAATCTTCCATATAGTTGCACACTTGTCAATAATCCGTCAATCTTATTAAATTAGCAGATATCTGAACGGAGTCAGTTGAACCTTAGCTTTGGTTAAAAGTTGCATTAATGTCGTGCTGAAAGTTTTAACTTCACTTAAACGACAAATACTCCAAATCACAGACTGAAACCTTGACAACGATAAAATTAAACAACAGCTAAACAACTTAAAAGTTTGCTAATAATAAACAAATCAGGGACGTTTGGCTTCTGTCTGCTAGCTAGCAAAGCGGTTAAATAGCCGCCCACCAGCGTCCAGTTAAAACAAAACAAAACATGAATTTAAATAAATATAAATATATTTCTCACCACGTCTGAATCGCTGTTTACATGCTGAAACATTAGAGAAGCTAAAACTATCCCAGACATCCGGACGGTTGGTTCCGCCATGCTGCTTGTTGATGAAGGCTGGTGACGTCAGAAGCGTCACGGAGGCGCAACATAAACGCAGGAAAAGAAAAAAAAAGTGTGTTTTCTCTGCGCATGCGCATTCTGGCGCTGGGAGGCTAATATATGGAGTCACGTTTGTGTCATTATAATCGAACAAAACCAACCAAACATCAAACATAAAAATAAATTAATATGCTAATAAATACATGAATAAACTGAAAAGAAAAAAAATCTAAACAATCAGACTTTATTTGATTACAGTATTCTCATTTTTCTTTCACTGATTGGGATTTCTCTTTTTTTTGTCACTTTTTCAAATTTTCATTTTTTTAGTTTTAGAGTTTTCAGTTCTGACACAGTGAGTTGTGCTGCTTTTGTACTTCCAGGCCGTTGACCCGTCTCTCTAAAGCTACTGGCTAACAGGGACCCAGCGCTGTAACACCTGCTTCCCTTTTTATTCCCTTATTTTCTTTTTATGGTAATTGTTCATTTCTGTAATATTGATCTTGATGTGTAGGTCTTGAATATAAAATTGTGATGGTAGAAGAATTTTTTTTGCAATAAACTGAAACCAAAAAACTACGAGCTGAAACAGAAAAATGAAAATAACATTTTATTTTATTTTATTTTATTTTATTTTATTTTATTTTATTTTATTTTAATACATGAAACCGAAAAATTCTTAGCTAAGCCTGATATAAATTTATTTTTATTCAATTGAAATCTTTTTTGTTGTTGTTTGATGCTTTTCTTGCATTTATTACACACATGGTCACATTTAGAGACGCAAACCGATAGATAGAAAATAGAAAACAAAATGAAAAAAGAAGACAAAAGCAAACAAATTTGCTTTTACATTTTACAATGCCAGAATTTGTGTTATATGCCGATTTTTTACTCAACTTTTTTAACTTAACTTAACTTTTATTTTACTAACTTACTAACTTTCACTAACTCTACTAACAGATAAAATGGTTCTATATTGTTTAAATTAATTAATAAAAAAATGACCTGGTTCCTGACTATTTTTTTCATCAACATCAATATGGAACAGTTTTATTTTTTAAGTTGTCTCCATCAGTACAGAACACTGTTGTATACAGTGAAAAAATAGATTGGTGATACTTTTATTTTAAGACCACACAGTTTTTATTTGATTGGGAGGTTTTTGGGTTTTCTGTAAATATAATTTTGTCCTTGCTGTGCCTCCATACCGTTGCAGGGGCGTGCTGACTCGCTTCACGTCGGGATCTCAGATCCTGTAGTTTCTTTGTGCTTCGGGACATTAAGCAGCAGCTGTGACGGTTTCTAAGACTTCTCAGGTATTTATTTTAACTATTTATCCGTGTTTGTTGTTGTTTATGTCGCTGTTATTCTTTTTTTTTTTTTATATTGTAGTTGAGTTTCGCTAAAACCAGAAGTGTGACTTCGTCTAACGGTACAGCTGGAATTCCTCCTCAGTAACAGCAGAGCAGGAATGTGAAGTTTAACATTACTGTAAAACTCTGATCCTTTAACTTAGATAAATAACTGTAGAAACACAACAGTTATATAAACTTTAGTACAAAGAAACGTCCCACATTCACAATATTTAGTAAAAATTATCAGTAAAACGTACTTAAAGTATAAAAGTAAATACTCTTTATGTAAAGTGGCTTCTCTCAGTGTCCAGTTGTTGAGTAAATAACATGTTATTATATTATTATTAATACATTTATATGTAAACAGCAGCTGGTTGAGATTGAGCAACTTTCAACTACATTATATCTGTTTACTACGTTAATTAACACAAATAAAGCATCGTTTATAACATAATTATATGTTTTGTATGTTTTGTACGTAACAAGTGTAAACTATAGAGATATAACTGACAAGTACTTTCATTATTGATTAATTACTGTTTACTATATTTACTTGATTAATGTCAGAAAATAGTGAAAATTCCCATCAAGTCTTTTGTTTTGTTTCTTGTTTTAACAGATCAGACAAATGTTTTCAGTTTCCAGTAAAGTATCAGAGAAAAGCAGCAAATCTTCAAGGTGGAAACATGAATGTTTGATATGTTTGCTAAGAAGTGAAAGAAAAAAGACATAAAACAGTTAATCACTTACCAAAATAGTTGCAGATTAATTTTCTGTCAATCGATTATTGAGCTGGTTGTGTCAACAGTAAGAACAGCTGTCAGATAACTGCAGAGGAGAATAAAATATGATCTACAAGTTACAGTTATTGAATAAATGTGCTTTAATTTACAGGTATGAGATACTTTACTTTAGTATTTATATTTCATGACATTTCATTTCATTTCATGGCATGATTCTCCACATTTATCTGAATGTTAGTTTCTTCTCAGATGAAGATTTAATTTACAATGAATGAAATAATCTTAAATTACAGACGTCACTAAATACATCTTGTTGTTATTTACAGGCTCTTGTGATGTTTTTAATGTGACGTGGTTAATAATGTTTGTTTTTAGTGCTACGTAACTAAATCCTCATTAATCCATCAGTTATTAGCTCACTCAGCTTTACTACGTTATTAAAGCTCGTTCTCTTTGGCTTGCGGTCAGAAAAGCATCTGATATGCCGGAGCAGACAGAGCTGCTCTATAACTGTTAGTGACTGAGTGATGAAGTTACACTATTGGTCGGCTGGCTGTGTTGGAGTTTCCTTGTTGGCTGTTACTCTTTCAAAATGAATCGTTGTGAGATGATGGAAGGAAAGCAGAGTGACTGTGTTTCTGACTCTCAGCTGCTGTTAAACTGTTTAAACAGGAAACGCTGCTACGGCTGGCGGCGCTGTCAGCAGCCTGCAGGAGAAACGCTCTGCAAGACGTTTGTATTTTATAACTGACACTAAATACCAGGACGCAAACTTTTTATTTCTCTGACGTTTGGGTCCTGCAGGTAAAACATGAGACTCACGTAGCCGGTTTGACAGAACGGCCAAACCGTGTAATTACAACGTCACATGATGCTATCAGGCCCAAAAAGACTTTTTCCCAAAGACCGATATTGTGAAAGAGACGTCCATGAATCAGTGGATACTTTTCCTTTGAGTGTCACGTGCGGTCTGAACACAGGAGTCACATGATTGAATCGTTTCCCGCTGAAGTTAGCGTTAGGGCAACTAACGTTTCTCCGCCTCCAACGCCGTCTCCAGTTCTCTTCATACATCCACAGTTATATCAGGTTAGTGTTTGGCTGCTGCTGCTCTGCAGGTGCGCTTGATTTGACTGTAACTGCACTAACCAGGTGGAGATAAACCTCCTGAATTTGCACCAAATTGCTGCCGAAACCTTTGCTTATAATTTCCACCACAGCGTTACAGATGATTGACCAGGAAAAAGAAAAACGGCGTCTTCATGTCTCGTTTTGTCCGACCAACAGTCGACATCTGTCCTTCCCAGAGATGTGACGTCATATAAAAAGGTGGATGGTTAGACAGCAGCAGGAGTTCAGTTCCAGACCAACAGCTGGATATTTTTACTGTATTTTAGTGTTTTAACCCAAAACCAGGATGTTTCTCAAACCTGACCAAGGTTAAAAATCCGAGCGCAGTGGAGGCAGGCTCCATTTCATTGGTCAACCCAAAACCGGGCCTTCTATTGATTGGATGATTCTGACAGGGTGGTTGCTATGCTTGTTGCTACACAAAAAAATCCGAGCGCAGTGGAGAAATCCGTGAGCAGAAACTTAGCGAGCGCGCAGAAGAAACTTGAGTGCGAGGAGAAGAGTTGAAGTTTGAGCGCGAGCGACATTGTATCCGAGTGCGAGCACACAGTTTGAGCACAAGCGGAGCAAATCTGAGCGCAAGCAGAGGCTGTTTGAGTGTGAGGGGAGGGTTTTGAGGGACAAATTACAAAATTTGAATGTAAAATCAATAAAGTTTGCTCTCAAATTTATATACTACGCTCTTGAATAAAGATAGGGAATAATTTCCATAAAAATGCTCCATCCAGTAGCTGCTGAGATGTTCCAGTCTGGATCATTTTTGACTCTGTTGTTCTTCAGACGATGACGTGATCCCGACCTGCAGAGCAGCGATGGAGGACCTGTGGTGTTTGGCCGCAGGTGTTTTCCAGGTGTGGATGTTTGTGGTTTTGTTCCTCATCATGCTGCCCGCCATGTTCGGTCTGTCGCTGGGCGTCACCGGCGTTTACATCCAGATCCTGGTCAAGATCCTGGAGGTAACACACACACACACACAAACACACACACAGAGTTGAATCTGTATTTAATGCAGGCAGTTTGTCCCACTTCACTTCTTACTTCACATCTGTGTACAGTGAGGCAATGTGCCGCTCGGTGTCAGAGGTCATCTGAAAATAACTTGTTCTTTGTAGTGGGCCACCGTACGAATCCAGAGAGGACGGCAGGAGCAGCCCAGTGTGCCGGTTCCTCTGCCCAATGGTGAGTCTGCTCAGATTAACCCACTGATGGAAGAAACTCTGATGGTTTAAAAGGTGTTTTAGTCATTTTTAAAGCAAGTATGTCCCAAAATTTGTTGGTTTGTTGGCTTTTTTCTTTGTCATTCATGATGATAAACTGAATATAGCAGCTGGTTTATTATGTTTCATGTTCTCAGATAGACATTTAAAGTGTGTGTGAAGCTTCTGTTCAGCTTCAGCAGTCTGAGTTAGTCATATCAAGTGGATATCTGACACATTTACAGTCTTTTTACCATCAAATTCTCCTCTTTGTGTTTCCCTGTTGAGCTGCAGGTGGAAGTATAGAAACAAAAAGAGGGACTTTGCCACTAAAAAGACTGAAACGTTGAAAGATATCTACTGGATTTGACTCATTTGGACGCTGAAGCTTCAGATTAGCTTCAGATAAACTTTTAAATACATTTTTTGTATGTGTAAGGTCATTATGAAGGATCTTCTAATGGTTTACTGTTCATTTTGGCTCCTGACTGTTGTTGGATTTGAAAAAAAGGATGCATTGGTAGGACTATAAACTGAATATCTTTGAGTTGTGGACATTAGAGGACGCCGTCCTGGACTTTCGGAACATTTTTGACCAATAAACTAATCAGTTCATTGAGGAAATGATCATTAGTTGCAGCTTTAATTCATAAAAACTGAATTTCATCAATGACGTCGTCAAAGAAAGCGTATTTAATGTGGATCAGTCACAGCATTCATTAAGCTTAAAGGCTCTTTTCATTTCGCCGCTGTTACATAATCAGACTCATGACGGACCGAGATATCATCATCATAACCTGACGCCTACATTACCCACAATGCAACCAGACTCCTACTAATGTAGCCTGGAGCTGTTAGTCTCCAACAGAAACAAGCCAAACCAGCCCAGAGTTTAAACAGTTAATAATCATCAGGACACTTTATGTATTTACATTTTTCTCATCTCAATGTTTTCTTATGAATAAAATAAATGTGACTGATGTGAAGCTGGAAGCAGCAGCTGGAGTTCCTTGTTTATGCTTTCAGTACATTGTGTCCTGCTGTATGAGGGATTTGTTTCAGCTGCAGACACAGATCATGTGACGCCATGTGTGTGAGTGTGTGTGTGTGTGTTGTGTGTGTGTGTGTGTGAGAGTATCGGGGCTCCCCATTGGTCATTTTCAGCCTCTGATGTCGGGGTGTCTCAGGCTGATGATGCAACAGCAGATTGCATAACTGTTGGAGTTGACTGTGAAACACTGAAACAGCGAGTGTGTGCTCACCGCCGTGTGCAACATCAGCACATGTCTGACTGACCCTTCAGCACGCCGCCGCCTGGCGCTGTGTCAACACGGCAAACTGTTGCTGAAACTTTGGTCAAACTTACAGAACTTTATTTTAAATGTCAGCACAGATTCAAGATATCAAACCTGTCAGTCTGAACTTTGGAGGAATGTGTTCAAAGTTTTTAAAAAGCATTTAATTCTGTTTCCTGTGAAGCTATGAAAAGTTGTGAAGTTACAAAAAAACCCATAAACTGACACTATAAACAGTGTTTGCTTTCTGATGTACAGAATCACTAAAAAACAATCAAAATATAGTTTGAGATAAACACAAAGAACAATGAAACAGTCGAGTCATGTGACCTGAAGTCGACCCGGAGCTCAGCTTCAGGTCACATGATTAACATGATGTTTAAATGATGCTTCAGAACGAAACTTAAGAATGTGAATTATTTAGACGTGGCTTCTTTTTATTACAGGAAGTGTCTGTTGATGCAGATTCCTCCGTGTCAGTAGTCTATTTATTGCATTAGTGTTGATTGTGCAAGATCACGTGATCAAATTCAGATTGTTTCAAAATGAGGGAATGTTTGTGCTTGCAGGTGAAACACTGATCCTTCCTGTAGTTCAGTTTAGTTTATAACAGTCTAATGTGGGAAAAGTGCTGCTTCTGTTGAAGTCTGTTTCCTCCTTAAATAATGTTTCCTTCCTGTTAAAAATGTGTTTACATACCAATAAAACAAACAACTATTGGCACAGAAAACCAGTTCAGACCAGCAGCCCCAGTGAACTACTGACACAGTAGCCGGTGCCTTTATTAATTAAATATGTGCTGTTCTGATCTAGATTATTTCCAGGGCTGCTACTAATGTTTATATTTATTAATTAATCAAACGATTATTTTCAGTATCGATTATTCTGCTGATTATTTTCTCAGTTAATCAATAAATTGTTTTGAGAAAGTAGTAAAGTAGTAAAAAGTTGATGAATGTCTTTTAAGCTTTTAAGCTTAAAAAATGAGTATTGTTTAATTAAAATAATTCCCATGTCCATCATAGTTTCATCTCCGATTCAAAACATGAAAATATTCAGTTTATAATCATATAAAATAGAGAAAAGCATCAAATTCTTACAGTAGTTTTTAATAATTAACTGCTGATTAATTGATTATCAGAACAGATGCAGATTTGTTTTGTGCGGAAGGATTAAAGGTGACTATTGAATCAACTGTTTCTGCTCTAAATATTAACATCTGATGGAATGATGCAATTATAAAATCATAAAATAATATGCTAGAGGTTTTTGTGAGTAATTTTCAGGTATTTAACGATTCATTTTACAGACACGTTGCTGCAAAATACAAGAAAAAACTGGGAAAAAATGTTAATTTGGTTTAGTTGGTAAGTATTAAATTATATTTGAGTTCATACACAGTTGTTTATTGCAGAAATTCTTAATAATAATTAGAATTTTAAATATTCCCATTAATTGTCTAAAAGTATCTGCTCCGTGATTTCTATTTATTTGGAAACTTACAGGAAATGTTTTAATGATGAAGTCTGAAGACACAAAACCAGTAAAGACACAGAACTTTGTATGAACCTGAATATAATGAGTGAGAGCTTAACAACTGAAACAACTGAACATTCTTTACACTTCTCTCTTATAATTTACACCACTGTGTCTGTAAAATGTCCTAAAAATGAACCGTTAAATACCTGAAAATTTCCAGGAAATTATAAACTGTAAAATAAATCGTTACCAGATCATTTCTCAGGTTTGAATATTAAACATCATAAAGCTTCAGATGTAAATGAGCTGATAGAGAATAAACACCAGAGCCTGTTGAAGATGGAAAGTGTGAATGGAAGGGTTAAAGGCTGCTGAGAGGTCAACGCCCTCCTGATTCCTGTTGCTTTTAGTTAATGAGTCACATGTCTGACGTTACACAACACAGTCTGCCAGAGTGAGTGCTGCTCAGCTGTAAATAAGTTTATTTATTGATTATGTGTATTAAATGAAGCTGAACTGAGACCAATAAATCACTCAGGATGATAATGTAAGCAAAAACAACAAATACTTTTTATACATCTCCACATATAAACCTAAAAAACAAACAAACACCAACAAAAACACACATAAAACAAAATACAACAAACTTTAAAGAGCATTTAAATAATAAACTGTTGATTAAACTGAAACATTAAACCACAAATAAAAACACTGAGAGTTAAAATAACTTAAATACCTGTAATTATACAGTACAGTAAATATATATATATATATATATATATATATATTGTAATGGGTGTTGTGGAATTTTGGAGCTGATCTCACTGGCAGTTTTCAGGTTGAAGAAGAGAGAAGAATCAGAGAGGAGTCTGCTTGGATTTTTATCTGGAACGCTTTAATGAAACCTTATAAGGGAGACACACTGAGAAACATCCTCTGTTGATCAGACAATGTCCCAAACTCATCTGAATCTCTGACAGTCCAAAACAGTCTTTAAACATCAATGCATGTGGATGAAAACCCTT
Organism: Euthynnus affinis; assembly: GCA_029490765.1. Classification (NCBI taxonomy): domain Eukaryota; kingdom Metazoa; phylum Chordata; class Actinopteri; order Scombriformes; family Scombridae; genus Euthynnus; species Euthynnus affinis. The sequence continues at coordinate 28,306,910 of CM055855.1, forward strand.
TGACCTGAATTTGTATCCTTGTTGTCGCCTCGTCTCGTCTGGTGACGCCTGCATCTGGCCTTCGCTCACCATGAGGCTCCAGGTTTATTAAACAATGCATGTTATCTTCTGTCTGAGAGAACAGAAGAGAACAGCTTGACATTTTGTTGTTCTGGTCAGTTATGGATTTTATCCATATCAATGGGTATAGATACAGGTAGAGGTGGACAAAACATCTTCAGAAAACATCAGACTAAAGATTAAAACAGATAAATCCTGATGATACCTGTTTGCTCAGCTAACCTCTGACCCTCCTCTTTCTCCTGTCATAGCTGATCATCATCATCATCTCATTAACCAGAATAAATCCAAAAAATATATATTTTAATACAACTTAATACAACTCCACCAAATAGTGATTTTTTCCCTCTAAACTTCTCACATGCTTTCATTTCAATAAAAGTTCAAATCATCCAATATTTCAGCAAAAATCAAAGATTAGAGAAAAAGTCCAAAAACTGTAAACAGATTTGTGTATCAGAACTTTGTTTTTTCTTCTTTCCTCTCCCATTAATCATCTCACGACCCCTCAGATTTATCTGCTGACCCATTGGAGGGTCCCGACCCCTAGGTTGGGAACCAGTGGATTAAACTAGCTAACTGTATATAAAGTAGTGTAAACTAGCTCCACCTCCAGCAGCTACAACAGTAACATGCACACAGCAGCTTCACTCCTGAATCCTGCAGCTTGTTTCCACTCAGATCCAGCTCTCTCAGATGGGAGGGGTTGGACTTCAGAGCTGAGGCCAGAGAAGCACAGCTGATCTCTGACAAACTGCAGTCACCAAATTAAACTTTAAAGAACAACAGCATGAAAACTGTAACTGATACCTGTTTGCTCAGCTAACCTCTGTCCCTCCTCTTCCTCCTGTCACAGCTGATTATCATCATCTCATTAACCAGAATAAATCAAAAAATATATATATTGTTCAAAACTGGAAACCGTTCAATTCATATTTTCATCAAATTAGTCTGTTCTGCTAGATGCCAATAAATTCTACACACTGCACCTTTAAAATGAGAAGGAAAAGAAACAAACACCAAAAAAAAAAACAGAATTTATAGTATAATTTACAATAAAAATAATATCAATAGTAACAAAGTTAGAAAAAAATGTAGAAAAAAAAGTAAAAACAAAACAATGACAAAAAAACATTTGTCACTTGATTGTCCATCATATCGGCTGAATCTGGTCTGTGTTTGTCTCCAGGGATCATCGAGAGAGCGGGAGTCTCCATGGAGGAGGAGATGGGGCAGCGGCGGGGTTCTCGCTGCCTGGAGGGGGCGGAGTTTTGTCTGAGTGACGCCTTCTTCTTCTACAAGAAAGGCATGGAGAGTATTGTGGATGACCAGGTGACCCAGCGCTTCTCCTCCGAGGAGCTGGCCTCCTGGAACCTGCTGACCCGAACCAACCAGAACTTCCGCTACATCAGCCTCCGCCTCACCGTCATCTGGGTGCTGGGCGTCTTCGTACGCTACTGCGTCCTCTTCCCTCTCAGGTCAGTGTGACACGACGCAGACGCTCAACACCTCAGACTATCCAGCATCTAGAGACCTCAACACTCATCAGGCGTCATTCTGCTTCATGTTGCCGTGTTCACAGATCTCACATTTTAAGCTGATGTGAACATTTTTCTAGTTCTGACAGAAATGATGAACATATCTATGAACATGAGACGCTATAAATAACACGTCCTTCCTCTCTGCTGCAGGATCACTCTGGCCATCATCGGCCTGACGTGGCTCGTCATCGGAACGACTCTGGTGGGATTTCTGCCGGAGAGCAGGTACGACAACAAAACACAGAAACACGTTCAAACTATGGCTTCCAAACAGTTGTCTGGTCTAAAAAATGTCTGAAAATGGTAAAAAAAAAAAAAAAAAAGCTGATCACTGGTTACGAAAACCCAAGATACAACCTAAAATGTATCTACAACCGAAATATATTCATTTTACTGTCATAGAGGACTAAAGAAACCAGAAAATATTCACATTTAAAGCTCTAATCTGTAATTATTCCACATTAAAATGTCAAAAAACAACTAGACCTATGATCTATGTGTTGTTGAGTTGTGTTCTTACATTAATGTTCAAACCCAGAGAAATCTGTCATTTTAATCCAAGTAACGGACCGTTTCATTTGGTTGCCTGTCAATGGCGTCATACCTCCTCTACCAAGGAGTATAGTGCACAAGATGCATGCGTCGGCACCGTGTTTATCCGCTACAATGGCATCTAGCAAAGAGTAACTTTTATTCAGTTTGAAGCCACATTTTCATGATAAATTTAGCTGGTTTTTAACTTGATCTTTTAGCCGCAAGAAGGATTTTAGTCATCGGACGTCTGGATCTTAAGTTATCAGAGAAATAAACTGGGCTAACGTTAGCAGCAGCTCGGCTAACAGCCCCTCCAGGAAGTCCGGTAAAAACATCCTGAACCATCAACACTGGAGTAATCCTATCCCACTGAAGCTGGTTGTTTAACAACCAAGACAACAACTCCCATGATCCCTTGCTGCTTCACACCGTCATCACACTCCATCTTTTGTTATTGTTTTGATTGAGACGCCAAGCGGCTGAAATTACAGATTGTGTGTTTGAGAAGCTGGAATCAGAGAATATTTAGTATTTTTTCTACAGAACTAATAAATTATCAAACGTTGGAGATTAATTTATGTTGATTGACTGATTCTTGCAGCTCTGATTCAAGGTTTTGGCTCTAACGTGGCATTTTTATGACAATGCATGTGAAACTAAGTGTACTTCCTTTGTTTCAGTGCGAAGAACTGGCTGAGTGAGCTGGTTCATCTGACCTGCTACAGGATCTGTGCCAGAGGACTGTCAGCCACCGTCCATTACCACAACAAGTCAGTCTCAGCTGCATGCGTCACAATCACATTATCAGAGTTCACACATCAGTATCTGCTGACAAAGCAACATCACACATGTGTCTTCCTCTTATTCCTACAGAGAAAATAAGCCACAAAAAGGAGGAATATGTGTCGCGAATCACACGACACCAATTGACGTGGTGATTCTGGCCAACGACGGCTGCTACGCCATGGTGAGTCTGAGGGACGCAGAACATTATACGTCACTACATCTCAGAGGGAAATATTGTACTTTCTACTCCACTACATTTATTTGACAGCTTTAGTTACTTTTCACATGAAGATTTGACACAATGGATAATATAACAAGCTTTTAAAATACAACACATTGTTAAAGATGAAACCAGTGGTTTCCAACCTTTTTGGCTTTTGACGTCTTACAAAAAGCAGTGTGTAGTCGGGGTCACATTTCACATGTCTATGAGTTGTTAACAGCTCCACCAAATAGTGATTTTTCCCTCTAAACTTCTCACATGCTTTCATTTCAATAAATGTTCAAATGATCCAATATTTCAGCAAAAATCAAAGATTAGAGAAAAAGTCCAGAAACTGAAAACAGATTTGTGTATCAGAACTTTGTTTTTTCTTCTTTCCTCTCCCATTAATCATCTCACGACCCCTCAGATTTATCTGCTGACCCTTTGGAGGGCCCCGACCCCTAGGTTGGGAACCAGTGGACTAAAGTAGCTAACTGTATATAAAGTAGTGTAAACTAGCTCCACTTCCAGCAGCTACAACAGTAACATGCACACAGCAGCTTCACTCCTGAATCCTGCAGCTTGTTTCCACTCAGATCCAGCTCTCTCAGATGGGAGGGGTTGGACTTCAGAGCTGAGGCCAGAGAAGCACAGCTGATCTCTGACAAACTGCAGTCACCAAATCTGAAGAAGAGACTAAATAATGCAGATGAAATGTAATTTATAGTCGAACTATGTCCTCATCACCTCCAGCAGCTACAACAGTAACATGCTGCTCTAACACTGATGCTTCAGTATTAATAATCTAATGATGTCATATATAATAATATATCAGTCAGAGGGACCAAACCACTACTTTTACTGCAATACTTTAACTACATCAAGCTAAAATACTTATGTACTTGTACTGTAGTAGAGTATCTGAATATTGCTCTGTGCTCTACAGGTGGGTCAGATCCACGGAGGGCTGATGGGGGTCATTCAGAGGTCGATGGTGAAGTCGTGTCCTCATGTTTGGTTCGAGAGGTCAGAGATGAAAGACCGCCACGCTGTGACCAGCAGGTGAGACAAAGAGCGTTTGGAGAAACATCAGCAGCGGCTTTATTGTCTGACAGCAGGAAGAGAACCTGCAGGAAGTATCAGTCGCTGCTGTTTCCTGCAGACAAAGAACAGAATAACTGGAGCAACCTGACTGACCTTCACACACTGATGTAGTTTCTCCACAAAAAAATAATAATTACCAGTTTAAAATCCTTGAAACGGCTCCTTCTCCCACATTAACATCCAGAATCTGTGAATCTCTAAATATTGTTGGTTTCTAAAATTTAAGTGATTCACCAGATGTTTCCTCGTTCACTGTGAAGCTCTACGTGTTTGTTCTCTGGAGGCTTCAAGTTTCCACATCACACTTGTGTAAAAGTTGAATATTGAAATAGAAAAACACATTACTGAGTGCAAATATTATGACAATGTATATCTGATACCCCACCAATGATCAATAAACTCTTATATTATATTGACATCTCAAGTATTCATCAGAAACATCCTTCAGTAGAAGAAGATTGAAAACCAACCAGCAGCTTCACGTCTTGAGTCTGAAGGGTTTTAAACTTTCACAGACCGCCGCTAGCTGCTCCAACTGACTGTCGTTAAAAAAGCTTCAACTCCTCTGTAGAAACACTGAGTCAGTCTTGTTTTCAACGAGTCATTCTGGTCTCAGCCTGTAAAGTAATAATAATAATAATAACAGACTTAAGAGACGTTTGGAAAAGACAGAAGAGACATTTGAGGCGACCACAAGTGATGATTCACTCTCAGCTGTTCCCTTAAACATCAGACAGCAGAGCTTTCACGACTTTTATTTACGACCGCATCACCACAGAACGCTCTTTATAACTGAGGATTCATGAAGGTCAAACGTTAACGTGTTATTAAAGTTTCTTCTATCTGTGATGTGACCACACGTTCCTCTCTGCAGGCTCAGAGCTCACGTCGCAGCAAAGACCAAACTTCCCATCCTGATATTTCCCGAAGGTCAGTGTCAGCCGCAGCTCGTGATGTGAGGATGATGGTGATGGTGGTGATGGTGGTGGTTTCATGGTGGGATCATTTCTGTCCGTGTCGTCTTCTTTCTAACAGGAACTTGCATCAACAACACTTCAGTCATGATGTTCAAGAAGGGAAGCTTTGAAATCGGAGGGACGATATATCCGGTCGCAATCAAGGTAGAAAGAATAAACAAGTTTATTATTAAATGAAAAATCTTCATCACCAGAACTTCCTGCATGTCAGCTGACAGCAGTGATTAATTATTAGTTTAGTAGTTTGAATTACGATGCGCCTTAAAGTTTTACAAAGTAGTTTTTCATCATGTTTTCTCTCTACTTTGTCTTATTAACATTATTTTTTCACACACACAAAGTCCACTTATCAGCTTTTTTTAGACCTTTTAACCACTTCTCATGGTTCTCATCAGTGACAGCAGCTGACTCAGAGATGGTTTTTGTCTTATATTTTATTCCCAAAATGATACAGAACTTTACTATTAGTGGGGTTAAAAATATGAAGTCTGCTCTGAAGGAGAGGCTGGAGGAAACGCCATCAATAAAATCTAAAATGAGCAAGAATGTGATCAATAAATGTTTTGTTGATGTTCATAGTTCTGTACTGTCACACTGCCTGCACACAGTGTGTCACATGTTTACAGTCTGTTGTTTTGCAGTTATTTAACATACTTGAATGTTTTAAACGTTGAGTAAATGATATAAATGTGTCTGTTCGTCAGTACGATCCGCGCTTCGGTGACGCTTTCTGGAACAGCGCCAAATACAACATGGTGAGCTACCTGCTGCGGATGATGACCAGCTGGGCCATCGTGGTCAACGTGTGGTACCTCCCTCCCATGACCTTACAGGTACACGGTTACATATATCTCACTGTAGTTCACACACTCAGGATCAGTTACTGTCAGCAGCTCATATCTGAAGCTCATTCAACATAAACAGCATCAAACTGCAGATATGATGTAATGACAGATGTTAAACAGACAAACATGGTTACAAAGGAAGAGTCAAATCCTGATTTAGACACAAATAGTTTTTATTTTCATTTCCCTATTTTACAAAACCTGCATCTTCCAGTAACACTTGAACAAAAGCAGCTGGAACCAGTCAGAACCTGGTTAATGTCTGAATGTCTGGTCTATAATGTAAATATTAAATGTTTATCTGCAGTTTTCTGTTGTGGTTCCAGTAATGTTTGCTGAAGTAGCATCACATGACATGTTTAAGATATGTTTGAGTCAAAATAAAGGAACAACAACTCACATCTCAGGATGTTTGATTTGAAAGAGAAACTGATTTTAATTCTAATGATCTATTAACTCCTCCTGCTCTCTCATGTTATTTGGCTGCTTTAACTCTCCTTCATCTCCTCTATGAGCCTTTTTTCTGTCTTTCCCCTGATTGATTGTGGTGGAAACTATAAATGAAACTTTTGGCAGCATTTGTGATGCAAATTTGAAAGTCTTATCTTCACTGTGTTACTACAGTTGCAGTCAAATGAAGCACATTTACAGAGCAGCAGCAGCACCACATTAACCTGATACAACAGCTACATGAGCCTCATACTTTACCTGCAAGACTGATAAGAAGCGTCTGTTTAAACAGGAGTTTAACCGACTTTGCTGCATTTAACTGTCGCTCGCTCACAGATGGCCGGCGTTATAGAGCTGATCAACAAAACTAAACTCCCAAATAAACTGTTCACATAAAGAACATCAGTTTTCTTTATCTGTAATATAAATATCTAAACTAACTTTGTGTCTGTTTTAAGGACTTTCTATGGTCCCAGTTTGACACCAGTGTGTCCCAGTAATGTAATGGACTCTGTGTTTGTGTCGGAGCAGGACGGTGAAGACGCCACTCAGTTCGCCAACAGAGTGAAATCTGCCATCGCTCTTCAGGGAGGATTGCTGGACTTGGCCTGGTGAGGAAGATAAACGCTCTTATCACTGACATGACACCCACAAGCACATTTACTCAAGAACTGCATTTAAAGGAGGAGTTTACTGTTTACTGTTTACTGTTCTTTGAGTCTGTCTTAAAACAACAGCCAGGAGCCCAAATTAACATGAAACCTGTTTTTCTTGTTGCAATCATTCCTCCTGTTCACACTGACCATCAGAGCATCCTTCATGATGCACAAATATGGAACATTTGCACGTTTCAATACAGTCGTTTTAAGAAATCCTCCAATTTACAGCAGTGAAACTCTTCTTTAATAATAGCAGCAAAGTTTATTTATGAAGCATCTTTCACAAACACCAGCTACAAAGTGATTCACAGTCAAAGAAATAAAATAAAATAAAATCAGAATAAATAAAAAACAAAGACACCAGATAAAATATATAAGTAGAGCAGATAAAATGGACAAATTAAGATATAAAATATCACATACTACCCTGAAAATGCCTGTGTGGTCTGCACAAATGGGTTTTTAGCTGTTTTTTTAAAAGGACTTTATATTATCTTAGGACCTTAAGCTTGTTGACTGTTCCAAAGTTTAGCATTTTCAAATGTGTATGAAGTCCAGCTAGAACGTCCTGGATGGAGGATCTAAGAGCTCGACTGGTGGTCTCAGGGTGCAGAAGGTCACTAATGTACTGTGGAGCCATGTAGGACTCTTTAATGGTGCGTTTCCATCACATGGTACCGCCTCAACTCAGCTTGCTTTTTTTGGTTTTCCATCATGAAAAAGTACCTGGTACCAACTTTTTTGGCATCACCAAAAAAAGCAGAGCTGGAACCGAAATGTGACGTCAGAACACTGCAGAGCTCTGATTGGTCAGAGAGGATCGTCACTGCGTCGTCAATGCGCAGCAAAACCAAAATCCGCCATTTTTAAATAACCAAGCTCCGGCCGCCATTGTTCAATCATTCAAACACTACTATTAACGTGACGGTCACTATGGCAACCCGGGATTCCACGCCGTGGTCAGTTGACGAGGTGAAGACATTCCTCTGTTTGGTTGCCGACAAACGGATCCAGTGTCGTGTGTCGCGCTGAAGATGACGTCATGGCAGATTCATGCGCGGTTGCCAATGACGACCAGGTACCCTGAGGAGGTAACGACACTCAGAAAAGTACCAGAGGAGAGTTGAGCTGGTACCATGTGATGGAAATGCGACATAAATGAGCACCAAGGTTTTAAAATGAATTCTAACATTTACTGGAAGTGCAGTGAGATTAAAACCTGAGTTACATGTGATCGTCTGTTGGATCGTGTTAAAAGACTCGCAGCAGCGTTTTAAACAGTTTGTAAGTGTTGTATAGAAGATTTATTCAGACTAGAGAAAAGAGAGTTACAGCAGTCCAAACATGATGAAACAAAAACATGTATTAACATCTCAGGAGTTTGTTTCTCAGGTGAAAGAAACACGATCGAGTTAGTGTCTTAACATTCGCTTCAAAACTCATGATGGAAAATTACACCAAGATTAAGCAGGAAAGACCAGAAAGATGAAGATAAGGCACCGAGGTTCAGGACCAAAGATCAGGACTTCAGTTTATCTGCATTTAACTGCAGTTGTTAAATACAGAGAGTTTGTGAAGCTCATTATGTTTAATAATACTATAATGTCACATATAATAATATAACACAGTGAGAGAAGCTGTTCTGCAGTAGTTTAACCTTTAATACTTAAAATACATTTTGTTGAAGCTACATTCTAAATGAAGAACTTTCACTTGTCATGGAGTAAATGTACTCTGTGGTATGGATGCTGCTGATGGAGTAAAGGATCTGATCATGTGTTAATATGATGTAATATATTTATATTTTCTTCTGTAACAGGGACGGCGGGCTGAAGCGAGGGAAGGTGAAGGACTCGTTTAAAGAGGAGCAGCAGAAGATGTACAGCAGCATCATCGTCGGACAGAACGGCATCGGCTCTCCGAAACCCGGCAGTGACACTGAAAGTATAGATGAGGAATAAACTGGACAATCTCTCTGCTCGGACAATCCGTCCCTTCATCATCATCATCATCATCACCCGCCCCTGGAAAGCTGTTATCTTCTGTTCTTGTGTCTGTTTTATCTTTAAAGTCTTAAATCTAAGGTTTTTATACAATCTGACATTTAGTCCAAAGTGTTTAAAGCAGCTCAAAGTGAATCTTTTTATTTCTCTGGAGTCTTTTTGTGACTGTAGGAGCGTTTCTCCGCCAGCAGGAGGCAGCGCAGGACAACGAGAACATCCTGTTAGATCGTCTCTGTGTTCTGTATCGTCACCAAACATCTCATGTTTTCATGTTTTTAAACCAAATGTATTTTATGTTGAACTTTTACTTCTGTGTGTGTGTCTTTATTTAAAATAATAACTATAATCTGCACACACTCATGTTTACATCTCCTTTAAATCACAAACAATCACACGTGTGTCACTATCAGGATTTTCTCACCAGACACCAAACTTCATGGACAATTATTAGGATTTTTTAAAATATTTTACATAATTGGAGAAAAAGTTAGAATCCACACACTGTTCTGTTCACAATGTAATAATGCAATATTGCAAATATTAAACAGAAAAACAGATAAAATCTGTCTGCAGACTGAGGTGAGCATGTCTGTGTAGTCACACCAAAGAGAGAAAAGACAAATATAACAGTAATAATGATAAAATGATCAATAAAGAAATAAAAATGAAAAAAGGAAAGGGGGAAAATTTAAAAAAATTAAATAGGATAAAGTAAAAATATACACATATTAAAGAATGATGAGAAAATGAAAGGAAAAAATAAATGAATAAAATAGAAAATAACCTCACTGGACATGAAATATGATGATTCATGAAGAAAACAAACGTCTGCTTCACTGAACTGTTTTTTTACTTTGTTCTTTGTCTCTTTTTTTTTCTTCTACTGGATTTCTGGGACATTTCTCTCTTCAAACTTTTAAAAAATAAAGATATTAAACTGGTTGAATTGGTTGAACTGGTCACAGCTGATGAAGATGCGTCACAAACAGCTTCGTTTATTTAAGACGTCAAAGCCAAAAAAAAAAGGTTTGTTAATAACTGAGGTGAAGTATTTAGATTCACGTCTCTTCGTGAGCTAACGCTGAATTCTTTAAATATTTAATCTTTATTGGCTTTAAAATGCTAAAATTTCAAAATACCTGAAAATAGACTTAGACTAAACTATCCAGCATGTTTTAGCTTTTAATCATAAAACAAACTGAAATAACACAAATACATCAGAGGTCAAAGGTTAAAGTGTTTTTATTTGGATCAGACACTCGTAGTTAGAGAATCCTTTTATTTTCTATTTTATGCTTTTTTTGACTTTCAGAGTTTAAACGTGCAGAAACACAAACTGCAGAAACTCAAACACGCCGAGCTGAAACATCTGCAGACAGCAGCTTCATCACAGCAGCAACACGGCAGAAAATAAACACAACTGTCATTATTACATCATTCTGTCATCACAACAGTCTGAAGATCATACAAACAGCATCCAGAAGAAAACTATTTACACAACAGCTAATATCTGAAAGTTCCATCATTTATAATATATTTCATCTCTGTAAATAAAGACGATGACATCTGCAGTCTGACTCAAACACAAAACACTGAGTGTCTAATATAAAGGTTGTTTTTATTCAACTCACATATTTAACATCTGAACAGTCCGATAGACTCAAACTGTCACAGTCATCACATTAATTCACTTCAGTTTTATTTATATAAACTCCAAATCACAACATAAAGTCATCTCAGAGCATTTTTACATGGAGCAGGTCTTTGCTTTACAGAGAGAGACCCAACAGTTCCTCCATGAGCAGCACGTTAAAAAGTATAAAATAATCATCAGTGTTTGACTTCACGGCGACGTTCTGATTGGATGTTTGTGTCGTTCAGGTGACGAAGTTTAATCTGTTTGTTTAGTTAAAAACATTAAAACCTCTGAAGACTCAACATTCAGTGTTTTACTGTTTAAAGACCTTTGTGATTAAAGGTGAGTGTTTAGTTTGTCAGAGTTTTACACTGAGACAAAAACAACAGTAAAATACTGAAATATTACCGTCTACGTTATTTATTTATCTACATTTCCAACTGAAACATAAATATTAATCACTTCACCACATGATGTAAAAATGTACTCAGAGTTTGTTCCAGTAGTTTAAACTGTGGTTTCACGTCTTCAGTCTGACTGTAATTTACTGTAATTTACCGTAATTTACTGTATTTTACTGTATTTCAGATCATTAAACTCTTAGTTTATGTAAATATGTGAAGTTTGATGTGTTGAAAGAAAAAAAAAACTAGTGAAGTTTATCATCATTTTATCTTTAATCAATATATATTCACTGTAAAGATCATCATCATCAATATTTACAGTAAAACAACAAAAGAAGTCTGACAAAATAAACATTTGTTAAATAATATTTCAGTCGTTTGATGGAATTATTTGATAATGAACCTTTTTTCTTTTTTAAAAAATGCAGTAATTCAATAATGAACGTGAACAAAGTCGTGCTGCTTTTATAAACGTTATTTTCAAACTGTTAAAACTGAGCTGAAGAAAATGTTAAATACTGATCAACAGAATATCAATCAGCATCTATATCTTCATAACTGATCAATACTTTAAACAAGAAGCCAAAAATGACGACTGGTTCCAGTTTCTGGTTTTGTTGGTTTGGTTTCATTCTGTCATAAAAACATATAAAACATGAATATTCATGAATATTCACAAAATAAAAACCAAACAAAAGACAGAAATTCACCCAAACATCAGATCTGAACATAAAGACGAATAAAAAACAATAAATCTATAAACATGGAACATGAACAAGGTTTTATGAATAAAAATACAAATAACTTTAACTGTTGATCCTCTGATGCAGATTTAATTATAGTGAATATTATTAATTATACAAACAGTTTATGTTTTTAAAACTGTTCCTCAAACTTTAGTCTCACAAACCAAAATTAGTTTAAACAGTCTGATGTCAATCAAGTGTTTAAACACACAAATACTGAACAATAATTCACCATTTAATGATTTAAAATGTCTTTACTGCAGTAGATTCCTTTTATTCTCTGACAGTAAACTGAATATCTTTTGGTTTTTTGGACATTTGAAGATGGTTTCTGCTTTATAAACATCATTAATTGCAGCTTTTTTAAAAACCCTCTGATGTCAGATTTTCTTTTGGAGTTAAATCTGACGCAGAATCTGCCAATAATTTCAGGAACCCGGAGACGTTTTTCCTCCTGAGGTGTGATGGAGGCGGCGGATCGAGAGAGAAGAATGGCAGTAAAAACGCTGCACAGCTGAGACATGTTTACTGTGACGGTGCTTTAATAAAGAAAGCAGAGACTGTGAAATAGCATGGAGTTATTCTTCCACACACACACAGCGAGGCTCTCTGTCTCTCACGCCGAGGCCCCCCCCCTCCCACCTCCACCACCACCACCACCACCGGCTATAATAACAATCCCGCAACTAAAATTGCTTGAACAGAAATGTTTGTTCTCCCCTAACAAGATTGTGAATTATTAATAGGATCTAAAGCCGATTCTATAACCCGATTGTTGAGGTGGGATTCTTGGCGAGCGATGCTCCGCCACACCATTTACTGTGATGTATGTGTCTGCACATCTTTATATCCAATTTAATGTGATTCAGATAGATTTCAGAGGGACATCATAAAAGGCATTGGAGTGACCCCGGCTGGGTCCGGATGACTGTAGACTCCATACAACCACGTATATACGTCTCAATATGTTGATTCGATTTGCTCAGTTTTACTTTTACCCTCCAGTGATCTATACAAATGCAATGCAGGTACACTAAGTAAATATGAATACATTTCCAAATTGAATCCAAGTGAATGTAGTCCACAGACGACATCATTTTAAATCCGGCTGTGCTGGGAACTGAGCCGGGGGCCCCCGACCACTCACGAGGGTTAATGACTGGAGGCTCTTTCTTTCTAAGACTCGCCATTAGTTAGAGTGTAATGCCTTTAAATACATTGTTCTGCCATCTATTCTGTGCTGCTGCTGTAATGTATGTGATGCTGAGGAGGTACAATACAGCTCAGAGAGAAGGATCGATACCGGCAGGCAAGGAGGGGGAGGACGAGGAGGAGGAGGAGGGATGAAGCTCGCTGTCGATATTCACAGCGTTCCTGAAACCTCCTCTTCTTCTTCTTCTTCTTCCTCTTCTTTTTCAGCCACAGTTCCAGTGTAGTATGAGATGATCAAAAACCACAGAAGTAGATTTACTCAGGTACAGTTTTAAGATGTTTGTATTTTACTGTGTGTTTCTATTTTATATTTTATACTTCAGTTATTTACTTTTCAAATTAGGATTTTTCCATATAAAATATTGGAGTATTTTTAGATTTTAACATATTTGGTTCTCAACATTTTCAGCTTGTGGTTTCTTATATAAAAAAATCTGTTTCTACTTGTCACATTTCCACAAATTCACGAGTTGTTGAGCAGTTTAAATTTCTCAGATGGTTTGAGTTCATTATTATGCAACATTACACAAAAAAATAAAGATTACTACAAAAATAATATACTGAAAACAGATTTGTGTATCAGAACTTTGTTTTTTCTTCTTTCCTCTCCCATTAATCATCTCACGATCCCTCAGATTTATCTGCTGACCCTTTGGAGGGCCCCGACCCCTAGGTTGGGAACCAGTGGACTAAACTAGCTAACTGTATATAAAGTAATGTAAACTAGCTCCACCTCCAGCAGCTACAACAGTAACATGCACACAGCAGCTTCACTCCTGAATCCTGCAGGTTGTTTCCACTCAGATCCAGCTCTCTCAGATGGGAGGGGTTGGACTTCAGAGCTGAGGCCAGAGAAGCACAGCTGATCTCTGACAAACTGCAGTCACCAAATGTCAATAAAGAATAAACTGTGCATATAAAATGTAATTTATAGTCAAACTATGTCTTCATCAATGAGTTTTTTCCCTAAAATGAGCAGAATGAGTCTATTATTGTGTTATTGTGGATCCAAGGTATCATATTGGATATACTCAGTTTACACAAGATATTTTCATATTTGTGGAAGATAGTATCTTCTTTATATGAGTTATTATCCTGTTTACACACGATATGTGCAAAAAGTTTGTAAAATTATTTGCAGGATTTCTGATGTTGTTTACATGTAATATTATTATCATCTTAAGCCAAGATAGTATCTTGTTTATTCAAGTTATTATGTTGTTTGTGCAATTTATGATCTTGTTACTGCACATTATTATCTTCTTTATGCAAGATATGATCTTGTTTGTGGAATATATCCTGTTTGTGCATGATAGTATCATGTTTACACAAGTTATTGTCTTGTTTCTGCACATTATTATCTTCAGATAAATAAGAATAACAGCAGATAAAACTGGAGAAATAAAGCTGAGGTGTGACGGTCATGAAGCTGTTTTGTTTTGGTTTTTGTTCCTTGTGATGTCTGTGGAGCTTCAGAGCAGCTGGCTTCTGTTTTGCAGCAGCTGTAATGGGATGAACGTACGAGATGCTGCGACTGAAACTGACCGCAGGTTACAGCTCAGCGACGATGTCAAACACAAACATGCAACTTTTACAGCGAGACTCTTCTACAAACCACAGAATGAAAGAAAGAAGAAACAAGGAAATAAAATAGTCTCTCTTCCTGCCTCTCTCAGTCCTGGCTGAGTCTCTGTGAGTCAGTCTGACCAGAAGGGGGAAATATGAGACCAGACCTTCTGAGAGGATGCAGCTGATCTGCATACACTAATGAAACCAGGCTATAATTGGTCAGAATTGATTTTTTTTCCCTGCTTTGATTGAGCTGCAATTGAGTCTGAAGTTCCTCAAGTGGAGAACTGATTCATTTGTGGTTTAAATTCCAGTTTATTTAGTGTAGAAAATAATTATGTAGTCGTGCGGTGATTGGACGTCGAGGAGGAGAACCGCTGACCTCCTCGTCCAATCCTCTGGCCTCCTCTCGTCTCTTGTTTGTTATGAGAGGAATCATCTCTGCCGTCATCTACAATCCGTCCCAAACAATTCATTGTGCTTTACTGAGTGTAAAAGGTGGAGTTACATGAAAAATGTCCTCCGGCGAGGTACATGAAGGTGTGAAATTGCAGACTCCTCTTTGCCCTCGGCCTCGTGCCTCAAAAGGTATTTCTTCTTTTATTGACAGAGCGGCTGAATTTCACCGCTGATGGCGGCGGCTGCTGCTCCCCGACATCCTCCTCCACCTTGATTGCTTTTGTTTCCAGGTCACCTCCTATCTATTGCTGCAACTTTTTCCAATTTCTCAGGGCTTGTTGTATGAAGACAGAAGACATTGCCATCATCATGCGCCGCCGCCACAGCCGACGGCTCTCTGGGAAATGTACATAAACCTTCCGCAGAGAGACAATACAAAAGAAACACATAGAAATCTTCTCACTTTCATGCTCGGTGGGCGACGCAGAGCCTGTCGACGCCCCCCCACCACCACCCTGATACAACTTCATCAAATGAATAATCATATAAATGTCACGGTTCATTAATATGAAATTATCTTAGCATGAAGATTAATTGCATTAAACTTATGAAAGTGTGTTTTTTTGTGTGGATCTAAGCCGGGGAAATGATGGATGATGAGAACGGCGTGATGAATGGAGAAAGCAGCGGAACTAAATTGAAAGTGTACTCATCCGTTCTCTCTCCCCTCACAACTAATGATAAATTGAGCATGTCCCGTTGAACAATACACGCCGGGGCTTAACGCCGCAGCGCCCCTCCTCCCGGAGCTCGACGTCACCTCTGCGTGGACGCCGAAGAGTCCGGCGTGATCTGTGCTCGTTTGGTCTTTTACTAATTACACAACCAAAAATCTTCAAAGGTCACTGGAAAGTTTAATTATTTAAATCTAGATTTTTTTTTACTGTAAATAGCAATGAAAATGACCCGATGATGTCACAGTGATGTCATCAGGGTTATCTCAGATAAACAAACAAAGTCAGGGTGTAAAAGACAAAAAAGAAAAAGGAGCTTGAAGTGGTAGTTTATGTCATGACAGAGACTCTCCAGTTGCATCATGGGAAATGTAAGATCCACTGTTTTTGTTTTTAAACCCAAGCTAGACTCTGAAAGTCAGAATATTTACTGCACAGGTTTAGATCCTGCTTTCTCAAAAGTCTGAATGGAGACAATGAAGTTATGCTTCAATAAATATCTTATTCATATATATACATTTATATATATCTTATTTCATATTTCTGTGTTGTAATAATTTAACTATACAGCTGTTACAGATGTTTCACAGGAAGCTATAATACACTCAGCGAGCACTTTATTAGGAACACCTGTCCAATTTAACGCAATCCAATACAGCAACTCTGCCATAAATTCTACTTTTACAAAGCTTAAACATCGTCAGTTTTTGTTGACATTGTCAGAAATGTGATAGTTCTACTTTGTTTATTATTGAGTTCATATATTATAAAGTGTTCCTAATATTTTGTCCCTCTGTATGTTAATGGAGTTTCTGACGACGAAGCTTTGAATAGTAGAAATAAAGGCAGAGCTGTTGTGTTGGATTGTGTTAGCATGAGCAGGAGTTGCTAATAAAGTGCTCGCTGAGTGTAAGTGTGGATCAGCTGATCATTATTATGTTTTAAATCTGTCCGACTACTTAATAGAAGCGTAACACTAGCTCAATGGTGTAAAGGGAGTAAATGCTAACGTCAGAACGCTAACATGTTGATGTTTAGCAGCTAGCTTGTTAGCATGCTAACGTTTGCTAATTTACACAAAGTCCAGCTGGAGGGAATGTCATTAGTTTAAACCAAAGTATTGAACACAGAAAGAGAATCATCACATTTTAATGTTTTCTTCAGTATCACAGTGATCCGTGATCGTCAGCAGCTGCTAACAGCTGAGTCATGTGACTTTTAATGGAGACTAAAATGTCCATATTAGAGGGAAAGTAGGATTCATCATCTGAGGAACATGAATGTTTTTATGTTAGTTGAGATTTCAGACTGGAATGATCATCAGTTAGTTTATTAGTTATTAGATAATCAACACTGTCAGATATCAGACCAGTTTGCAAAAACATTGACGTTTTTAAACTTCTCAGTTTTACCTGTAAAGTTTCATTCAGATCAATGAAGTTAATGTTGGTTTGCTTATAAACTGTGTGTGTGTGTGTGTGTGTGTGTGTCCTCTCATATATTGTAGGATTTCCTGTTTCTTTTGTCCTCTGTGGATTCTTCTTTGTGGATTGTCTCCATTTTATTCCCCAGCGATCAATGACTTTAATTACTTTTCTAAATAACTACCGGAAGCAGCTCTGAGGATTGATCGCCAGAATTTTTTTTTTTTTCTTCAGATTTTCGTTGGGTAAAAAACAAACAGGCAGCCAAAGTTACAGATGATCAAACTGGTATTAAGGAAGCGTCTGGCCGGGCTCCAGCTGACAGCCTCTATTGTAAATGATATCTGTGAGATTACAACAGTTGGGGAATGAAGAAGAGGATCTCTATCAATCTGCACTCCGGCCATTAATATTACAACACTAGTTATGTCACGGAGTGTAATTTTGAATATTGACATTTTCTGCTAAGTTTCTATCGTTCTAACGCTGCATTAAGTCAGATTTACCATCAGATTGATTTATCTGCTCTGTGGTTTGATTGTGGTTTAACATTTAAGCAGCAAACACTTAATGACAGGTTAATATATATAAATGTATATATATAATAATGTGAATATAAGAGCACTTTTAAATGTTTATTAATGTATTTGTTTACAACTAAAACCCAGATGAAGAATTAGTTGTGTGTGAAAAAAACATAGTTAATGAATTCTTCCACACTTTATGGAATACTAAATCATGAAGCTTTAAAGATAAATAAATAAATATCTCATTATATTTCGCTGAGTTACATCTGTGTTATAATCGTTATGAACTGTTTTTGGTGGCAGGTGGAAATGTTTCTATGCTCTGGTGTCAGTGTCGGTGTCATATGCTCTGCCCATGTCACTAAACCGTGCTAATATGATTTAATGCAAACTGCAACGTATCAAATAAATGCAGTCCACACATATTTATATGACAGGAGACAAAATACAGTGCAGTGAAATGTTTGAACACACCTGCTGCTGCCTGTTTACGCTGCGAAGGACGAGGTTTCCATTTGCATTTAAAAATTACCACCTCTAGACTTATAATTTAATTACACACACCAAATAATACATGTTTCTAGGAAAGTTTATACTGTGTAAAGTATGTAAAACATAATAAAAAACTAGATTAGACTGTTAGAATAATGTTCAGTTCTTGGTATCCAGCTGCTGTGGACATACTTTATATGATCTTTGACACCTTTTATCTCATGTTTGGAAAAAGAGGCAGATGTTTTGTTTTAAAAATATTGTTTAAAGGACTTTTGGTAAAGAAACAGAGTCATTTTAACCTTCCTCACATCAATATGTGAAACTAACAGAAACCAGAAACATGTTTTCCATCGTTTGAGCTTTTGCTGTCGCTCTTTTAGTGACGTCATCTCGTTGTTTCTTCTTCTTCTGCGACGGTTTAACGGCACTGACTGGAGGATCAGTTTATCTGCTGATATCCACACAGCAGCAGCGGATGGAAACATTTTTAATGATTTTATGTACTATCAGGTAAAATGTGGAAGGAAACCTGACTAATGAGAAAAGCTTTTTGGGGATTAAATAAAGACAAACTCTTCTGAGCAGAAGGTTAAAATATGAATCTATACTATATGTATGTATATAACCAAACTCTTTCCTCTGTCAGCGAAGCAAAGTGTGTCGTTGTCAGTGTTTGTTTCCTCCGCACTAACCTGTCTGACATCTCATCACACAAACAAAACAACTTTCCAAAAAAAAAAAGAAAATTACCATCGCTTTTGATTTTATTCCAAGTTCATATTTGGCAAGTCCATGTTTGAGCGTCATCCATCACGGCGTGCACTTTCTCTGATCATCGCCTCCGGTGGGACGAGGTTGATCTCTCCTCTTCCACCAACCAGAAAGCAAAAGCAGCGTCTCCAATTTCATTCTCAGCAGCAGCGGCGGTGGCGGCGGCGGTGGCTCTGTAGAAAAATAATAAAATAAATAAAGAAATCAGTTCAGCGGAGCGGCGCGCTCTGCAACTTCTCTGCAAAATGAATACTTTTTAATTTCTCTGCCTGGGATGGCCCCGGGGCCCCCGGACAATGTTGATGGATGATGTTTTAATGCTGCTGAATGTTATTTTTACTGAACAGGGAAAACTATAAATTTTTACTTCATTGGCAATGATTGCGCCCTATGCATAAAAGCGCGGCGAGCTGTGCGCTGCCCATGAATAATCGCCTCTCGCAGCAGATGTTACTTTGCAGAAACCAATTCCTCGGATAAGATTTGCAGAAGATTAATTGTCTACAGCTGTTTCATGGCCCGCTGCAATCTTAATACATTTATGATAAGTTTAAAAGCTCACTGGAGGCAGCGGAGCCTCCCGTGTGAGGCTGCTGAGAGAAAAGGGGAGATGCTTTATTCTTACATCTGGATTCATATCCTCTGTCAGATTCATCATTAGCCTTTATGCAAGACGACTGAGAGGCCGGCCGTCATTACCGCACGAGATGCAACAGTGTCTCCCTCCTCTTCCTTTATCCTCTCTTCATGCCCATATTTTCATTTCTCCCGTTTTTGACTGACTGAATTATTCAGATTTGTGCAAATGAGTTGTTTTCATTTTTCTCCCCTGGAAGTGGAAATTGAAAGTGACCTAGCGTGACCCCCATCTATTACTCAAGCTAAATTGCAGTGAATGTGCAGTCTGGATCATTCTAAGCATGCAAGGGGGCTTTGTTAACCCTGCAGATACGCAGCATCTGCACCGCCGTGATGACCCGCAACTCCCGGCTTTTATAAAGCCCCATTTAAATATTCTTGACAGAACAAAAGCAATCATGTTCTGAGCGTGGAGCCGGGTCAGGGGGCCGGCGCTCAACAGGCCAGTTGTTTAAGGTGAGTTTTTGAAGAACCCATTTTGGCGCTTAAAAGTTCCTGACACCGACAGCGAGGACATGAATGCTCAGAGGTTTTCATTTGCTGAGCATTTAACCCTCCTCCTCGCTCATTGTGTGGCTTTTCATCGCGGCTCAGATCATTTAACGCCGCAGAGCTTTTCTCTCAGGAGCGATACAGCTGCCGATGGATCGTCCACATCCATTATTTATACGTGAATCATCTCTGTGATTGAAAGAATCAGTTGGAAACCTGCAGCCCGTCGCCGGCAGAACGCCTCCTGAGCCGAGGTGTCTTGTTGGAGAATGAGTTGCAGAGCTGAAACGATTAGTCTATTAATCGATTAGTCGATCGACAGGAAAGTCATCTGCAACCATCTTGACATTTTTCAAGCAAGAATACCAAACATACATCGGTACCAGCCTCCTGAATGTGAGGATTTGCTGCTTTTTCTCTATTTTACGTCGCTGTAAACTGGAAAAACAACACGTTCAAAGATGACACGTTGGATTCTGGGAAACTGTGATGACGACATTTTATAGACAAAAACGATCGATCAAGAAAATAAAGATGAATGACAGTAATTAACGTATTTAACTCAACCTGACTGATGTTTTTCAGCATCTGGTTGAAATATTTGAATCCCAAAATCATCCTCAGCAAACCCGACGATACTCAGAACAGTTTATGTTGTTTATTTTGTTGAGAATGTAAAAAACGTCTAAAAACAGTCTGACAGCTTCGGATTCACTAAAAATGTTGATTAATAGTTATTAATTTTACCACATTTTCTGATTATAAACTGTCAGTATTATACATTTCATGTTATTTAATTTTATATTTGTTGAAAATATTACACCAGTTTGATATTTTTTGACATTTTTTCAATATAAATAGAGTCACTAATCCTTTAAGGTGATGTTTCTGATGCTGGCCATAATGATTATTTCATCATCAGTGAGTTTGTGTCCACATTGAAGTGAACAGGAAGATAAAATATTTCTGCTCTGCTACATTTATCTGACCGTTTCAGTTCAGTTCAGTTCGTCCTCACTAGAAAAACAACGGTACAGATCTAAAATTCAGCCGACAGAAACGACCGTTAGTCACGTTTATGAAACCCAGCGGCCGTAATAATCAGATTAAAGATGACGTCAGTATAAAGCGACTTCATAAGATGATTTTTGTCTCATTAGGAGGAGGTGTTGGTTTTTTTACAACTGCAAGCATCATGTTTCCAAGTCAGGACGTTTTAAAAACCATAACGTTATGGTGTTTACTGTTGCCATGACGACAAACATTGCTTAACTTTAAGGAAATGTAAACCAAGTTTCACGTGATCATTTCAATCTAAACAGACCTGAACCACAACGATGTCACATCATGAAACATCGTTATTGTTTAACAGCGATGTGCAGCATTAATATGGCGGCTCGATGGCGTAACGTTGCTACAGGTCGTTTTTCCCGCCGTGGATTTTAGATCTAAACAGTCGTTGTTTTATGAGGACGCGTTGAGTCAGAAGCTACTTCTCAGATCTACAATTTATTCGTAAAAATCAGTTTATTAAATACGCATTAATATAGATTCGACTACAAACAATGAGCTCAGCTTGACAACATTAAAATGCTGCTTACATGCACGTCAATGAATAAACATGAATAATAAACAGTAAATATAATAAACCGAGTCGTTTTACATCATGAGTACTTTCACTTTAGATACTTTTAAGGAGAATTTCTGTACTTTTACTTAAGTATGAATTTAAATGCAGGAGATATTTTCTCATTGTGGTTTTGTTACTTTTGCTGAAATAAAATATCTGAGTATTTTATCCACTGCTGACTAAAACACAGATTAGTACAGGCTGCACTTTTACTGTAAATTGACACTGAAATCATTTTGTAGAGACTCGTATTTAAGTAAAAAGCTGCTGTAAGTGTCCAAAAAATAACTTTCCATCATTTATTTATGTGTTTCTGTTGTATAGAACATGTCTCCTGATGTGTTTCTGTCAGTTTTTACTGCAAAATGAAGCAAAAACACAAAAACTATCTGCTCACTGTCGACTCTCCTGCAATAAAAAGGTCACTAGTTTGGATTATAAAGACGTATTACAAGTGAAATTGATGCAGGCCTCACGGTGAGAAGTAGACATTTTAAAGAGATTGTATCATCAATATCCTGATCACACACACACACACACACACACACACACAGCAGCAGCCGCTCGCTGTGTGTAGGCTGACAGGAAGTGGCCATAAATAATCCCCGCTAACCGCCATCAGCACGGCCTCCACCTCCTTCTGCTGCAACACCTCAGACATCGAACATGACATAATACGCTGTAATAAAACAAAACCTTCACTTCATAAATTTGCATGATTTATACGGAGGGTATGGAATGAATTTAGCATCATAAATATGCAAAAACATGAAAGCATTTCCTGCCCGCATAATTTTAATTTATCCTCATGTGATGCTGGGATTTAATTACTAATTGGTTTCTTTCTCTCTCTCAGCTCATTAAGAAATTTGTGTTAATGAACTGAGCGTCTACCTTTTTATTCTGTTTTCAATTCACAGCGCTTACAAATAGGTTGAAGGAGCGCCCCACGTTTCATTTTTTCCCTTTAAAGCTTTATTTAAACACTCGTGTTAAACGCGACCACCTGGCAGCAGCGGCGGCGGCGGTGGCGGCGGCAGGAAGTAACACTCCTCTCACATCATCATTCCTCCTCTTCCTCCTCGCACACCTTCCCCCGGCTTTTGTACAAACAGATACCTGTCACGTATGAGGAATAGGGATCGCTCCTTAACAAATGCCTCGTTCTCAGAGGATTATTTACTTTTAATGGGCGGGGGGGGGGGGGGGGTCGACGAGAAAAGCACTTAATATGTGCTCACAGGAGGTGTGATGTATGGGGTCATCGTAACACCGGTGGCACCGCCCCGGGCTGCTCGTTTGAAATAAATCTATCAGAGGCTGCAGAGCTCTGCTGCTGCTGCTGCTGCTGCTGCTTTACTACAGTGTGTTAGAGCTCAGATGTGCTCTGGTAGATAGTTTGATGTCTCGGAGGAGCTTCCTGTTTAGAGGCCTCGTGTGCAGCCGTGTTCCAGAAGTGAAGGGACGCAATGAAATCAGAGGTCATAATCGATGTTTTTCACAACCCTACTGACGGGGTGTAATGTGTTTGGCTCTCATAGCGACTCTGCAGCTTTATAGTTGAGTTTCAGCTCATTGTTTATCCGTCCGGCTGCAACTTTTACTGCTCTGCTTCACTCTCAGCGGCTCTCATAGCTGTAAAAGAGCCGCTGAACACTAACCTGCTCAGACAGACACGGTTAGCTGGAGACTAGCTGGTGAACCAATCTGGTGTCAGACTGTTTGTCTCAGCAAACACCTGCTGTGTCCTTCTGGTCTGCTAATTAAGATATAATACGTAAAGGTTCCTGCAGCTTTAAGGTTCCTCTTGTTGTGAATAAAGGCTGCTGGTGTCAGAGGGCAGCTGTTTCCCTCGGGAGGTGGTGGAGACCAAAACAGAAGCTAAAAGACGAGAAGATTGGACTGAAACACGACTCCACATGAAGGATAATGTTGCTTCATAACTAGTGGATGTGGAAATAAAAGCAGCTTCAAGTTCAACATATCAGCGTTAAAGATGAAGATACATCAGTTAATGCAGGTTTAACAAAATAAAAGCAGAAAACTGAAGCGATTGATCTGCAGAAATCAATCAGCAACTCTTCTGATATGATGGATTCATTGTTGGAATCATTTTTTAAGCAAAAAAGCCAAAAAAATCACTGTTTCCTGCTTTTCAAATGTGAATATTTGTCTTCTTATATCAACCCAACATCATCTACAACTTGTGCGAGCAGGATAAAATTATATATATATTGTTTAGGATTTCATGGCCGTGCAAAATCACAAATATTAGCTTGATATTGTGAGTGATATTAGACCATTTGCTTCAGTAGTAACTGATTCTTTGTCTTGTGAAACGTCGAGTCTTCTGTATGATTTGTTTATTGTTCAGTTTCCATCTGAAGCTTCAGACTGAAGCAGGTTTTTCGTCTCCGCTGCAGATTACGTCGTTTGACAGCTTCGGCGGATGAAATATGTGGCCTCTTTTGGCGCGGCACCTCCCTGACAAGACGTATATGGAGGAGGCCACGAGGATTTAAATGGTGCCATTTATTTGCCATTTGGTGTTATTAATATTCATGATCAATCATCAGCAATGAGGCACCAAAGAGCCACTAGTTCTGTGTTTTATGATGGTTATTAATGACGACCTGAGCGCTCACTTCTTCCACTCATACAGCTCTGAACTCTTAATGATCAAAAGTATTAATTCCCACAGTATTCCATTATTAATATCCTAGATGGAGATAAAAAGTAATATTAATGTAAGGCCAACATAAAGACAGAGTCATTATTTAAGTCCTGTCATCGTTTGTCTTATTTAAATACACCAGTGATAAGGTTTTATTTTAATTTAAATAAAGACATTAATTTCTTTAATGCTGAGTAATCAAAGCAATATTTTGCGGTTTAACTGAAAACCTTGTTAAATTGACCATAAATCTTTTTTAGGAATTAGCGGTTATGGATCATCCTTGATTACAGTCAGATTATCTGCAGCTCAGTGAATAAAAGACCCGACGCTGCCGTTTCCTTCGAGTGTCTGTAAATCATCAACTTTTATTTATTTACAGCAGAACATTTCTGACAGAAGCAGAAAAAGGTTCTCCACAGTGTGAGAAGCATTTCTAACGTTATGCAGCTGATATAGCATTTATTTTTTTTACAGTTGCAGAATTATTTTTTTGTAACAATCATATAAAAGTTTCTTATAAAACTTCAAAGCTGAACGAAGATTTTAAAGCGTCGAGTTTATCAGAGAGACGACGTTTCATCATAAACCATCAATAACATCAATAATAGATTAAAAAACATCTTTACAATGAGATAAACTATTTATGAAAAATACATATAAACACATTAAAATAGAAACATTGTTTTCAAAAAGAGTCCAAAGTGCAGAACGCTGATTTTTTTATCTTGTTTGTACGAGTCATTGTCTTCATAACATATAATAACTCATATAAGTTATTATCTAGTTTAGTTATTCATCTTGTTCACATTAATTATTATCATCTTTATAAATTGTTTAAGATTTTAGGGGCTCTGATGCAAAATAACAGTTTGATGTTTTTATTTATTTTTATTGATTTTTTTGTATGAATTGTTTTGAATTTAGGAAGATACTTCCTGTCTGGAGGGTTAGGGTTGTTATTGTCTGGTATATATTTATCTATATATATTTATCTCCCCTATATGAACCCTGTTGTTGGAATTCATCATCTGTTTTCTGTGTAAAATAAAATCTACTCATTTCTCTGTCTGGATGTTGACAGACTGCACATAGTTGGTGTTATTGTTCACATGTTTTTATCATTCTGATGTTATAATTGTCTCATGTGTTTGTGATTTCACTCCTTTTCTGACTGGTTTGTCAGAGAATATGTTTCATGTTGTGAACGTTGTGTCTGTGCTGCTCTTCTGTCCTCCAGCTGAACATCAGAGTGAAGCTGAATGAAGATGGAAAGAGTCTTTTTCTACCTGCCGCTGTCTCTTCAGCTCTTCAGCCGCCGTGTTGTGAGCTTTCAGTAAACAGCGTTTCATCAGATGAAGGCAGCAGCACTTGTTGACGGGGGGTGGAGGGTTGGTGGGAGGGGGGTGAGGAGGGGGGAGGGGGGGTGAATCACTAGATTATGCGGCGGGGGCCGTGCACTTGGAAAATGAGAAGAGAGGCCTCAGCCAACACACACGCCCAGCTGCCTTCCGATCATCCTTTTAATAACCTGTAATATTGTGGCAGGAGGTTTCTGCCAGGCTGCGTCTGATTGATGGGCTCTCCGATGAGACATTACAAGAGCAAGGTAGATTGACCAAACAACTAAACATACAAATTATTAAAAAAGGAGGGGTTACCCTCTGGACCCCGGGAGGAAAGTGAATAACCTTTAGTTAAGATGATACCATTTTCCAAGTGCAATTTATAGTCTATTGACTGGAGAAACTGTCTTTTCAGATATGCGGAAATTGTCTTACATTGCAGATGAGATCTGTCGCTTGACACCGGATTTGGGGGCCAGGGCGACAGCAAATATCACATTAGCTGCCCGGGAGCTGCAGAGATGATATCAGACTGTGTCTCAGCTCTGGACAAACACAACCACATATCATCCCAATCTCTCAAACACAACCTCGTCCACCTCAACACACACACACACATCAGAGCCGGATCCCTCGCACTTATGTCCACGTCGCATTATTCTGCAGCTCCTGATGTGCTGAACGCCGCTCGGCGCCACGACGCAGGAAGGAGCGAGTCGCTGCTGAGAGTGTGGCGGTCAGAGAGGTGAACGAGGGTTAAACATGTCTGACTTTCATTCAGGAGGTCAAAGTTCACAGACCTGCAATTAATGATCACCTTTTAATTAACCTGCAACTAAACTAAACTCAAACTACAGCTGCAATAACCACATGTTGATATGATGATGTCACACAAACAGGATCCATGTTTCTGTACACAACTTAATATCTTGTTCACACAGATGTTTTTGTTCCTGCAAGATATGGATCTATTATGTAAACATTAATATCTTGTTTGTGCAACGTATGGATCTATTCTGCACACATTATCTGTTAGTATCTTGTTCACACACATTAATATGTTGGTTGCACATGTTAATATTTTGTTCCTGCCAGATCCAGACCCTTTTTTTTTGCAGACATTAGTATCTTGTGTCAAGTTATTATCTCATTTGCATGCTTTTATTTTGTTGACAGAACAGGGCCAGACCAGATCCATATCTCTGTACAAGTTAATATCTTGTTACACCAATTATTTTCTTGTTCACATAAGTTATTATCATCTTGATGACTTTATCGCACAAATTAATATTTTGTTCACACAGCTGATCTTGAACTGTTCTTACAAGATACGGATCTGTGCTGCACACGTTAGTCTGTTCTTAACACAAGTTAATGTTTTGTTTACACACATTAATACCATCATATCATTGTTTGTTATTATTTTGTTGACAGAACTGAACATCTAGTGTTTCATACGTGTTCCAGCCATAAACCAGATGACTTTATTGCACAAAAGTGTTTTGTTCGCACAAGATATGAATCTTGTTTGCATGTTAGTATGTTGTATGTTGCACACAATAATATCTTTTTTGCACAAGATATGGATCTGTTCTGCACACGTTAGTATGTTGTTCACACATGTTACTGTTGTGTTTGCACACATTAATATCTTGTGTCCAGTTATTATCTCGTTTGCATTGTTTGTTATTACTTTTGCAGGTCCAGACATGTAAACACTAAAGTCCGTGACTGAGTGACTGACGTCGCCATGTGTTGCTACTTCCTGTATCCGTCCTTTCAAATTAAAAGCCCTCTAGTGTTTCATAGGTGGTCCAGCTGTGAACGAGAGGACTTGATGACGCACAAGATATGAATCTTGTTTGCAAGATTGTTTGTTGTTTGCTTGTTTGTTAGTATGTTGTTCGCTAAATGATCCGGACCTATTTTGCACACATTAATATCTGAACATTTGCATTGTTTGTTATTATTTTGTTGGTCCAGCTGTGAACGAGATGACGCACAAGATATGAATCTTCTTTGTACATGTTAGTATGTTGTTCGCTAAACAATCTCGCTCTTGTAAGATATGGACCTATTTTGCACACATTAATATCTTTTTAGTTTTTATCTTGTTTGCATTGTTTGTTATTATTTTGTTGACAGAACTCAATATCTTGCAGTAACAGCAGGTTACATGTGACTGAGTGACTGACATCGCCACGTGTTGCCACTTCCTGTATCCGTCGTTTCAAATTAAAAGCCCTCTAGTGTTTCATACGCGATCCAGACGTATACGAGGTTTTGACCCAGACTTGTTAAATGTTGGCATTGGACGTATTTCTAGGTAGGATTGTCAAATATTGATGTTCTTGTCTGACTCTAGGGTTGCACACACGCACACACACACACACACACACACACACACACACACACACACACACTTCCTCCACAGCCAGACAATCCCGCTGATTAGAAGAAGAAATCCGGCTGTTTGTAAGAGAGTTTACACTCAAGTGGCGTTTCTCATTACCGCTCGGTGTGGGATGTTTTGACAGCGAGGGATCCTTCACTTGCCACTCAAGTCTATCAATGTCAGCAGCAGGGCTCAGCCACACACCCATATATTTGGATTAAACAGTCAGAGTCATTACAGCGAATGTTATTGACCTTTTAAGATACAACTTTAATAGCTTTTCTCTTCCCTCTCTCCGTCTGTCTCCATGTGAAACACGAGAGGCTGCCGTGCTGATGAAGTCCCCCTCAGGGTTTGCCTGGAATTGGAATCAAATACTTTAGATCCCCTCTTCCTCGAAGGTAATGCCGCAGGCTTTGTGGCAGAGAAAGGAGAAATTAAAGGAAAAGCACACAATGAGAATGAGGAGCAGGCGATCGGGATTACGAGACAGGACACTCATTTTCCAGTGGCCAGCCAAGCTAGACGAAGCCTGAGAGTGCGACTAAGACCACAGCGGCTGCGATTTGAGGCTGCCGCATCAGTTTCCCTCCACAACAACGCTGCTGATAATAGATAGTAAATGTTGGAACATAAATAAAGATCTGTAGATGAACAAATAAACTGAGAGAAATTATTTGTTTGGGTTGAATCTGTAGCTATAAAGGACTCATAAACGCACAGAGGAAATGCTAAAAACACGAACTTTATTATGTCTTTGGTTTAAATCTCTGTGCAGACATTATTTAGACAGATTCATACATTGACATGGAATCTAATTTTCAACATAATCAGCGTCTGTAAAGTAAATCTGTTGTTGTAGAACAGAAATGACTACATCGTGAGGTTTGTATCCTTCGTTGTTGCTGCTGGTCAGATGCATGCTGGGATACATCTCAGGTGGTTTTGTCCACAGACTGTTAAAAACAACGGACGGATCCGCCGTGATGTCATTTGTTGGTTTGTGGACTGAGTTTGGCATTTTGACAGTCGCCATCTTGGATTTTTGCAGACCCTAACGTTAGCTACTAGCTGCTAGCTTGGTTAGCATGGTACCTTTACAGTGTATGGTTAACTGTGATCATGCTAATGCTACTTTTCGCTAGCAAAAACAAGCTTAAAACCATTAAAACAAAATGTATTTACTTCTCTTGTTGACAGGTTTGTATAAGCTTCTATTTGCACATAAAATCCTGAATGAAACATCAAATTAAAACGTAAATATCTGTAAAAAGTGTTTCCTGTTGTTTGAGGTGTAACAGCAGCTGTGTGGATAAAAACAAATGTAAACAGACGGAGTGAATAAACGATGATGTACATGAATCACATGACTGAAACGTCACTGTGTGGACATGAGGTGACAATAAATGTGTTTATATATTATCTTCCCTGCAGAAGCAACAGATCCAGAACATCAGCTGATCCTGCTGACGGCCTTCACATCACATCAGACATTTATACATATTATTATTATTGTATTTAGATTAGTTTTAAATAGTGTAAATAGTTGATAATTATTCTATGTTGTGATATTTTCCTCTGTTTATTCATATTATTACAGTTTGTTCTTAATAAACATCATTTTCTAACAGAGCACTCTGTATTTGTACAGTATGTTTGTGTTTCTGTGACTTTATGCTCATGTTACTGGATGTTTATTTTGTTATTTTTCTGCTCCTGTTTGAGGTTGCTGCCGTACAAACAGCTTTGACTTGAATTGAATGACATAGTTTGTTATTTATGTGTTTAATATTGTTGCTGTGTGTGATGCTGAAGTGATGAAAGCTTCCAGGTGATTTAGTCTCTTTGTGTTTTGTCTCCAGGTGTAACAGAGGTGTGAGGTTAATATCCTGCTCTGTCTCAACTCCTATTTATCATCTCAGGTTGCATTTTTAAAGCGCGGCGTTCTGTGATGGAGGATGACTCACATGTATTGACAACGGCCATTTGTAAATCACAGCACAGCTCCGGGTCACCGCCTAATCTGTTCTCTCACTTTATATAAGAGGAAGATAATGCGATAGAACTTTTCTAAACTGGTAACCTTTTATCGCGGGGCTCTCTCGCTCTTTCACCTGTCCAAATCAGCCTTATTGTTTTTGTGCGGCGCGCTCGTACCTGCAGCCATGTCCTGTTATTCACTGTCTCCAGCCATCAGCCTTTTTCCAATCTCACCATCAGGGAAGTCACAGCTCTTTGTACAAGTGCCTCCAGTAATTGAATTTGCTGCAGAAATAGCGGCCTGGAAAATTTCATTTTCGATCCCGGGGCGGATGTGTGTGTGTGTGTGTGTGTGTGTGTGTGTGGTCCCGGTATCAGGTATTCCTCACGTTGTGGGGACATAAATCTGTTTACACAGTCATGTTGTGAGGACTCGTCTCCTTTATGAGGACAAAAAGCTTAATGTAAATCATTAATTTAAGAGTGAAGGCTGGTTTAAAGTCGAGGTTAGTTTAAGGTTCTCTAAAGGTTAGGGTAAAGGTTATATTGACGTTAGTTTAAGGTTATTTTAGTGTAAGTTTAGGGTTATATTAACATAAGTTCAGGGTTATTTTAGTGTAAGTTTAGGGTTATACTTACGTAAGCGTCGGGTTATACTTATGTAAGTTTCGGGTTATATTAATGTAAGTTAAGGGTTGTATTTACATAAGTTTCAGGTTATATTTACATAAGTTTAGGGTTATACTTACGTAACTTTAAGGGTATATTTATGTAAGTTTAGGGTTATATTCATGTAAGTTTAGGGTTATACTTACACAAGTTTCAGGTTATATTTACATAAGTTTAGGGTTATACTTACGTAAGTTTAAGGTTATACTTACGTAAGTTTCAGGTTATATTTACGTAAGTTTAGGGTTATATTCATGTAAGTTTAGGGTTATACTTACACAAGTTTCAGGTTATATTTACATAAGTTTAGGGTTATACTTACGTAAGTTTAAGGTTATACTTACGGAAGTTTCGGGTTAGATTTACATAAGTTTAGGGTTATATTCATGTAAGTTTAGGGTTATACTTACATAAGTTTAGGGTTATATTAAGGATAAGTCTTCAGGAAATGAATGTAAGTCACTGTAATGTCCTCTGAAGTGATGGAAACATGACAGTGTGTGTGTGTGTGTGTGTGTGTGTCTTCCTCTCTAACTTCATCTATTCTCTCTTCCATTTCTCAGATTTGATGCTTTTCCTCAGACTTTCATCTCTGCTCCATTTTGGACTCGACAGACTTCATCCCGCCTTCGCTGCTTTCAGCCCGACGTCCTTCAACACCAAAACCCGTCACACAAAAACGTTTCAGACACTTTCAGTCTGGAGACGATGCAAAATAACACAAAACACAGATTCACACAATAACAATAAATAATAAAAATGATTCTTTTCCTTCTATTAAACCACCTGCTGCACCTCCGACCTTCATTTGATTTCATATTAAACGGAATAACAATAAAAACAGTCAATTAAAAGTTGATGCGAAGCTGAAACTGTTGTAAATATTCTGAACGAATCTTACACGGTTTATGAGCTTTAAGTTGATGCTGTTAAAATGTTTCCAAACTAAATAATAACAGATGTGCAGTCCAATGTTATGATGTAATCTGAATAATAATTCAATTATCAGATTATTCAGATCAACTGAAACTTTTAGAAAACTTCTCTAAACTCACTTTTTAAACTGATGTTTGCTGTTTTTGGTTATCAAATTTAATTTTGTTGTTTTATTTTTAATATTATTTTTGTTGTTTCCATCCTGCTTGTTTGATATTTAACACTATAGCTTGTTTTGAAATGAACTAACTTTATTTATATTGAACATTTCATGCACAGTTTTACTATTCAGCAGCAGAAACATGAACACGGTGAAGATAAACTAGTGTTTACACAGTTACACTCATTAAATAGAGATTAGAGAAAATCATAAAGGATTAAAACAGACAGTTATTAGTAATTAAAAAGATGTTTAGAGTTGTTGTTTAAGTCTGCAGGTGTGATATTTAAAAAGGGAAATGAATGAATCTTTACTTTCATTTTTACAAACTGAAATTAAAGCAATTAAAACTCGAGTCGAGCAACAACTAAAAACACTGAAACGCCTCCTCGCTGTCAGAGCAACACGAGTTTGTTTTATAGACCTGTTTTATTTCAAACTCGGCCTTTATTCCCTCCATCTGCCTCTCATCCCCTCTCCCCCCCCCCACACATCCTCCCTGCTGTCTCCTCTCCAAACCCTCCTGACCACTGGTAATCTCTGTCAGCATAACTCTGCAGCAGCAGGAGGAAGAGGAGGAGGAGGAGGAGGAAGGGGGGACAGAGACTCCACGGCTTGTCACGGTGGCAATTTTCTCCTAAATACCTTCCACAAATAATGGTTTTCAGAATGAGCATTAACAGGGTTGATTACACGAAATGGCCCTTTTAATTTACAGCGGGCCGGTAT
The DNA here is from genome assembly GCA_029490765.1 of Euthynnus affinis. Classification (NCBI taxonomy): domain Eukaryota; kingdom Metazoa; phylum Chordata; class Actinopteri; order Scombriformes; family Scombridae; genus Euthynnus; species Euthynnus affinis. Next base: position 28,339,641 of record CM055855.1, read on the forward strand.
TGATCACAGGAGTGCAGATTAAAGCGTTCAATGAAGCCAGTGATGAGGTATTAAGCAGCTGGAGGCCCCCGGGGGCCTCTGAGGGGGGACGGAGGGGAGGAGAGGCTGGCCGGGGGCTCTGCCTGTGTACAGTTATTCCCCTGTAATGAAGTGCCTCTATGCAGCGGCATGGAGCAGCGGCAGGAAAAATAGATTGAAGATGATGAGCTCTTCAAAGTCATTTCTTGCTCTCTCATTCCACCTCATGCCCGGTGTCTGCCGGCTGTCCCGCCGCCGCTCCAGAAAATGCCTCGGATTTACTTAGCTGGCTGGACCGATGCAATTTTTATGACCTTATTGCTTTTTTTTACCATGGTAATAGTTTTGAATCAATTTATCAATCTGCAGGAGCCATCAGGCATGTTGCCCTCAAAGATCAAGTCCAGGTCATTCCATCATTGCACTCCGGTGCACTGAGATGGAAAGGCAGGAGGAGAAAAATGTACCTCCTCCTCCTCTTCCTCCTCCTCCTCCTCCTCCTCCTCCTCGCCCCCCTCCTTTATATGGCTGCCATCGGCCATATGAGAATGCTCCTCAAACAGCTTAGCAAACATGCTCTCACCAGTTTAACCCCCCTCGTCCCAAACCCTCCCTCCCTCCCTCTAAAAGCAGATTCCTTATTATCTGTCGCCTCCTCGAAGAGCCTCTGCAGCTTCACAAGAAGAAGAAGAAGAAGAAGAAGAAGAAGAGCCGCCTCTCTCTCTCTCTCTCTCTGCTCATCACATGCTTTAAATACATCCACATAAATCTGGATCTCTTTACATTTTCTCTCCCTCCCAACTCGATTGATTTGCTGCTTAACTCGTTTTCAAATCAATAACAGATTTGAGGAGGACGATTCATTTTCAGGATTAATATGTTTAAATGAGGCTCGGCCGTCCTTTTGTTTCCGCTTCAGCAAAATGTCAATTAAATGTTTGGTATCGTCGGTGAGATCACGACTGAGAGCTTTCATTCAATTAGGCTGAATTATCGGAGGCTCCGTCCACCGCCGCCGCCGCCGCCGTAACGCTGCAGCGGTCATGTGATAATGTGGCTTTTGTTTCACTGAGAGCTGCAACCTTCATCGTTTTCAGACGATCTGATTGGTTGTTTATTAAAGCAGCTCGTCTGCACTTTAAAACAAAAATAAGGTCAAAGTTTGATGTTTTTTAAACAGAAAATGATTCATAAGCTGTATTTATTATATAACTCTCATATATTACAGTAATAGAAGAAGTTAATTTACTGTTTTATTTAGTGTATTTCTCTTATTTTCTATTCTTAGTAGCTGAAAACAAAACACAAGGTCGTTTATCTGCTGAGCTTTTAATAGCAAAGCAGCATTAAGCAGAATATTTACTGAGGAGTTTAGATGCTAAACAGCTGAATTATGTTTATTCTCATGAAATATGTAAAATCTGAGGAGGGGGAATGTAAATTCATACAAATACTCTTTAAAACCTGCAGCTGTGTTTAAGCACACAGAGAAAAACTGTTTAAAAGAGTCTCTGATCAGAAACTTAAAGAGCTCCAGTAAGATGTGACTGAACTGCAGCTGCCACTAATGATCATCTGCAGGATCAATTCATCTGATTAATAAAGAAAATAAATGACAGAAATCAGTTGTTTGGTTCAGAAAATGGTGAAAAATGTCGATCAAAGTCCAAAACGACGTCATCAAATGTTTCATTGTGTTCAGTTTGCTGTCATAAAGACTAAAGAAAACAGAACATTTGGACTTTTTTCTTCTTAAAAAAACGATTAATTGATTATTAAAACAGCTGCAGATGAATTTAATATTTGGCAGCTAATCAATAAATCAATGAATCGTTGCAGCTTTAGACTGAAACAGACAGTTATAATTATTAATGTTAAACTATCAGTGAGAGTTTAACCACAAAACCTCAAAATGTTTCACAACTTATTCAGTCACTGATGTTTTTGTTGAACATCATCAGTTTATTTAAATATGTAAATAACATAACAGACGTTAAAACAGTCCAACATCAGCTCTGATTCTCTGCAGCTCATTTACACTAAATATTATTCTAAATTAAAATATTACAGTGACGCTAAATTTTGCACCTTTGTTGTTAATTTACAACAGAAACAATAAACGTCTCCAATAATAAACTGATTCATTGGTTTTGCAGGTTTTTACAATCTGAAATGTTTATATACTGGTTTGTAGGATCACTGAGGTTTACTGGTTCCAGTTCTCATCATGAGTCATTGTTTTGTATTAAACCCAAATTAAAGCTGCAACAGAACCAACAAGCAGAGTCCTTCATGGAGGTATTAACATTTATTATTTCTGGGAGTTTTCAGTTTTGTCTCATAATATTTAACGACATCATGGTGGAAGCGTTTCCACATGTTTGAACTCTATAAATAATAATAATAAACGTCACTGAACACTGCAGAAGTCGACCTCACGGTGGCGCTGGAGAGACCGTCAGCAGCAGGGTTCATCCTCTGAGGAGCACAATCAGCATCCTCTGAGTCCAGGATCATGTGAGTCCAGGATCATGCGAGTCCAGGATCATGTGAGTCCAGGATCAGAGACGAGGAGCGACGCTGCTAAAAACAACAGCGGTCTTTAATGTGCTCTCATTGTCTGTGTGTTTGTGTTGTAGTTGATTTCTCAGCAGCGGCGGGGGACCGTCTACCACACAGGCTGAACACAGGCTCCACACAGCCAGCTCTATATTTAGTGTCCTGTGAAAGCCATCTGCCCTCCTCGTCTGCCGGCACAAAGGAGGCCGAACGTACAACATCTCCCCTAATGAGCCTCTTTAAGGCTCTTTGAATTCCTAATGAATAACACTATGCAGCAAAATAAACACATTGCTATTGATCACGACATAAAGGTTTCAAGTAATTTAATAAGCGCTCTCTGGCCTCGGCTGCAGTCTGGTAACGCTGCCTCCCCCCTCCTCCCCCCTCCCTCCCCCTCCCTCCACTGCAGGGTAGCTACTGTAGCATCGCAGGCTGGAGACGCAGCAGACCCCACAGCGACGGGACCCGGGTCCATGTGGGAAGAACCGACCCGGAGTGGAAATGTTCCAGACTAAATAAACGCTGCAGGAACGGAGCCGGCGCTCAGTGGACGTAAAGATGACCCAGCAGCCACCAGGCGGCCAATCAGAGGACACAAAAACCTGCCATCAAGTCAGAATAAAGACTCAGATCTGCAGACATAATGAGCAGAATAAAGAAGGAGATTAATGTGAACTGGTTTCATAGAAAGTTCATGTTAATGTGCATCAAAAACAACAGTTTACAGCAGCAAACTGAATGAATGTCACCTGTTTTAAACATTAGAAATAAAGATAAAATAAATTAGTATGAAGCCAAAAATGAAATATTATCTGGTTCTTAGATTCATGCATTTTATAACAAGGCTTCATCAGGTTAAATTATCTTTTTTGACTGTTTTGCACCTTTAAACACATCAAAACTTTCATTTTAAGACTGATGAACGAGTGTTTTTTAGTGTAAAAAAGACGAAATGACTTAAATATAAACTACTACGGTGAATGTTTATGTGCTTATAATTTATATGTTTTATAAGAAATGTAATACTGTAATTGTTATAATTGGATTATTGTGTTGTTGTGCTACAGATCACAACCTGAAGTTCCTGCACATGCTCAGTAGCGTCTGCCGTACACAGAACTGCTCTCTGGAGACTGAAAACGTCTTTGGAGCCGTTTCTAAACAAACTCTTCCTGATGAAGGATCATGTGACCCAGAGCAGCGCTGTGATTCGCTGACGGGTTTTTAATCAGATAAATCAGCTTTTATACAAACACAATAAACTGTTAGTAGATCAGTTCATTGATGGTTTGGATCCAAACATGAAGACAAATGTAGAAAATCAGCAGAATGATCCTTTAAAGGTTTGTCTGGTTTCAGGAATGATTGTGTTCATATTTAATAAACTAACAGCGTCTCCAGCATCATATTCAGATGTTTTGTTTCCTCTTTTGTTCCTCAAACTCGTCGTTCTGCAGCGTTTTCTTCCTGCTGAACAGCTTCCTGTTCGCTCCGGTGACCTTGTGCGGCTCGGCTCTTGTTTGATATGGACCTGGAGGAGTTTGGGTATCAAAGGTTGCCAGATATGATCCTCATTACCTCACACAGCTGAATTCATCTGCTTCCTGTAACAGCAGAGTGGACCCGCCTCTCGTGTCTCCCGCGTTCATCCCCTCCTAATATATTGAAATACTATGCAACAGGCTTAAGTAATAGATGAGCGCAATCACGGCGCCGCTGTATGATTGATTATTTGATGGCACTTTCTGGTAGTTTTTGACTCGTCCTCTCTCAGTGTGTGAGCGCGGCCCGCTGGGTATTGAACGCGCGGCGCAGTAATGGGTTCATGAGGCCAAATGTGATGAATATTTAAAATGTAACTGTGGCAAGGACACGGACTAAATGATGAGTTCAGCATCAGCTGTGCACACCAGTCTATAAACAAATCCATCTGATCTTTGTCATGTTGGTTTTATAAAATGATTGTTTGTGCTTTTGCCTGTAAACCACCGGCAGTAAATATCATGTTTACGCTGCGTTATCTGCTTCTGATTGGCAGGAAGAGCAAAACTCAGACCGTCAGCGGTTCGTTCAGGATCAATCTGGAGGAAACAGGAAGTTACTCTATGGTTTCCCTCCATTTCAGCCATAGACTGTATATAAATATGGGCGTCATGACATCTCGCCAGAAGTGAAGCCAAAACATCTTCATTGCCCCCTGGTGGCTGGCTGCGGTATAGGTTATAAGCCCCGCCCCCTCCATGTTAGCGGATGGGACACCAGCCAAAATAAAGTACATATCAAATAAATTTTTCCTAAAGATGTTTTCTGTCATTTCATGTTGTGTTTATAATGCTGATTTTTGTGCTCGTTTTTCTGATAAATTAGTTTTAAATTAATTATTTGATTCCCACCGTCCGACTCTACCACACAGACTTTGGCTCCAAATGACGTCACAAAAACAAGATGGCCGCTCCCGGAAAGGAGATATTTTGGCTTCACTTTTGCACAGCGGCAGGAAACGGAGACACGTCGGCCATATTTATATACAGTCAATGATTTAAAGTCTTTGTGCTAAGCTAAGCTAGCAGGCTAACACTCGGCTGGTTGTAGCATTAAGCTACAGACATTAGCGTGGTGTCTCTTTATCTAACTCTCTCTTCTCCTGTTGTGACTTCTGGTTTTTTACTTCTTTCTTTTTAAAGACCCTTTTCACTCTTCAGGCTTCTTAAGTGTTGTTGAAGTGACGCTTTTGACTAATAAACCTCTGTAAATCCGTTTAGAAACCAGAGAAAATGTTGGTTCCTGCTTTCAGGATAAATCTGAAGGGTCGTGAGATGACGACCACGAGAGGATTTAAATGTCTGATTACTGTCTAATACTGATCCCAGTCACGGCTAGCTGTTTCCCTCCATTTCAAGTCTCTGTGCTAAGCTAAGCTAAGCTAAGCTAGCAGGCTAACCCTCAGCTGCTTAGTGTAGCACTAGTGTGATATCAATCTCCTCATCTAACGGTCTCTTCGTCACTTGTTTTTTTAATTCTTTCCTGTAAAATAATGTTACTCTTTTTACTCTTCAGGCTTCTTAAACATTTTTTTAAGTGACGCTAATAAATCCTCCATAAAAAAGAGGCTGTGAATCGTCACATCTTTATGTTTTCTTCAGTAAAAGTATCTGGAGAATAAATTTGACTAAATGTAAACTAATCTGCTGTAAAAACATACATGAAAGAGAACAGCAGCTCCGACGCTACCGTTACAACAGACCATAAATAATTCATTAAGAATTAATAAATTATTTAATAATTTAATCAAATCTGATCTACAGACAGAAATACAGTCAACATGGGAGTTTAGTTGCTTCATTTAAAGAGGTCACAAGCTGAACAGGTGGGGAGGGGGGGGGGAGTTTCACAAAGAGGGTCATATAATTGAATGCCACAGCAGTAAAAAAGGGGAATAATGAAAGGATGAGGTCTTTGGGATCACGGCAGCCAATCAGGAGCCAGCGTCCAGAGTCCTCCGGCTGCCCTGACCTACAACATTCCCAGAAAGAGGCTCTGCTTTCTGGCCAATATTGGACTAATCCTCCCTCTATCTCCCTGCTCCTGGAGGTCAGCCTTAAAAAAAGCATTAAGCAAATAGCTAATGGAATTAAGGCCATAATAATATAGGGATATAGTGAGACAATTCTATTAACAAGATATAAATCATGTTGAGTGTGAGGTAAGTGTTTTTTAATTGATTGATGGAAACGGCGATCCATAGGTTTTCTGGAGACTAACAGCCATTTACCGTCTCCTGCAGAGTAAAAGAGGCAAAAAGGGAGAGATAAGAAAATTACGGCAGGCTGAGGAATAAATTATTCAGAAAAGATAATCATTTTGTGCTGACATTACTAATGTGAGGAAGCATTTAATCTCCCTCCTGTGGGACGGGGGACCCGGGTGAAGGTTTTTATAAAGATTAAAACTGCGCCATGTTATTACCCACACTGCTGTCCTCTAATGAAGGAGAGGGAGGGAAGGGGGGAGGAGGGGGGAGGGAGGGGCTCTGCAGTGTATTCCAGGAGAGAGAAACATATTCATCAGCACACATGTAGAGTTTACAAACACGCATTAACATACAGTACATATACATGCTTATACATTTACTGCACATGACCTCGCCGGCAGACAGGAAGTGTTCCAGATGCTTTTATTTCAGAGAGCAGGAAGCGTGACGGAAATATCAAAATAAAAGAACATTTAGTTTAAACTGGTTTCACCTCCAGAAGAAGGACGAGAACACGAAGCCGTAAATTCTGACTTCTTTATGAAGCTTTTTACATTTTCATCTTTTTGTTGATATTGTCAGAAATAATTCTACTTTATGTTTATTAGTGAGGTCGTGGTGAGTGGTGGCGGCGGCGTGCGACAGGAAGTGGTTCTAATATATTTTTTGCCCTCTCGTGTCGGAGTGAAGAAAATATTTAAAAAATAAAAGCTCTGGTGTTTTTACAGCAGTGTTTATTAGAGGTGTGTTGATCCTGATAAATAAACTAATAAATAAATAAACGCTTTGAATTCATTAACACTCTGATTTCTAGCAGCAGCAAAGGCTCATGGGTATTGTAGTCTAAGGAGCCGTCCATGAAAATGAGAAACAAGACTCTTAACCCTTTCATGCACGAATTATTAAATCACAGAGGAAAACATTATTTATTGTTTATTTTTAAATCATGTCAGTAATTTTTTTTTAAATATATTGAATTTTGACACCATGTATCAACGGAGTAAAAAGTGATTTATGGAATATATAAAATACATATGTTTATATATATTATTTTATAGCATGAACACACACAGGAACATTAAATAACAACAATAGAGGATATTTAGTAAACATGTCCTCCAACAGACAGAATGAACCTTTTGTTGCCTGAAGTCCACTGATATCAGAAAAATATGATTAAAACTAAATAAATGTATTTCAAACATCTTATTTAGTTGAATAAACTTTTTACCCGTTTTATTTCTCTGAGAATAAAAGTATTTATCAGATATTCCTGAGTTTCTTGGTGCCATTTTGAATTTATGATCCAATATCTCAAAATCACAGAAAAAGTCAAAAACGATGTTCAGATGGAATCAAAGACACTTTTTAACACTTTGAGGTTCAACAGCTGGAAGTCTGGACGTGACGACTAAAACATTATTTACTGTTTATTTTTACTCTTAAAGTGAAAAATCATGTCAGTAACTTTTTTTTTAATATATTGTATTTTGACTCCATGTATCAACGGAGTAAGAAGTGATTTATGGAAATCAATATAGACAAACTGTACATATATATGCTTATATATATATATATATATTATTTTATTACTAAGAGCAAATGTTATGAACACACAGGAACATTAAATAACAACAATACAGAGGATATTTGATAAACAACCTCCAACAGACAGAATGAACTTTTTGTTGATGTGGAGTCATTCATGAAAAATATGATTAAAAACTTGATTAATGTATTTCAAACATCTTATTTAGTTGAAAAAATAAACGTTTTACATGTTTTTAACAGATGTTCCTGAAACTACTTGGTGACATTTTGAATTTATGAATCAATATCACAAAATCACAGAAAGTCAGAAATGATATTCAGATGAAATCAAAGACAAAAAACAACTCCAAACTAATAAAACAACTAAATACATCAATAATAACTAAATATAATAAAAACAAACTAAACTTTGGGGTTTTTGGGACGTGACGCTACAACGTAAATGATTCAAGATGGCTTCCAGATATCTGAAACTAAGTTAAAACCATTTAACCTGCAGGTCATAATATAAACATATATAATAATTAGATTATTGAGGAGATTCTTTAAAGAATTGTTAAAATAACGAGCGTATTAAAGTACTTCCTTGCTGCTGTTGTCATGTGATCAGCTGATGAATGTGTCTTCATTTGCTCTTTATGTCCCTGCAGAAGGATTAAGGCTTTGCAGAGAGCAGATAAACACGGCGGCAGATAAATCAGCCCTCTCAGCCTCCACCTGACGAATCTCTGAGAGTTACAAACTGAGATGACAAACGGCCGGTTGAGCAGGAAGTTAACAGGAGCGTGATCGGCGGGGCGGCGGGCGGCTCGCCGTTATCTCCCCCTCGTGTTTATTACAGCCGGCCTCTTGTTGGCCGCTGACGTTGATGGACAGCTCCTATTAAGAGCCTGTGTGCCGGGCAGCTGGCAGCGGCAGATACATTAAATACAGAACTGTTATTACTTTTCATTGGCTCGGGGTCGTAAAATATGGCGACTAAATAGTTGCTGCCATCAGATGCGGTTTGATACAAGATTTTAATTTGAGAGACTGCTCCGTAACGCCGGCGCTATTGACACGCGGCTTTGTTTGGGGACAGTAATGATGGTGTACATGTGTGAGTATTGATGGTCTGTCTGCTCGGGGGCTTTGTTCGCCTGTTATATATGTCTCTGCCTGTCAGGCCTCCGCAGGGATGTTATCAGACCCGCCTCCTCCTCCTCCTCCTCCTCCTCCTCCTCTGTTACAGCACGTCTGCTTATCACAACACGTCTCTCTGTGGCCACCGGCAGCTCTCGTACGGCTGCTGACACCGACGCCGAGGTTACAGTCATACGACCGGCTCATAAAAGCATTAAAAAAAAAAAAAACACAGAAGAAAAAAAAAAAAAAAAAAAAGTCCTTTCAATAAAATCAGAGCAATCAGTGGATTAGCATTTAAAGCGCTGCAGGTTCTGCACAGTCAGCACAGCTTAATGCTCGCGGCCTGCTGGACTCACACACACACACCTTTAATTTCTGCACATGGTTAAAGATGCTATATACAGGTTTTTTCACACCTCCTAAAAACGACCAACTGTACAGACGTTAGCAAGTTAGCAGAGTTAGCGAGTTAGCACAGGATGAGCTCAGAACCAGAAACTCAAGTTTGCTCTGTTGTTTCCTTCCTGTCTCTGTTTATGATCAGATTATAGATTCATAAACTGAATAGTGTGAATTTAACTCACACAGACTTGTTTTCAGCCTCAGTTTGTGCTGTTCTGCACACAAACAGTCTTTACATCGACTTTATACGCTGCTGTGCTGCAACAAGAAGTCAGCTTTCAGTGAATAAATGTGGCAAAAATGTAAAATTATTACTCCCTTTGACTTTATTCTACAACTTTAACTGATAAATATTGTTTTGTTTGAAACAAGCTGATACAAAAATAATAAAGGTTGAGAGTGAAAAAGCTTTTAATGACGACTGGACTGAAAAATACACTTTTATTTTTCTTGATGGAAACTTTAAAATGTCTCTCCATCAACTTTATCTTCAGCTGCAACTAAAGTTCATCTCTGCAGTGTAAAACCAGTGTAAAGTTATTATTTTTTATTATTATTATCTATTCTAAAGTTATAACTGATAAATATGGTTTTGTTTAAAACTAGCTGATACAAATAAGACAGACTGAGAGTGAAAAGCTTTTAATGATGAACTGGGAGGGAAGAACGAGAACATTTTGCTTCATTTGCAGTGAAACAGTGAAGAACAGGAACGAAACAAAACGACACCAAACACGCCTGTTATGAACAAAACTAACAAACTAAACTAAACTAACAACCAGAAAATGAACCAGCTGATGTCGTGACATCAAGACTGCAGCAGAATAATTAATAAAATCAAACATTTACAACAACAAACACAGTTTCAGGTTTAGAGTCTCATTAACACAGAAACACTGATCATATTCAGATCTGAGAGTTTTTCTACTGAAACATCACGTTGTTCATCTTTACTGAACATTTGGTTTGATGGAAACAGTCAGCAGGTTCACCCTCTGGGGAACATGAATTATATTATTAATTATATTAATTTAATGTTGATACATCAGTTGTTAAGATGTTTCAGTCTGAACTAAAGCAGTAAAACAGACGAGCAGCGTCGTCATAAAGCTGCTGAATGAAAACTAAACATAAAGATTCAGTTTCTGTTTTTACCAGAAAACTTTTAAACCTTCAAATCTTTTTTTGTCTTTTATTTAATTAAACATGGAGACAGTTTATTTATTTATTTATTTATTTATTAATCTCTCTCACTGTGTTTTCTTTAATCTTCAATTCAACTTTAAACACTTTATTATTATTATTATTATTATTATTTATCTTCTATTTTATTTTCCAACTTGTAAGATCTTAATTACGACATGAATCCTCCTTCACATCTTCTATTAACGTCTCTTTACATCTTCCATAAAGCACTTTGCCTTATTGTTAAAGGTGCTGCTCAGATAAACAAGATAAGACGTGTGTGTGTGTGTGTGTGTGTGTGTGTGTGTGTGTGTGTGTGTGTGTGTAGCGGTCACACACACAATAGAAAAGACGTGTCAGACCCAAATTACAGCTGATATATATCCGTCCAGCCATGAAACGGGCCCTAAACACTCATCTAATAATGATGTATTGGAGACGGGGACCGGTCCAGGCCTGCGTCTCCGTGGTGACGGCGGGGACATCTGCATGTTGGCTCGGACGGGCTGAAGGGCCTCCCCTTCCCGTGTCACGTCCTCCCCGCTCTGTGCGCTGCATATTAAAAGCTTTATGGAAGCAATTAAATGTGTGCTTAATGGCCAGGAGTTGGCAGAATGATTGTACAATTGAATTAGCAGTTATGATGGCTCCACATTACAAGATGAAGTAAATGCAATTACCTCGGGGCGTTTCCCCCTCTCTCCTCCCCGTCAGGTTTTTAGCGGCATGATGTGACTTAATTAGCTCTTGTCACATACACTTTTCCTCCTGATCTAATTCTGCCACAGCTCAAAGTGGAGCTCTCTCTCTCTCTCTCTCTCTCTCTCTCTCTCGCTCGCTCTCTGTCCGCCTTCGCATCGACGTCCTCGTTGGGGCCTTTTTACGCCGTGATGCATTGGAGCTGACTCATCCCAGTATAATAATAATAATGGCCGGACAAAGAGTTCAGCAGCAGATTCCTTTACAGTCTGTGCTCATGAAGCCCGAGGACGCCGGGTCACAACTTTCAGATAAAGTTACACACATATAAAAAAGCGTGTTAACAGATTAAATATGGTTTTATCTCAGTTATATCTTCTATTTTTAATTAGAAGTTTCTTTTTCTTACTTTGTGTTTTGTCTTTTTCCTCTGAGTGTGATCGACTGTGTTCGTAGTGCTGTGTAAATAAAGTTGAGTTAAATGCTAACATCAGTATGCTAACATGCTAACAGTTATAATGCTGATGCTCAGCAGGTGTTTACTGTGTTGGTTTAGCGTGATAGCAGCATGCTAACATTTTGTTAGAGGTATTAGACAAATTCATCCTCCTGGTGGCGCTAAAGGAAAAGTCAGAGTGGATTCATCTTCTGAGGAGCCTGAATGTTTGTATTAAATTTCATGTTGATACATTTAATAGTTGTTGAGATATATATAGTAGTAGACCAGCCAACAGACCAACTTTACTGTGCTGCTAACTCGGCTAACAAAGTGACACTTCTTCTTCTTCTTCTTCTTCTGTCCTCAGAATAAAAACCAAACATTGAGATTCAGGTTCTGAAACTTGAGGTCTGCTCCAAAACTCAGTTCTTCGAAATCTTAGAATTAAAAGTTAAAATGCAGGTTCTGTTTACAGTTTCGTTAGCTTGTTGTGCTTCAGCTAACAACCTCTGGACTTTATACTGAAGCTCTTTGACAAACTTATGATGTAACACAAAGTCCAGATGTTGTTTCTGTTGTGGTGTTCCTGCACATGCTCAGTAGCGTCTGCCGTACACAGAACTGCTCTCTGGAGACTGAAAACATGACGCTGTTATTCGTCTTTGGAGCCGTTTCTAAACAAACTAGAAACTCTTCCTGATGAGGGATCATGTGACCCAGAGCAGCGCTGTGATTGGCTGACGGGTTTTTAATCAGATAATTCAGCTTTGATACAAACACAATAAACTGTTAGTAGATCAGTTCATTGATGGTTTGGATCCAAACATGAATGATCCTTTAAAGTCTGACGTTTCTCATCATCATTACTTTTATTACCACTAGAAGGCGCTGCAACGTAAACAGATGTCGTTTATATTAAACATATCGCTCTCTTAAAAGACTAACTGTTGTTTTTCTTCAGAGGACAGTCTCACATATGATGGCAGATATCATCTATGAACATGTTAACCTTCTTCTCCCACATACAACTACCTGTTATCACATGACTTCAAACAAATACAACCAAACAAACACTTTCTATTAAATAAATCTGTGACATGCAGTTAAAAACCTGATGATCTAGAGTTTAAGTATCTCACCCTGAACCACAAATCTGTCCAGAAACTCTTGTTGCTGTGAAATGAAGCCAACAGGAAGTTCAGTGCAGTTCCTGTAACGACCACTAGAGGCTCCAGCAGCGAGTCGTTCCCCTCACAGACCTGCATGTTAAAACTTTACAGCAGGAATAAACATGTTTACAGTCTGTTACAGAAAACAGTTTTGGTCTCTAAAGCTCGTTCATGACGACTGTACGGGAGGGAGTTTATTTATTTATTTATTTATTGCTCACCCGTTTAAATTTTATTAGGCTGTAAAGTTTAGCATGATGAAGGAATGCTCATTTTTTTGATTGGCTGGGAGTTACGCAGCCAAGATGGCGGTTAGCAGATAGCGGCTAACAGGTGACGTCACGGTAACCACGTCCATATTTTTACACAGTCTCAGTTTCTGGACGGACTTTGTCCTCCGCAGCTCTGCGTCTTCACTCTCTCGTGACTAAAAACTAAAATATTATCAGTTTTCTGACCTTTCCCTCATAACTTCTCTCCCTGACAGGTGGAGCATATATATGGAGGTCCAGTCTTATGTGTACATACGGTCAGAGACATGTTGTAATTTCCTCCTGCGGGGGGGTCGGAGGGGGGAGGAGGGGGGGAGGAGGGGGGGGGTCGTACATCACAGCAGCTCTGGTCTGTCAGTGATAAGTGGTCTTTGTATCAATACAACATCTGCACGTGTATATATGAAGCTGCTGAGGATTCAAACGGAGGTTAAATGAATCATAGTTGATGCTCTCTCTCTCTCTCTCTCATCAGCGGGTCTCTGTGGAGCCCGGCTGATGCTCTCCCTCCTCTTCCTCCCTCCTCTCCCTCCTCTTCCTCCCTCCTCTTCCTCCCTCCTCCTCCTTCCTCTCACAGAAAACAATTGATTAGCGCTGAGCTCTTAGGCATGGTCATTTGCCAGTGATAGAGGCTCAGCCAGTGTGAATGTGGTGTCCTTGCAGATTTAGTGGTCACTTCTCTCAACTTTGCCCATTAACCTGAGTGCAGCAGGCAGTTTGCTCCCCTCCACGCCGCCTCCCTCAGAGCGCCGCGGGGACATTTATTACCCGGGGACACTCTAATGGATCCCAGTTAAGGTGTGTTAACAATTTTTCTATTGATTAATTGGAGGAGTATCATAGCCAGACTAACTTAGCCCAGAAGATTTAGTGGCTTTTAAGGTAGTAGCGATGAATATAATGCTTTAGAAAGAGCTTCTGTACATTATATATATGACACCTGCTACATTAAGCTACATTAAGCTTTAATACGTCTTCATTACTGGCACTTTGCCCAACCCCTTCAAGGTTGAAATAGAGATCCACCTTTCATTATACCACCCATCATCGCTCTATGGAGAGATATCAAATAATAATGGAATTGTTGAAACAGTTCTGCCTGAGTTGTTAATGTTAATCGATGTATTAAATATTAAAGATTTCCATAACTGGACTTTTGGAAACCGCTGCCACGCTTCTCCCATCAGGACGCCGAGAAACTGCTGCGGCAGGCTGAAAACGCTCATCTGCTCTGTAATTAGGCAAAGTAAGAGGAGGCGACCCCCGCTGACCTTTGACCCCGCAGACACAGGGGCTGGAAACAAGGAGAAGTCAAAGACACTTCAACAGGTCAGCGAGGAGCCGCCGCGGCCCGACAGCAGAGACTGGACTCAGACTGGTACTGGACTCAGACTGGTACTGGACTCAGACTGGACTCAGACTGGTACTGGACTCAGACTGGACTCAGACTGGTACTGGACTCAGACTGGTACTGGACTCAGACTGGTACTGGAGTATTTACAGTGTTTATACTCTGATACGTTTATTTAACAGCTTTAGTTTGTTCTCATATGAAGATTTTAAATGTAAAACATGATCAGTTCATAAAGTTATTATAGATTATATTTATCTCTACAGCTGTAAGAACTGTTTAAATCAGCGTTCAACACTTTGTTTGCTTCCATCGCTGCAGAAACACACATTAACTTTTAACTCTTTAATGATTTGACATTATTTTTCAGTTCTTGGGAATCAAGACTAACCAGTTTATCATTTAGCTTTGTAACATTTAAGGATATTTACTGGACATTTCAATAAAAACTATAAATATGAAGATGTTTGACTGGACTCAGAACCAGTCTGAGACACTTTACTGGAGTATTTACAGGGTTTATACTCTGATACGTTTATTTAACAGCTTTAGTTTCTTCTCATATGAATAAATTTAAAACATGATTAGTTCGTAAAGTTGTTATAGAGTATAGACTTTAATTATCTCTACACCTGTAAGAACTGTTTAAATCATTTCCATTACTGTGCAAACAAATATTAACTTGTAACTCTTTAATAATTTGACATTATTTTTCAGTTCTTGGGAACCAAAACTAACCAGTTTATCATTTAAAGTTATTTACTGGACATTTCAATGAAAACTATAAATGTGAAGATGTTTGACTGGAACTGTTTATTAATTGTAAATATAATATAGTTTTTTCCTTTTTATTTCTTAGTTTAGTGCAGCTTTTATACACTTAAGTTCCATTTTGTTATTTTATTCTTTTATAATATGAAATATTTTAGCAGCTTTTTGTATTTTTATTGAAATAAAACCTGCAGTATGTATGAAATATGAAGTGTGGTGAACTGTGCAGGTTTAATTAAAGAACATGTATTTATAATTTTAATAAATCAGTCCTGTATGTTGTTTGAGTTTCTCTGTAAACACGATAAAGTTTGATTTTCATTCATAAACTTTGTCATTAGAATTAAAAACATCGATCATCTAAAGGTGGAAATTAATAAATGATCACTGTGAAGTTTGTTCAGTTAATCAAAGTTGAGCAGCTGCAGGTTTTAAACTCTCCTCTGTATTTTATTATATTTAAATCTCTTCTACAGTATTCCTGTTTTTCCTTCATCTTTTCTTTTATTGGTTTTCATAATTCTCGTCAGTCGTCTGTGAAGCTCTTTGATTTGTGAACGCTGCTGTAAAAAATAAGCTTTTATGGATTAATTGATTGATTCAGTCAGTAATTAATGTAAAAAATACGACGCTCCCTGAAGAGAGAACGTTCAATCAGTGATAAAGATCCAGATCCAGGTGAGTTCCTCACAACTTATTGATCCTTTAATCAGAGAGATGAACCCTGATACACTTTCCTTCAAAAACAAAACAAGATCTTCAGTCTGAGATGAGAAAAGATTCTCCGCAGCTCTTCCAGAAAGCCTCCCTCCCCCCTGCTCATACTTTTCATACTGTCCCTGAAGGATATGGATACTTCCACCACTGCAGGCCGTGAATGTTGGTTTGGCAGCGAGTGTGAATCTCAGGAATGAGACGACAGAACTGGAAAATAAAACTTCTCAGTTTGCTTCATCGTGTGTTTCGGACCCGTCGCTGCCAGATGCTGTTTGTAGAAGCTCACTGACATTTGTTCTTGTTTCTGTGACCCACCACCTGTGTTGTTTTAAAACCTGCAAACATGTGTGTGTGTGTGTGTGTGTGTGTGTGTGCGGACCGTCACACAAACACTCGAGGATCGGCGTCGGGCCTCCAGCACCTCCTCGGCAGCTCGGGACAAACGGACAAGCGGCCGCGGATGAAAGAGATATTCTGGCTGCCGCACACGTTGCAGCAAAAATAAACGCCTCGCAGCGAGCTAACGTCAGACTGGCGAGAAGTGGAGGCGTGCTCGGTGCCCAGTGTGTGGAGAGAAAACAGCCTCCTCCACAGGACGCCCCCGCCGCCCACATCTTCAACCCCAAACCGCTGTTTCTTTTTCCTCCTGACCATCCAGAGCCTTACTCATGTTTGGTTAGAAAGCCTTTTGATGACAGCGAGCGTCGCTGCGCTCCAAAGTCAGCATATGATTCTTTCATAATGTGTCATCATGCAGTTACAGGTCACATTCAGCCCCGAGTGTCACTTATTAATGTGATTGTGTAGTTTTATAAATAGAGCGGTTGGTTTTCTAACAACTTGAGATCATCTTTAAAGCGTCAATAATCAATATATTTATGACTCTGATGTGTTTTTGGCTCGTAGTGATGAATTATCAGCTTCAGCTCGTTGTTTACCGTTCTGTTTCACTCTCAGCGGCTCTCGTGGCGTCTTTTAACTCGTCACGATCACAACGGTTTCATCCTCAAACCGTAGACGCCGCCGCCGTTTGGCTTCCATCGTTACCTAAATGTTTACTGTCCTCATTCAAACATCTGTCGAGTCAGATTCGGTTCCAGTGTTGGTTTTTTTTTTTTTTTTTTGAAGTCTTCGTCTAAGAGTCGAGACACCTGCAGGAAACGTTTAAAACCAACTCTCAAGGTTTTCGTTCTTCAGTCGATCCAGGAAACTGTGATTTTATGAAATCTCTGTAATATCTGTGAGAGCTGCAGTTTTGATAAATGAGCTCAACTTTTCCACTTGAAACGTCCAAATCAACGAACAGCCTGTGATTTGGATGCTTTTGTTGTCGTGGTAACTTCAGGTGGAAGATGAACAAATCTCACCAAATGTTACTACCATAAAAGAAACATACAAAACCATTATTTTCATTTACATTTTACCAGAAAAAGAGACATAAAACATCTCAAATTGTGTCTCAGTTTGAAAAGCTGCTGCAAAATGAAATTAAAATTGAAATAACGTTGAAATTTCACATTTTTCAGTTTCTGGCATCTTAAAGTTTTTATTTATTACCTCTGTTAGTTTCCTGTTTACCTTTATACCATTAAAGTCTATTCACAGGACGTGAACTGCTTAGATTTCAATAAAAACTACAAACTGTGTCGTTCTAAAGCTTTTAAGCAGTATCATACATTTAACTGTATATTAACTTCTTTACTGCATATTTTCATACAGTTTAAACAGAACTGCTCTCTGGAGACTGAAAATCTGACCGCTGTTATTAGTTTTCATATTAATACAGATGTCAGAAGGAGGTTTTTCTTACTTCTGGAACAAAAGCAGGAAGTTCAGGTTTCACTTTATTTTGAAGGTGCCTCATTACTGAATATTATTATTACTGAATAACTTTACATTCATTTGCAGCAGTGAACAGAAGGACTGTAGATGTTAGTGAGAGGGAGGCAATGACTGAGAGACTTTATTCATCTTCTGTTGTCTTCAATCAACAATCTGCAGCAGGAACTTACAGGAGGAAACACAAGCAGCCAATCACAGGCCTCGTTGTGTCTCTGGCATCACTGCAGCCTCATTTTAATTACTTATAATGTTACTGATAGGATCTAAGAAGAGTTTCAAGGTTTGTGTGTTTTCCTGCAGGAAAGTAGTGAAGAGATTCAACTTGATGATCTGATGACTCAACTTCAAGCTACACATTGCTGTATGAAGTCATCAGTATTTATAATTTAAATGTTTCAGTTGTTACAGAATTTAAAATGTCTCTACTGGACAAAACTAACACCAGCTGATATTATATTTAAGAGCTATATCAACAAACTGATATATTCCACTGATATATTCCACTGTCATATAGACAGTTAGCTAGTTTAGTCCACTGGTTCCCAACCTAGGGGTCGGGGCCCCTCCAAAGGGTCAGCAGATAAATCTGAGGGGTCATGAGATGATTAATGGGAGAGGAAAGAAGAAAAAACAAAGTTCTGATACACAAATTTGGACTTTTTGCTGAAATGTGACGTTTCTGAAGGTCTTATCAGTCTGCAGCAGCTGCTCCTCTGAATCCTGCAGGTTGTTGTTATTCAGGATCAGCTGCTGAGATCTACCTTCTACTCACTGTTACTGTTTACAAGAGGAAAGAAGAAGAAACAACGTTCTGATATCTTTGATTTTTGCTGAAATATTGGATCATTTGAACATTTATTGAAATGAAAGCATGTGAGAAGTTTAGAGGGAAAAATCACTATTTGGTGGAGCTGTTAACAACTCATAGACATGTGAAATGTGACCCCGACTACACACTGCTTTTTGTAAGACGTCAAAAGACAAAAAGGTTGGAAACCACTGGTTTCATCTTTAACAATGTGTTGTATTTTAAAAGCTTGTTATATTATCCATTGTGTCAAATCTTCATGTGAAAAGTAACTAAAGCTGTCAAATAAATGTAGTGGAGTAGAAAGTACAATATTTCCCTCTGAAATGTAGAAAGTAGCATCACATGGAAATACTCAAGTAAAGTATAAAGAACCTCTAAACTGAACCAACACTGTTAATCTAAACTTCTAAAACAGAGAAGAAGTGTTTTTCCCAACATGTCAAACTTCAGAGTGAATCACGTTGAGCTGACTTGTATGAAATGTTCTGTGTAAATAAAATGCTCTCCTCCTGTAACGGCCTCCGCAGTGGAACCAGTGTGCAGTTTGTGGTTTATAGATGTAAAAACAGCCAGCAGTGAGAGTAAAGCCAGAGTCGTGCAGCTGCTGACTCTGACGGCTTGAAGAAATTAGTGAAGGAACAGCGTTTCATCCATTTATTGTTGAATGCCACATTAGCAATCTGCAGCGTTTTGGAAGCGCTGCCAGCGGAGGCAGCTCGGGGCAGATGGGCCGGTCTGGAAGATGGATCCACTGCCACATAAATTCCCCGCTGCCATCAAAAGCCAAAGCAGAAACAGCACTAACAGCGTGTTATGGTGGGTCCGAGCGCGCTGCCAAAAGCAACAGTTCATGCTTTTTTCCCTGTTCAGACATTTGAGGGATAGATTCAGATGTTACCTCTCATTAGTATTACTGAACAGCAGAAACAAACAGAAAGCACTTACTGTCAGGGTGGAAACAGCATTCACACAGCACGTCGTTAGACTGCAGATGTGCCCGACTTTCACTTCTTCACTACGATCCCACGGCTGCAGTCACATGACTCAGTCAGCTGGGATCAGATCTGAGCTGCTGGAGGAACTTTTACACCTGAAATCATCTGAACTCATGAAACATGCTGAAGCTGCTGCAGACAGGATGAAACATGCAGGAGGCAACACCTGCTGAGACAAACTGCAGCAGGTTGATGCTCCTGCTTCACAGTTTACTGCTGCAGCTGCATCACTGACAGTCTGAGACGACCAGATTCAGCAATAAGAAACTGTAGAGCAAACTAATAGATTGATTGATCAGTTTATTAATCCAAAAGCAGCTACTTAAATACATAAAAAGCTGCATGAATCACAAAATAACAAATAAGACAGAAAAAATGAAAAGAATGAAAAGGCCTAATTATATGCAAAATATAAAATAGTAGAGAATAAAAAGTCTATGTTAACTCTAATATTAGTAAAATATTAGTGAAAAGTCAAGTAGATATTAGTAAAAACTGTACATTAAGTTGCACAACTGTTATTGAATGTTAAACAATTACGTGTTTATTGAATATATGTATTTAAATGTATATGTGAATAGTTCATATGATGTATTTACAGCTGTGATTTCAGTCTCTGTGTTTCTTCAGATACAAAGTGAAGCAAATTTTCATGTAATTTAATTGTCATTCATTGTTTTCATACAGTTTATGAAGCCTGTTTATTCTTTTATTCAGCAGAGATTCTTAATTTATGTAGTTTTTGCTTGTTTTCTGTATGTAAAGTGTCTCTCAGCGACATAAAGGCTCTTAAAATAAAACAAATACTATTAGCAACCAACACACTGACTGTGTGTGTCTGATAGTATGTTTATACGTGTGTTTCCATCCACCTGTTTATTTGTAATTTTTCAATTTGTGCATGAAAAATATCATGAAATATCAGACAAAAGTGTTGACTGTTGTCAGAGGTTAAAGTTCACAGTTTAGTTTAAGTTTAAAAGGTGTTTTAATCATTTTTTAAAGCAAATATGTACAAAATTTGTTGGTTTCAGCTTCTCATATGTGATTATTTACTGCTTTTCTTTGTCATACGTGATGATAAACTGAATATAGCAGCTGGTTTATTATGTTTCATGTTCTCAGATAGACATTTAAAGTGTGTGTGAAGCTTCTGTTCAGCTTCAGCAGTCTGAGTTAGTCATATCAAGTGGATATCAGACACATTTACAGTCTTTTTAGCATCAAATTCTCCTCTTTGTGTTTCCCTGTTGAGCTGCAGGTGGAAGTATAGAAACAAAAAGAGGGACTTTGCCACTAAAAAGACTGTAACGTTGAAAGATATCTGAGCTTTAATGTCCGTTTGAGCTCCTGACTGTTGGTTTAAGACACTTAAAATATTACGAACTCGTCCTTTAAAGCTTTTTTCTGTCATGTTTTGATGAAACCACAGTAACTAATCTTTCCATTAGTTATCCTGATTCTTGTTTTTAGTGACTGAAAGTTTGCGGCGTTACCATGACAACGAGCAAATACGCGCTGTTGCGTCACCAATATCAGAAAAACCTCCATGAACTGGTTTCCAGTTAATAACTCAGTGATTTAGACGTTTCTGCTTATTTTTGAGATATTTGAACACTTGATATAAGAATAAAGTAAAAGTTAAAGTTTATGTGGTGACTGTAGAGAAAATAAACCGGTCTGCTTTCTGCTTCCAATAAAAACCGACTCCAGTGAAGTTTAGTGAGGAAATATGTTTTCCTTTGAATTCTTTTATGAATTGAACTTATAAAACTTTAAAAATAGAAATACTGTTGAGTTCTAACAAATCAGTGGGATAGATTTATTATATCGGTGGTTTTCTAGTCTTTAGATGTGTTTAGGTAAGTTTAGAGCTGCGATTAATATATTTTTAATCAGCTAATCTGCTGATTATTTTATCAATTAATTGATCTTTACCAGAGCAGAAGTTGTCTGAGCAAAACTTCAAACTGTTTTTACAGTTTTTTAATACAAAGAAACTCATAAATCTTCACATTTTCTGCTTTAAAAATGATTAAAATCATTAATTGATTATCAAAAACAGTCGCTGATACATTTTCTGTCCATCAGCTAATTGATTAATAAACTAATAGTTTCAGATTTTATTGTTTTTTCTGTTTAAAATCGTCATCATGTGACTGTTTGACATCTTTTCATTCACTGCATGTTTATAATTATCCTGCATTTAGTTTAAAATATAAAACTAAATGTAAATATGAAGATAAATCAGATATAATTCAGGTTGTTTTGATGTTAAGAATCAGCTGATTGTGTGTTACAGTTTAATCTGAAATGTTTTCCTCTGTGTGTGTGTGTGTGTGTGTGTGTGTGTGTGTGACGCCCCCAAATGTGTAAAAACAAAAAAAAAGCAAACGGATCAATTAGTTAATTGCCTTTAACTGAGCGGTAAAAACCTTTATCTGCCTCCCAGCCGGCGGCAGAACAACAGTATCTGTGGCCAGCAGACATTTGTAGAAGCCGCCGTTTCATTCTGTCTCCTCCCGCCGCCACAATTGACTTGTCATGTATTTTCCAGCTAATTAGCTCTTTTAAATCGGGGGTTATGTAAGGCCGCCATTGATAAGAACACAGCGGTAAATTGACCGTGTAATGCTGCCATTCATTCAGGGACAATGACCCCCCCTGTAGCGATAATCAGGATTAATTAAAGGCTGTTCAGGGAGAGTGATGGCGGGGCGGCGAGCGTGCATGGTGGGCAGATAGCGGGGCTCGCTCCTCATTGGTCAGTCTGTGTGTGAATGTGACGGAGAGGTGAGTGAATTTAAACAAAAAGAGTTTCAGTTTCTTCTGTTTTCAGTAGAAAAACACAGAAAATGAAGCAAAATGTTGCTGAACAAACATTTAGAAACATGATTTTTATTCATTTGATCCTCTAGAAATCACTTTGAAGACTATTTAAATCTCTAATCTGTAATTATTCCTCATTAAAATGTCTAAAAACAACTAGACCAGACAGAAGCTTCTCTCCTGAAACCTTCAGGTTGTTGTCACTCAGGTCTAGACCTATGTTCTATATGTTGTTGAGTTGTGTTCTTACATTAATGTTCAAACCCAGAGAAATCTGTCATTTTAATCAAAGTAACGGACCGTTTCATTTGGTGGCCTGTCGATGGCGTCATACCTCCTCTACCAAAGAGTATAGTGCACAAGATGCATGCGTCGGCGCCGTGTTTGTCCGCTACAATGGCGTCTAGCAAAGAGTAACTTACACACATACAAGATAATACATGGGCTTTGTTGTGCTTGTTCCACACAAACTGTTAGAAATGGACTTTTATTCAGTTTGAAGCCACATTTTCATGATAAATTTAGCTGGTTTTTAACTTGATCTTTTAGCCGCAAGAAGGATTTTAGTCATTGGACGTCTGGATCTTAAGTTATCAGAGAAATAAACTGGGCAAACGTTAGCAGCAGCTCGGCTAACAGCCCCTCCAAACATTTGGAGTAAAGAAGGAGAAAAAGAAGTGAAATCCTGCTACTATAGTTTGTTTACGTAGCCTCCGGAGCCGGAGGAAGCTTCCTGAAAGCTGACCAATCAGAACAGAGCAGGCTCATCAGGAGGCGGGGCCTTAAAGAGACAGGAGCTAAAACTTCCTGTTTCAGACAGAGGCTGAACTGAGGGGCTGCATAAAGGACCAGTAGAAGATAAATAAGGAGTTTTTATTCCAGTAGAGAACCAGAATATAAATATAGAGGCTGGAAATATGCAGAACATGTCCTTTAATATGTACGCTACATTTAGCTGGAAACTTGGCGTGCGTGGAGTGAAACCACAGATATGTAGAACTTGGACTTGTTTTCTTCTTCTGCTGTGTTATATAGCAGCTTCTTCTTCTTCTTCTTGTGTTCAGGTTTCTCACCTTCACTTGTTCAGAGTGTTTAGAGCCTCCCCAGCGTGTCCCTCTCCGTCAGCTCTCTGTCCATTATTCTATGCGTTTTGAACAGCTGCATGATTACTGCTGGCTCCTCTTTTTTTTTTTTCCCCCCTTCCCGCCATTAAAAGCTGCTCTGCTCTCCCTCACCGAGTGGAGCTCCCTCTGCAGCTGCTGACAACCATCCCACCGACCCCCGGCGGGGTTTCTCTCCGGGGAGCAGGGAGCCTCTCGTCTCCTGCGAGCACAGAAAGGACTTGTCTCTGTTAATGTAGGGCCTCGCTCGCCCTGACAGCCTCCTCTCTCTCTCCTCCACACTGGTCTGTACAGGCTGGCGGCTTTAACTCAGCCACCATTAGCCGGGGGGCAGATTTGTTATTGCTCACTTTTAAAAGGCACTGACAGAAGGCATTTCAGCCTCCTCCGCTGGGGAATTACAATGAAGGATTCGGCTTCTGCTCTGTTCCCCGAATCCTCCTGGTCTTGACCGGAGGAGTCTGGGAAGTCGCCGCGTCCGCCTCATCATTCAAAAACACACCATCTTCTTCTTCTTTTAGCTGTGTGTGTCACATCTGCAGAGGGAGAGGGGGCTGTAAATTGGCTGAGGGGATTCCCAGTCATGAAGCTCCTGATTTGTCGATCACTTTTCAATTAGCAAATGAGCTGGACCACTGAGGAGGCTCCTCCTGGTCAGCCAGGACGGAGGAGGGGAAGCTGAGCCAGCAGCTCTTAAGGATTGGAATTATCCACCTCTTCACATACAGCAATGAAATTAACTGAATATAATATAATTACCATTATGCGATTGATCAAATGGTGTGATTTTTTAAAGCAGGGGGCAATAAGTGACATTATCCTGAGAGGAGAGGAGAGAACAGACACATAAAACACCGCAGAGGTAATAAAACATGGAGTCAGGCTGGTGATAAAATATCATCTGCAGGGATAATATAATAACAATAAAACACACAAACTAGTCTTTTAAACTGGTACCAGAGTTATACTGGTTTGTAGCAGGAAGTAAAACAAGTCGTCACCAGTAATTATCTGATTTGGCTTTAATGTTTATGATCGAACGCTTTCACTAACGTTATACTGTGTTTAAGTTAAAGGACAGTTTTTACTAAGGCTGCAGTCAACCAAAGAAAATCCTGGTTGACTTAAATTGTACATAATCTGAACTCAGCAGTCTGTATTTCTCTGTTTAGCGTCTTCAGGCTAGGCTAACCCTTCGTTGCTAACTTTGGAGCTAACCTTCACTTTTCCAGCACTTGGAGAAACAACAGACGTGACTTTTCATCATTTAACTGACACACTGTAGTCTGTGCTGTACATTTACTACCAGACTGACAACTTACCGCTAACCTTTTCCTCTGCTCCACTCGTATCCACCGTCACTTTCTCTGCGTCCAACTCGCTACGCTAACATGCTACGCAACGCCGTATTACTGAACAGAGTTACGCTCGTTTCCCAGGCAACGACACAGAGGTTCACTGACGTCCTGAACAGCTGCACAGACTCCCAAACACTAAATATTTCTGAATGATGGATATTTGTTGTTAATTCTGGCATTAAAACATATTTTTTGTCCTGGCGGGTTCTCGTTGATATAATTGTAGGAGAAACACTGATTCAGTAAACGTTCAGTACGTTTAGTAAATGCTCAGTAACCGTTGAGAACAGTTAGACCCAGAAGTCTCCGTTAGTTTGGAAGAGTCCAAAGTTGTGAAAACAGCGGGGGTGTTTGTTAGTCTGTCCCTCCCGCTGCAGGAAATAATGGATTAATCCTGGAAAGCTGCTGATGTAACACTTTTCTCCTTATGAAAGTAACACAGAGATTATTTGACCAATCAGAATTTAGTCGGATGCGAGCGTATCAACCAGCAGACTGCAGCTCTAGTTTTTACAGCATGTATAGTAACAAAAAGAGGGACTTTGCCACTAAAAAGACTGAAACGTTGAAAGATATCTACTGGATTTGACTCATTTGGACGCTGAAGCTTCATATTAGCTTCACATCAACTGTTTAAATATATATTTTTCTGTACAGAAAGAGGATTGTGGGTTATTTAAGGTCATCATGAAGGATCTTCTAATGGTCAGTATGATTACAGCAAGAAAAAAAAACAGCTTTACTGTTCATTTGAGCTCCTGACTGCTGGTTTAAGACACAGTTGAAGAATTGTGAACTGGTCCTTTAAGTCTGCAGCAGGTCGATGGAGGATTTAACCTCATTAACTCTGCCTCTCTCTCGCTCTCTCGCTCTCTCTCTCTCTCTCTTTCTTTCTTGTGGTTTTACTGTAATCAGGAAGAAAAATATCTAGAGAGTCTCTAAATGTCCTTTTTGGAAATCCGCCTGGAACTTTTCATGAAAAAAACAAAAACACACACAGCGTAGCGTCGTCACAGTGCTGTCCTGCCTTCTTCAGATGTGAGGCAGGTATTCATGTGGGTTCAGTTCACAGCAGCTTTATTTGATTTATTTTAAAGTTTTATGGACTTCTGTTGTGATTCTGTGTCACTTTCACCAGAAACTTTCCTGTCATGTGGTTCAGGAGCTACAAGCAGTTTAATTTTGGCTCCAAGACAGGTTTGTTGTTTTCAAAAATACCTTTTAAACAAACAACAATAACAACAAACAAGCTGCTGCTGGAATATGACATGAGAGAAATTGCTTTTATCTACATTATATTCATATTATGAGTGAAATCCTGCTACTATTACATATGGAATAGTTATATTGTGAGTTTAAAAGCACTATAATCAGCTTTTTGTGATTTTCTGTTATTTATATATAGTGTCGGATATTAAACAAAGTCACTAAACTTGAGGTGAACGTCTGTAGAAATGCAGCCTGCAAGTCAAAACTCAGGGCTTCAACCTGCTCTGAACTCTTCATTTATGATGTTTTTTTCTACCTTTTTTGACGAGCTGATGTCAGCTAGTGGCACATGCTCATGCTAAAATTGTTGCTGAGGTGGTTGCTAGGTGGTTGCTAAGGTGTTTCCATGTGTTGTTGTACGGATGGATTTGAGAAGTTGAACATTTGGAGTAAAGAAGGAGGAAAAGAAGTGAAATCCTGCTACTATAGTTTGTTTACGTAGCCTCCGGAGCCGGAGGAAGCTTCCTGAAAGCTGACCAATCAGAACAGAGCGGGGCTCATCAGGAGGCGGGGCCTTAAAGAGACAGGAGCTAAAACTTCCTGTTTCAGACAGAGGCTGAACTGAGGGGCTGCATAAAGGACCAGTAGAAGATCAATAAGGAGGTTTTATTCCAGTAGAGAACCAGAATATAAATATATGAGTCCTTTAATGGTTGAACTGGTTTTATCTACATTATACTTTGTAGTTTGAGTCCAGATGATGGTGTGAAAATTAAGAGACTGCAGTTGTTGTTGTTTGGATTCCCTCTGAGATCAGGTTTGATTATCGTAGATTTGATTGATTATCAGTAATCTGATTGATGTATCAGTGCGGCTGGTGACTCCTCCTCAGGTAGGAAATGATCTGGTTTTTCTTTCCTCCGCTGTCAGCAGCTTTGACCTTCCCTCTCTCCCTCTCTCTCTCTCTGTCTCTGTGTCTCTCTCGCTCTCGGCGTGACAGAGGCTGCTGAAGGACGTTCCCGATATCGGCTGACACTGCATTTCCTCCCGCCTGGCCCGGGCCGCCGTCACCGTGCCGATCGTTGCCAAGGTGTGTGTGTGTGTGTGTGTGAGAGAGGTCCGGTTTGGCCGTGCGGGACACTTGATGAAGCAGAGGGAATCGATGGAGCGAGGAATGATGAAGAAAATGAGAGGCGGAGAGAGACAGGCTGCAAAAATGAGCGTGTCACATTTTTGTGGGAGGAGGGAGGAAGAGGATGAAACTTCAAACTGATACGCAGAAAAAAAAAAAAGAGAAAGAAAGAGGAGGCAGGGAGGTAATCAATAAGAGAGAAACAAGCTGTGCATGCATCAAAACACTGAAGATACATTTAAATTATATTATTTAATCAGTAGTCTTAATTAAAACATCTTAATGAAGTCATTATAGAGTAAACCTTTCAAGTTATGCATTAAAATGCTCTTTTTTCCATCTTCAGTATATTAAAGAGCTTCACCTGAGTGCAGAATATATGAAAGCACTCTTCTTCTTCTTCTTCTTGTGATGATGATTCTCAGAGAGTCAGAACAATAATAAAGCAGGCAGGGAAATGATTGATGAACGTATGGAATCCTAAACTGCTCTTTGGTTGGTTGCCAGACAGGCGGAGGTTTATTTGTCTTCATATCGGGGGCGAGTCTGTGTTTATGTTCGGTCTCTGGAGAAAACCACATGTCCTGAGAAATGACCCAACCCACCAGAAGAGAGCTCAAATATGAAGTTGTGCAGGGCACGGCTCATCTTAAAACAGTTCAACACTGATTCATGTGTGGTAGATGTAGAAAAACAGACCTCTGAGATGAACTTCATGCAAAAAAAACAACAACTTATTTTTACAGATTTACTGACTTTTCTGACAGATAACTCGTCTACAGCTACATCAAAACACTGCGACCTTTACAATCAAGAGAAACTGGTTTATTAATCTAGCACCTTTAATACTTTACATGTTGAACTTGCAGCAGATTATTTTGCCCTCAATTTATTAACATACTAACATAAGAGGCTGCAGCTACACAACGTCTTAAGCAGGTATTTCCTGGAGGGGCTGTTAGCCGAGCTGCTGCTAACGTTTGCCCAGTTTATTTCTCTGATAACTTAAGATCCAGACGTTCAATGACTAAAATCCTTCTTGCGGCTAAAAGATCAAGTTAAAAGCCAGCTAAATTTATCATGAAAATGTGGCTTCAAACTGAATAAAAGTCCATTTCTAACAGTTTGTGTGGAACAAGCACAACAAAGCCCATGTATTATCTTGTATGTGTGTAAGTTACTCTTTGCTAGACGCCATTGTAGCGGACAAACACGGCGCCGACGCATGCATCTTGTGCACTATACTCTTTGGTAGAGGAGGTATGACGCCATTGACAGGCCACCAAATGAAACGGTCCGTTACTTTGATTAAAATGACAGATTTCTCTGGGTTTGAACATTAATGTAAGAACACAACTCAACAACATATAGAACATAGGTCTAGACCTGAGTGACAACAACCTGAAGGTTTCAGGAGAGAAGCTTCTGTCTGGTCTAGTTGTTTTTACACATTTTAATGAGGAATTATTACAGATTAGAGCTTTAATTTGGCACATTATTAATTTTTAGTTAACATTTAGTGTGTGATGTTTGTAGCTTTGTATTTAGTATAATGTGTCCTGTGTGTGTTTTATTTTGTACTGTTTGTTATATTTTAATTTTAAAGGGAATTTATGTTTAAAACTGTTCATTCTCCCAATAAATACATAAATATAATTATAATTCCTCCTGAGGAGAACATGAACGTATGAAACAGATGTTCAGATGTTTAATTTAAACCCACAGATGTCGACCTCGCGGTGGCGCTACGCTTCATCTTCTGTGAAACATGAAGAACGTCTCCAGCTGAAACTTAAAGTAGACGTCGAGATGTTTTAGAGGACAACTGAAAGCTTCCACCAGCTGCTGTTATTACAGGAAAGGAGAGAAGAGGATCTCCAAAGTCAGCAGAGTTTTTAAATTTCCACAGCAATCCATCTGATAGTGTTGAGATGTTTCCTCCTGGACGCGGCGGCGCAGACGTGCTGCTAGCATGGGAAACAAGTCGCCTCTGCAACACATTATGTGTCAATTCAAGTCGTCAGTTTTATTTATACAGCGCCGAAATCACAGCAGATGTTTTTTGGATAAATAAAGGAATGAAGCGTGAAGCGTGAAAGAAACATTTACATTTTTTTTTGCTGTAAAACATTTTAAGCCTCTGTTCCAACATATTTCATCCAATCTTCACCTAAACGTGGTCCAAACCTCATCTGGAAGATCTCAGGTTTCATATTACCTGCTGTTCCCAGATAATCAGTCAGCAGTATGAAGAAGATATGAAGCACAATAACTAGTTTATTACTGAGACTACTGTAATAAATAAGTATTTATTAGTCTCTGCGTCTCATTTAACTAAAACACTGATCATGTGACTCATAAACTGTTGGATGTTAGTGGATTTATTTTTCTATTAGCACTTTATAAATGACCACATGCAGAATGCAACATTTCAGATGACAGCAAATTTCTTAAAGCATTTATAAGCACTTAACTCATAAACTGAGACGTACAAGAAAAATGCTTTTTTCTGACAAAACAACATTATTTATCTGCATACAGCGTCTCCATCAGCAGCTCTAACATTCAACTTTTACTGCTGCTGAACAAGAAATAAACAACAAAATGAAGTCAAACTGTGTTAAAGCAACAATAAATGTCGTCTGAGTTTGACACACCATAAAAAAGTGTGTTATTAATGATCCTGCCAGTTTTGAATGATTAAAAGAAGTCACCAAATATATAAAATTTGGCTTCAAAATCATGAAAAATCAAGCCGTTGTCTTTGCTCTCAAACGCTGCGTGTTCGCTGAATGCAAGGCACTTTTATTTGTTCAACAACGAGGCAGTTCAAAGTGCTTCACAAAGATCATTAAGGCATTAAAACAATGCAAGACAGATAAAAAGACATAAAAACAATTAAAAGTGTTACATTTAGAATTTAAAAAAAAAAGAAGATAAAAAGGAAATAAAACTGAAAAATGTGCTGAAACCCCCCTGTGCCCCCCGCTCAACTGTCAAACACCACTACGACCTGAAAGATGGACGCTGCATAGAGAAAGTTTCTTCTTCCTCTTCTTCTCTGAGCCAGTTATATTTATTTACAAACAAAATACACGATTTTAACTTTACAAGAAGTTTAATATTTATACTTCAGATGCTTCAAAAGCTCAAACAACTCAGTAACAGTTCAGTGTTGAAGGACGAATGTGTTAAAAAATTTAGATTTTCTAGTTTGGAAACAACAATTTGTCTGCAAAAATGTTATTTTCCCCAAATATTGAGCTTATTAATAAACCTCAGAGGCTCATTTTTGGCCACATGTTGATCATCATATGAACCAAATTTGACTAAAAAAATCTCAATTTTGTGTTTTTAAATGATCAAAAGTCAAAAATAAAAAAGGTCTGATCAGCAGAACTTTGTATTCACATATTTCTGATGTAAACAAACAAACATAATGAACTCTAATAGTTCTATTGTTGTTATTTTATTATCAGAAGAAATGCTAACAGCGTCCAGATGTTTAGTATTTTGGATGAATAATCGTCCCTTTAACTAAACCTGCTGCTGATATTGAAGGTGAACTTCCACTAACAGCCTTTATTATCGTTTCTTTCCCAGTAAACCTGCTGACAGCTTGTTGAGCTGCTGACTGGATTCATATTTAATAAGCGACGGTGGCAGAGGTGATACAGAATAAAGAGCATCTCCTCCTGCAGCAGCAGCAGCGGCAGCGGCAGAGGCCGTCCTCCTCTTACTATTTCCAGGCAAATTGATTTATTTCACATTATTAATGAACTTTGCTGCAGTTCCACTTGTCAGCCTCGGGCCTGCGAGGGTCAATAACGAGAGGAAACTTGATGTTAGTGGATCCGGCTTAAGTGATTCTGTCGCGCTAACGATTCAATATATCAGGACAAATGTCAGCTGCTTGTAATATGTTGATTCTGCAGGCTGATCTGCATAAGCACTGCGTCCAGAGGAGGGAAGAGGGGAGGCGGATAATGACTATAGATAAATATTTCATGCAGGTAAAAGCTGGTTGACTGAATGAAGCCACGCTGGAGGGATTCTGTGCTGTTAAATCAATAAAGAAAAGCTTCCTATCTGTCACAAACCACTTCTGTGATGCATATTTGTGATGTTTAAGGATGAGGAGCAGTGATATGAGTGTTTGCATGTGATGGGGAGGGTGCAGGAGGAAGAGGAGGAGGAGGAGGAAGAGGAGGCGTGTAAACACTTAAGGTGACTAAACTGCTGGCTCGAGTTTTCTGGCCGGCTGCAGGAATCAGTGCGATGGATCGGGAGACGGGAGAGATTTAGTTGCAGGTGGCAGAGGTCGGTGGATTGTGTATTCTGTGCAGTCAATAATAAAGTTAGGACTTATGCCCGCGGAAAGTTAATGAGCACATCACAAGGACCTTGGAAAGGCATTTGCATCTGGGCACCGGCTCTCCTCACTCCGGCCGGGAGGAGACGGCCTCGGGGACAAAACGAGAGGCTGCAAGAGACGCTGCTGCAGAGCGGGAGACACACACACACACACACACACACTATACACACACACACACACACACAAATTACACATCACTACCAGCATTTAACACCAGTAAACACGTGAACGCTCCTGAATACTAATATTATATTATTCAAATCCCTTTAGTGCCATTTGTTTGTTAATAATAATAATAATAATAATAATAATAATAATGTTGTAGATTGTTTTTATCTGTTTTCAGAGATAAATCACTGGTTTCCATTTATTCCTGAACAATAAAAGAATATCTTTACAAACTAGTGTAAATATCTTCATATATGTTATTGATGCTGATTATCTGTATGATACTGTTCATAATTTAATGGGATTAATGTCTATAACTGGAGCTCGTTGTGCCTTTAATCCTCCTGTTTTATAAAACTGGACCTGCTGTTAATTATTTACATGTGTTTTTCTATGTGATGTTTGACTGCTGTTAACACTGATCCTCTGATCAGTCTGAACAAACCAGTCAGTCAGTAAAAACACTCAAGTAGTTTACAAGTGTTTAAATATTCACAGCAGTTAAAAATTTGAACATAATCAGTTTTTATTTCTTTATTTTTGTGGCATTTTCGTCTTTTATCTGACAGGAAACGAGGTCAGAGAGAGTGAAGCCATGTCATAGTGACACAGCAACCAATCAGCTGCTAGTTTTACTTTATTTATACTGTTTTCTACATTTTACTGAACTGACATCAAAGTGATAAAATAACACCTGGAGAGACATGGTGAAGATAGAAGTGTTGAACAAACAAATATCTTTCAGAGTTGTTGAAATGTTCTGAACCTTCATGTCTTAAAGTGATGATGATGTTTCTCTTTATTTAGCCGAGCAGTTCTGGATATAATCTGGATTATTACAGTATTTACATGTAAAGTTGTGGAACTTTACATTATGAAACGAGTCATGTGTCCATCTGGGTTATTTTTGTCCCAAAAGCTGCAGAACACTTTCCATTCAATCAATTGATTACTACTGTTTGCTGTATATGAACTCTACCTCAGCTGATCCTCTCAAACATGTTAAGAAGGAGAGAAATTCCACCAATTAACCTTTAACGAGTTTTACCTGTTAACTGGAAACCATCCAGGTGTCGACTGGTTCAGATTTTATCAACAGTGTAAAACTGTTAAAGTCAAACAGTCAGGACTTTATGTTTAAACAGTCAGTGTGTTATTTTATAGTTTAAATGTTCAGTTTCGTTCAACAATGTAGAAAATTATAAATAAAATCCCTGAACTGTCTGTAATCTGTGTTTTTATGTATTTATATGTGAATCATGTCTGTGAGTCTTTAAACTGAAACATATATGAATACTAGAGTTTCTCTGTATGATAGAAGCCGTTTGTTGGATGAATCAGTGTTTTTCTCCGTTTCCATCTGTGTTGTGTTTGTGCTGCAGCTGGACGAGTCAATCCCGACACTCGGCTTCCTCTTTAGAGGCGGCAGCCGCTGCAGAACACGCTCGGAGGATTTACTTTATCACGGAGGTCGCGCTCGGCCACACCGCGCCGGCCGTGTAATCACCTCCTCCGCTTTCACATCCACAGCTATGAGGCTGTAATCTGTCCAGCTCACGGTGGAGCTCGAGGGGCCCCGCTGGCCTCCGTGGCCCCCGGCTCAGCCTGCAGATCCCGCCCCTCCCACCCACCCAGCACCCGGACGGGAGCCCAGCGACGCTCACACAGACCGACGTGTGGAAATGATTCGTCATAAACTGTGATGTAGCGTGGGCGGCGTTCACGGCGGCGGCAGCATGAGACGCTGAAAACACATTTTCTCTGGTTTCAGAGCAGCTGAAGCTCCAGTTCATCTGCTGTTCCACATCATTTCAGTCTCACATTTAACATTTAAACTAGAGGAGGATGAAAATGACTTTAATGACTTTATAATCATCGACCTTCACACGGCACATCAGCACTTTTACAACATGACCGACAGATTTACCATCAAATGTCTTTTTCATACTTGAAACGATCAGTTCAGCAGCTTTTCATTCCAGCAGCTCAAATGTCTGTTTGACAGATTTTATGAGCAGCTGATCAGTCTGACGTTAGCTTTGGATCAAAACTGAAGATGAGAACAGTTTGTCCTCAACAAGACAGAAGCAGCTTCTCATTTTAAATGATTGTTTTTACTAAAATAATTGTTGTGATCCGTTCTGGCTAGTTAGATAATTAAGCTAACACTCCATGAGTTGGTTGACAAAGTTATTAGGATGCTAATGTTAGCATGAACTCTGATAGCACCCAGGACCGACTCCCACAGAGTCAGTTTTATCTGCCTGACTTTAATTCAGCCAACTCGTTTTAAAACAGAAATCTTGTAAAAAACCATTGTAAATATCCGCTTGAAGTCTAAATACTGTATCATCACACCAACAAACGGAGGCTAAAGCTAACAGTTCTCAGGTTAAAGTCCTCATCCTCAGCGGCTGATCCATGAAGACGTTAAATAATAAAGTATTATAATCAAAATGAGCAAACAACTGTTTTTCTAAAGTAACGTGATGTAATCTGAACCCTCAAACTAATTTAGCAGCTAATAAGATGCTAACTCTTAGCACTGAAGTAAAATTCAGTTACTGCTGTTGGGAGTAAGCTAGTTAGCCGGTCATGCTAACGTTAGCAGCTTATCTCAATAAACACTGTTTAATCTTTGTTTTGTTGTTTTGTTTTTTGTTTTTTTTTTTACAGTCCTGGTGTGTTTTTGATTTTGGAAATAAAAATACACTGAACAACATTTCATCATGTGGAGAAATTTAAAAACAGAGCTGCTGTGCTTAGTTACGGTTGCTAAGCTATGATTGGACGTTATCTATTTGGGGGAGGGGTTTGACTGTTGGTGAAACTGTAGGAGGAGATACCTGTTTTACTTGTTTGCTTATTTATCAAGTTAAATATCACAATACAAATATATAAAATAACTTCATATGATCAAATAAAAACATTGGATCCAATCAATATTCCACATATTATATATAATATACATATAAAATACTGTCCTGTCAGTAAATCAAACTCACACTAACAGTCACTTTAATGTTTTCAGACAACTTTTACACATTAACACAGAAACAAGAAGCACAAAAAAGACAAAATTCATATATGAGAAACAACAATCACTGAATTTCTGAATCATTTTGTAAAATCACTGATCAACACTGATGATACGGTTTTAAACATATTTAAACCCCCCCCTCCTCCTCGGCTGTGTGTTTCCGTGGCGTCGGGCTGCTCGCCGCCTTCAGAGCGCTCTGAGCTGCAAAATTGAAGCGTATAGTTAAAAGCAGGCGGAGGGAGAAAAAAAAAAAAAAAAAAAAACATTTCATTACTTTGCTTTGTGGCATTTTTTCCACGTCATTACGAAGCAGTAATGGGCGATCACAGCGAGAAACAGATTGCTCCGCTACTCACATCCAACAGGCCTCATTTTAATGTGCCACCATTACGCGACTCACTGCTTTGTTACAGTCGAGTATGAACGCCGCCTTCCTCCTCCTCCTCCTCCTCCTCCTCCTCCTCCTGTATCTGTATAGAGAGAGTAGATGCTACTCTGTTCTGACAAGAGACAAATGTTTCATTCAAATGTTGCTTTCGCATATTGTGGAGGAAGTAATGAATTCCTGCGTGGCGGCAGTGGCGGCGGCGGGAGAAGCCCCCCCCCCTCCCTCCCTCCACCGCCGTTCCCTGGTTCACCGTGTCAAGCCTGAGCAAGGTGCAGGCAACGGCTCCACAGCAGGCAAAATTAAATTTAATGTTCCATTCGCGGCGGGAAAGGTGCATAAATCAAAGGCTTGGATTTGCATGGACTGTGGCGAGCAACCTCATCCCATGCAAAAATAAACCAGGACAGGAAATATGATGTCACGGCGAAAACAATGTAATCTCACACTTCCTAATAAAAGGCAGCAACAGGCGGGGCCGTTTAATTCAGACGGCTGCTCCCCGTGTCAAGTATATTATTAAAAACATGGCCGCCTCCCGCCCTCCTCGTCCATTTAAAAAAGGAGGGAAAAAAGTTTAATATTGTTTCCGTTGTGAACGAGAAAAATGAAAGTTTGAACCTTTGAAATCAACAAAAACAAGAAGCGGCTGTAAAAACGTCTCAGGATGGAAGATCAGGACAGTTTTTATCTGTTCAGGAAAAACATCAAACAGCTTCTGTTTTATTTTATTAATAAAATATGTTTAAAAACTGTTGGACTGGACGCTGTTTAAATGATTAATGGAAAAAATAAAAGATGTTTTTAGACGTGTTGATCTGAGGAGAGATAATAAACGTCATCAGGCAGGTTTCCATCAAAGTTTACTGCAAATTCTGACTGAATTTACAGAAAATGATAAAAAGAAAATATAAATGAATGTTTGTGTCTGTGTGAATATCAGCAGATGAACTGATTCTACAGTCGCTGCCGTTAAACCGTCACAGAAGAAGAAACGACGAGATGACGTCATTAAAAGAGCGACAGCCGAAGCTCAAATGATGGAAATATGATGTTTCTGAGGAGGGTTACAGCAAACCACTGAAATGTTGAATATCTACGTTTCAACACATCAAATTCGAAGCACATCAACATTTCTAAAGTGACGTCGTTCACATGTGATTTATGAGCTCAGCCTCCTATCAGGAGGAGGAGATGGTGGACGGTTAGTTTAATGTCTACTTCCTGTTTCAACTGACAAAACCAGGTGTTTTCAGTGAGAGACGTTTTTAATTTAACCCCAAACCATCATCTTTACCCCAAACCCCCTGACCTCTGACCCTGAGGAAGCATCACATTGGGATCCTGCTCTTATGTGTAAGATTTTCATCTTTACTTTTTTTTTTTTAGACCTCCCTTTGAGAGGATTTTTAATTTTTGTCTTTTTAATTGTTTTTAACATTTTCTTAATAAAGTTATTAATTTTTAAATTGGACCTTCAGGTTTCTAAATTATAAGCTCTATTTTTACTTTATTGCCAAACATGGTGGTGGGCTCCACCTTCCACCTCATAACCAGAATAACCTTTTACCTTTTTAGCTGCTCTGAGACGATGTGTCTGCTCCTCCACCGTCTCAACCTGGATCAAACACAACTCCAAACTCACAAAGTTTGTTTCAAATGTTTTTCCCTCTCAGCTCTCTCACCTCTGCCCCGTCTCTCGGATCCTCGGTCCTTTATGGAGGGACTTGCAACATCTTTCTTCTCTGTTTCTGTCACGTCCTGTCAGTAGGCCTGTGCTACCTACTCTAACCCCAAACCTAACCTTAACCCTACCTACTCTATCCCGAACCCTAACCAGACTCTAACCACAGAGTCGTCACACCATAAAACATCATTCAACGGACAGAAATGTAGATATTCTTCATATTTCATGTGTTTAAACGCAGATGTTCATCATTTGTGTTTTGCAGAAACGTTTTATTCTGTAGACTGTGTTGGAGTTTAAAGATATTTCTGTCGTTTCCAAACACGATGACATCATCAGCTCGTCCTCCATCATCAGATGGATCACCATGACGACGATGAATCCTGCTGTATGTCGCCGTAACAGGGTGGACAAAATATTAGGAACACTTACAATCTAATGCAGCCCAGTACACCAGCAGCACCAGTTCGACCTCAGTAATAAACATAAAGCAGATTATCATCTTTCTGACAAAAAGCTTCATGAAAACAGAATTAAAGGCAGAGCTGCTGCATTTGATTGGTCAGGTGTTTCTAATAAACGTCTCTCTGAGCTTCAACACTGCTGTTGAAATAATCAGATTTTATATTCTAATAGCTTTTTAGAAGAAACACTGAACATTAAATGACATCCCATAAAGTGAGTGTGTTTACTTCTGATCAGTGGAGAAGGGAAATGAGAGCAGATATGGATCTAATAGAAGAGGACAATCACACTAACAGCTTCAAACACAAAACAATAAAACAATAAAACATCATTACTGAGTGATTTTAATAGAAAGAAGCTCCAAATGCTCCTAAACCCCAACCTGCTGCTGGGAACCAACACGCTCATTATACAACTGTTTGTTCATGTACAAATGCACAATGTTCATGTGTTCATATAAATATAATATCATCATTAGTGTAGCAGCTTCTCTGCACACACACACACACACACACACACACACAATAAAATGATTAAACTTAAACTACAGTGATTATCAGGCTTATCTTTGACATTCCTATTCCTGTAAGCTAATGCTAAATATCTCTGCACACACACACACACACACACACACACACACACACACAGGTCTGCAGCCCCATTAGGAATCAGCCTTGATCAATACCCAGTAAATTAGAGTGCTACTGATCTGATTAACTCCCCATTATTTTCTACCGGCCCTTCTTTAGGATGCATGATGAGGAAATATCCCACTTTCTTTTTCTTTAAATGAAACACACACACACACACACACACACACACAGGGCTGGTTCTTCTTCTGTGGTGGCGAGACGTTTCCTCCTTCTTACAGGTTTCAGCTGGTTTGTTGTTCAGTGTTTCTGTCTCAGCAGGAAGTCGTGTTTTACTTTATGGTGTTTAATATATCTAATATGTCTGTGTTCACGTTCACTCCAGAAGCTTTTTGTCTGTTCATTTAGTTTTTCTGCTTTTTATTTGTGTTAATTTGCCATAAATACTCCACTAAAGTCTGTATGAAGCTGCTCCTGAAGTCTACTAAATGATATTTTAGCCCTGCAGCTCATAAATGAGTCAAACAGTGAAGCCTGATCAGTATTAGCTGCTGCAGGTGAAATGAGAGGAACATGATGTTCAGACACTTTTCACTGATCTCTGTGCAGCTTCTCTTGTTCTCTGGTTTCTGAGCAGATTTATGGATCTTTATTCTTTTAATTAAAATGATTTCCAGGACTGAAAACAAACTGAACCTCATGAGGAGACTTTTAGGAAACATCAGCATGAAGCTGCAGCGTCCAGGAGATTCACTGCTAACAATGCTAATGCTGTTAGCATCCTAGTTAAAGCGGCGGTTAGCAGACATTTAATTCTATTTACAGCTCGACTGTTTCTGCATTTCACCCTCAACTCTTCTTCTTCTGTTTATTTAGCGTCTCTGGAGGCTACGTACACAAACTACAGCAGCAGGATTTCACTTCTTCTTCTCCTTCTTTACTCACAAACTTCTCACATCCATCTGAACATGTTGCAGCTGAACAACAGATGGAAACACCTTAGCAACCGCCTTAGCAACCAGGCTACAGAACAGACGGGCTTTTATGAGCAAAGTAGAAACAAACCAAACATCATTTCTACATTTTTTCACCTCTAGTTTAGAAACTTTGACTATAAAAAGCAGAATATTTCTCCTTTAATGTGTATAAGAGTTTAAACATGATGCTCTTCTCTGTGTGGTGGATGTGAGCCTGCAGGCAGAACTCTGGGTAAAAAGTGCCCACGGTGTGTTTTGGCGTTTTTATCCTCCGCTGAGCGCAGCGAGTCGCTCGGATCTCTGAATCCTGAACTCTGCTCCTCTCAGGAGGTGAATGCAGGTTATTGAAATGAAATGGATCCGCTCCAAATCTGCTTTCCTGCTCCCGACAGCGCCGAGGAAGACGAGGAGGCGAGGAAGAGCGGAGGAGGAGAGGAGGAGAGGGGAGAAGCCGAGTCCTCCTGAGGCATGATGGGATTAGTGCTCGGGGGGGCTGCGGAGCGATGCGGCGGCCTGGATGGAGAGGTTCAGGTGTAGCGGCTCACCCCTGTAGTTAAAGAGATTATCAACAATGAAGATCATCTAAAAGAAAAGTTCCTCCACTCAAAAGTCTTTCGCATTTTTCCAAACAAATTCCCAGAAAAGGTTTTTTATTGTCTGAGTGTGTTGCAGGCGGGCGGCTGCACAGGTGGCCGCCAGCTCACCCTGTGATCCCCGCCAGCTCCACTCGCCTCCACAAACTCAATAACACGCAGCAGAGATGATAGGCTTTTATATTAAAAGCCATATATTCTGATTAATTCTTCTCTTTGTGAACGCCACTCTGACAGTCACTCAGTCGTCCTCTCAGAGCTGCACACTGATGCTAAAGGACCAAAACTAAAAAAAACAGATCTAAACATCCTGAGAAGCTGCTGCTGTTTGTTTCATTAAGTGTAACAGCAGCTCCTCTAACAGGACAAATATCTATATGTGTCTACATCTATAGAATCATTTGATTATTAGGAAATAAATCACTGAGTATCTCAGTCCTCTAAATCAGCAGTAGCAGTAGGAAGGAGAGTCTCTAATGTCCAATCACATCATCAGGAACAGAAAGACAAACTCATCCAGAGTGATGATGCTCTTCTTCTTCTTCTTCTTCGCTGCAGGGTCGAGGACAGACAGCAGCGTGTCGTCCCTGCAGGTCACTGAGGAGGCGAGCAGGTGACCTCACAGCCGACCTCTGACCTCTCTCACAGAGAGAGAGATAAACTTTTATAAACGCTGCGGTCTAAAGAATAGTTTCTCCTTATCTGCAGCCGCCTCGTCAACAAGACTGGAGACCCTGCTGACACTGACTCTACCTCTACCCCCCCCCCCCCCCACACACACACACACACACACACACACACACACACTCACACACACACACAGTTTAAAGGTCCAGCAGCTCTTTATCTTAGAGTATATGTTACACCCAGTCAGGTGAATAAATGAGGAGAAACATAATGAATGCTGCACTGTGTGTGTGGTGCAATTAAACATTTAACATCCATCATGCTCTGTTTATAATTCAGACTGATTTTATATAAAAGAGGAAAAACATCAGAGACTTTGATTGTTGGAGCTTCAGTCATGAAAACTGTTCAGCTCATGTTTCTATAACTTCATCATCATCATCATATGAAGGAGTTCAGAGTGTGCAGGATCACTGAGGATCAGTGAAGCTGTTCTGTGGTTACTAAACATTACTGGGATGTTTTCTGTTGGTTTTAGCTTGTGACTGCAGAGCTGCTGGTTCACTGAGGAAGCAGTGTTTGTGCCTCCTTCATCATCATCATCATCACTGAGCAGAGACCTTTAACAGCAGCTGGTCCAGTGGAGGTCAGACTGGTTATACTGGGAAGCTTCCAGGTACGAATGTGACTGTGTGATCAGAGTTTTACTGAGAAAGAACGTCACGCTCAGTGAAACTCCTCAACAAAAACATTAAAAATATATTTCTTCAACTTTATTCCAGAAATGATGATTTTTTTTTTTTCTTAAAGTGTTTTGACTTTTTGCTTCAAATATTGTGTTTTTTCTGAAAATATTACAACTTAAAAACAAGAAAAAATCAGTAAGAAGCAGCAGAAAGACTCTGAGACAGGAGCAACAGGAACTGAAGAATAATCCTGTGAATCACATCAGCAGAGAGTTCTCAGTCTGTCTGTGTTTGTATACAGGAGGCGTTCAGGTACAGAGATGAACAAACGTCACACGCGTGAACTCAAAACACACGACTGCACATATAACAGAGGAGCATAAACAAACTCTTCAGGTCAGCAGCCTGCACAGAGCCAGTAAGTTAAAATGAGAGTTCACTTAAATACAAACTGAACTGATGAAACAACAAGCAGCAGGTGGTGAGACAGCAGGGCATGCTGGGAGCTGATTGGCTGGAGGAGGCGCAGGTAGCAGCACTAACGAGGCTGATGGAGGACAGGTGTGGCGGGAAAAACAGGCCGGAGACACGAAACAGAAGACGGAGCCTGCAGTGATTTACGTGAAAACAGTCAGAGGAGTTAAAGAGGAAACCTTCTGTAACTGCAGGAAATATATTCAGTTCAGTGTTATTAGCAGGAAAACACAGATATGATCCTTAAAACTGTCAGCGATGAGACAGAATATGAGATGAAATAAAGAGGAGTTTTATGTGGAGCTGCTTATGAACAGTGAGAAACATAAACGTGTGCAGCTGCTTCTCCGCTTCCTTTCATTCACACGGTTTATGTGTGAGAGGAGAAGCGTGTTTTCCTGGTTATGAGGGCGGCAGTGAAGCCGTCCTCAACCATCTGTGATGCTCCCAACGCTGCAGGAAATAACTGTTAACAGCCGTATGTCCTCGCAGGCCGGCTGTTAGCGCGCCGCCGACAGGAAGCATGTGACTTCATCTGATTGGACTTTTATTGACACGAGGAAACGACTGTTAATGAGCTGAAATATGAAAGTTCCTCACAGACAAACTAAACTGACTCTGCACATACAGAAACATGTATTTCCTTATTAACATGAACTTTTCTCTGTGTGTGTTATGATGTTGTGTGTAATATTATAATAATAGGACGGGATGGGAATCAGCAGCATGTGAGGCTCCGTTATGGAAGCGAAAGAAATATTTATCTTTGTTCTTCATCTCTGAGTTTGAAGAAGCTTCTTTAAATAATGAAAAAACTAAACTGTGTATTTATATGATAAAATCTGGATATGTTATGGAGCATTATGTTGTTTAGAGACGACGTGTCGACCACCAGAGGAGGAAAACAATCAGCGTCATGATGCTAACGCTAACGAAACGCCTGTAGCTAGCTAACGTTAGCTTATAGCATGTGGAAGGATTGTTTGAGCACCAGAGATTTAAAGCTAGTTTCTATCATGATGCTGAAACCTGAAGTACATTAAGATGAAACATCACATTTACAGCAGAGAACAAACTGAACATTTTAAACAATAACAGGCTGGAAAAAGGCGGGAAAACGACACTCAGGCTGTTTCTACAGTGTTTCAGCTGAACGCAGGCTAACTAGTCTGTGATTTAAACGTCTTTTACAAACACTGAATACATTTAAACTAAACAGCTGGCGGCACACAGTCCTGTGTCCAATTATGTGTTTTTAAAGGTTCAGTTTTTCAGTTCAGCAGTTTATAAAAACATATTTCTGTTATTGGTGCAAACATGTCTTCATGTTGTTGTAAACTGTAAACAGGAAACAAACATCACAAAGCAGTGAAAGAGTGATGAATAGATATTTAATGGATAAAAAAAGTGATAATTAATTCATAATTTTCTTTTATTGTGATGTGAATGTTTTCCTGTTTATCAAGAAACCAAACAACTAATCAATCAATCAAGACGATCATCTTCAGATAATGAAAATAATGATTAATATGCAGCTGTGAAGCATTAAAAAGTCGAGGTTTTTGTAAGTTTGGTAAGTGTAGTGAGTGTTGCAGAGGCAGAGGGTGAGGAGGGGGGAGGATGGTGGAGGGGGGAGGAGGGTGGAGGGGGGTGAGGGGTGAAGGGCTGTGAGAAAAACACACAAGCTCATACACCAGCGATTCAAATCAATTTCAAAGCAGAGCCGGAAGAAATTCCTGTACAGCAAATGAGCCCGAGGTCCTCGTTTGGAGAAGAACAAGTACACAGAAGTAGAGACGGGAGGAGAAGAAGAAGAAATAACCAGCCGCCGCCGCCGCCGCTGCCGAAGAGGAGGAGGAGGAGGAGGGGAGAAAAAAAAAAAAACTTCTCCTGGATTCCAACTTGCAAATAAAAAAGCAAAGCAATCAATCATGTCGGAGAGCCCTCATTCCTGGCCGGTCCTTCCAGGCAGCGGCAGAATGAAATCGGACAAGACTAGAATATGCAAACTTATTCGCTCTTTCTGGACGGCTGAGAGGTGGAGGGGGGGAGGGAGGGGTGACGGGGGGGGAGGAAGAGGAGGAGGGGGGAGGAAGAGGGGTCTGGAAAAGATAAATGGGCATTCCAGGGGACGACACGGGGGCCTGCTAAAAGTTTACTGTCACAAACACTAATTAATCACCGCAGCCGTGGCTATTAATCATATATTAATGAGATGGTCTCTTTACTTTGGCCCCGTCCGGGCCTCCACTCGGCCCCCGCGTGGCCCCTGGAAGCCTCGCCGAGCACAAAACATCCAGGACTCAATTAATCTTTCCCGCACCTCCAGCGAGCGGCTGCAGACAGACGGACACCTCCAGTGAAGGCCGGCAAACAGCGAGGACATTTCAGACCCTCCGTATCTCTGCCGGGATGTTTGGGGACAGTTAATCACGCCGAGCCGCGGCGTGGAGGCTCGGACGCCGCTCTCACGCCGCCGGATAATAACCTGGCAGATATATAAATATATATAATATATCTACCTCCAGCGTGTCACACACAGGAGGTGACAGCGACGAAGGGAAATGTGTTTTTGATTGTTGAAATCGCACCTCGACGACACGTTGAGGGTCAAATGGAGAGCGTGTGTTGTGGTCAGCTGTTTGCAGTGCATTCTGGGTAATGATCAGGCTGCTGGACACAGAGGGGCGAAGTTATTTCAGATGAAAATCTGAGCCGTTGATTAATAACCATAGAAGAAGAACCTGACTCAAAGATGGCGTCCTGTTCAGCTGTAAATAAATAAACACACTTCCTGAGTGTTTGGAGCCACTGAGCATGCTCAGTAGAGACTTCCTGTTGGCTCCTCGTTCACTTAAATGGAGATAAAATAACTTAATCGTGCATCTCTTCCAGACTTTGTAAATGTTATCAGACTGAACAGATAATTTGAAGGTTCATAACTTTGAGGGTTTTGATGCTCAGAAAAATGTTTG
Source organism: Euthynnus affinis (assembly GCA_029490765.1). Taxonomy (NCBI): domain Eukaryota; kingdom Metazoa; phylum Chordata; class Actinopteri; order Scombriformes; family Scombridae; genus Euthynnus; species Euthynnus affinis. The sequence goes on from CM055855.1 coordinate 28,383,992, forward strand.
AAGTGTTTTTTCTCCTTCCAACATCTTTATTGATCGGTTGACATATAAACATGGAAATCCAGTTTATAGAAAGAACAGACACAGAAATCATTAATACATTAAAGAACATTGGTTTTTATTTTCTAATATTATCATTAAAGGTTTAGAATTGCTACATTTAGATTTATGAATATGAAATTTTGCAAAGATAATGATCAAATCGATTATGTTTAATTTTATTATTATTGTTATAAAAGAAACCAAACAATATATATTTTTCCAGTAGAGTGAAAGTTCAGAGTCAATATCATCAATAATATACTGAGTTACATCTTTTGCCAGAACAGCTGTTTCTTTGTTTCTGGATTCATTTCACAGAACGATCAGTTAACACGGACGTGTTTTTACAACGACTGTGTTTGGAGGTAAGAATGATTGTTGGGTCAGTGTGCATCATGTGACAGACAGGAAGCTGCAATTTCACGGCTTGGCCACTACATCAGATTGGAGGGTTTGTCAATAGCAAGCCATCCTGACAGAGCCGGAGAATCCAACATGGAGGACGCTAACGTAGCTTATTAGCCGTGTTGCTAACGTCCAGTTTCATCGAAGCTCTTCTTGTCGGAGTAAAAACCTTTAAACAACAAAAATATTCAGAGTAAATAGACGGGAAGACTTTATCTAAAGTTTAATATGTATGACAACTTGCCAACTATTAAACTATTTTGATAATTGATTCATCATTTTAATTAATTCTTTCAGAATAAAATGTCCATGTTCTCATTCCTGCTTCTCAAACGTGAATATTTTCTGGTTTCCTCAGTTCAGTTCTGTGTTTGTAGTTGACTTTATGTTTGGTTTAGTGATCTGATGTATTATTATTTAGCTATTTTTCAGTTCTGATCTTGTTGTTTGTCACTGTGAATATCAAACATAAGTTCCTGTAAAGTTGAAGCTGATGATTCGTGTGACGGCGCAGCAGAGACGCCGCAGGTCGAGTTTTACTGTCGTCTTCAGGACAAACAATCAGCATGAAGCTGCGCTCCGTGTGGTTTTTATGTCTTTATGTCTCTGATGAATAACTGCATGTTGGAGGAAATTTCATTAGTTTCCTGAACTGCAATCTGCTTTTGTTACTTATATTATTAGACTGCTGAGAATAAAATATGGTGACTTGTGACAGGCGGAGATTGAAGTGACACGTGACGCTGAAGGTGAAACAGAGGAAACAGCAGCTGAAACACTTTGTCATGTTACACAAAGATTATCATCAAACCACACTGAACATTTAATGACTGTAGCCTTAAATTATAAATATTTACCATCCGTCCTACCTGCAGCTGACACATGATTAAATAAACATTTATTTACAAACAATTAATCAGATTATTAATCTGGGAAATCTGTTTGTAATTAAAGAGACTTTATATTTATCAGATAAACCTAATGAATAAACTGAAATAATAAAATACAGACAAAAAATAAGAGACGTGTGTTACAGCGAATGTAAAACAAACTGAAATTAACTGATGTTTTTCATACAGTTAGCTAGTTCAGTCCACTGGTTCCCAACCTAGGGGTCGGGGCCCTCCAAAGGGTCAGCAGATAAATCTGAGGGGTTGTGAGATGATTAATGGGAGAGGAAAGAAGAAAAAACAAAGTTCTGATACAGAGTTCTAGTCCAAGATGTCTGTCATTGTGTTATTGTGGATCATCATAATATCAGCCTTCTACTGTCAAATCAAAGTCACTCTGCTCATTTTAGGGAAAAGCTCATTGATGAGGACATAGTTGGACTATAAATGACATTTTATCTGCATAATTTATTCTTTATTGACATTTGGTGACTGCAGTTTGTCAGAGATCAGCTGTGCATCTCTGGCCTCAGCTCTGAAGTCCAACCCCTCCCATCTGAGAGAGCTGGATCTGAGTGGAAACAAGCTGCAGGATTCAGGAGTGAAGCTGCTGTGTGCATGTTACTGTTGTAGCTGCTGGAGGTGGAGCTAGTTTACACTACTTTATATACAGTTAGCTAGTTTAGTCCACTGGTTCCCAACCTAGGGGTCGGGGCCCTCCAAAGGGTCAGCAGATAAATCTGAGGGGTCGTGAGATGATTAATGGGAGAGGAAAGAAGAAAAAACAAAGTTCTGATAAACAAATCTGTTTTCAGTTTCTGGACTTTTTCTCTAATCTTTGATTTCTGCTGAAATATTGGATCATTTGAACATTTATTGAAATGAAAGCATGTGAGAAGTTTAGAGGGAAAAATCACTATTTGGTGGAGCTGTTAACAACTCATAGACATGTGAAATGTGACCAGGAGACAAAACTAAACAGTGATTTTATACAAAAGGTTTAAGAACTACTGGTTTAATCTCAAGACATGTTTTAAGATGTGTATAATTATTGTCTGGTGAGTTTTTTTCACAACATTTTTTTCAAAATATTGTAAAGTTTTCCTGTAGGACACCAGACATTTCCTCCTTCACTCGTGTAAAAGTTGAATATTGAACCACGACTGGCTCCAAACTAGTTGTGATGTCACAAATCCTGCTCATAGGTCTCTAAAAATTCAGCTTTTCAATGAGCTCATAGAAACTTTCCTCATTCAGCAGATGAATGAAAACAAACTGCTCAGAGAACAAACATCCAGCTGAAGGAAGAAAAACACATGATTCAGTGGAGCAGAATTTTAATGGATTGTTGTATTTTTAGAAGTAAAATCTGAAAAGTAACACATGAGCTGTCAGATAAATGTGGTGCAGTGATGTATAAAGAGGTAGAAGCACAGAAACCTGAGAGTGTTTGAGTAAATGTAGTTACAGTTACTTGTTTACGCTGTCAGACACGTGGCGGCGGTGGCGGTGCAGCGGCGGCGGTGTGAGTCTGACCTGTGAGCTTCCTGTGCAGAAATGTTTATCACACGTTGGGCATTAATAAAGTGGAGGAGTGCATTAAACAGTGCAGGTGTCACTGCATGCTGATGGAGAGAGATGCTGCAGCCTCCCTGCTGTATGCAGATCAGAGAGGATCAGAGGGGAGGGTCAGGAAGCCACTCTGCTACTGCACACACATACTAATACACACACACACACACACACACACACACACACACTAATATACACATACTAATACACACACACACACATACTAATATACACACACACACACACACACACACACACACACACACTAATATACACATACTAATACACACACACACACATACTAATACACACACACACACATACTAATACACACACACACACATACTAATATACACACACACACACACACACACACACACTAATACACACACACTAATACACACACACACACACACACTAATACACACACACTAATACACACACACACACACATACTAATACACACACACATACTAATACTAATACACACACACACATACTAATACTAATACACACACACACACATACTAATACACACACACACACATACTAATACACATACACACACACATACTAATACTAATACACACACACACACATACTAATACACACACACACACTAATACACACACACACACACACATACTAATACATACACACACATACTAATACACACACACACACACACACACACACACACTAATACTAATATACACACACACACATACTAATACACACACACACACACACATACTAATACACACACACACACTAATACACACACACATACTAATACTAATACACACACACACACACATACTAATACTAATACACACACACACACATACTAATACACACACACACACATACTAATACACACACACACACTAATACACACACACACACACACATACTAATACATACACACACATACTAATACACACACACACACACACACACTAATACACACACACACATACTAATACATACACACACATACTAATACACACACACACACACACACTAATACACACACACACACTAATACACACACACACATACTAATACACACACACACACACACACACTAATACACACACACACATACTAATACACACACACACACACACATACTAATACTAATACACACACACACACATACTAATACACACACACACATACTAATACACACACACACACACACATACTAATACACACACACACACACACACACATACTAATACACACACACACACATACTAATACACACACACACACACACACATACTAATACACACACACACACATACTAATACACACACACACACACACACACACACATACTAATACACACACACACACACACTAATACACACACTAATGCTACAGTAACACACACACACACACACACTAATACACACACACACATACACATACTAACACACACACACACACACACTAATACAGACACACACACACCAACATGGAGGAGCAGAGACTCACACACACACACACACACACACACACACACACACACACACACACTAATGCAGAGCAGCTACAGTAACACAGGCTGGCAGGAGGTGAGTCTCCTTGTAGGAACATCCAGGTCAAAGGTTAGAAGTGTGTGTGTGTGTGTGTGAGTCTCTGCTCCTCCATGTTGGTGTGTGTGTGTGTGTGTGTGTGTGTGTATTAGTGTGTGTGAGTCTGTGGTCCTGCAGGTTGGTGTGTGTGTGTTTGCAGGTTAATAATCATCCTGCAGGAAACAGTTACAGGAACATCGATGTCTGAACAGAACGATGTTTAGTTTCTATCAGTAAACACAAACAACAGAAGTCAGTAAATAAGAACGAATAATCGCTGCTCTGGAAATGTTTGTCAAACTGAGGACGCTGCGTCTGTTCTGGAGTCTTCTGTCTGCACCTTCAGGTCTCTGTAGTTCTCTCTCTTCTTCTTCAGACTCCAGCTGTCTGTGATGTTCTGAGGAAGATACTCTCTGATAGAGGGTATGTCAGCGTCGCCATGGTTACCAAGGTCAGAGGAGGCTTTCCTCGACAACACAGATAGATGGACGACAGTCAGACGCTCAAAGCAAAGATCTGCTGGAGCTCGATGCAACATGACCTGAACTGACACGAGTACAGTTCAGTTCCTGTTTAGGAACCAGTGAACCAATCAGAGGTCTCCTTTCCTGGAGCGGCCATCTTGCTTTTGTGACATCATGTGGGGTGACAGTCTGGCGGCGAGATGACGTCCAGCTGCCTGACGGAGGTTTGAGATCAGCTGTCAATCATGACATCAGAACACCTTTCTGTATCATCTAATAACACTTTGACCTTTGACACCTGCTGACATGGAGGGGGCGGGGCTTATGACCTGTACTGCAGCCAACCAGCAGGGGGCGATCCAGATGTTGGTTTTATATCTTTGTCACTGCTGGAACACAAACAAGCACAAATACTGTTTTTAACTTTAAGGAACAAAACAAACAAAAAGGACCTGAAGTCATCAGTTTCCATTCTTTAAAACAATAACAGTAAAAACCATCAGCGGCGGTCGATGACGAGGTGAAAGGTGGCGCCCGGCGTGTCGGGCTGTGTGATTGTCTCCCGGTGGCGATCCGCGCTCTCCTCCTCAGACGCCTCATTAAGCGGCGGCGGCTAAATGAACCGCAGCTTCACTCTCTACACCTGCAGGACTCGCCGGCTCGGGAGCATCAAGCAAATGGAGCGTGGCGTTAACAGAGTGGCGTCCGGAGAAGTTTAACACACAGGCTGACAGACTGTTGCACTCACACGGTGTGAGCTAATGAGCCCCGAAGGAGCTCAATGATTTTATATCCAGCGCCGCACACCTGAGATGACCGCAGCGCCGCCGCAGACGGGCCCCGCCGCGTTTCAGCCGCCGCACTTCACGACGCTTTGATTCCTCCGAGCTGAGACGAGTTCATGTACACACGGCTGCAAATGGGCTGAAACTCACGGCTCCCCCGGCGCCCGTCTCCCCGCCGTTTGATGGCGGTTTAAACGTAACGCTCTGTGTTGTTTTGGGGGGGTTCGTCCCTTTAAAAGCTGCAGACCAGCTGAAACCTGCTGATAGGTTTAAACTCGCTCTGACCAAAGCTGCTCCCGTCTCCAAACTGACCGCAGCACCAGACGCACAAATGGACACCAGCCACCTTAAATAGTGTTTTAGACTCCTGTCAGAGTTAAAAGAGCAGAACTACGCACTGAATAGGGTTTTTTTTACGCTGTGTAAATAATCAGATGTTGGCCGATGATGTTAATACAACAAAACACAGATTGTGAGTGAAAGCAGCTTGTTTCTCCTTCAGTGGAGCCTTTGTGTGCTTCAGTCGGTGCACAGCAGGTCATTCACTCATTCCTTACATTTAATGTCAGTTTGTGTTTGTTTATGGTTGAAATTCAGGGAACACTTTTATTAATTGTCGGTGTCGTTGTCAGTCAGAACCACTGGTGGATAAATGTGTGTGTCGCTGTGTCAGCAGGAAGTCTGATGAGAGTGAAACACATCAAATGAATCTTTGTGTTCGTCACAGTAAAGTTCTGTTTTTGTATTTTGCAGATAAACTGGTGACAGTGTTAAGTTCTACTGCGCAGGATGATATTAATGTTTTACTGCAGTTGTCTGTTTGACCTCACTGACTGGGTAAAGTTAGCAGATGTTATGAGGCCTACAGCAGCGTCGTCCACCGCCGTCCTGAGTGCACACGTTAAGTCCTGTAGTCAGAGCTGCACGACCAGCGAAGCAGGACACAGGAAGTGTGCTAAAGCTAAGCTAAGCTAAGCTAAGCTAAGCTAGCCACCTCTGGCTACGACTTTGTGAGGAAACTTGGACTCGATCTCGCCGTTCTGAAACTTCCTGTTGAGTCTCTGCAGCAGCTTCAGACTCTGCTTCATAGACTCTTTATACTGTCTGACATCACTGCAGGTAAACATGCTCCCACCTTCACCTCCAGCCAATCAGAGCAGGAGCTCGTTAATAATGAAGATTTAATGTAAATATCTTCATAAACAGTCTGCAGGAGGACAGAGAGGAAGCTGGATTTAGAGAAATCTGAACAACTTTTGATGGATAAAACGTCACAGATGTTAAAAATAAACTCAGTTTTTATAAAATGAGTCCAAACAGAATACAGATCATTAAATATGTCGGTTTCTGCTGGTTGAGCTGGCTGACTTCCTGTTGGCTCCTCGCTCACATTCATGAGATCATGTGACTTTCAAACCTTATTGGACCAAACATTAAATTCTGATCATTAAGAGTCGTTCCATTGGCCGGCGTGCGTCATGTGACTGACCAGGAAGTTGTAATTAGACAGTTTGGACACTTTGCTAAACAGCTTCACATCCTGGTTCTCCTCCTGTAGGGGGAGGGGGCAGTGGGGGGGCAGTGAAGGGAGGGGGGGGGAGTTACCCTTTAAACAGTGCAGGAGGTGACTGACATGTTTGTCCCTCGGGGCTCACCGTAGCTGTAAACACTCTCTGCTCAGATCACTAAACAGCTTCTGATGATCAGAAATATAAAGACGTCCTCCAGCTCACACATGTGGAGCTCTAACCCTCTAACCCCCCCACTACCCCCCCTCTCCCCCCTCACTGCAGGACGTCTGTTAATAACCTTTTAAACGGCGTCCTGCTCAGGAATCAGAGCAGATCAGAGACAGATGATGATAATGAAGCACTCAGGCAGCCATCAGAATAATCAGGAGGTCCAAACAGGATCCCATCTCCACCGCCGACCTCCAGACTGTGACACGTGTCGGTAATAACGGCCCCCCCGAGTGGAGCCATGACATAATAAACATGCGACCCGGTGTCCGGGTTTGTCACAGAGATGTCCTTTAACTGCGCAGACACTCTCTAATTGGTTTGCCTCCCTCACGGCGAGAGTGGCCCCCGGCTGTAATTACCGTCAGGGGGGCGGCGGCGTGGAGCGTGGAGCGGCGGTGACGAGCTGCAGGTCCGAGCTGATGTCCTTCAGTACATTACCCAGAGATCACCTGGAGGAGGAGGGTGACACAGATAGATCTCCCCTCATGTGCCCCATGGGGGGGGGAGTGTGATGGCTTAAAAGCACGGTGGCCACGGGAGACCCATTGACCTGAGGACGAGAGGAGGGGGGAGGAGGGGGGGGAGGAGGGGGGAGTCATCTGCTGTCACTGAGTCTCTGTGCAGTCTGTCACTGCTGCTTTAATCAAGGACACGCCGCCACCGCCGCCGCCGCAGAGACAGGAACGACCGGCAGAGCAGAGATCTGCAGGAAGTAAACAACACGCCATTTTTCTTCTCCTTCTAAAAGATCCTCCTGCTTCCTCTGAACCAGCCAATCACAGCGATCGATTAACAAAAACAAACGCAGGCGACACACAAACACACCCGTCCTCCAGCAAACAGCAGCTGAACATCACATACAAACCATAAAAACCCAAAAACAGTGACGAGTTATTATCTGTTTTTCTGATGGAGGATCATGTGACCTGGTCAGATAAATCAGCTCATACAAACACTGATAGTCGATCAGTTCATTGATGGTTTGGATCCAAACATGAAGACAAATACAGAAAACTGATTGATCCTTTAAGCTGCAGTCACACTGAAATCTGCATAATCGTCAATTATTTTGATAATTAATTGATAATTTAATCAATTTTCAAGCAAATGTACCGTATTTTCTGCACTATAGGGCGCACTGTCAATGAATGGTCTATTTTCAAACTTTTTTCATATATAAGGCGCATTAAAACAGTCAGATAAATCAGTCAAACTTTATTAAACACGTTCACAATAACTCCCAACATTGTTCAGTAGTAACACGTAAAAAAAAAACACACTAAATCACTAAATCAAACATTAACCAGTGTTTCCCCTATAATAATACAGGACAAAAATAACGCCAAACATCCATTCATTCTTAAATCAACAGTGTTTGGGAGCCGTTGAGCAGCGTGTTTGTCTGTGTCGTTGCCATGGAAACTGCAGGTAGCGTCAGTGAGTGGTGAAGCGAGAGAGAGAGAGCGTATGAAATAACGGCTAATGCTAACGGTTAGCAGAGGCTAGCTGTTAGCAGCAGCAGTAAGTTGTCAGTGTGTCAGTAAATGTACAGTACAGACTACAGTGTGTCAGTTAATAAACGCTGCAGCTTGTCAACACCATGAAAAGTCACGTCTGTTGTTTCCCCAACTGCTGGAAAAGTGAAGGTTAGCTCCAAAGTTAGCAACAGTGGGTTAGCCTAGCCTAGCTTAGTGACGCTAAACAGATAAATAGAAAACGGAGAAATGTGTAGCTGCCTGCTAATCCTGCTGTACTAAAACAGTTTGACAGAGCTCCTGTACCACACTAAATCACTTCCAGGTTTGTTAACACAACCAGAATTAATCCATATATAAAGCGCTCTGTCGTTTTTTGAGAAAATTAAAGGCTTTTAAGTGCCTTATAGTCCTGAAAATACGGTAATGAAAAAATAGTTTCAGCCTCTAAAATAAACAGATTTGTTGCTTTTGTGTGTTTTATATCATTTAAACTGAGAGTCTTTGTGTTCTGTGAAGCTGCAACAGGAATGTTTTCATCATTTAGTGTCACTGCAAAGATCAAACAATCAATCAATCAAAAGAAAAGTCATCAGATTGATTGATAATTACAGTAATTAGTTAGTTTCACGCACACAGTACCTGTTAGTAGATCAGTTCATTGTCAGTTTGGATCCAAAACATAAAGACAAATATATAAAATCAGCAGAATGATGCTTGAAAGTTTGAAGGATTCTTACTTGTTCAGTGTTGTTTGACTCTCCTCAGAGAGAAGAAGAAGAAGAAGAAGAAGAGGAGTCTGTGTGGTAATGTTAACATTAATGTTATGATTGGTTGTGTAGAAGGCCTTTGATGACACGCTTAATGAGAGGTCTGAGGGAGCAGCTCAGCGGTGTGAGGAGGGGGGGGGACCTCCCACATCAAACACTGACCTCCCGTCTCCTCCCCCCTCTCTCCCCCCTCCTCCCCCCTCCCCTCTCTGTTTCTCCCTGCAGACTCTCAGCTCAGAGGCCAGCAGTGTCATCCTGCACATTAACAGATGCTGTGTGAGTCTCACAGCTTCACTTACAGCAAGAAACAACCAGAAACAAGTTACGGAGGACAAAAAGAGCACATTTATACTTTCAGCTGGTCTTATTTTGTCTTTTCTATCAGTGATAATATGATTATTCTCATCATGTTAACATCATCATGATCAGACATGTTGGAAACAAACAAAGCTGCTTATTTAGAAAACTGTTAAGTTTTTAGTCAAACATCCATCATATGGAAACTTATTTACATCATTTAGAAATAAAAACAATCCAGTCATTTTTCTCATAATTACATTCAGACTGGACTGGATTTAGATCATTATGAGAAATTATCTCATTATTATGAGAAACTTTTCTCATACATATAATTATTCTCATATTTATTTATTATGTTGTCTCATAATAATGAGAAACTTCATAATGACATAAGTTTCTCATAATAATGAGACTTTATCTCATCTCATAAAGTAAATTAATGTTTCTTATAATTATGAAATGTCTCATAATTTCTCATTTTTAATTTCTCATACTAAGGAAAGTTTCTCATGATTAACTGATGATATATCATGATATCATGATTTCTCTCTCTTCTCATTTCTCAAATGAGGTTTTTCAAAATTATGAGACACTTGGTTATAATTATTATTATAATTATTAGATGTTATCTTTTAATATCTCATTTTGATGTTTCTCATAATTATGATAAACTTTGTCTCTAATAATTATGAACTAGAAGAATGTTTCTCATATTTCTCGTCCTAAGTCAGAATAATAAGATACAATATCATCATTTCTCATCTCATTACAATAAAGTTTTCTTATAATTGTTTGACAGAATCTCATGAAACTCATAATTTTCAGTGTACAATAAAGTTTATCATAATTATAAAGATGTTTCATCATTTCTCATTTTTCATTTCTTACAGTGAGGTACGATAATGTTTCTCATTTCTCAGTATGATAAATGTTTGTCATAATCATGAAAAACTCATCATCAGAAAGTTTCTCATCATCATGAGATAAATGAACACGAATCATAACTTCTCATGATGATAAAACTTTCTCATAATCATGAAACAGCATCTTCTCATAATAACTTTTCAGTCATAATCATATTAATGTTTCACTTTAAAGTAAATGTTAAACATGATGATGGATGTGCACACGAGTCAAATAAACTGTCAGCGCTGCACGTTACTGCACGAGTACAAACATCCCTTCGTGTGTGTGTGTGTGTGTGTGTGTGTGTGTGTGTGTGTGTGTTAGTGTGTGTGTGTGTCCCGCTCTCACAAGTTTACTCAGCTTGGGAATTACGTCTTACAGATGGCCGCTAAGCGAGGTGGGGGGGGGGCCTTAATGTCACCGGGGGAAAATATTATGGCAGCGCTGACCTCCGTTTGAAAGTCCTGAAAGGCGAGTGTTTGTCGTGGTGACCTCGCAGCGACATCATCGAACCTCATCAAAGCTTCACTTTCACATCGTGTCCGAGCGAGAAGAGCGTGAATGCGTAATGATGAGAGGAAAGGTTAGAGACGCGCCGCCATGTTTTCTGTGACTGTGCATCAGAGAGGCTCTCCAGCGAGGAGGAGGCCTCCAGCTCGGGTCAGAAACATTAAGTGTCTATTTTAGGAGATGTAAGAGCCCAGTGTGTTTTCTCAAAGAGCCAAAAAATCCTTGTGGTATTGACTTTAGAGCACGCTCCGCTGCTCAACATCCCTCCACAAATTAACATCAAAGTGTGTCTGCAGGAGGAAATGCTTGGGAAGTATATTTTAAAACCCAGTGTGACTTCACTCTCCTGCCATCAGCTGGAGGAGTTTCTCACCGTCTCCAAACATCGCCGTGCAAAAACCTCCGAGCGGCGGCGGCGGCGGCCTCAGCGGCGGCGGTTTGATGTGACTCTACCAGAGTTTTTCAGGAAGCGCGATCGGTTACAGACACAGACGACGGCGAGATGCGATCTGCACGTTAAAGAGAGGAAGAAGCTCTCACATGATGCAGATTTAATGGAAAGAGTTCCCCGAGCAGCCGACAGGTTGTTGGAGGCTCCCAGCAGGACCCAACAAAGAGCAGCTTCACTGCGCTGACCTCTGCAGACCCTCAGAGCTGCTGGGAAAACTGCTCCACACAGAACAGGACGGCCAAAAACAATCGATTCACACACGGAACCGTCATACGTGTGACACGCTGATCGGTCCGACTCATGTTTCCCAGCAACAAGCAGCTCAGAGTTTAAACTTCTGACAGAGTTTCATCTGATGCTCAGTGGTTTCATCCTCATGTTTCACACAGAGAGGAGGATGAAGGAATGAATTCAAGCAAATACAAGATTATTGATTGATTGATTGAATTGTTTATTTCAGTGTTTTGGGCCTTTCAGGTTCTCAGATTACACTAGAAATAAAAACCCAGCTGGTCACATGACACTTATCATAATGAACAGATCCACAGATTCAGAAATAAAACATTAATTTACAAAGAAGAAATGTTACGATGGTAAAATGTTTTTGCTGTCAAACAAGAAGATAGATCTCAGATATATTTGCAATTTTGCTAAATTACCACAATTTCAGCATGATATGTATAAATCAACATTTGTACATTTGCTTTGGACAAATTTCCACATTTCCTGTCTCAGTGTTTACATCTGACTCTTTATTGTTTGTATCACATTATTTTCCTGTTTGCAGTTTTTCACTTTTTCTGCAATTTTACTGTAAAAAAGCTCATAAAACATTTCAAACTGTGTTCAGATTGTTAAGAAAAGCTGCAGCAAAATCACATGTTTGGCTGCAATAATCATAAAAAAAATAAGAAATTGGATTATTACACATGTGCGTTGGTATTGATCATTGGATAAAGTTTCTGACTCTGCAGCTGCTCAGCAGGAGAATCACCTGCTTTAATGTTTTAATGTGGTCGAAGGTTTCAGCAGAGTCGAGCTGAAACTGAACTCCTGCTGTGGAGAGATGGGAAACAAGTGAACAGCAACAGAAAGAAATAAAAGACTCTCATAAAAGTTGATCAGCTGGTTTGTTGCTGCTCTTCTCTTCAGACACGTTTAAACAGCTGATTTATTCACATTCAGTCAAACAGCTTCCTTTAAAAGTGAATCAGCTGTTTGCAGATGAACAATCACTGAAGAAAACTTTTTATTGTCATTAATCTGAAGTCAGATTTCTGTTTCTGATGCTGAAAATAACGAGATGAGTTTGTTTGTTTTAAAGCTTTCAACATAAACAGATAAACAGAGTAAGACTCTTTTTTTTTTTTTTTTTTTTACAATTTTTATTTAGTTTAATTATCAGTATTGACACTGAGAGACCTCAGATCTGTGGATCAGGAAATAAACTGTCAAGAAGAAAATAAAATAACAATAATAATAATAAAAAGGATCAAACAGACAAATTAATAATAATGATAAAAAGTAATAAAATAAAAACAACAGTAAGAACCAATCAGAAGGAACAGAGCCTGTGTAGTTATGTAGAATCACTTCTTTCCTTCTTTTATTTTCAGCTTATATGAGAGACGCTCCATCACCTGGATGAATCACCAGGAGAATCTTCACCAGATGTTTGTCTCCTACATGCATCGATCCATCCAAATGTCCAGAATAAGACAGAATAAGTCAGGATTCAGGAATCAGCTTCGGGGGCGGCTGTGGTTCAGGAGGTAGAGCGGCTAATCAGAAGGTTGGCGGTTCGATTCCCGGCTCTTCCTGTCCGCATGTCGACGTGTCCTTGGGCAAAACACTGAACCCCAAACTGCTCCTTGATATGGATAAATAACCATAACTGACCAGGACAACAAAATGTCAAGCTGTTCTCTTCTGGTCTCTCAGACAGAAGATAACATGCATTGTTTAATAAACCTGGAGCCTCATGGTGAGCGAAGGCCAGATGCAGGCGTCACCAGAGAAGACAAGGCAAAAGCAAAAGATACGAATTCAGGTCAAAGGGTTTTGATCTAAATGCATTGACTCTCTTAAAGGCTGGGTGTTGGACTGTCAGGGGTTCAGATGAGTTTGGGACATCGTCTGATCAACAGAGGATGTTTCTCAGTGTGTCTCCCTTATAAGGTTTCATTAAAGCGTTCCAGATAAAACTCAAACAGACTCCTCTCTGATTCTTCTCTTCTTCAACCTGAAAACTGCACACACACACAACAATTCCTCTGTCATCATTGTGTGTGAATGCTTAGTTTCCTCTGATGGGCAGGTTGGGATGGTAGCATGGAAGCCCCTGCACACATTCAGCTGATTCATAGTGTGAAAGCACTTTGAGCAGTCTGAAGACTAGAAAAGTCCATTTATCATTTACACAGTGAACGTTCCCTCAGAAGTGTGTGAGATCTGGATCCATGTGGTTACACAATCTGCAAACATATAAACAGGTTCAAACTTTACAGGAGGAACTCTGATGGACATGTTTATATTTCATCATGTTTTAATCCAAACTTGCCGCTGAGAGCAGCGAGGCTCAGAGGCTCAGAGCTCCACCTTCGCCTTTCCTCCACCTGTCCGTCTGTCTGTGAGTTCTGGTTCAGATCCGACATGTGTGTGAGCATTAAATCCTCTGATTCTGCTGCCGGTCACATGTTATCATCTCATGACTTTATGGATATGACTGCGGGCGTCATGGCGACCTGCGTGTGACCTGCGGCCATCCGGCAGCCAATGGGAGGCGTCGGAGGAGGCGAGCGGCTGATCCGGCGTGAACACGTTAATGGAGGCTCGTCATGCGGCTCAGCGGCTTTGTTACCGAGCAACAGAGAGGTTCAGACTGATAAACCTGCAGAGGTCAACAGTTTATTATTATTATTATTTACATCTTTAAATGATCATTCTTATTAAATATAAAGAAAAAATTAACATATTAAAGCAACAAACAAACATATAAAACTACATTAAATCACTTCAGTATTTATTATAATTTCACATTAACATCAACAGGAATTTAAACTTTAAACTTCTCTGTTTTTTATTATTTTATATTATTGTGTCTTTATTAAAGGTTATAAATAAAATCATCAGAACAGCAGTGAGATTAGATTATTGTGTTAATATTCTGGTTTAAAGGAGATTAATAATAAACTTTTAGTAAAATATGTTACTGAAATTATTTATTTATTATTTCTAATGGATGGAAGAATTTAAATAATATGGAAATATATATATTAAATACTGCTGTATACAAGGATCTATTCAAACTGATCAAATTGATTATTGACCTGATATTTTATATTTTTTTAATATTGTAAAACATTTTCTAACCTGTTTTAATAAGTGTTGTATAAATAAAGTTGTTTTTATTTTCAGTCTGATACTTTATCAATTATCAGTGTGTGTTTTTATTTATTGTGCAAAATAATAATAATAATAATAATAATAATAATAATAATAATAATAATGATAATGATAATAATAATAATAATATTTAGAAAAAGATCACAGTGTATTTATAATATAAATGGTATAAATGTAAAATCTGAATAAATTAAATAATATTTCTGACGTCACAACTAAGTGAAGAAGATAAACATCATTAGTTCATCTTCATCATCAGAAAGTCTTTGACTCATTATCTTTAATCAGCTTCAGTTTAACAGTTTAACAGTTTAACAGTTAAACGCTGCAGGACGACAGACTGAAGCTGTTTTCTGCTCCTCAGTGTTTAATTACACTTAAAACACTTTTTATTAACTTTAGTAAAACATTATCACTCTGTTCCAGTGATGGAGAGTCACTAAATACATTTACTGTTTTATTTCCATGTGATGCTACTTTCTACATTTCAGAGGGAAATATTGTACTTTCTACTCCACTACATTTATCTGACAGCTTTAGTTACTTTTCACATGAAGATTTGACATGAAATAATATATTTTAATATTCTGTTGTTTAAATAATTAATTAAAAAAAAAAAAGAAAAGTACTTTGTGTGAAATGTGTTACATAAATAAAGTGGTGTATTATAATTATAATTATTATTATTATTATTATAAAACATATGATACACTTTATAATATGATGCAGTCCTGCCTAACCATCTATGGGTTACTGTGCTGGCGTGGTGTTCATGTTTCTATCTCTATCAAAGGTGCCTGGACAGTGTGGGTGTGGCAGCAGGCGGAGTCAGAAACACCTGAGCATTATGCTGTCAGGGATAAAAAGTAATAAAAACTCATAGTGTGACACTCTCTGTGATTCCCATCCCAGCAGCCAGCAGCCGCAGGCCTTCATCATCCACACACTCACACTTACATTACTGACATCACTGACTTCCACACTCCATACTTTTGTCAGTCATTTTTGTAGTTTATTTTGTTATAATAAATACTTTTCCTTATCGTCATCCCACGTCCTGTCATCATATGTCATGGCCTCGGAGCCGGGTCATGACAGCATGTTTAGTGATTTTACTTCTGTACCCGTTCTTACCAGTTCAGAACCAGTTTCTCTGACTGGACTGACTGGTTTTATGTTTCAGCTCCAAATGTTCTCAAAAAACTGAAAACCTGCTGGTGTGTATGTATTCCTCCTGCTGATTGTTTAAAGTGATTAAAGTCACAGAGACGTTTCTGAATGAAGCAGTTTGCTGCAATTTGTTGAACATTTAAACTAATGATGTTAATGTGGATCCATCAGACAGGTTGGAGGGCGTTCTGGGGGGGGGGGGCAGTGTGTGTGTGTGTGTGTGTGTGGGTGGGGGGAGCAGCTGGTTGTCCATGGATTGACTTAACCTCTGTCACTCTGATGGCTTTTGTGTTTTCTGCTTGTCCAAAAAAAAAGAAACAGGGGCAGATGTCCCAACACACACACACACACACACACACACACACACACACACACACACACACACCATCAGCTGGTTAAAGCAGAGTTAAATGATCTATCAGTCTCTATATTTGATTAATAGATAGAATTGATTGATCATTTAACTCTATTTACGTGACAAAGACAATCATTAAAAGGACTCGTGTTCTATATTTATATTCTGGTTCTCTACTGGAATAAAAACTCCTTATTTATCTTCTACTGGTCCTTTATGCAGCCCCTCAGTTCAGCCTCTGTCTGAAACAGGAAGTTTTAGCTCCTGTCTCTTTAAGGCCCCGCCTCCTGATGAGCCCGCTCTGTTCTGATTGGTCAGCTTTCAGGAAGCTTCCTCCGGCTCCGGAGGCTACGTAAACAAACTATAGTAGCAGGATTTCACTTCTTTTCCTCCTTCTTTACTCCAAATGTTCAACTCCTCACATCCATCAGTACAACAACACATGGAAACACCTTAGCAACCACCTTAGCAACCGCCTTAGCAACCAAGGCTACATGTTTACGGACATGACGAGTTTCATCTTGTTGGAAAATCTGACTTGCAGGCAGCATTTCTACATTTGTTCACTTCAAGTTTGTGAACTTTGTTCATGTTTAACATCAGAATAGAAACCAGAATATGTTGCTTTAAATGGAGAACAGAACATAAACAAGGCTCTGATGTATTGATATGCTGATTGACAGCTGATCAGTTTGTGCTTCGTTTAAACAGGAAGTGGCGGCGGCGGCGTCCAGCTGGGACTGAAAGAGTTAACAGAACTACAGCAGATTAAAGTTTCACCCAGTTTGGTTAAAAAAAAAATCATTAACACAGAACTTTAATGTTAACGTTATCCATAAAGTCTCAGAAGACAAACAGCCGTTCTGACCCAGTTTATGTTTTAATATTTATATGAACTAAAGTTTATTATAATCTGCTGTTTTTAAACTAACATGTCACAGTTTGTTATTATTATTTTAATATCTTGTGTATCTTATTATCATTTTGTATAAGAAACAATAAATCTGTGACAGTTTTCAGCTGATTTTTTAGTGTTTTTGTGACTTAATATGCTGATTAATCTGAATATTGACTGATATGAATCAAATGATGCTGATAACATTTTTATTCTCTCCTCTTTTAATTGTTTGTCCTTTTTTTTTCTTGGGCTGAATTGAGACTTTGTAATCAGGTCACATTTACAATCCGCCTCCCTTTGGCCTCACCAAACCTCCCCCACCCCTCCCCCCTCCTCCCCCGCCTCCCCCCTCCCCTCTCTGAGTGAAAGGAAACTCACTCTGCAATGAATGTTAACCAGTCGGAGGATGAGAGACGGCCAAGCGCTGCCGTGTTGTTGGGATCCACTCAGGCACATCAGCATTTGACTGAGAAGTTTTTAATAGCCCTCTGGAGTTGCTCCATAAATAGCTCGGCTGTGGCCATTATTTGTCCCCGTTTCCTTTCTTTTGAGAGGGAGGCTATTGTTGCGCCGCACCAGCAAAGCCAAGGCAATCATTCCCACTGCTGCGGGTAATTTGGGAGCGTTGAATGCTCCTGATTTATCGTCCAGTCTCTATTAAAATCTACGGGTCAGATTACAAGCGGCGGCATCTTCTAATCAAAGTGCGTTCATTCGCCTCGTTATTCATCTCGTGTTGTTAGGCAAACAATAGCAAATGAGTTTTCATCCGCAGCCTCCAGAAAGTGAAGCAGGCTCCGGGCAGCGAGTCTGCACGCTGACGCCAAATCACAGAATAACATCACAAAGACAATTACACACTCCACTTCTTCATCTCCCACCGAGCCAAAACAACAAGGAGCAGCAGAAAATACTGATTTTAGGAGGCGACCTGGTGACCTGGAGCTCCCAAACTTCCTGTTCTGGATCTAAAAATATCTGTATACTGATCCATACCTGTCTGTTCTTCTTTATGGTGTAACATGTGATCTATCTACAAGTTTAGCTGTTAATAAAATACACAAAACAACATTTATAATGTAAGATTTTCACCATTTAGCTGGAAAATATTAAAGTAACGTTAGCATGAAACTGAAGTAACATTGAAAAGCATGAAAACACTACAGTAACATTAAAATAAAGTAACGTTAGCATGAAAACGAAGCGTCACTCACGGTTGTTTTGCTTTTGCAGGTTAATAATGACTCTAACATGCTGCTGGTTGAAAACTAAACTTCAGTATTTTGTTCATAATGGAGATAAAAAGCATCTGTTTTCCTGCCACAGCAGAAATATTAGTATATTATATAGTACAATAAAGATTATTATTGAATTCCTGTTCTTCTTCCTTCTCTGCATTTAATTGTTTGACTTTTTCAATTTCGTTTTTTTTTTTTTTTTACTTAATGTGATCTATCTACAAGTTTAGCTGTCAACAAAATATACAAAACAACATTTATAATGTAATATTTTAACCATTAACTGGAAAATAATGAAGTAATGTTAGCATGAAAACATTAAAGTAACGTTAGCATGAAAAAGCTTCACTCATGGTTGTTTTGCTTTGAGTCTTGGTGACATTTAGCAGGTTAATAATGTCTCTAACATGCTGCTGGTTGAAAACTTTAGTATTGTTTATAATGGATAATTAAAAGCATCTGTTTTCCTGCCACAGCAGAAATATTTTGCAAAGCATTATAACAATTATTTTTGAAATTCATCCTCTGTGTTAAATTGTTTTCTACTTTTACACTCCACAGATATTCAGTATATCTACAAGTTTAGCTTTCAACAAAATATACAAAATAACATTTATAATATAATATTTTCAGCATGTTCAGGAGCAGCTTTATTGCTTAGATCAGCAACAACAATTTAATAGTTAAAGCAACAATCAGTAATATTAAGATGTGAAAACAATCAGCTGGTGAACTTCTGTAGCCTTCAAGCTAACTGCTAACATGCTAGCCAGCTGGAAACATGTTAGCGCTTCTAGCTAGCGTGAAAACTTGGTCGCTAACAGAAAAATA
This sequence comes from Euthynnus affinis, assembly GCA_029490765.1. Classification (NCBI taxonomy): domain Eukaryota; kingdom Metazoa; phylum Chordata; class Actinopteri; order Scombriformes; family Scombridae; genus Euthynnus; species Euthynnus affinis. The sequence continues at coordinate 28,403,781 of CM055855.1, forward strand.
AGATCAAAGTTCATTTAAAAGCTGTGATTATGTCCTATAACTGTGTGTAAACCACAGCCGGCTGTTTATTAGACAACAGCATCAGTTTGTGTGTCAAAGTTCATCAAAGTTGAACAGAATGTTTCACTAAAATTAATTTCTGGAAGAAAACAAACATACTCTGTCCAACTTGAACAGTTTAGCAGAGAAATCTCCTAACAAAACACTGACTGTGAGTTTAGGAGCTGTTCCTTTAAGCTGTAAATGTGAGTGTGTTTGATGTTCCTGCTGTTGCAGACAGCGTGTTTACAGCAGCAGCTGTAGATGAACAGGCTGCAGGTTGTATCACTACTGTAAACAGAAACACACAACACTATCTACATGAACATGAACGACCTCTGGCTGGTTTTACAGCGCTGTGATGTCAGAGATCCCAGCTGTCCCCAGGAGTCAGGGTGAACTTCCTGTGACCTCCTGACAGGGACGTGTACCTGTGCTCCGGGTGGGTGGTCCACGCTGCCTTCACCGGGGTGACGGGCGGGCGGGCGGGAAGGAGGAGCGGCAGCCATTATCACAAACAAAAGAGGAGAGCCGAGGCCGTCGGTTCAAGCAGATCAGCTCTGCAGGACGTCTTTACATCCATCACTCTCCATCTCAGCAGGACTGGAGGTTCAACCAGAAACCATCAAACTGCCAGTGTGTCCAGAGAGACGTTTAAAGCTTCAGCAGTCTGAGTTTAGTCACATCAAGTGGATATCTGACACATTTACAGTCTTTTTAGCATCAAATTCTCCTCTTTGTGTTTCCCTGTTGAGCTGCAGGTGGAAGTATAGAAACAAAAAGAGGGACTTTGCCACTAAAAAGACTGTAACGTTGAAAGATATCTACTGGATTTGACTCGTTTTGAAGCTTCATATTAGCTTCACATCAACTTTTTGCACAAACAAGTTTTTGTCTTCCATCATTTAAAACCAAAAAAACACATTAAAAGTTCATTATTGTCTCTTAAGAGGCAGTCAGAGCAGGAGGAATGATTACAGCAAGAAGTCTAATGTTGATCTGAGCTCTGGACTGTTGCTTTAAGACACACTTGATGAATTGTGAACTCATCTTTTAATGACAAACATAAAAAAACTTTGATTTATCATGTTGCTGAAACAGTTTCGCGGCTCCGACTCCTCTTGAGCTCCAACATATTTCCTGATACTGGAGTGATCTCTAAAGATAAGAAAGCTCCTCGTCCTAAAAGTAGGAGCAGAAACACGCTGAGAACTTTTTCGGGGTCCAGTCTGGACTTTATTTCTTCCTCTGAGCAGTTTGATAAATACGAGTCCTGACCTGTAAATCAAAGTTTCTGACAAATGCAGGATATTTTTAGGCAGCGGAGGCTCTGCTGCGGTTTATAAGAGTCTGTGCAGCTGTTCAGGGACATTCATGACTTACTGTGAGCTGTAAAGGCTTTTTTTTTTCCTGATGAATTCACAGCACTGTTACAGCAGTCAAATAAAAGCTTACTATGAAAACATGGTGTAAAACTGCCGCTTTTATTGGAACAAGTGTTGCCGTTATGTTGTGGAACATTATTACGGCGTCGCCGCGGTGAAAAATGGATGTGCTGATCTGCAGACAGCCTGCAGCCTCCCCTGCTCACATCGGCTCTGCGCTATCCCCGCCGCCGTAATCACACACGGTAAAAACGTTAATTGTGCAACTGTTTATTCAGCATCGCAGGTTTATACAGAGATCAGGCTCCAGTGTTTGTGACGCCTTCCTACAACCAGAGAGACAGCAGGATAGAGACAGAGAAGGGTTTATCTGACTGGTTTTGACACTAAACATACTTTAAAATTAACGTTAGCAAAGCAGCTGCTGATTAACTTTCTTTAAATCGAGTTAAGTGTGAAACTCTGCACCTACATAAAGGACTCTGCTTCCTGTGCTGACACTGAGAGCTGGGGGGTGCACATGTGGAGATAAGATGAGATAAAATATACTTTATTGTCCCTAAAGAGACGTTAAAGTTGGAAAAATGTACAAATTTACAATCTCACCGAGAGTTGGGGGACGCACATGTGGAGACTTTAAGAATACTTTATTGTCCCTAAAGAGACAATAAGTTATTATTCAAAGGGAATTTATCATCTATACCTTGTTGCAGCTTCTTCATTGTGAGAATTTGCAGCTTTTTTACATTTTTAAACTGAATCATTTGGGTTTTGGACAGTTGGTCGGACAAAACAAGACATTTAAAGACGCCACCTTGGACTTCAGGAAACTGTTTAAATCATTTTATCGACCAAATTAAATGAATGAATCAAGAAAACAATCAGTTATTAAGATACTAATTAATGCATTACATACTCCTTTACCTCCAGGCTCTAGTTCGATTTCATTCAGCACAATATGCTTTTATTAAATCCATATTTCTGTTCATATCATGTTAATCATAGAGGAGCAAACACTCGTCCTGTATCAGGTAAGTTAGTTTATGTGTATTGTGGCAGCTGGAAGGAAGCTCACTGATGATTGTTGGTTTGTTGGAGTTGATTTAAAAGCAGCTTCTAGAAAACAGAAGCAGCAAAAACGACTCAAATCTTAAATATAATGAAAACTAAATATTCATCTGCTTCTGAACTGAAGTCGTCCAGCATCAACAAAATGAAGATCCTGAGAGAGTCTGTTACTTTTAAGTCATTAATGACATAATACATGGCTTTATTCTTGAGTTTGTGAGTAAATATAAGTGTTCTTGGTTCATATTTTCACTTTTAGCCGTTATCTTCAGCTCATTTTATAAACTCGTGCTGGTTATTGGAGCCCGTCGGTCAGCAGAGTCAAAGCGAGTGTCAGCGGCCTCTGAGAAATCGTTGCTCCATTTAATTGCATTAATTAAAGCGCTGATGTGTTTGCGGCTTTTATAGCAGCCGCTATCGACACCGAGACAAATTACACGGCTGCCATGTTTGATTAATAGCGGCTTTAACATACATGTTAAACCCAGAAACATTTCAGATGTAATAATAAGAGAGAGCATCATTCACTCCTCAAACGGAGCCGCTCATCAACTCAACATGAATCTTTATGGAAGAAAAGCTTTTTCAGAGCCGACAGGCAGCGTCACACCTCACTGAGTCCTCAATGAATTCATTATATCGACCCAAATTATAAGACGGTTCTCTTTTATATTCAGACTGTTTGGAAAGAAACCATCAGTCCAACAATAAAAGCTGCAGATATTTATTCTTCTGGGACTCCATCAATGAAAAAATCAGAATATGGAAACATTCATTGTCAGTTTGTGAGCAGTGTTTGTTACATTTTAGACGACCGGCTTCGAAAACTACCCCGTAAAACACGATAAATTACTGTAAAAAACACACAATGACAATAAAGTGATGTTTAATATTACTGAGAAGATTTAAAATAAGAAAAACTTGAATATTTTATTATTATATTCAATAAGTTACTCAAATTTACATAAAAAGTTAAACATAATTTTAAATGGAATATTGATTCATATTAACTTTAAATTTATTTAGATTTACTGAAGTAATTAAATAATGTCACTTTATTATCATAATTATATTAAGTTCAGTCCTCTGTGTGTCATGTGACTTCCTTCAACAGCTCACACATAATGACAGAACAGTGCTACTGATATTTATTTTATTTATCTGTGTTTTCAATTATGCAAAATGCCAAAATAATATTAAAATTTGAATATGTGCACGTCTAAAAACAACCGAGATTTAAAATGCCAAACTTTTGCTGCAAATTAAGTTCATGAGATGAATCAGTGGATTCACTTTCAGAGTGAATAAAATAATAAAATCTTGTAATTTGGAGCATAAAACATGTTTTATGTGCTGCTTGCAGTTTGTTTGTTATGTGTTTCTGTTGTGTTTTTATTTTCCTGTGAATATGTATTAAAGTCATGTGTAGAATTAAACCAAAACAAACGTGTTTGCTAGCCAACGTTAGCTAACCAGCTTTATTTTCCCTCCACAGTATCATTACGTCACTGAGCTTCAGGTGGACGAGTTAAACTGAGACTTGAGGTGAAAACAGAAACTTTCCTCCTTCAGCAGACGAACGTTAAAAACAAACTGAGAGAAGAAAACAACATCACAGACGTCAGTGAAAAGACGACATCTGTGTTTGTTTCTGGTCGCTCAGATGGAAACGCTGACTCAGACGTTAGCAAAAACACAGACAACTAGGAGACACACAATGATATAAAAACCTCCAGAAAACCCAAATAGATAACAGACTTAACCTTTAATAAACGTTTTATCTAGTAAACATTGTGGTGATATGTAAATTAGCTGCTAGGAAACATCTGTAGCGCCGTCCAATAGGAAGCAACCAACAATATAAACAGCAGCGTCATAAACAAAAGCTAACGATAAAATAACTGTTTTATTTCTGTGTTTTCGTGCAGATTACAGTGAGATTATGCTAAGCTAACAGTTGTTCTAATGTTACTGGTTCAGTCGTTTCAGGTGTTTTGTGTTCTTCAGTCTCAGGTCAGATGTTCCATATTAGCTGCTGTAAATATTTAGTAACAGCGTGACGTGTAAATGTGTAAATGTGCATTTAGTGAACTGTGATGTTCTAACGAGGCTGATCTGACCGTGTCTGCGGCCCGATGTCAGCTCTGCTCTCCAGTTTATAAAGAAAAACTGCAATAAAATCAAACCAGCCGAGAACTTTAATGACCCCACATTAAAAGTTATGACATCCAGGATGAAGCCGCCTCCTCGTCCTCCTCATCACACCTTCCAATCAGCCTCACATTCCTGTCCGTAACACTAACACAGCGCTGCCAGAGGATTTCTGCCGCGACACCTCGTTAAAATACCGGCGGCAGCTTCGGCCCTGAACCTCACAGTTTGTGTTATCTGATAAGCCTCAATAGTCTTTAACGGCTGCGTTTGTCCACTTAGACTAATATTATTGTTCAGACATGATATTGTGATGTGACAGGCGGCTCATGTCAGAGAACGACTCCTCACTCTGCTGCTCTGGAGCGTGACTCAGAAACAGAAACTAAGAGGAGAGAAATGTATGTGATGATTATTAACATTGATCTTAATGTGTTGGCTGGAAGTCAACGGGAGCTTTAGCATATTAAACTGTATAACTCATAACTTGGATATTTCATCATAATGAGCTCATATACAGTCAATACAGAATATTTTTTATTGTATCTAAAAGGAGTTTAAACAGTATGAAGTGGCTGAGATGTAAATATAATGGGAGTGAATGGAACTCCATAGACTTTAATGCAGGATTTAACTCCTAACTATAAACTGTACATCTAATTATGATGTGAAATAGTGAACATTTTATAATTTGAATGGAGTTTGTTCTACTGTAGATAGAATGAGAGTCAATGAGCTTCCATACGTTATAACTCATTATGACTCATAAACTGTAAATATCATTATAAGTCATGATGTGCAGATACTTTGACATTTGGATTGATGTGAAGTTAAATTTTAAAAAGTCATGTAACAAATTTGGTAATAAAAAACTAAGATTGTCTTTTCTTTAAGTCCTGCTTCCCTCTACACTGTAGAAAAACTCTTGTTAAGGGAACTTATTTTTATTTATTTATTATCAGTTTTAAACTTTGGTGACGTCTTGATGCTTTGATGCTGTTCTGCACTCAGGTTCGTTACTAGTGATGTTTATAACATTCATCACTGCATCCTGTACAACAAAGCTGGCTGCTCTCTATTTCTGAGAGGTTTTACACATGTATGTGTTTATTTACAGGACCTTTATTGGAAAGCTAGTTTGGTCCAGTGGACCAGATTACAGCAGAACTAGTGAACAGTGGTTTTACACTCTACATCCCGTCACATGTTCATACAGACGTTAGAGGAACTGCTTTTGGCTTCTCTGCACCGTCAACCTGCAACAAACTACAAAGCACTTTAAAAATAAAGTCATGTAATTCTTGGTCATTTTAAATCCAGTCTCTGTTTTTAATTGATTTGTTGTTACTCTATTAATTGTATTTATGTTGTTTTATTGATTGTCCTCTTTCGTTGTAAATGAGGGTTTTTGAGTTGAAATAAAGACTAAATAAATATTATAATTATGATGATCAATAGTTTGTCTTTGAATAAATGACATGTTTACTGTATAAAGGTCCTGATATATATAAATATAATGGGAGTGACTATAATGCATTCTGCTATATGAATTGTCACATCATCATATAGAGCTGAAGTATTATATAATTTAAATGGAGTTTATACCATAAACAATGACATAAATACAATGAGAGTGAATGGACATCCATTGACTTTCATTCATTATGAAACAATAACTGTAACTGAAATGTACAGCTGAATGCTGTTGAAGCAAAGATCTTGTCTTCATTTAACAGTATTACTGAGTATTTTTACATTTGAATGGAGTTCATATTGTTAATAACAGCTGCACTGTAAATACAATGGGAGTGAATGACGCCATAGACTTTAATGTATTATATAACTCAAAAACATCATCATAATGAGCAAATGTTGATTTAACCAGTGAACAATACAGAATATTTTGACATATTAAGAGGTAGCATTGTATGCAGTGTCTCAGATATAATAATAATAAATGAGGATCATCTTTACATCTTAATAACTTTGTTTATGTTTAGATGTGCGTTTTGACATCAGTTTCCATAAAACTGTTTTAGATACATAGAAAAATGCAAAACTTTAAAACTATAGTAGATACATAGAAAAAGTATCTACAAAAAATGTGTTTTTTTCAGTATTTTTCCAGAAAAATCTCATCATATGCCAATGAATGCAAGAATCTACATAAAATAACCCAAAATACTGACTGTAAACAGAAGAATAAGAAAATAATAATAAAGAACAAAGTGAGACAACATGAACGTTCTGCACAGAAATCTCACTAATTACAGTTTTCAGCTCATTTATAATCACATTTCTTCATTTTTCTGACGTCCACAAACAGCAGAAGCGTCGGTGTGGATCTGCGGCGGATGTGTAATAATCTGCTCCTCAGTGACGCCGTGGCGCCCCGTGACTCAGAAAAAAAAAAAAGACCTGTTGAAAAAGAGGCTATTTAATTAAGTAGCTAACAAAATACAAATCTCAATAGCTGGGGGAAATAATTGTGCAACCCTCATTAAGCATTCCATCTGGGCAATTACCTTCTTTTTAGCCTCGGGGAGTTATAAATGACTGGCCGGTAATTGAAGCTAGCAGCCAGCGAGAGCCTGAGATGAACTGAATTACACAATGTCATTAAAATAAATACATCAAATAATTATCCGATGGAAAATAAATGGACTGAACGCGTGTAATTGTTCTTTCGAATTAGTTCCTCCACCACTCTCGCAGACATCACTCAACCTCTCACTGCCAGGACGCAAAAAAAAAAGAAGAAGAAGAAGAAGAAGAAGAGCGATAAATATTTCACTCCTGTGATTTTAGTAATTGCAATAATTAGTTTGACATTTTTCAGAAAGTGCTTCATTTCCCACATCATTTAGCATCACATGAAGGCTTTTCTAGTGTAAAGTGAAGCTGCTTTTATATTTTATTCCAGAGAGTAAACAGAGCTCTTCCTTGATTGCACCATTTATAAGATTAAGCAGCACACAATTGAAGAAAACCTCATTTCTTGTTCCAAATATGGAGCCCGTATCTGAGTCCAGCCTTTGTGAGAGACACGTCTTTGTCCTCTCTGACAGATTACTTTCTTGATTTGGTAAAAAAAAAAAAAAAAGGGGGAATCCTTCCCTTCTTTACCTTGAACTCTGCGGACGAACGTGCGCTTGAAACATTTTCAGCTGAATTGATAGTGACCTGATTTATGGGCCTTATTGCGCCGTATAATTAATTTTATGCATATGACTTCCTTTACAATTACCATGCCGGCCCGATTGGAGAAGTTCACTGCTTATATGAAGCCATCAATAATTGCGAATTCATCAGCGGCAGAGGAGAGGAGAGGGCTGGAACATCTGCATGAGGAGGGAGAAAGAAGAGATTGTCTTCTGGAGGAGAGAGAGGTAGAGATCTATTCTGTGAAAGGGCAGAGCGCTCAGACTCAGCCGACGCTGGAACCAAGTGTCCACAACTCATCTGAAGGACGAGCAGAGAGTCAGAGACGCTCAACACTCACAATAACTCACAACTCTGCTTCCATTCATTCATTGTTTTCATATAAACAGCTGATGATTGGACTCTGAAGAGGCTGTTTAACCCTTTGAACTCTGTTTTTGACCACAGCAGAGTCGCTGTGTGCCGACATTTTGACTGTTATTAGAACTATAAGTGCTGCAAAGAAACTAAAACAAGTTTTCAGTGTTTATTTTTGATGCAGAGCAGCAGATCTGGTTTTATGGGCTCGATAACAAGCTTCAAGCTGCAGCGGGAACACGGCGAGCTCGCCGGGCGTTAACACATAAACACGTGTAGGAAAGCTCGGTGTTCGTTGTGTTAACATGCTGGTGGTGTAAACATGTTTCCATGATTAAATGTACAAATCTAATGACTTTTGTGGTGGAAAACTGCCTTCCTATGACGAGAGTGCAAAGATAACATCATGCCAATAAGAGCAGGACTCAGATGCAGAGATGAAGATGAACAAACAAAAAGAAAACTTTACTTCCGCCGTTGGCAAAGCAAGACGGAGTAAAACGTGACATGGAGAGAAAAAACAAACAATCAAACCAAGAACAGAAGAGAAAAGCAGAGCTTAAATACAGACAGGACTGATGAGGGAACAGAGAACAGGTGAGGAAACCAGGTGGAAACACTTCAGGGTAATCAGACACATGAGGAAGAGCGAAACAAGAGGAGTAACTTTTCAAAATAAAACAGGAAATCATGAGATAAAAACATGGAGACAAAAACCCAACTAAACCTCAAAGAGACAGTTCAACCAGGGAGTTAGCCAGAAGGCTAATCTGTGGTTTAGCATTTTGGTTTTTAGTGTGAGAAAAAGGTGGAAGATGCTCAGACAGTAATTTATAAGATCAGTCACACTTGTATTATCATTATGAATCTCAGAAATAATGACCAGATGGTTGAACATAATTAAAAATGAGATGGAGAATAGAAACTCCACAATAAGACGAGTTATGAAAATCTTTTATATGCACAGTAAACCTGCTCACACTGAACTCCTCCAGCTTCCTGTGTGCGTTTGAGTCTTTCCCCTCTAAAGTTTAGAGTTTAACACTAAGTTGTGGGTAACCTGTAGGTTTATTGGCCCATCTGAAGGTTTTTCCAGCTGCATGTTTGTTTCTGTCCTGTTATTCTGATCCTGATAGTTTGAATGAATCTCCAGCTGGATGTTTGTCTGTGAGCTTCCTGCTAAATAAACACATCAGATAACATTTCTGCTTCTCTCATCACCTTTTATAAACTTCACACCAGCATCTAGAGAATAATGAGCTTCATGTTTAAGACTTGAACGTCGCTGCTGTACATTAAAGGTCAGATAAAGGTTCAGTGGAGGAACTGAGAGCGTCGCTGACAGGAGCCGAGCAGACGGCGGGAAGGTCGGCGAGGTCGCAGGCAGAGAGAGCAGAGAGACGGACAGGTGAGACTGATGCGTGTGAGCGTTTCCTCTCAGGTGTCAGTCAGCGCCGGGCGCCGCCTCTTATTGGACGTGAAGGCCGGCGGCGCCGCTGCATGTGTTCAGGCCGGGTCAGGTCCAATCCTGCCGTTTGTTTTACTAAGTGAGAGACGACCAGAGAGAGGTCAGGAATAATGAAGAGAGCGGTCAGCACACACACACACACACACACACACACACACACACACTCACACACACACACTAACACACACACACACACACATATCTGTTTCTGTTTATTTAACCTGAAACTATAAAGTAAAAGAATCTTTGATAAGTTTAAACTTGCCCTCAGCAGCAGTGTTGATGTAGTTTCTACATCAACACATTTTATATTTTATTTATTGTCATATAATGATTTTAAATTAATTAACATACTCTTAACGACGCCACTACACCTGTTAAAGCTTGTAGCTGATTGGCTGCTGAGCTGCAGCAGGTAAAGATAACAGCAGATACGTTTCCTTTAACACTTGTTTTTGACGGTAAAGACGGATGATGTCATGTGATATCAGTGGGATTGTTTTGGATTTTCTGAGCTGATGTTGGCAGTTTTCAGTTTGAAGAAGGAAAAACAAAAGAGGAGTTTTGCTGAAAGTCCTGGGAATGTTTTAATGAAACCTCGACCAAAGGAGAATGAATGTTGGACGTCGTCTCCGACTCTTCTAAAGCTCTGAGAGTCAAAGACCAGCCTTTAAGCAAATCAGAGAAACTGGTTCATCAGTTCCAAATCATAAATCTGTGACCTCTAGTTGTATCTCAGGTCTTTGTCTTGGTTCACCTGTGAGGCTCCTGATTATCAAACAGCCTTTATCTCCTCTTTGAGAAGACAAAAGTACAGCCTGACATTTTGTGGCTCAGGTCAGTGATGGAAACATCCATAACAAAGATGATGCTGAATAGACTTTAGACAGCCGACTATAAGAAGCTGTTAACCTGAACTCTCTTTGACTGTTCAGCTTTAGGAAACATGTAGAAATTTAAGCTCGTTCGTAGAAACATTCGTAACTTCTAACATTGATCATGAATGTAAGGAAACAGAAATCTTGAATAAAAAATGTATCTAAAATATCAATTTGTGTCTAAAACCTGAGTATAAAAGTAGAAAATGAGAAAAACTCTACCTGTACCTGCTTTGACTGATAAATGATGACATCATCAATCATATGACTCAAACGTCACTAAAGAGCTGAAAACATCTGATCTATCAGAAGCTTCCTCACATCAATAACATGAAACTAACAGAAACGTCATATTTCCATCATGTTTTCCATCGTTTGAGCTTTGACTCTTTTAATGACGTCATCTCGTCGTTTCTTCTTCTTCTGCGACGGTTTAATGGCGCCGACTGCAGAATCAGTTCATCTGCTGATATTCACACAACAGCAGCAGAATTTTGTTTTTGAGGATTTTCTTGGACACGGGTTTAAACTTTTGGACATAATCATCTCCAGACATTACATGAAGATCTCCTGTATGATGACGGCGCTGCAGCAGGTCGCTCTCTCTCTCTCTCTCTCTCTCTCTCTCTCTCTCTCTCTCTCTGTAAATCCAGCAGCTCTGTGACACCTGACATCATCATGTTTAGTCCACATAATTGAAAACCTTTTACGCCGCACATACACATCACCTCTCTGATTCTGCAAAACAAAAGACAAACACTGTATACAACACATTAACGTCAGCGCGGCGCCGCCTGTAATCCGCAGCAGGAGGAAGAGATCTTTATTAAAATGAGATGAATGCAGAGGTAGATGTATGACCCGCAGCCAGGAAACACATTGGGACTGAATTGATCTGGATGACATGAATAATTTAGCCGACACTAAAGGAGGTAATATAAATGCACACATATATTCTAATCTTTGGGCCGCTGGTGCGTGGATGCTGTGTTCCTGCAGCAGATGCCCTCAGTGCTGAATTAATCCAGAGATGTATCTCCGCTTCAGATTTATTCACATACAGATGCATGATAATGATTCCCAGATTAATCAGTGACAAGAGCCGGCCGTCTTTTTTTGTGTGCATTCAAGGTAACTTTTTTTTTGCCTCGTGACCTTTAGCTCCACTGCGCTCTCGTTTCCCGCCTAATTCACCCTGATCCACGCTGACACCTGAGCGGAGGTTTGTTTCCTGCAGCCTGTCACCCAGGACTCCCAGTAGTGTCCCTGTAAGACATCACACTGGGAACAGATGCCCTACGTTTGTCCTCCACTCAACCAGCCTCAAAGTTCTCCTACTCTACCGATTACTGATACTGATCAATATCCCTGAGCTGTTTGAAGATGTCACATGACGTTGGAAATAAATAAAACACAGAAAAGATAAAAGAAAATGTAAAAAAAAAGAAAATTTCTCAAGATTTTATTAATTTTCCAGCTCAAATAAAACTATTTCAGTCTTGTGTCTTCAGGGTTTTGAAGATAAACACTTCCACGTTCATCCTGTTCACCTCAGTTATTAATCTAAACACAAACTGATACATGAACTCATCGCTATGCAGCCTGGAAACGCTTCAACTAAAGGTCTTTACGACACGAGGCGGTGGTGCTCATTCATTCATAAACTAAAAATATAAATGCATTTATTGATCTGACCTGAGAGTTTCCAGTTTGGACTCTTTAGTGCAGCAGACAGAAGCTTCTCTCCTGAAACCGTCAGGTTGTTGTTACTCAGGTCCAGCTCTCTCAGACTAGAGGACTGAAAGCTGAGAACTGAGGACAGAACTGCACAGCTTCTCTGTGACAGGCTGCATTTAAAGCTCTAATCTGTAATGATTCTTCATTAAAATGTTTAAAACAACTAGACCAGACAGAAGCTTCTCTCCTGAGACCGTCAGGTTGTTGTCACTCAGGTCTAGACCTATGTTCTATATGTTGTTGAGTTGTGTTCTTACATTAATGTTCAAACCCAGAGAAATCTGTCATTTTAATCAAAGTAACGGACCGTTTCATTTGGTGGCCTGTCAATGGCGTCATACCTCCTCTACCAAAGAGTATAGTGCACAAGATGCATGCGTCAGCGCCGTGTTTGTCCGCTACAATGGCGTCTAGCAAAGAGTAACTTCCACACATACAAGATAATACATGGGCTTTGTTGTGCTTGTTCCACACAAACTGTTAGAAATGGACTTTTATTCAGTTTGAAGCCACATTTTCATGATAAATTTAGCTGGTTTTTAACTTGATCTTTTAGCCGCAAAAAGGATTTTAGTCATTGGACGTCTGGATCTTAAGTTATCAGAGAAATAAATTGTGCAAACATTAGCAGCAGCTCGGCTAACAGCCCCTCCAGGAAGTCCGCTGCTCGCCCAACATGGTGGAGAAACACTGATTTTACGAACGTGTCTCGTCCTCGAATATAAGACGACACCACTATTAATAAAACTGAGTTTAATATTCGGGTCAACAGTGAAGTGTTTTGAGTTCATTACGCTCTGATTCTCCAGAGCGAAAACCCTCGAGGATCATGAGTAATGTTCAGGAAGATGAAGAAGTTAGACAGGAAGTGACGTCATGACGATCATCAGCATCACCTGATGACTTAATGATGCTGAACAGGAAGCGTTTGGAGGATCAACTGGAGCTATGAACCTGTGAGACTAACATTAATGAGATCAGGTGGTGATATAATGAGCGTACAGAGGGAGGGGTCAGAGGTCAGCGGCTCTCTGCAGGTTAATCCGTCCATGTTTGGTCACAGCAGAGATCTGACGCTGATGTTTGAACCGCGGATCAGGAGGTCACGTCCTCCTCTGGGGAGCACGAATATCTTCTTCTTCATTTAATCACAATCTGAGCAGCAGAAGGAACAAAAACTTACCTCCACACGTGTAAACACTTCCTGTGTCTCGGCGTTTCACCGCGGCGCTCTTCTCCACCGGCGCTCCAGAGACGGGGGAGCTGGCGTTTCGCCAAAACAGCCGGAGTCACAATAGCGTCTCGCGGGCGATCGGCACCAACAGATGGCTCGAGGAAAACAGCTCATTTGGACACCGACAAAGAGCCACCGATGATTTAATGATCATTTCTCATTCAGCCATTATTTATATGGGCATATAATCAACTGACACACAATATTTCATTTGTGGGGAGGCTCTTGTGTCAACAGAAGGCCGCGTCGCTGAGACTTCTTCTCCCGCCGCCGCTGTTAAAGTGCCGCAGCTCGCCATATTCATGACTTGAATTATGATGCTGATTATAAGCTGTTTTTATGACACACCTCTTTCAATTAAACGGGCGATAATGAATGCGTCCCCTGACAGGTGTTTTTGTTGTACGGCGCTCTGATTTACATGGCAGACTAATTTGGTTGAGAGGCTTGATGTAAAGAAGGTCAGCCCCCCCGGTGGCGGCGGCGGCGGGGGCCCGTGTGATGCTGTTTCCTGTGTAAACACACAACAGCAGGCAGGTGACGCGGCTGTGAACCAGGAGGTAATGACTTCTGCAGGTAGGAGCCGTGTTGTGGCGTGCCGGGCGGGGAGTTGCCGGAGGTTCAGGTTAATTAATGAAGTGATCGGGGTTCAGGGAGGAAGACACGGGGCTTCCTGCGGGGCCCCGAGCAGCAGGTCACAACACTGACAGATGCCCTATTACAATGTTAATGATCGCAGGCCGGGTCAGATAATCATATTCAAAGCTTTTTCTACCAGATAACAATCACAGCTCACACGTCTCTGATGGAGCCGCTGCTTTACAGCATATGTGGCACAAGTGGATCCCAGAGCCCCCCGACGGCCCCCCACCTCCTCCTCCTGCTCCTCCTCCTCCTCCTCCCCCTCCTCCTCCCCCCTCCTCCTCCTCCTGCTGCTGTTTAACCTGAATGTTTGAGTCCCTGCAGATCAATGTGATGTGATCAGGACCTGATAAGATCTGCTCTGCTGGCGGTCGCAGCACGCGCCGCCACCAGTCAGCGGGGAGCCGTCAGCACGTCGACACGCGTTCATTAATTATAATAATAATAATAAACTGTTTATATTAAGGATGCAATCAGTTGACAAAAAGATTAATCTGCAACTGTTTTAATAATCAATTAATCACCTCAGTCATTTAAAAGAATATATATTATATATATATTCAAGCAAATATTTACACATTAAAGTGTGATAATAAACTAAATAATAATAATAAAATGTGTTTATATTACAGCTGCAACAACTGATCAGTTAATCAATTGACAGAAAATTGATATTTTAATAATATATTAATCACTTCAGTCATAATTAAAGCAGAAATGGAAAAATATATTAAAGCAAATATTTCCTAACTAAAGCATAATCAAAAATAATAATAATAATAAATATAATTTATATTATTGTTTTAATTTTAGTTTATAGATTTGGGTAATTATTTATTTATTATTTATTATTATTATTTGTATTATTGTTTTGGGAGGTGTTTGTTTGACTATATATTTTTATATTGAACTCAATAATCAGTCACAGATACTAACTGATGTTTTAAACCATTAAAACTAAATAAACACAATATTCACATTTCTACAGTTTCTGCTGCATGTTGTATTTTGTTCTCCTGCCGTCTGTAATCAGTTTATTTATATTTAAATATGAGATTTTTAAAATCTATTTTTATAACTACTGAGTGCATTTTAATCACATCTGTGACATTTTATCCACTGAAAGCTGTTCAGATTTAAATCCATCATTCCTCCAGAAGAAGATATTTACATAAAATCTATATTATTAATGAGCTCCTGCTCTGATTGGCTGGAGGTGTGGCCCCCGCCTTCACCTCCCAGCCAATCAGAACAAACCTACTGAAGCAGCAGCAGCGTGTTTACCTGCAGAGAAGTCTGCAGTTTCTTATCCTGACACATGAACATGATGAAGGTTGTTCAGGTTTTTCATTTACAGTTTTCATTTAGCTTTTATCCAGAGCAACGTAAATATGAGTCTGGAAACACCAGTAACACCAGTAACACCAGTAAGAGACATTAAACTGAAGTTTGGCCCCAACAGGAAATGATTAAAGAACAAAGAAGCATTTTTATGTTGTTGTTTCTTTTTATTTTTTATTTTATTTTTGTTTTTTTTTCTTTCCCTTCAGTTCATCAGGTGCAATAAGATATAAAACAAACGTTAAAATGACACAAATATGGAATAAATGCTGAAAAATACCAGTAATAATAATGAAAACTGTAATAATTAAAAGTATAAATCTGTTTTTAAAGCATGAAGGTCAGCAGCGGATATTATTTATTGTATATTATATTCCTGAACAACCAGCAACTCTTCCAGAAGTTACATAAACACTCAGCGTGTCACTGGGCGGCAGTGATGGCGGCAGTGATGGCGGTGATGGCGGCAGTGATGGCGGTGACGGTGACGGCGGCAGCGGCGGCCTCGTGCTAAAGCTTCCTGTAAACCTGATCTGACTTCCTGCTGTGACGTCATCACGCCGCTCCGCTCTGCAGCCGCCAGTTTCAACACTTCAGACACAAAGTTAAAAACACACAGAGAGCAGAGACAGAAGCAGCGAGTGATGTCACAGCGCCGCAGTCGCCGCCGTCGCTCTGATCAGCAGCCTGTGATGTGGAAGAAATGAAGAGAGCAAAAAAAAAAAGGCCAAAGAGGCAAAACGGGTGAAATGTATTTTTAACACCTCTGTCAGTGAAGAGCATTAATCTGCAAACATGGCCGCTCTCTCTCTCTGAGGAGCAGCGGACTCTCCTGCTCTCTCATCCCAAACATTAAATATCACCTGCCGTGATTAATCCCAACTTAATTAAATCCATCAGCGAGACAATGGCCAGCCAATGAGGGATGTAATCATTCACATAGTAAATTAAAAGAAGTAAAGGCGGCTCTGTGTTCTCCTCTGACAGAGATGGAGAGGATGGAGCAGAGGGGCCCAGGAACTCAGCTGCAGGAGGAGGAGGAGGAGGAGGAGGAGGAGGAGGAGCAACACACATCCATGTGCTCTTCATATATATATAACACACACACACACACACACACACACACACACACACACACACACACACACACACACACGCTTTGTTAAAAAACCTGATTTCTACGTTTCATTTGCAAATTAAATCAACATATTCTGACTTTAAAGCTGCAGCAGAGTGTAATAAATAATAAATAAAATCAAATATAATGAAATAAATCAGTTTATAAGCTTCACTGAGTTCAAACTAATAAAACAATAAATCCTCATTTATCAAGGTTTTAATGTTCAGATATTAATGAAGCTGCTTTACACACATTAAACTTAAAGGAATGATGGAAAGTTACTTAATTAATTAATTAGTTAATTAGACTCCTGTGATGTAAGGAGAGGACTTCCATGAGTGTGTGATGTTGTTTGTATAAATGTTCAGAGTTACATGAATAAAAGAGAGAGAGTAACAATTAGATTAAAGCAGAATATTGTTTTGTTTTGTTTTCTCTCATTCTTTTCGTTTGTTTGTTTGTGTGTTTAGTTTATGTTGTTATTGTTGATTTCTTTGTTTATTCTGTCTTGTTATTCTCAAGATTCAATATTTTTATTCATCAGTTCTCTAAATGTGCAAAACGAACAGAAGAGTCGAGGAAACGTTTCCCAGAATCCTCTGATGGCGACTTTAGAAAGACAAGTAAGACAATAAAGACAGGAAGTTACAGTGTAAAAGCACAGAAACAGGAATAAAAGAGTGCAAATAAACAAATGAGATCTATTGTGTCTTACAAACTTAGACTGTAAATGGACTCACTAATTAAAAATAAGAATATATATGTATATATAAATAGTTAATTAGTTGTTCATTTTTGTTCCTAATAAATAAAATTAAATAAAAAGTCTGTTTTAATTTGTTAAACTTGTCAGTCGACCAGTTTAACAAACGTTTGATCAGTCAGTGATATTCAGATATAATCAGGACGTTACATTAACACACAGTGTAATAAACACACACACACTCACACACACTCACACACACACACACACACTCTCTCACACACACACACTCACACACACACACACACACACTCACACACACACACACACTAACACACACACACTCACACACACACACACACACACACACACATACACACACACACTCACACACACACACACACACACACACACACACACACACTCACACTCACACACACACACACACTCCTCAGATCTTCTCGCTGCTGTCAGGAGACCAGATGTTCGTGGCAGCAGATGATCCTGCAGGTATTCAGTTTCTGCTCCCAAAACGCTTTGAGAGAAAAATCACTACACACACACACACACACACACACACACACACACACACACTCACACACACACACACACACACACACACACACACACACACACACTCACACACACACTCACACACACACACACACACTCACACAGACTCACACACACACACACACACACACACACACACACACACACACACACTCACACACACACACACACACACACACTCACACACACACACACACACACACACTCACACACACACACACACACACACACACACACACACTCACACAGAAACACACACACACACATACACACACACACACACACACACACACACTCACACACACACACACACACACACACTCTGGCGTGCAGCAGCTGGGATGTTAATGCCAGCAAACAGGATTATCTTCAGCAGGATTTCTCTGCTAAGCGTTTCCTCTTAATTAGATTTCTCAATCTGAGGGATGAATTGCCTTTTAGCAGCGAGCGCTGCCACTGAGGGAGCTGTTAGCTCCTTATAACTGAATTAAATGCATAATTAGTGATACAATTACATTAGCTGAGGGTCCTTTGTATCAGTGTGAGTGAAGGGGGGAGGAGGGGGGAGGGGTGTGTGGAGGTCTGATGCTGCCAACAGGTGAACTGTGATGGAAACAACATGTGGCTGCTGTTTTATATAAATATCATTTATCCTTTAATCACATTTGTTTCTTTTATCTTCATCCTTGTTTTTGTATTTTGATTTATGTCAGCTGGCTGCTGTTTAATTTCCCCTCAGGATTAATAACATATCTCCATGGCAACACAACATCATCGTCCTCAGAGCCTCCAGTCACATCAGGAAGAACAAGAGAGGAGGACGGACAGGAAGTAGAATAAAGAAAGATAAATTACAGAAATACAGTGGGACAAACAGGACGACAACATTATGATGGATTTATTATAAAATATATATGAGATCACATGACTCCACCTTCAGCCAACCAGGCCTCCACATTAAAGAACAAACTCTGTGATTGGTTCATTAAATCCAGAACTACAGACACAGTAGTTTTCTGATCTGATGCTGTGATCAGGATGACATCGTCTCTCTGTTCCTGTTCCTGCTGGAAAACATCCTGGTTTGAGTTGAAATAAGCACTTTAATGTTAAACGACCTTCATCATCAACAGCAACGACATTTAATGATGTGAAACATAAAATGACGGAGTTGGAATAAAAACAGAATACAAAGTGAAACTGTAACGTAGCTGAAGCTGACAGAGAGATTTGTACGATATGATCTGACATGCTCGACGACACTGAAGGAGAATATTTATTTAATTAACAGATGAACAAATGAAATATGAGAAAAAAAACTATTAAAATGTTTGTGTGTTTGAGTGACAGAGGAGTAAAGTTCTTCCTTGTTGCAGCTGGAGTTTCTACCTCGCTGACGAGCTGACGTTGACTCGTTGCACATGCTCATAAACAGCTGCCCGTTCTGTAGCCTTGGTTGCTAGGGCGGTTGCTAGGGCGGTTGCTAAGGTGTTTCCATGTGTTGTTGTACGGATGGATGTGAGAAGTTGAACATTTGTGAGTAAAGAAGGAGAAAAAGAAGTGAAATCCTGCTACTATAGTTTGTTTACGTAGCCTCCGGAGCCGGAGGAAGCTTCCTGAAAGCTGACCAATCAGAACAGAGCGGGCTCATCAGGAGGCGGGGCCTTAAAGAGACAGGAGCTAAAACTTCCTGTTTCAGACAGAGGCTGAACTGAGGGGCTGCATAAAGGACCAGTAGAAGATAAATAAGGAGTTTTTATTCCAGTAGAGAACCAGAATATAAATATAGAGGCTGGAAATGTGAAGAATATGTTTCCTTTAAGATCAGAGAACACTTTCCTCGTCTGCTCCAGAGGGCGACGAGGAAACAGAAGAATAAAATCGTTCAGACGTGTGTTTGAGTGTCTGAACGTGAAGCCTCCAGCTGATCTCCTCATCATCTCCGTCACTGAATGAACGACACGTTACATGTGCTCAGATGTGGCGAGGGGGGGGGGGGGGGGGGGGGGTCGTCTTTAAGAGGACCGCTCCCCAGGGTCACAGCGGAGCCACAGATGGGTCATCTCATCCTCACCCCCCCTCCTCCTCCCCCCCCTCCTCCCCCCCTCCTCCTCCTGCCTGCTGCTCACCTTCCAATTTGTGGGCGATATATTCATTACCCAGTGTCCCTGCACACTTGATTAAAGATCAGGCGTCCATGACTGTCGCCCCCGCTCGCCGTGACATCTCCCTCCTCGGCCTCCTCTCGTGTTGAGATTTTGGACGCCCCCCTCCATTGGATCCCCTTCCCCGCTGCCCCCTCCCCAACGCAGCGCTGATCATGTGACGGAGGTTATTAATGGCCGCAGTCTCTCCACCACTTGACATGTTGCTCCAGCTGTCAGTCTGCGGCTGCGGCCGTATGGGTCTCTGGCGGGGAGAGTGGCGGTGGCGGGCTGACCCATCCGTCACTGTCAGCGGCTGCCTGGTGATGAATGGTTCAGGGATCCACGGCGAGGACGAGCGAGGGGAGAGAGGTGTGTGTGAGCCATGTGTGTGTGTGTGTGTGTGTTTTAGAGGACGACTAATGATGAATTGAGCAGGAATCCAGATTGTGGACGTGCGGTAAACAGGAGCGTCAGGGGTTAATGCGAGCGCAGCGCTACCTGACATTCAGATGTTCTCAGGAGCCAACAAACAGCTGCAGACTCTCACACATATTACATATGATTCACATGTATCCTTTATAATGATGTTTCATAGCAGAGAGAGACAATCCAACAAAGATATTCGGCCTCTGATGAAAGTTTTCCCTCCGATAGATGAGATCAAACCTGCAGTAGATCAGTAAATACGACCTCAGAACATCTACGAGATGAAGAACAGTTACATAACACACACACTGGATGAGTTCATGTTCACGTCTGTGAGCTGTTTTCTGCCAGATGAATAAATAACAACATGTTAAAGTGTCTGTATGACATCAGAGAGCAGAGCTGAGAGTCTGACAGCTGATCAGTCTGATCGTGTTCAGAGGAAACGTTTCATCTGCTGAGTTCAGGATGTGAAAGTTTAACCCTTTATTCTCCAAACACTCATCAAACATCAGCTGAAGCTCCTTCAGGGTCACAAATCCACTTTAAAACCAGAGAACAGAATATATTTATGTCTCTGACAGATGCTGTGAGTCCAGACTGATTCATAAATGAGGTTTAATAGAAGCTACAAACACACTTACAGACTTTATATTAAATATTTGACCTTTTGTAATTGAAATTCATCAATCTGTCATCTGAATAAACTCCATCAAAGTTTGATTCATCAGTCAAAGCTGCATGTTTCCTTTTACAACTATGTCTGTTTGTTTTCAGTAAAAATGATCTTTCACTACATTTATTCTAATAAAACATCAAAACATCTCTGAATATCTACCTGAACGTCGTCTCAGGTCGGATTTATCGAGCTTTTGTTCCTGCTGTTTGCAGTAAAAGCATCTTATCAGCTTTATTAAAGGAGACCTGTTGTGTTTTTGTGCTGAAGTGTCAGATGTTCATGTTAAATGTCTCTAATAACGAGGTAAACATATGCAGCAGTATCTCTGTCACTGCTCTGAACACTCTGCTTCCAACAGTTTTTTCTACTTTGGAGACGAGATGACATCAGCTTGTGATTTCCTTATATGGTCGTCTGCTCCACACACAGCGTACACGATGAGTGGAGATACTGAACAATATTTTAGCAGCTATGTTACTGTTGTTATTTCCTGACAGCTGATGTTGTCAGCTCTGATTTTTCACCGTTATTTCCAATCCTCTATTTTTATTTCTTAAGAATATTAAGGTTTTAATGTGAGATTACAAAAATCTGTTACACAGTAGGTGACTTCCTGTGTTCGGTCTACTGCCTCTGAACTGATGTCTACATTTTACTCTGCAGCAGTGTGTTTCACCTCATCACTGTCTTGTGTCTGAGTTTACAGCACATGAGCAGCTTTGTGAGTCTTTGGAGGCTGAATGTTGAGTTTATACTGTTTTTATGTCAAAGATCTTCAACACGTCATCACAGTTTCTTCTTTGAGTGTCGTCAAACAGCGACGTCTCGCTCTCAGGAAGCTTCGTTAACGAGTCTTCAGTCCGACTCTGAGAAGCTTTACAAGCTTCTAAACATCATCAGAAAGTAGAGGTGTCTTCAGTTCAGAAAGTTAAAGAGCTGATTTTACTCTTCGTCAGAACAGAAACTCGTCAGTGTGAGGAAGTTCGGCCAGTGAGGACAGACTTCCTGCTGCGGGACTCCTGATAAATAAAAGCCCGTCGCAGAGCTGATATCATCTCCTCCTCTTTGAATCAGAGCGTTAATGCAAAAGAAGCATCGCTGTTTAATTGACTTTCACCTCTCCTTGTGCACTGCGCTGATGTTATGCAAAGCAGGAGGCAACTGTGTGCGACCGTCCCGCAGCAGCGGTGGCGGCGGCGGTGGCGGCGGCAGCACAGCGCGTGCGTAAGCCGTTTATTTCTGTGCAGTCTTTAAGAGCCGAGATGATCCTTTAATCCAATTCTACACGGCAATCAAAGATCCATGAATCAGGAGCCATTATGAGCAGACCTATGGCCGCGCTGGGCGTTCTGCATGTCATTAGGAGGGGCTGCGCCTTAACAAAGCTGCTTTTAATGAGATTCCACAAAGCTCCAAATCAGCCCGGCCCACCATGCATCCCGGCTAATTCACTTAAAAATAATTCATTCCCAAAGACAATCGCTAACTGAGGGCGCAAAGGAAGGTTTGTCCTCCCCGACAGCCAACCACGCTGCAGCTTCAACCTTCAGGCGGGAGGAGGAGGAGGAGGAGGAGGAGGCCCTCATCCCGATGGAGAAATATCATTATCCATGTGAGGGATATTAGACGAGGAGGAGGAGTGATTAACTCAAATGTCCTCCACGTCCACACACTCACAAATGCAGATCAGGCAGCGGCGGCGGCGGCGGCTCTGGACGATCACTCATCTCATGTAAAGCTAATAAAATCAGATAATGCAAGGCTAATGCTAGCAGCGCTCACTGCTGTATGGATAGCAGAATAAATATATTCAATAACTAGTTTATACACAGAGAGAGAGAGGATTGGATTTATATCCGTCTCTTCTTCTCTGAGGGTCATTCAGACGCTGCTCAGCGTACGGAGGACCATTAACGCCAAGACAGGAAAACAAACAAAAAACTGCACATGTGACTCAGATCTGCTCATTTAGACTCATTCAGTCAAAACTTTCTCCTTTTAACTCTTAAATTTGACTTTATTTTCACCGTCTAGTTCATAATATTCAACTTTACCTCATAAATTTAACTTTGTACATCAAAATTTTCACTTTTTTATCTTTTTGTTGCATTATTCTGACTTTTTCTCATGATTTCCATTTAGTAAGTCACAATTTTGACTTTTAATCTTATAGTTTTGAATTTTGATTTAAGGAGGTCAGAATTCTTATCTTTATCATATTTAATTTTGACATGAGTGATAATTTTGCCTTTTTATCCTCTAAATTAAGTTTCTTCATCTTATAATTTGACTTTTTATCTTACAGTTTAGATGTTTTATTCATGTTTATCCGACTTTTTATCTTTATTTTCACCGTCTAGTTCATTATATTCACCTTTACCTCATAAATTTAACTTTGTACTTCAAAATTTTCACTTTTTTAATCTTGTTTTATCTTTTTATCTTTTATATTTCTGACTTTTTCCTCATGATTTCCATTTAGTAAGTCATCGTTTTGACTTTTAATCTCATTATTTTATTCTTATATTTTTGAATTTTCATGTAAGGAAGTCAGAATTCTTATATTTATCTCATATTTAATTCTGACAAAAAAAGTGATAATTTTGCTTTTTAATTTTCTAATTTAGATTTTTTTTTCATCTTAAAACTTTTGATCTTACAGTTTAGATGTTTTACTTGTGTTTTCCAACTTTTTATTTCATTATTTCTCTTAATTTTGACTCACTAAATCACATTTTTTTTACTTATTAATCCAATAATCTGGACTTTATTTCCCTATTTCTACTTTTTATCTAATAGCTTCACTTCTTATCTTATAAATTTGACTTTTTACACCAAAATCTTCACTTTTTATCTCAAACTATCTGCACATAATGGGGCCTTTTTTTTGTTATCATGACTAACTTTCCTTCTTTCTCTTACTGGCAGGAACGGGCTTCCGTAGCGGGAAACAGAGAAATGAGAATATAAAAATGCATCAGTCAGAGAGAGTCGGCCTTAAACTGGCACTATGTGACCTAAAGTACATCTGTGGAGGTGTTCAGACATACATCTACATGACTTAAATCACCGGTGAGCGTTTTACTGTCAGATCTGCGCCATATATCTCCTCCAGCTGAGCGTGCCGCCGCGCACAAGAGAGATGAACATATTGAAGCTCACGTCTTTTACAAGCCATCCGTTATGATTGTGAAATTACAAATTGGATCATTGCTGTACGAGCGAGTGCAGAGCGAGATCCATCAGGCTGTCACACGTCTGTAAACTGAATATGAAGACAGAGAAAGCTTCTATTGATGCAGCTTTTATAAATGGTTTACCAGTAATGCGTTTATTAATGTTGTTGTTGTAAGTAGGGAACATTTTCTTCGTCAATCTTTGCTTTTCTTTTTTTAATTCCTTATAGAAGCAGTTACAGCATGACATCTGTAAGAGCTGATGGCAAAACAACACACATAATTAACACAGATTAAGATACAAATTCACAATTTTGAGTGTCTTTAAAGCATCTATAATTAATATTTTCTTCACTACCACAGCCTAATCTGTCAGTATGTAATGTGTTGTATTAACCTGCAGAGACTCTGCAGCTTTATAGTGAGTTTCAGCTCATTGTTTATCTGTCCAGCTGCAACTTTTACTGTTCTGGTTCACTCTCAGCGGCTCTCATTTTGTTTTCAGAGAGAAGAAGCTGTAAAAAGCTGCTGTACACTACCTGCTCAAACACACACAGTTAGCTGTAGACTAGCTGGTAGCATTTAGCAGCTAAAGAGCCAGATATTTCCCTCAGGAGTTGGTAGAGAGCAGAAACAGAAGCTAACAGAGAGAGAAGATTGGACGACTCCGTAACTGCTGGATGTGGAAATAAAGCAACTGTTTGCTAACAAGTTCAACATATCAGTGATGGAAGAAGTTTACTGCAATAAAATTACCAAAATAACAACGTACAAATACTCCATTACAAGTAAAAGTCCTGCATGAAAAATCCTCCTACAGTAACAGTCCATCAGTATTATGAGCTTGATGTAGTTAAAGTATTGCAGTAAAAGTAGTGGTTTGGTCCCTCTGACTGATATATTATTATATATGACATCATTAGATTATTAATAGTGAAGCATCAGTGTTAGAGCAGCATGTTACTGTTGTAGCTGCTGGAGGTGGAGCTAGTTTACACTACTTTATATACAGTTAGCTAGTTTCAGCTAGATTCTAGTTTTGATCCACAATAACACAATGACAAAGTCACTCATTTTAGGGAAGATGAAGACATAGTTTGACTATAAATTACATTTTGTCTGCATATTTTATTCTTTATTGACATTTGGTGACTGCAGTTTGTCAGAGATCAGCTGTGCTTCTCTGGCCTCAGCTCTGAAGTCCAACCCCTCCCATCTGAGAGAGCTGGATCTGAGTGGAAACAAGCTGCAGGATTCAGGAGTGAAGCTGCTGTGTGCATGTTACTGTTGTAGCTGCTGGAGGTGGAGCTAGTTTACACTACTTTATATACAGTTAGCTAGTTTAGTCCACTGGTTCCCAACCTAGGGGTCAGGGCCCTCCAAAGGGTCAGCAGATAAATCTGAGGGGTCGTGAGATGATTAATGGGAGAGGAAAGAAGAAAAAACAAAGTTCTGATACACAAATCTGTTTTCAGTTTTTGGACTTTTTCTCTAATCTTTGATTTTTGAACATTTGAACATTTATTGAAATGAAAGCATGTGAGAAGTTTAGAGGGAAAAATCACTATTTGGTGGAGCTGTTAACAACTCATAGACATGTGAAATGTGACCCCGACTACACACTGCTTTTTGTAAGACGTCAAAAGACAAAAAGGTTGGAAACCACTGGTTTCATCTTTAACAATGTGTTGTATTTTAAAAGCTTGTTATATTATCCATTGTGTCAAATCTTCATGTGAAGAGTAACTAAAGCTGTCAAATAAATGTAGTGGAGTAGAAAGTACAATATTTCCCTCTGAAATGTGGTGGAGTGGAAGTAGAAAGTCCTTTAAACTGTACTTCAGTATATCAGTAAATGTACTGCTGGCAACACAAAACTTGTTGGCTTATAAATGATTCATAAAGCATTTTAAATGACTTATTGACCATTAGTTAGATCATCAGTTACACCTTATGAACCCTTTATAAAGACCTGACTTATTAAAGCTTCATATTCTATTCTATCTGCAGCTGCAGACGGTTTCCTGCTGGCATCACCTCTCTGTATCTTAAAGTGATCATTTCAGCAGATAAACACAATAAAAGCTGACAGATCACACAGCGGAACAGAGTCTCCTGTTTCTAAATGGGACTTTCATAATGCAACAGATGTGACTTTTCTCCCTCCTCGCTCTGGCCTCAGATCAGGATCAGGAGGAGACCAATATCAGCTTTTTTTTTTGTGTGTGTGTGTAAAGCCGGGGTTTGACATCAAGGCATGAAGCGGGCCGAACGCTGGAGACGCTCAGACACACCCCTGTGAAATCGACGGACAAAGTGTTACACTTTCTGGAAGAAAGGCACACGGCTGAGTGTCGGCTGGAGATCAGGCCACCTGTCAGCGCCGCTCTGACAGCATCTGTGGGCGGCGTGTTCCTTAACTAAAGCGCTGACTTTCTTTAACTCAACTCTCCCATCTGTTGAGTGCCTTTTGTCTGTTAAGTAATGCAGCTGCAGCCCTCCTCCTCCTCCTGCTGTTATTCAAATACTGTTACTAACCACTGATTTATTCATTGGCTTTACACACAGACATAAACACACCCATCCAAACCCTCCACTCCGACCTTTTTCCCCCTGAACACCCCGTCCGACACTCCGCAGTCATCCTTTTACTCGCTCGACACATCTCATCCTCCCCTTTTTTCTGTGTGCAGTCAGACCTCCCAGCATCCAGCTGTCACTCTGACCTCCACTGCTAAACCACAATCACCATTTTCTCCTCCAGGAGTCTTTACTCAACTCTCAGCTCCTCAAACTTCACTGTGCACTGACCATTATTCACTCAAATCCTCCACTTCAGTCATTTAATAAATCAGGCAAACAACCAACTAGTAAACAGGAAGTGACTGTAGAGGTTGGTTTAATTAAATCTGATTAAACCTGATACCTGAAACACCTGCTGTTAGAATATAATGTGTATCAGGTTGAAGCCTCGTTCAGTCACAGAGGGAACTGTCAGCTTCTCTAAAAGATAATTAACCAGAAGGTCGTTTAAAAGCACTTCCTGCTGTTCTGACAGTATTTCCAGAATCCCCCAAAGACTCTTTGAACCATCTGGATTAAAAAAAAAAGAACAATAAAAAAGGTTTTTAACTCATTTCCCAACACTGCGGCGGCTGGTTTCCTGTCCAGCTCGCCGGCCGCCTGCCAGCTTTTGTTTTGATGCATAAAGAGAAACAGGTTAAAAAATCTTTCTCATGATTCAGCAGCAAATGTTTTGTTTGTTTGTTGTTGTTGTTTTTTACATCCAGATGGTTGGAAGAGAGTCTG
This sequence comes from Euthynnus affinis, assembly GCA_029490765.1. Taxonomy (NCBI): domain Eukaryota; kingdom Metazoa; phylum Chordata; class Actinopteri; order Scombriformes; family Scombridae; genus Euthynnus; species Euthynnus affinis. Next base: position 28,431,376 of record CM055855.1, read on the forward strand.
CGGATTCTGGAGAAACCTTCAGAGCAGCTGGAAGAGTTTTAAACATCGCTGGTTAATTATCTTTTAGAGAAACTGCTGGATGCTGCTGTGACTGAATATACGCTGATACATGAGAGCAACAAACACGTTAAAGCAGCTGGAAATGCAGCAGGAGACATTATGAGCAGATATCAGCAGGTGTGAATATTAACATTAATGAAAAAACATCATCTCAGCAGGTTGAAAGGTCACTTAGCTCCGCCTCTTCCTGTCAGCTGAATGAACTAGACTGAAGTTTGGATCGGAATAGCACAAACATGATACTGTCGGGTTATTTAAACAAACTGAAGCTTGTTATAATCTTTTCTTCTTCTTCTTAAACTGATGTGATGATTTATTATTGATTATTAATAACTTGTGAATCTCTTTAATGTCGTCTGCTCATCGTTCTGGACAAGAAATAAAACATTTCTGACAGTTTTTATATGAAGCTTGTTGGATCAGAATACTGGACATCCAGGACTCAGATCAGCAGAGGAAACTGAAATATACAGCAGTGTATCATCAGCATATGAACGGTAAGATATATTATGTTTCTTTATGATGATACCAAGCAAGATCATTTATAATTGAAAGAGCAGTGGCCCGAGGACGGAGCCTTGTGGAACCCCACAGACTTTTGTTTCTGCAGATTTAAAACCAACTGAGAGATAAAAGCTTCTTCTTTAAGATGAAAGTCGACTGAATCATGAAGATGTGACTGATGTTTCTGTATCATTGAATCAAACTGACTCAGTGACGTCTTCCCTCAGAAACGTCCGTTCATGGCAGCAGTTTCTTTCACCTGCAACACAACAGGTTTGTTTACAAGTGTTCCAGCTAATCTGCAAGTTGAGATTTTAATATCAGGTGTAAAAGCAAAGAATCATTGATCAGATATCAGTTATCCAGATTCTGATCACATGTTGATACCAGGTGGAAATGAAGGCCGACATGTGACAGACATGCATAATTTTTCTTTATCCAGATACAGTTATACTGTTTTAAAGCAACGTGGCAAAAAACATATATATCATGTTTATGTGCAGAAGTTTTGAATGCTGCACTATCTGACGGTCCAGAGGAGACTGTTGGTGTTCCAGATATGTAATAAACCATGTTGATGAGCCTCAGTGATGTCAGAACATGAATCGATTGAGCCAAACCAACATTTTCATTGATTCGATCGCTCTGATTGTAACTGTCCTCTATCAGCCAGCAAGGATCAATACGTTTAGTGACATCACAGTTATCAGCTACACTTCCTGTTCACACACAGATGATGGATGTAGCTGAAAAATAAACTTTTACTGGAGAAAAACTCTGAGATTTGATGAGATTATAAGGATATATTATTGATTGTTTCAGTGAGTTTGATCAGCAGATAAACTCTTCTGATCACTACACGTCTGATGATTGATCAGATTGATGATGTCGTTACAGCAGCGTCTCTCTGTGTGTGATCAGCTTCCCGCCGTCGGCCTCTTTTGTGGCTGATTTCACGCCGTTTCCAGCTCCGTCTTGTTCTCTGAAAGCTCCTCGGCCTTCAACGCTGACACCCTTCCTCTCTCTGGAACCAGACAGACACCGGCAGAACCACTTAACGCCGCCGCCGTGAAGGAAATACGGCCTCTCTTTTATGACGGCAGGATTTAAGTGATGAGTTAGCGTCATCGCCCATGAAGCTGTCAGCCGTGTAGCCGCGGCTCGGCCCGGAGGTCAGACCCGAAACCGCGGTGGGAATGGCCCGTCGGTGGGCGGGAGAGGAGAGGGACAACCAGCCCACCCACAGTCCTTTGCTGGGCTTTAATTCCAGGCTGATTTTTGTTATGCAGCCCCCTCCTCCTCCTCCTCCTCCTCCTCCTGCAGGGCAGAACAGTTTTACAAGCCCCCCTGAAGCCTTGTTAATAAAGGCGGTGAAGGCCGCAGAAAGGGCCCGGCGCCGCTGTTTGACTGCACATGGCATGCTGTAATAAAGTGGGCCATTCATCCTCTGCTCCCTTTCACCGGCTCACTGAGGGGGACGTTTCAGGGGGGGGAGGGGGAGGAGGAGGAGGAGGAGGAGGAGGAGGCTTGTGTATGGAGAGCCGGGCTCGTCCAGCTGTGCGATGGCTTTTAATTGATCCTCAGATTTGTGCATCTTGAAGGTGGATTTTGTGTCTCTGCCTCCGTTTCCTGAGACTTCCTTCCTTTGTTGGCGGAGATGAGATTATGAGGCGGATGAGTGGCTGCTCTGCAGTGAAGAGTCGCAGCACTTAAAGACACTCTGAGGCGGCAGAGATCCTCCAACAGTCTGAACACTGAACTCACATCAGCGAGGAGGAAACGACCCGCTGGATCTTCATCTGGATTTTATTCACTATTTATAAAAAGTGTTGAACACATTTAACACATTTGATTTTTGGAGGAAGATTGAAATGTTTTTCACACATAAAAACAAAAATCTGAAAACAGTTTTCATCCTTTTCATGTTTTGGCTTCATCAGCTTTAATCAGCAGCCTGATTATTGTGTCCATGTGGTTAAACTCTGTTTCAGATTCACTCTGTTAAAGTCTGATTTTCTCCTTTAAATGCATTTGAAGCACTTTAACAGTGAATGAAATGTTTTTGTACTGATCTGTTGTCACACCTGTCTCCTCTCCTCTGTTTCAAAAAACACCTACAAACCTTTTTCAGGCTTTCTCTGAACATCTCATGACTTCTGATGTCTGTTTGTGTCTTTCATGGTTTTTTGTGTTACTGTGAAGCACTTGTTAAAAAGGTGTTATATAAATAAAGTTTTACTTACTTATTACAACATTATCGGTGGCAGATTTATCATCAAGAATCATCGTATTATATGAAACAATGTGTGTTTGATTTCAGACAAAAGCAGCTTCTTGTTTTTAGCCGATATGAACACAGATGTGATCGGCTGTAGCTCGCCAGATAATCAATTAATATTAACTTTAAGAGCTGAAAACTCTGCCTGACCTATTTTTGAAAACAGGAATCCTGTAAAAGGATCATATAATTATAATATATAATTTCTTTTCCACAAACATCAGACTAACTGACTGAGGCTAAAGCTAACAGGTCAGAAATCATGTTTATATTCTGCTGGACTGAAACAGCAGATATGTTTTGTAGGAAACGTAAAGCTGCCCAAACGTTCTCACAACATATTAATGAACATATCAGGCTTGTTTAATGAAACTGAACATATCAGTAAAATGTTAAATGACGAGTTTAATTTGTTTTTTTCTGCCAAAAAAAGTCAAAAGATGAAGAGAAACAGCAGCTGAAACAAACATTAAATAAAATAAAATTGCTGTTAAATGCAAAATAACATTAATAAGTGTCATTCAGTCACAGATTAGATCGTTACTGACAGACAGTTTGATCATAAACATTAAAGCTAAAGCAGATATTTGCTGCTAACAGACGTCTGTGTGTTTAATCTGGAACAAGTTTAGTTTGTAGATGAAAACTTTTATTCTAATAACAGAATATTTGACATATTTGTTTCTACAGAACAGATTTTAAACTGGTTTCCAGTGATGGAGGTTCGTCTCCTTCCACCTTTCACTCTGACACACCTGTGACGCTGTGCTGTGATTGGACGGCTGGATGTTTGGGGGGGCGGGGCTTCAGGGGAAACAGGCAGCACTACAGAGTAATGATTTAATTGTCAGTTAATGAGTGCATGATAACTAATACTGTGGACTGTGAAGTCATCAGCTGACAGATTGAGTCATTACTTTAATGATCGCTGCTTCTTTTTTAAACGGCGGATCATCGCCGCAGTCAATCTATCGTTCCCGCCTTTAATTGGGGAGTTTTAGCCGCGGAGGTAAATGTCTTTTTAATTCATTAGTAATATCTTTGTAATTAGTAACTATTAGGCTCATCGGCTGAGGACAACTTTCAGGTGGCTTATCAAAAGCAAATTAAACATCATCAACAGACTAATGTGGGTTTGATGGTGCCGCCTTGCAGAGTCTTAACTAATGACACGGCTCCGCTCTCAGGCTGAGTGGCCCCATTAAATCAGCTGCCCAACTTAATGTTAGGTGGTGTTAACAGATTGATTCGCTTAATCTGTTCAACTACATCAACAGTCAGCATGGGGTCGGTCAACAGCCGGCTCTCTGCGTGTGTGTGTGTGTGTGTGTGTGTGTGTGTTAACCAATTTCACAGTCCATAGTCACGCACAGTTAAACTCTGCAGCAGCACAGTTTTGGGCAGCTCCTGATGAGGGAGGAGAGTCGGGGATGGAGAGGTGGAGAGGGAGGTGGGGGAGGAGGGGGGGAGGCTGCTGGTGGTTGCTGCCTGTGCTGTCGGGCAGAATGGCAATCTTCAAGTTCATTCAGCGTGATTAAACCAGAGCGGGGGACTTTTTCTTCCCGGCTAATTATGTGGAAATTACAAAGACAATAAAGCATCTGGTAGTCATTCTTCCTTCTTTCACGTTTCCCCTCCATATTGTGACAGGCTGATGCATTGTGGGTGAGACGCCGCTCTCCCTGCGCGCCTGGCCTGGCCCGAGAGCTGAGGTCAGCAGAGAGCAAATAGATGAATTTATAACTTTGCCTTTTCACGGCGGAGGAGCGGGGGTCATTGTCCCTCGTCTAGCCCCCCCTCCCCTCCACTCCCTCCTCTGCTGTTCCACCCCAGAGACCACCACTCACTCTGAGGACACCCAAACCGGCTCACTAATACCGGCCCTCCTCCCTTGTTCCCCCCCATCTGTAAGACACAAAGAGGGGACCCCCCCCCCTCCTCTCTACACCCCCCCTCCTCCCCCCAGATTGGCAGGCCACCCTGGTAAAAGGCGCCGTGTTTTCTAATTCTTGTCTGCTTCCACAGAGTCACAGAGACGGAGTTCACAAAGAGCAGGAAGTCCAACCGTCCTCCGCCGAAACCCCCGAAAAAAGATCTGAAATCAGCCAATAAAACACTTTTCTCTTCTTTATTTACATCCGATCTTTAAAACGTACGTTAAGAGATTTTAATTATTTGTTTATTTAAATCGTTTATTTGCAGCTGAAATGGTCAAAAGCTCCAGAGAAAGTGAATAAGTGAACCTTGAGCTGAGATTGTAAATAAAAATATCTTCACTCAAGGTTCACTTACTGGCTTTTCCCAAAGTTTGGAGACAACTGAACAAACTCCATCCACTGAAGAAGATGGTGAGATGGTTGAAAGCTCCGGAAACCTTGATTTGAGAGGGTTGTTTTGGAAACAGAAGTTTAACTCAAGGTACTAAAGGTCTCCTTACTAACCGAAGACCTCACCTTCTTCTTTAGCGAACTCTATCCACTGAAGAAGATGGTGAGATGGTTGAAAGCTCCGGAAAAAGCTAGTAAGTGGATCTTAAACCCAGCAGTCACCCCGGTAAAGCTGCATTCAGTCCAATCGTCCTTTCCTGAACTCTCTCTTCCTCATGTAAGGTTGTAATTGATCCAGGTTTTTGTATATTAGCAGGTGAAATGGTCGAAAGCTCCAGAACAAGCAAATAAGTGGACCTTGAGTTCAGATTGTTTCATCGATTGGAAACAGTAGTTTGGCCAAAAAAAACTAACTTAACCCAAAATCCACTTACTAGCTTTTTCTCTGGCTTGGTGACATCTGAACAACTAACTCTGGAGAAAGCTAGTAAGTAGACCTTGAGTAAACCTATCATGTTTTCTAATTCTTGTTTGCTTCCACAGATTCAGTCAAACCGTCCTTATGTCGGTTCATTCTTAATGGATCCTGGTATTTCGTGCATTTGCATCTATTTGCAGCTGAAATGGTTGAAAGTTCAGGAGAAACAGAGTAAGAAGACCTTGAGTTCAGACTGTTTTATTAATTAGAAACAGTAGATTGGCCAAAATATCGAGCCAATTCTCATTCTCATCAAATACCAACCCTTCATCTGATACTGATGCACCGAGCTCTCAACTACAACACTGTAATCCCAGTCCGCCACGAGACGCCGTGAGGACGCTGTGAGACACAACAAGATGCTACGAGACTGATGATGTCTGTAAGGCAGGTTGGATGGTTAGCTAGTCTGTAGGAGCAGCCAGGTGTTTCAGGTGTTTGAGGTGTTGTTCCTCTCAGGCAGCAGGGGGAGGTTTTATTTTAAGGTGATGTGAGGTGCGCTGATGGCGAGGGCAAAACGTTCTTTAACTGCTCAGTAACGCTGCTGTTTCTGATGGTTTGGTTAATACCAGTTAGTCTGACGCTGAATTACGACAATAAAGAACACATCTATGAACTAAACTGAATAATCTTCACATCAGAACCTCAAACCATCAGCAGCCAGTAGAGACTAAAGGTTTGTCCCGTCACTACAGAGTCAGATGAATCTGCAAAACCTGAGATGATTTAAATGAACAGAAACTATAATTTACTCCAAACACACAAACCTGGAGGCCGTCCTGCTGGATTCACCTCAACTGTCCTTTCCTGAACTCAAAAACATGATGAAACATTTTATTTTCTGTATGTAAATTAATCATTTTTCTTTATATTAAATGCTAAATACTGTCACTGAGCCTCATGTGAAGTTATTCAGTTGACTTGTTGAGTTTATTGTCATGGAAAACTAGAAAACTGTCAAACATTCACATGAGAAGCTGCTGATTTTTGATTGAACTTTATCAGAATTGTTCCCAATTAATTAACCAACTATCATTTGTTAATCCAACATTATGATGAAAACACATTTAAAACCAGCTGATGGGACGTTTCCCTTCCTTCTTCTTCTTCTTCTTCTTCTTGAGTGACTTTTCATTTCCTTTCTCACCTCATATCCACCAATCTCCTCCACCTGGTGTCCAACATCTCTTTTCCACCGTCCTGCTCGCTCTCTCTCTCCGCCTTAATTAAATGTGCACTTCATTAATGTAAATTGGGGAGCTTTAATGCCCTTGTTGAAATTCTGAAGAAAGTGCAGTGGCCTCGCGAAATGCTCCGGCATCATTGCAAATTAGATTAGGGACCAAGAAAGGCAGTAAAATTAGAATGATAATGGTTGATATGGCTCCCTGACAGGCATGACTATTCAAGGATCAATGGGATGTTGAATGCTCTGGCGGAGCCCACTTCTCAAAGGCCGGGGGACAAACGTCAGCCTACAGATGTGCCTTTTGGAAGCACTTGAAATTAGTTTAATTTGGTAAATGGTAGGGATTTAGAAGCTTTTAGCCCGACTGTAACAAGACAAGAATACATTGAAATGTTTTGCCTCTGCTGCTATTAGCATAAAACAGGGTTGGGCCAATTTGCATTCCCAACAAGTCCATTTTTTTCCTTCCATCAGATGGTTTTTTTTTTTGCCTCTACAGGATTGCATTTGCATTCGCTCCTGAACACTGTTTTTTTAACCCGCCGTAATCCTTTTAAAGGGGAGGGGATGGCTTGATTTTATTCCAACTAATCTAATCAAAGACACCAATTACAGGGTAATTTTGATTAAAGTCCAATAACTCTAACGAGGCTTCCTGATAAGACCTGCGCTATCCTCCCTCTCTCTCCCCGCTTGCTTGTCAGGTTTAGGTGAAATTACCGTCACTGACAAGTTCAGAAGCTAAAATATGTAAATGTCAGCGTCGCCGTACTTTAAATAACGCTGTGCGATGATGAAGCCGCTCAAACAGACTGCTTCCTTCACGGCCTTTTATTCCCGCTGCAGGAGGCTGACATCATTGACCTCACGGCTTTGTGGGTGAGCAGACGGACCTGAACCACTCCTGAAAAGAGAGGAGGGGGGAGGAGGGGTGAGGAGGGGGAGGAGGGAGGGGGGTGTTTAGAAAGAAAAGGTTGAGGAAGTGACTTTTTAAGTCTCTGAGAAAGATTAAAGCCGAAGAGAAGAAACAGACGCGTAAATATCTGCAGAAACAACAACAACAAAATGTTAAATATGATCCTGCTGTTAAACTTTAGATAAATAGATATTAAAGATATTAAATTACAGTGTTAAAGCAGCTGAAACCCATAAAAACATGAAAACAAAGAGAAATCAAAGACTGAATTACAATAAAAAACTAAATTCTATAAAATAACAAATGAAATCAAGTTTTAAAAAAAGACAAAAGCTGAGAATAAAGAGTTTGAAGAGCAGCCAGTAAAATGCTGCATATTAATAATATTAATTAAAGTGTTTTTATATTTAAAACAGAAACAGAAGAAAGTTAAAAATGCAAATATTCAAACAGTTTGTGTTCAAAGACGCTGCCGACAGATTAAGAATTATAAATAAAGTAATTCATTATTATTACAATATTTAATTCAGGTTTAAAAACAAGATATTAAATAATTCAAGCGAATAAGAGAATTAAATATGAATTTAATAAAATGCAACTGAAAAACATGAACAAATAAAAAACTGAAGTTAAATGAAATAAATGTTTTTACTGTTTAAGTTGTTATAAAAACTGAATCTCAGTTTTATTTTGAGTCTAAATGTTTAATTAATATCAAAATCATCAGATAATGAAACAAACTGCAGGTAAAGTTACAGGATTGTAAATTAAACAGAATCTGACACATGAAGACGTTTGATTGTCTGAGTTTAAATCAGTCTGATAAAAACTTCTCAGAGTTTCTATTTTAAAAAATTCACACGTTTCAAAATGGCCGAAAAATGTCTGAAATGACGAGAGAAACATTTTTACCAAATGTCGTGAATATCGGCGTCACTTCATCCCGACCACGGCCTGCCAGACATCAGGTGGCGCCGTGGAGCCGTTTAAACACGTATGAAGCTAATCGCTGCCATGTTCACGACTTCTGGCGAGTTCTGAGTAACAGCACAGAAAAATAATAATAATCTCTATAAAAACACTGTTAGTGTTGGTGCTGTTATAAAACAAGACATTTGGTCACTTTTACTGTAAAAAATCATGATTATTACCGTATTTTCTGCTCTATAGGCGCACTGTCAACGAATGGTCTATTATTTAACTTTTTCATATATAAAGTGCACCGGACTATAAGAAGCATTAAGAGAAACAGTCAGTCAAACTTTATTAAACACAATAACTCAAAATTGTTCAGTTGTAACACGTAAAAAAACACACAGTCTGATCAAACGCAAATCAATAATGTAATATATATATATTACTCCGTGACGCTCCTGACTACGCTAGCCGTGATGCTGCAGCTTCGTAGTTTTACCAAAGTCATACTAAAACATTTTGACAGAGCGCCACACAAAACCACTTCCAGACCAGTAAACACAACCAGAATTAATCCATATATAAAGTGCTCCAGATTATAAAGTGCACTGTTGTTTTTTGAGAAAATTAAAGATTTTTAAGTGCGCTTATAGTCCAGAAAATACGGTAATGAATTTCTCCCATAAGTTTAAAGGTGTGTAGTTCAAAACAAAATGTCTATAATAGTATTTGTAATATCAGTTCTCAGTGTTGTGCTGGTCTCTCTGACCCTGCTGGATCAAACTGGTTCCTGCAGTGGTTTTACTGGTGATGTTCACTGGAGGCTGTTTTTATCTGAGTGGTGGTGTTGGGGGGGGGGGGGGGGGGGGGGGTAGAAGCCGGAAGCAGGTCATGGCAAAGTGGCAACTGGCAGCCCCATAATTAATCAGCTTCCACTGTAATTAAGGTGTCCATCAACAAGCCAGGCAGCAGCGCCGGGCCTGCAGAAATCAACCTGCAGGAATAATGAGTTCACCTTTAACTGGCTCACTAACAGATAAACAGCAGCTTACAGCCTGAATGCACAATGCTGCTGATGGATCATCACACTCTGGAAATTCATCTCAGAGCCTCAGCAGCTCTGATGGATCTGAATAAAACACCTATTTATCAGTAATAATCAATAATCCAAACAGATAAGAAATGGTTTCTAACTCACTGTAATGCAGTTATAAGCAGATATAAAGACGTTTAAGTGTTTATTAATGTGCTGTATTTATTATAACTTCTCTATGAAGAGATAATTTATATTATTACAGCTGTCGTTCATTATCTGTTTATACAGCAGCAAACACCTCCGGATGTCCACAGGAGTTATAATCTACTTTAATTATTCATCCTACATGAAGATCACATGACACATAATAATAGAACATATAAATAAACACTTCTGGTGACATTCATGTTATAAACTGAGAGAAATCATTACTGCAAATGTGCTGACTGTATATCAAACATGATTTACATGAAAATAATAAAACTGAATCGCTAACGAGTCGCCTCATTAACACTGAAAACACAAGAACTTATGTTAAATAATAACTTATTTTCTGCTGCTGAAGGTTTATTTGCATCAGTATTGTTTATTAATGGAACCATAGAGCCACTCTTCTCTCACTGCGATGCTCCTGCAGCAGGTGGCGCTGACTCTCCAGCCGACGCCATTAAATGACCAAAGAAGAAGAAGAAGAAGACACGACGAGACGACGTCATTAAAAGAGCGAAAGTCAAAACTCAAACGATGGAAAAACACGGAGAAGGTTCCAGCCTCCTCCTCCTCATCATCATCATCATCATCATCATCACTCCTCTGATGTTTCTGCGACTTCTTCTTCTCTCTTTAATTAAAGTATGAAACAGTATCGTCTGCATAAAAATGCATTTTTACATCTGTGATGATTTGCTGTTTTTCTTTGCCTGATGTGACCGAATATCTTTGGATTCTGTTTCATATCATCGACTTTGACTTCAGGAAATTATGATTTCATAGATTTTATAAACAAAACAAGAAAATAACTGTCAGATTAATCAATAATTAAATTAATAAATGAGTTACAGCTCAGTTTATTTCTGTTAGTTTGTTGTTTTTACTGCTTGTTTATAATTTATCATTTGCATTAAACCATCATTTTGTCCATAAATCTAATAAACATGTTCTTCGCTGCCGGAGTGCCGTTGAGCCCGACACTTCATCCCAGCCAGCTGCTGCGGGGTCGTCATCTGTGACCTTTGACCTTTCTGTGAAGGAAAACTGATGAATCCTCCTGAGGATCGATAGCAATTAAGTGAATTAAAAACCTGTGTTTGTATCTCTCAGATTAAATCCTGACGTTTCCAAACGTTCAGATGGAACTTCTTTTATTTCGCTGCGTAACCTTGAAGCGTCTCCTCGCCGCTGAGAGCCCGGCGGGCGGGCGGGCGGGTGAGCGAGCGAGCCTCTCTAAATGTGAACATTCTTGTGCGAGGAAGCAGCCGCGGATCAATGGTAAAAAGTGGAATTAGTCATTCTAAATCATGCAGCTGTGGTCGAAGAGAGCTCCTCCAAAAATCATTAAACAATCATGTATTCCCATTGATTTATTCTAAATACCTGAGCAGAGAGCAGATTAAAGCGGGGAAGAGCCGGCTAATGCAGATGAAGCAGCTGAAGGATGGCGGCTCCTCGGGGAACGCTTTTGTCCTAATCAGAAGGAAACAATACTGCTGCAATTACCAGCCTAAGCAGGTCTATTAAGGCTCCTTCACTTGACATATTTATGTATTTCAGATACTGCAGCCACATTAAATGGAGTTTACTCAGCGTTACGTTTCTGCAGTAAACAGACACACCGAGCCAGAAGAAACTTTACACTAAAACCTTCAGTAAAACAGCTTCATTATATTTATGATTTATGACCATCAGGCTGGAAATAACAATTGTTTTCATTATTGATTATTTCCTCAATTAATCAGCCGGAGCCGATCGATCAATCGACCAACAGAAAACCATTCAGATCATCAATTCTTCACATTTTAAAGCAAAAAAAGCCTCATAATGCTCTGATTTCATCTTCTTAATGTTGTACTGTATCAGACTGCATTCATCTTTATTCACAGCTGGATTAATATGGATCTGCAGGATGATCAGTCGATTGATAGAAAATTGATTTACAATCATTTTGATGATTGATTATTAGTTTAAGTCACTTTTTTAAAGCAAATAAATCCAAATCTTCTCTGTGAATATTTACTGTTCGTCCAGTTTTCCATGATAGAAACTCAACATCTCTGTGACATCAGTTTATGTTCACTTCAGAGAATAATGATCAATACTTTATTACACTGATCAATCAATTAACTATTAAACACAATAATACGATCTGTCCCTCAGTTTAATAAAACACAACTTTACATCTAATGAGCTCAACTGAAACTAAAACTGTTAAAGTCTTCAGACAGAGTCTCTGTTCAGGACCAGCAGATGGAGGTCCGCATGTTGGACTGAAACCCGGACGCTGATCCAGACTCTCTGTTAGGTTTTCACCACAGACTCTATAAAAATATGGACGTAGTTACCGTGATGTCACCGGTCATCTTGGCAGTGTGTGACGCTGCCAAACTCCCAGCCAATCAGAAACAGGCAAACAGGCCAAATGGTTCAAACTAGCCACCTAGCGGCTAGCGGACCGGTCAGTCAAAGCAGCCTCATGCAGAACTTTACAGCGTAATAAAATTTAAACAGCTGAATTATAAAAACATTCATCTTGTCATGAACGGAGAAAGTAGCTTTAAGGACTAAAAATGTTTTCTGTAGCAGACTGTAAACATGTTTATTTCTGCTGTGAAGGCGTTTTAACTTGGAGGTCTACAGGAAGTGACTCGCTGTTGGAGCCTCCGGTGGTTGTTAGAGGAACTGCAGCTTCTGCTTCATTGCTGCCTGGTTTTGGCCTGTTAGTTGATGACATCACTGACGGCTTTGAGAGATTATAAACAGCATTTTTTTTTACTGTTTTTAAACACTTGATAGTCTAAATAATTATAATAAAAGATTAACTGATAACAGAAATAATGAGTTTGAGCCTTCAGTGTGTAAACTGGCAGACACAGTTTGTCCACTGTGAGTCTTCAGACGTCGTTCTGTCAGATTCTTCCTTTCAAACACATTAAATTACACAAATCAATAACAGAACTTGATGCCAAGAACAACTTTGGCTCTTCTGACTCATTAAAAATCTACTTTTTTTTTTTTGGTTCAGATTTTATTGAATCTGAATCTAATTAGATTTTAAGTTTATAAAGAAGTGAAACTCAGAAACAGTTTTGGATGTGAGTTTAATGAATGTCGACAATCTGCAGCTTCACCATGGAAACCAGCAGCAGAAGAGAAAACTGAACAGACTCAGGTTGTTTTCTGGACTCTTTGTGTTTTTATGTTCTTCAGAGTTTTCTGTTTCACTTCTGTTGAGTCTTCAGGTTCTGCTGGTTCTGGTTTGGGTTCAGAGGAGTGTCAGGTATTTGGGTGTTCGTGGTTTTTCTTTGACGGGTTCGTGTAGGTTGTTCTGAGAGTTTGTGTTTTCCTCCTCGGCCTGTTTTTATCTCCTCACCTGTCCTGCATCTGTCCTCGTCAGCTCTGCTCCCTCCTCTCCTGGTTCTCCACCTGCAGCTCGTCTCCTCATCAGCTCCTGTTTCGTGTTTCTCTGCTCAGTTCTGAGAATAAAGAATGTTTTCAGTAACAGTTTCCGTGTTTGGGTCCATTCCTGCTGCTCCACATGACACGTTAGTGAGAACAAAGGATCAAACTTAAACTTCCAAACTTCAGGTTGTCTGTTAAAACGACTTCTGACCTTTCAAGACTTTAATGAACAAAATCATGACGTGTTTGTTTGTGATTCTGCAAACAGAACTCAAACTATCACACATCAATGCTTAGAACATTATTTTATATCTTAAATCACTTTTAGTTTGAATAATCTTAATGCAGTGTAACTATTTTGGTACATAAACAATACAAACAGTCAGTCACTGCTGTCTAATCAACAACCACCTGCTCTCTAACCAGCAGATTCAGAGTCTAGAAAAGTATGCAGTAAGTAAGTATGAAAAGTAATTCACTAATCACTAACGTTACCATAAGTTTGCAAGAATGATCAACTATTACATCAACAGTATTAATCTTATAGATATCTATATAAGTTGACATATTTCCATATTTGCAGGAGGCAGTTTGGATGGACAGTTTAATCTGAACTGCAGAAAGTTGGTTTAGTTTTGCTGCAGGAGGCTGAAGTTTGTTTTTTAAAACCGTGACTATGATTGTCGTGGTATTTTCTGTTGCCATGACGATAAGGTTGCCTAATTTTGAGGAAATACTCACTTTAACCCTCCATGTTTCAAATGATCATTTTAATCCAAACTGATCTTTACCTAAACATAACCAGACCTGAACCACAACACTGTGACATCATAAAACAAACGTTTAGCAGCGTTAACTGTTTGTTTTCACTCACAGCTGATCGGCTGCATTAATTAAAACATTAACTACAGAAAAGAAGAAAATAAAGAGTTAAATTTAATCTGCAGCTGATTTTTGTTATTTTAACAGGTGAAAGACACGATCAACCTCAATGAAACCTGAGAAACTGCTCCTCAGATGTTCTCTGTTATTCTTTGCTAATTAAAAAAAAGTCACATATAACTAAATATGTTTATAAAATTAATTATTATCAAGTTAACATTGAGTTTTAATTAATGTATATTTTAAACTGCATTTTTGCCAAAGAGAAAAGACGAAACACCCAAACTGGTGATTCAAAACCAGTTTTTATTAATGGTTATAATTGATCATTAATAAATACCGTTAAAAATATGATTATTTTCTTCCTGTAAGTCCTTTTTTTATATATAAAAGCTGCATTTTTATTAAGTTTTACCAATAAAAGCATGAGGAGAGAAAACCTTTTGATTATTTCTTAATATAGAAACTAATATTACAGTAAACTTAAAGCAGAAGTTTATTCTCTTATTTCTAAACTTATTAATCAGTTCTCAGGTTAATCCCACGACCCAGCGAAGGGTCTCGACCCTCAGGTTGAGAACCGCCACATTAGACAAACAGCAGGTTGAGAATAATTTCATGACTTCCAGAGATTAAAACACAAAACCACTAAAGGTATTCACCACGCCGGCTATATAGATGTAATTTGGTTAATTCATTTATTGCAGCCAATTGCCTCATAAAATACAGATTAATGGGAAATATCAGTTTCCGCCTGGAGGCATGAATATGACGGCAAGCACAGATCCATTTAAATAAGTCTCCCAAGTTGTTTCTAGTGGCGGTGACTTTAAAGCCTTGTAACTTATTCCCTCAGAGGAAATATTAATCAGGGCAGATTAAGAAGCGCTCGGCACATTTGCTTAATGTCTCTGAGGAGATGGAGGAGAGCGTGTTTTAAATTACACATCTATAACAAAGCTTTTACATCCCAGCTGAAGCCAGAAGGCCGCCGCCGTCTGAAAGCTTTACTCAAATCCTCCGACGGGTGAAAGAGATGCAGAACATTCAGGATTTGGAGAGATTAGACAGATTGGAAGTGAAGTGTTGCAGTCAGAAATGTTGTTTTTGTGTGTGTGTGTGTTTTTTGAGGCGGCGGCGGCGCTTCTCTCTGTTTCAGCAGCGGTCACTGTAAAGCTTATTGAGCTGTAACTGTGACGGAGGAATCCTTTCTTCAGCTGAGTAAAGAGTGATGGTGACGGCGCTGCTGTTTGAACAGCTGAGAGTCAACACACAGGAACAAGCGGCTGTTTAACAATTCCTGCACATCTCAGGAGCAGAAACGTCTTTATAAAACCTCTTTATTCGCTTCACACGGCAACAAAAGTACAAAGTCTGTTAGAGACAGAAAATCTGTTTTACAGCCAGATTACTGAACAAACTGCTGCTAATGATCATTTTATTCTGAATGTTTCATTCAGTTATTGTTTAGACTGAGAGTCCACAGCCAGGCTGTAAAGATACTGGAGCTAAACGCTAACATCAACACTTTTAAAGCTAACATTATAAAGCTAACGTTACTCTTTTAATGCTAACACTACTCTTTGAAATGCTAATGTTACTATTTTAAAGCTATCATTACTTTGTGATAAAATGAAGTTGCTTCTTAATGCTAACACTACTCTTCTTTGTAATGCTAATGTGACCTTTTTAATGCTAACATGACCTTTTTAATGCTAACACTACTCTTTGTAATGCTAACGTTACTTTTTTAAAGCTAACATTACTTTGTGATAAAATGATGAATAAGTTACTTCTTAATGCTAACACTACTCACTACTCTGCTACCATGACATTGTTAATGCTAACATGACTTTTTAAAATGCTAATTTTAATGTTAACATTACTTTTTCAATGCTACCGCTACTCTTTAAAATGCTAATATTACTATTTTAAAGGTAACATTACTTTTTTTAAGCTAACATGACTTTTTTTTATAATGCTAACATTACTATGTGATAAAATGATGAATAAGTTACTTCTAAATGCTAACGTTGTTCTTTGAAATGCTAACATTACCATCTTAATGCTAACATGACCCTTTTAAAATGCTAATTTTAATGCTAACATTACTTGTTTGAAGCTAACATGATGTTTTTAAAATGTTAAGAAGAATCTTTGTTTAATCTGATATTTAACTAACTTCTATCTCTTGTATTTTTTATTCCACTTTCTTTCCTTTCATTTTTTATTTTAATTATATTTTATCACTGTGCTGATTTCATACCTTTATCCCAACTTTCTTTCTTTGTTACTACTGTAGTAAAGTATATTTTAATCCTGTGAATCACTTTGTTGTTGTGTTTAAAGTATTATTATAACTATTATTATAATAACTCCTCTGTGTACTACTCTAAACACTAAATCTGTGCAGCGCTGCTTTAAAGCACCACGCAGCCTGACTGTGTGCGAACCTGCAGGAGAATCAAACACTGGACTGAAGATCTTTGGAGGGATTCATGTTTTAACTCTTTACATCAAATATAAACTGAGCTGGAAGTTCAGATCACTGTAACTCTGAGTTCAACTCTGATAAGCAACAAGAAAACAAAAAGTCAATTCAACTTTGATGAAACCTCAGAAAAAAAACAGTTTTATCATCTCTGTGTGTATATGTGTGTGTGTGTGTGTGTGTGTGTGTGTTTTATGCTGAAGATCGACTGGGGCACAAACTTGTTGAGCGCTCACATACAGCCGGTCGATATTTCTTCAGCACAAACACAGAAAATGAAAGCAGTTTTAAAGGCTGAGGCGACTGTTCTGCCACAGCAATCTGCATCCAGCGCAGGATTGACTGCAGCATTGTGGGTAATCAATGAGGGTAGGGGTTGGGATGTAATGATTAACTCTATATGGGGGTTCCTTAGGCTGCCTGGAGGAGGATCCATACCTGCACATTAGTCACCATTAACACTGCACTGTTTGGTTTGCAGCAGCTCACAGTTAAAGGAGATAAAACAGCGTTTAACATAAAGACGCATTATTATTATTATTATTATTATTATTATTATTATTAACAGGATAAAATACATGAGCCTTATTCTATTAAACTACAACTTCAGTCTCGACTATAATGACTGAAACATGTGCAGTTAGTTTTAACATACAAGAATAAAACATTATTAAACATGTATGTACTAATAAATTATTCATGTCTTCATATAAAAGCAGACAGGAAGTAAATATTTCACAACATGAGTCGCAGATTTAAAACAAGAATCAAAGTAAAATATTGATTTTTCAAGTAAATAGTATCTGAAATCAAACACCATCTGCATGTTGATAATGTGATAAAGTGTAATAATATACTGCAGTGATCAGCTCTGTAATAATAAACTACAACAGCAAGAAAATATAAAATAAAATATTCAGTTTACTGTTTTAAATGATTTAAAACAAAAGAAGCAGAGAAACGACTTTAGCAGAGAGAGTTATATGATGCTGTACACATCCACACTGCTGTCGGCCTCTCTGTTAACCAATAAAACATTTCATCTTTCATGTTAACAGGGTGGACAAAATATTAGGAACACTTTACAGCATAATGCACTGCAGTACACCACCACTACGACCTCAGTAATGAACTTAGAGGATTATTATTATTATTATTACCTGTCTGACAATGTCAACAAAACCTGAAAATGTAAAAGCTTCATGAAAGTAGAAGTTATATCAGAGCTGATTGTTACATTGCTTAGTTTGTTCTAATAAAGTGACACTAAATAAATGAGACACTGTATCTGCAGATATTCGTTATTAAAGGGCCACTATGATGTATTAATAATAAAATAAAAACACTAAAGTGATGATGGGGCCTCCTGTGCTGTGAAATCATTTCCTCATTCTTTATAAGTTATTTGAAACTTTTAAATTCGTGGCTGCAGAGCGAGCGGTGTGGAGGAGGTGCTCGTTACTACGTCACATCAGCACTACGTTGACTGCGTACGTTTATAACTTTCAGCCCTGCAGATGTTGTCTTATACCTTGTTCTTTGCATCAGGCCTGTTTGCATGTTCTCCTGTAAAAATAGTGAGTTGAATGAAGCTGAATTACTTAATAAAAGTAATATATAGATTAATAAAAACACAACACAGAAGTGGTCCTAGAGTAGAACCTTGAGGCACTCCTTTTTTAATTAGACGCCTATATTTAGAGATTGAAATCAGAATGACTCGTTAAAAACAGTGATTGACTTATTAAACGTCTTTCTAGAGAGAAGTTGGAGCGTCCAGCAGGCGTCGCTGGCCTTTTAACGTTCTTCAGCCTGAAGACGTTGAAGTTGCAGCTTTATTATAACAACAGCACAGTTTGTAGTTCTAATAACATCTTCTCTCCAGTGGATCAATTAACATCAGTGCCAGTTGTTGAATCTCCAGATATTCATATCAGATCAGTCGATTATTTGGCTTTAAGTAGCTCATGAAAAATACTCTGTTATTCTAATGTGTCAGACATTTATATGAATATAAACATCACATCAGACACTGAATCTGCTGATATTCATTATTAAAGCACCAGGATCGAGTATGAGGCTAATAAACTCGACCACGACGTCTCCGTCTACATGTATGTTGGACGTATTGAGGTGTAACAGCAGCTGCAGACGGAGCAGCATGTGTCTGCGGCATTAATGCGTCTCATGTTGACAAAAGCTAACTGATGACAGCCGAGCGGACGCAGCAGTCAGCCATGTTGGAGGGAGAAACACGGCGCTGACCCTCGCTTAGATTGGATTTACCGCTAGGCTGGATCCAACCACTGGAAGACATGATGGATTATTGTAATGACCACCTCCATGGCCTCTTTGTCATGTTTAAATGGCAATACATTTTCTATGTGTGTGTGTGGTGGGGGGAGGGGAGGGGTGGGTTTAACCACGTAAGGCTGAGGAGGCAGATGATGTGTTTGAGGTGTAAATAAAAATGTGTCACTGGTTCACTTTGCTGCTGTTTCCAACTCAAACACACTCGTGTCAGCGCAGGTTATTGCTATTGATCTGCGTTCATTATGTGCATTAATCAGCTGTTATTATATCTGCAGGATGTCGCTGGCATTTCCTCTCCAGCTGCGACCACCAGACTCTCCGTTTGGATTATTGACGGGTTTCCAAATATATCTTTTTAAACGATGACATTTACAGAAAGTGAACGTGTGTATTAACAGCCGGATTCACCTTCATCCAAACATCTGACACGCAGAGGTCAACTTTCAATCAGATACACACGACCTTAATTAGTTAATTAATCGTTATTTATTCAGGAAATGTCACTGAGATGAAGATCAGGTTACATTTAAAACAATAAAACTCATTAAAACAATTAAACATAAAAAATATCAAAACTTCAAAGTTGTGAAAAAGTTCATCTTCAGTTAAAACATAAAAACAAATAACTAGTTCTGTTCTGTTGTTTCCTTCCAGACGTCACATCTGAGTAACAACATGTTGTTTTATTACATTAATTTATATTCATCTATTGATCAGGTAATTCTGACATTAATGGTGTTAATGGAAACCAGCGTGTCCCAGTTCAGACTGATGTGATGTCACAGTTATTATCTGTTATGACGTTTAATATCTCAAAACGTCTCAATAAAAGCCTCGTTGATGTCAGCGGCGACTTTTGACCTTTTACATATAACTCACACTGGTGAGTGTGACATGTTATGACCTGATACTGTGATAATAATAATAATAATAATAATAATAATAATACAGTTTATTTATATATAAATTATCAAATCCAGAGATTATAAAGTGAAAATTAAATGGAAAAAAACACAAATGCTGATAAATTTTTACTATTTTCAGATGTAATATACAGTAAAAAGGGGAAAAGTTCATTTTTTAAAAGCTGTTTGATTGAAGTGTTTCAGATTTACTTTGTTCTGGTGCAAAAATTTAACTAGAATTTCTAGTTTTAGAGCAAAATCTCCATGAAGACAGTCTGACAACATTCAGAGTATTTAAGTATTTAAGTCTGTTTAGAGGATCGATGAGGAAACATCTGAGCTTTGTTCTCATGTTTTAGTCTCTCTGGTTTAAATCAAACGGAGGTCTGCAGGTGAAAAGCAGGTCTGGTTGATCTCAGATATCTTCTGCATAAAAACAGAATCACAATGCTAAAAATTAACGGTAATAAATAGTAAATAACAGAGGACCTAATATTGATCCCTGAGGGACGCCTGCATCAGTAGTTTGGGAGCTTAATGATGTTCTGAACAGAATATTCATTTAGCATTAAGTTTGTTTTAGTTGTATATTTTATTTTAGTTCATTCATGTGAAGACTAGATGATTTCATGTAAGATGAGATATTTTTCTGTCAGTTCATTTCTTGAACGGCAGCTCTGAACTCGACTATTTTGTTCGTACTGAAGATAAAATTTTAATAAAAACTTTTTCTTAAATCGCTCCTGATGTTAAGAACAAATGTTTATATAAAGGCTTCTTGCATGAGTTTCAGTGTCTGCTGATAAGAAATGTTAGAAAATAGGAGCTAAAAACTATAAAATGTTCTCGTCTGTCTCTCCCGTCGATCAGATGTTCCTCCAGGAAGCAGTCGTAGACAGTCGGAGGTAATCAGTAATAATTTTCTGCTCCTCAGTGAGAAACTGAGCAGCTGCTGCTGGAGACAGAGACCCAGCATTCCCAGTCAGTCAAACTGGTTTCCAGCTGCTTTATCTTCAGTGATTAAGTGTGTGACTCTTTAAACTCGCGGGCCAATCATTACACTCTTATCATCCTCAGCGCCGCCGCCGCCGATCCGTTCCCACGAAACACGAGAACACGAGTTTAAAACAGGAAGACAAAAATCAACGTTTATATTCCAGAAAAAAACCTGAAAATCAACCTGCAGATAAAGACTTTTAAAGATCTTTATATACAAGAGTCCCTTTTAATTATTAATATAGTGATATGATTGTTTTATTTTAGTTTTAATTATTTAATTATATTTTTAATTTCTCTGTGAAACACTTTGATCAACACCAGTTTCTTTTAAAAGTGCTTTAATAATGAACTTAACTTATCTTATTATATATTATTATTTGTGTGTACAGGGCAGTAGTTAGTAATGTTTCTATTATCTTTATTTTATTGTATTTTATTTATTTATTTGATTGCACAAGTAAGTAGTGTATTAATATTACATTTATTTATTTATTTTTGCATGTGTGCAGGCAGAAGAGGTAATAGTGTTTCTAGTGTTCTTTTTATTCTTTTATTATTATTTATTTATTTTTATGCAGAAGGCAGTAGTTTTCGATTAGTTATATTTATTCTATTTTTTATTACTAATTTTTTACATACAGGATAGCAGACATAATATTGTCTATTCATTTTTACATTTATTTTTTATTTATCATTTTATTTATTTATTTGTTTTTAAGCGGAGTAGCAGTGTTTCTTTTAGTAATATATTGATTTTAATTCTTTTTTTAAATATGTATTTATCTTTCATGTATGTTGTTGTTGTTGTTGTTGTTGTTGTTTGTCATCAGTGTGTTTGTGTGTGTAAACTAATCTTCCTTCAGGATGATAATAAATAAAGTTGATGTTAAAGGAAAAACAATAATAAACATTTAAACTGTTTATATTTCCTGTTTATTACAGCTGTTTTATTATATTGTCAATAATTAATCTGTTTATACAGCCGTTCTGGATTATTATTAATAATCACTTATATCTGCTGACACCTATGTTATAGTGTTATAAACCATTTATTTACTTTTATAGACTCATTAATGATTTTAATTATTATTATTAATGTTTTAGTGTCTCAGTCAGAAACATTTGTTTAATCACAATAAACTGCTGAACTCCTGTGTGTGTGTGTGTGTGTGTGTGAATGTGTGAGTGTGTGTGAGTGTGAGTGTGTGTGTGTGTGTGTGTGTGTGTGTGTGTCCGGGTGTTTATAAAGAACTCCATTACAGCTGCAGAACGACCTGCAGAAGCTTCTTTGAGGAGTTTTCTGTGCGCGGCGTCATGAGTGTGTGACAGAGAGAAGCAGTGAGCGGGACAGGTTCATCTATTTGGAGATGGACAGAGCTCCCACGCTGCAGCAAACAGTCTATAACAGAATGTAAATGAAGTAGCCTGTGCCAACAAACCACTACTTTCTCTCTATCATGAATAAATATTAGTGCTTCTCACTCTGCTTGTTCTCCCACAAAGCCTCCGTGTGTGGCGTCACATTCCTCGCTTCCGGGTTGCTACACCGAGCGTCTTCATCGGCCTCGGCGGCAGAGACGCAGAGGGAGGAGGGAGGAGGGGAGGAGGCGGGAGGGGAAAGAGGAGGGGACGGCTTGTTATCAAAGAGCCGGTCGGATGGTAAACACAAAGTCATTAACCTGCGACCCGGCTGGATGGCGTTTGGAGAGGAGATCCCCTCCCCGGAGTGTCGGGGAGGTGTCAGCGGGGAGACGGGCTCATCAAAGCAGCTTTACCGTCAGAATCAGAGTGAAACTGAAGCCGCTGTTGACCCGGATAAATCTCCATCCATGTCTGTAACGGCCTCCAGAGAGAAGAGACAGAACCCGGAGGGAGGAGGGAGGGCGGGAAACGAGAGGGAAGACACAGAAGAGGAAGAATGTTTTATCAAAAATTATTGTGTGAGACGGAAAAAAAGACAGTTTATGTTGCAGCAGCGTCTTCTAGCAGTAATGATGAAGGAACAAAGGAGGTCACTGTTCACTTCCTGTTTACAGCTAACATGTTTTTTGTTAGGAAGTGGCTGCTGCTACAGATTCCTCTCTATTTACATGTGTATAAGTATTGATGGCACAAGATCATGTGATCAAATTGTTTCAGAACGGAGAGATGTATTTGTTTGCAGGTCATCGTTTGGGTAAAACGCCTGATGTGACGGTAAAGAACATCCTGTTAGCGATCCAGAAGAGATCCAGCAAACATGTCCGCTGCACCACCCTGATCCCGCCCAACCGTCCAGTCGCTTTACAGAGCAGCCAATCAGGTTGTAGGAAGGTCATTTGAATGGCGGAAACACACGATAATGTAACGTTAGCTCCAAGCTAACGGAGGTTAGCGGGGCGGCAGCTCAACATCGGCCCCGTGTAGGCAGATCACTCAGGATTTAGACTCCTGGTCGGTCGGGATGAGACTGAAACACGAGCATTTAATGAGGATTTATGGAGCAGAAACTGATTTATACTTCCTGTTTTACTAAATCCTGTTTGTTGTTGGAGCAGCTGATCACAGAACAGTAAAGAGTCGTCTGCAAACGGTGTTAAATCTGTTAAAATTTGCTAAAAAATGTAGGTTAAATAGATAATAACCTGTATTTTAAGGACATATAATGACTATATTGTCAACATATAATCATTTTACTGCACGGCCTGAACAGAAACATCAAAAACAATCAACACTAACAGTTATTTACATTTAGCAACATGTAAATAACTGAATTTTAAGGATCAAAAATGAGGTTTGATTTAATGAAAATGTTAAAGATTATAACTTTGAGACAAGAAAATAATAAATATATAACAAATGTTCACAATCTTCCACCATAATGTGATTTCCTGCACGGCTGTCAGGAGTTAAACTTTCAAGATGAGAAATTAAATTTACAGAAAATAAAACTGAATCAGACAATAAAACCTTCATTTTTTTAATGTATATGCCAGTTTTGTTTGTTTGTGAGCGGCTGCAGGTGTTTGAGTGTTTCTCGCAGCGCTCTGAGCTCAGGTTGTGATCCGTGTGAACGATGGTAATGACGGATCGGTGCGGCTGATATAAGTGGAGGTTTAGACGTGGGGATAAAGCGGCTGATGTGCAGCGGCGGCGGCGGCAGCATGTGAAGAGTTGATTTGAGCGTTGCTGTCTCTGGTGACAGACTGCTGTCTCTGAGCTTTAAACGGTTTCTCTGTCAGGCAGAATGGAGGGGATAAACTGCACTCTCCAATCCCCAGACCCATTTAGGGAGCAGATGAAAAGGCAGACGGACAGGCTATACATGTTCCTCCACTTTTATTCAGCGCCAGCCAGCTGATAAACAAAACAGCAAATATCCACTGCATTTTTTGACAGCCACTTTTCACCTGCCACTCCACATAAAGACGCCGCCGCCGCCACCCTCCCGCCCGCCCGCTCCGTCGCTGTCAATCACCGCTCGGCCTCCCTGATCGCTGCTGCTGCTTCACGTCTGCTCGCCGCTCCGATCGGCGCTCTGACAGCCGATTAATTCACATCAGCAGCTGAAAATAATTATGGCATTATGGGAACAGTAGTCATTATTTAGAACATGATTAAACGTTTCCGTGTCTATTGACTCGGGGCCGGCGTGATTTATGCATTTGTTTAGTCAATAGTGTAGTTGAAATGATGTCATTAATTATGTATGGAGAGTCCTCCTCCTCCTCCTCCTCCTCCTGTTCTCAGCCTGACAGATGTAAGAGCAGGAGTCATCATAGTTTAGGGAATAGCACGGTCCCACAATCTATCTGCAGCTCCATCTTTACACTCTTTATCTCCCTTTTATATTCTCTCTCCTCCCTCTCCTTTTAATGAACTTTAAGTCCTCAGCTGCAGGTTTAGTCCTCCTTCATTCATCCTGCGTTCATCCTGATTAAAAAACAAACATGTTTGTTAAGAAGAGAAGAAGCAAAGAGTTTCATTTCATGTTCACAACATGTTCGATATTAACTGACAGATCAGAGATTAATTATTATCAACATTTACTGTCAGAGCTTTCAGTAAACTGAAGTATCTTCATGTTCCAGATAAAAACGTCTTTATATAACCAACAGGAAGTCATTCATGATAAGAGTGTGATGGATCTGTCAGTTTATTTGTCGCTTTTAAATAATATGAACAAGGATTGTTTGATCAGAAGTCAAACTTGTTTATTATGATGTAAATTTATTGCTCAGTGTTTATTCTTTATGATGATTTGATCAAATGTTATGACAGATTTTATAAAATATAATAATAATTGAACAAAAGAAGACATGAAGAGGGATAGTCGGGGGCTCGTCCAAAAAATGTTTAATTTGTTTGATCAGGATTAAAAATGCAGGATTTGTTTTTACCTGAACTGATGGATCAGAAATTAATCGTCCTTCTGACATCAAAGGTTCAACATTTACTGTCAGAGCTTTCAGTAAACTGAAGTATCATCATGTTCCAGATAAAAATATCTTTATATAATCAACTGGAAATCATTCATGATAAGAGTGTGATGGATCTGTCAGTTTCAACAGTTTATTTGTTGCTTTTAAATAACAAAGATTCTCTGATCAGAAGTCAAACCTGTTTGTTATGATGTAAATTTATTGCTCAGTGTTTATTCTTTATGATGATTTGCTCAAACATTATGACAGATTTTATAAAATATAATAATAATCGAACAAAAGAAGACATGCAGAAATAGTCGGGGGCTCGTCCAGATAGTTTTGTTTCTTCTTTAAATGGATTAAAAATGCAGGATCTGTCTTTAGTTAGCTGCTGTTTCTCTCTGTGCTGCTGTGATCTGATCTCACAGGAAACATCCACCGTGTGTGTTTATTAGTAAAAATGAGCTAATAATGTTTAATATTGATCTCCAGCATGTAAACACAGTTTACAGTCAGATATAAAAGTGTTTATTAAAATCACACACGACTCTTCGGTCTTCATGTAACTCGGCTCTTCTGTCTCTATCCATCCTTCCTGTCAGTCTGTGGTCTTAGCCGGGGGTCAAAGGTCGCCTGTCGAGTCTCCCTCGAGTAATTTCCATTTTAATGTCACACTTCCAATCTATCAAAGATGTGACGGACATCACACGGCGGGTTTAAGTCCTCTTCCCCTGAGATCTGACTGTTTACCATCATATCTGCTGCTGCTGAGAGGAAACAACCCACATCATCATTATTATTATTATTATTATTATTATTATTATTATTATTATTATTATTATTAATGGTTTACAGACAGAGAAACAGCTGTCAGAGTCTTTATTTCAGAGTGAAATATATATAAAAATATAAAGCTGTTGTTTAGTTAAAGGATTTAAGACAAGTTGTAGGACTGTTGACCTTCATCACCACGTTAGATCAGGAGGAAAACGACAGACAGAAATTATTAAATAAAGCTTAATGACAGAATGATTTTAATGTGGTGGCCATGTTTGTTATTGCAGGATCATGTGATGCATGCTGGCTCTTTTATTTACATGCAATCATTATAAAAACAAGTGAGTGTAAGACAGAGAGCATCACAAAAACCTCACAGTGACTTTTTAAAGGTTTGATCATTATCTCCAATAAAGAGAGTGGTATTTATATGTGCAGGAAGTAAACACTGTATCAGCACAGGTTTATTCTGCATTAAACAGATTAAACTACACTGCTAAGTTTAATCTGTAAAAATGCAGCTTATATGATTTGTTCAGTTTTGTCTGTGAAATGTGACTCATGTTTAAAGCAGCTGTGCTCCAGATGCTCGTCGGGAGCAAAGGAAACAATCAGAAGTGAAAACAGCTTCATGGAAGATGTGTTTTTATTAAACGTCACGGCTGAGCTCACACACATGTTCCACATGTTGTTTCTACCTGCTCACTGACACTCAGCTGATTCATGTCAATTAAAGACTGAACCAGCCAGAACCTGAAGAATAAAAATAAAACAGCTCACTTCCTGTAGAGCAGCAGACATAGAATCACACAGTCACACATTCAATTAAATCAGAATCAGTTATTGATTAATAACAGCAGCTGTTGGTGGAAATTAGTGTAATGAGTATAAAGTAGTTAATGTTCATATAGTTAGTATAAAGATCTGATCACAGCAGGAAGTGAAGCAGTCAAACTAATCTGCCTGTTCTAGTGAAATATTTAGTCATAGTCACAGCGCTAACTGCTAACTCGCTAACCGCTAACTCGCTAAAGCTAACCGCTAACTCGCTAACCGCTAACTCGCTAACTGCTAACTCGCTAACTGCTAACTCGCTAAAGCCAGTCAGTCACAGTAGCTCCTGGAGTTTCTTTTATTTACTGTCATTCTGTTCAGTATTGTTCACTGTTTCATTCAACAAAGAGTCACTGAAGAGTGAAAATAAAGCTGCGTGATGTCGGAGCCTGCTAGCTTAGCTAACCCTGTTAGCTTAGCTCTGATGCTAACGTTAATGTGAGAGAGATAGGGTAAACATTAACAGTAAAATAGCACTTAAGTTCATGTATTTAGTTACTTTAGAATATGAGCCCCTGTTGGTCTGAAGAGAAATTAGTGGAAAAATCATCATAACATTAGCATAAAACACTATTCAGATAAAACTGAACTGTTTGTTGTTATCACATGTTATATATGTAATAATAGTATTTAAATACAAACATACAGTTTGCTGGCTCTACTGTCAGCTCACATATAACATCTCTATCACACAGAAATTAAGTTTATATGCGATGAAACTGTAACATCAAATAGAATTTACAGGAAATGTGACGCTGCTGAATCACGTTTTCTATTAACATGATGATAAAATGTTGTTTAATTAACGTATTTGACAAGTTGAAAACATGCTGATACTGAATATTTGAGTGAAATGTTGAGAGACAAAGTACCTGGTTGCTTTTCACAGTAAAATATGTGATGTAGTAGAAACTCCAGAGATATAAAACAGTTTCTGGCAGCGTTAAAAACAGAAAACATCTGCAGAGACGAGAAGCTCCAGACTGAATGTTTGTATTTTCTGATTGTGTTAAAGGTCAGCAAAGACTCTCTGGGATTATTCTGAGGAAACACTTCAGTCATTTAGTGTTCTGTTAAAAAATAAAAAATAAATCAGACAGAAAAATGTAAATTTTACAAACATCCACATGTGATATCTTCATCACAATCACAACAGTCATCAGTATCTTTAATTACTTTACATTAACGTGTGTGTGTGTGTGTGTGTGTGTGTGCGTGCCTCCATCGCTCCTCCTGTCAGACAAACCTTAGCATGTGTAATGTTGATATTTCACAAACAGAATGATGTTTGCAGCAGCGCGGTGAGAGATGGCTGGTTCCAGTCGCTGCCTCCCCCTCCTCACGCCTGACTCGGGGATATTAATGCGCTCCAGTAACTGTTAATTTCACTTTGGAGAAGTGATTTATGGGTAGACGGCGAGCAGAGGCATAATCTAATTGAGAGCAGAATGGCTGTTTCTCACACAGTCACGCCTGCACCTTCCAGATGGGGCGCCGTGATTAATGCATAATGAGCAAATAATCCATGAAATTAATAAAAAAACTATTCTTCAGCTCTTCATGGAGACCAGAATAAATACAAATAGGAATCAAAGTGTTTTTCTCTTTTTATTTTTTACACACTTGAAGGGAGAAGCAGCAGGCGGCGGCGCGATCAATGAAGAGAAGCAGCATAATCAATCTGAGATCGGACTGTCTGTCTCGCTTTATAAAACAATAAGCAGCAGAGGACCAGGAGGAGGAGGAGGAGCTTTCTGCACCATTAATGTCTTCATCATCATCCTCAAACGTCCGCATCCCTCAAATGACCCGACAGGAAGAAGGAGACGCACACACACACACACACACACAGGAAGCAGGTTTCAGATCAATAAAGAAGGAAACAGAAGCTCTTTGTGATGAAACTGAATGAAAGTGTTAAAGGAGCAAACAGCTGTTTGTGTTTGTGTCAGGTGATCAGAGGAGGATGTGAGTGATGCTGCAGGAGAAACAGTGTTTTTATATCTGTGCTTCATATTCAGTGTTGTTTCTTCAGAGGACGAAGCTCTGATGCTTCAGTTTGTCACTTCAGTTTCTGTGTTTGAACTCTTGGAAATAAAACTTCTAGTTAATAAAGTTATTTTCTTTTACAGCTAATCTTCACTTGGTTGTTTTTTTGGACTGTGTGTGTGAAAGGTGAAACTTTTATTATGATTATTATTATATTATTATTATTATTATTAGAGATACAACTCTTCTGTGTTTGTGCTGATTTATTATTATTATTTATATAGTGTGTATTAGTTATTTGAGAATTAACAGCCATGGTTATTTAATGACTTCTTGTAAATAAAATGATTTTCTTTTACAGATAATCTTCACGTTCTGGTTGACTCTTGCATGTTTATTATTATTATTATTATCCATAAGATGTTCTCAGACTTTCTATCTTTTGTGTTTTTACCTTCATTATTCAGTCTGTGTTTATTGTGTTTTTTCTGGTTTCTCCTCCTCTCACCTGTTACCTGTGTTTCTCTCAGCCAATCAGCTGCCAGCGTGCCCCGGCGTCTCCGTTCTGTTTTGAGTCGTCTGTGTTTCAGTGTTTTGTGTTCATCATTAAACCTTCTCTCCTGTCGTCTCCTGCGTTTGGGTCACATGACACTGATCCTGCAGTGTGAAGTTCTCTTTATACGTCGTGTTCATAACAAACATCAACATGATTATAGTTTTACTGACAACAGTTTAAATGTGTTAAACACTCTGAGCTGAGAGGAGAAACTGTTATTATTATTATTATTATTATTATTATTATTAGAGATACAACGCTTCTGTGCTGATTTATTATTATTATTATTATTGTTTGTATTAGTTAGTTGAGAATTAACAGCCAAATATATAAATATGAATCTTGCATGTTATAAACACAGTTAAATGTAAACAGGAAGTTCTTGTACAACAGTTGTTAAGATGCTTTAAATAAAAAAAATAAACACTGAAAGAAACAAAGATGAAGATCTTCAGATGTTTCTGATCAATAATCGATATCTATCGTCCACATGTTCAACACACCTGTTTCATCATCATTCATCTAAAACAAACATGAATCTAGTCCAGAATCTTCTTCCTGTGTTTTTGTTTGTTTATTGTTGTGTTTCATATCACATGTTTATTAGCTGCCATGATGTTTGAATGTTTGTTAAATTGTAAACTGCAGCTGCAGGAATTTATAAACACGTTTCTGTTTTTATAAAAGATTTAAAGTTGATTTTAAACCATCAGTCAGTTAATTAATGAAACTATTGATCATCAATAAAGTTTCTCTAATATTTCTGGATGAACTTTCCTTTGGTTTGAACACTTTAACACATATTGATTGATTGAACTGGACTTTTTCTCTTTAATTTAATTTAATGCTTTATGACTCCAGGAAGCTGATGGAGATCCATATAAATAAATTAATAAGTAATAAATGGTCTTAAATAAGTTTTCAGTTGCTATAGAAACTGAAGAAAGTTTTTTTTTTCTCAGTTTTCTGACGTTTTAAAGTGAAAATGATGAATTAACTGAACGGCTGCTTTTAAGTGGAATGAAAGTGCTCAGATCTTCACCATCAGCAATAAACGTGTATAAAAGTGATTTAGAGGCGTCATCAGAGGATCTCACATCTGCACGTTTAACCGTTTAAGTGACGTCCAGAAGACGGATGCTGGACGACGACGACGACGGCGATGGCGGGAGGAGAAGAAGAAGAAGAAGAAGAAGAAGAAGAAGAGTGAGGTTTATTGATCTCCAGAAGCCAAACTGAAGCAGCTGCTGCTCTGTCAGATAAACGCTGACACCTCTCTGCTGAACATCATCTATTGATCTTCCTGCGTTACATCGTCTCCAACAAAGCGACCAATCAGGTGCATCTATCAGCCTGTGATTTATGTGTCATCATCATCGAGCTCCGGAGGCCGTCGGACGTGTCGGCGGGGTTAAAGTGTGTCGGCGGTAATGAACTATGTGTTTAATGTAGAGGTGGAGGTGGGGGGGGGGGTGAAGGGGGGGTTCGGTGTTACATCACAGTGTTTATGTGCTCAGTGTGACTCCGGCCCGCTCTGACCTGCATAGCTTACATTTCACACATAAAGCCATTTACTCAGCTGGAGCAGAGAGCTGTGAAGCTGTGAAGCTCCACACAGTCACAGTCAGCAGGTTCTGCTCAGTCATGTGGGAGGTGGGGAAGTCTGGAAGTGTCCCACACAACCTCCACGAGTTAACCTCCACTTCTTCTCCACCGCCGCCGCCGCCGCCGACCTGCAGCACGGCGCCAAACACGCCTCCACCAATCAGCTCAGGACGTAAACGGAGCCGCCGCCTGCAGACGACGTATCAGCGACCAGCTCCAGAAGATACGAGAACAAACAAACATATAATTAAAAGGACACATATTCTGCTTTTTGTGATTTATTTCCTGTTCTGACGTCAGAATATTTGAAGAGTTTGGTCACGTTAGTTTGTTTAAAACGGCTCCAAAGACGAATCACAGCAACACAATAAACTGTTAGTAGATCAGTTCACTGATGGTTTGGATCCAAACATGAAGACAAATAAATAACCACCTTATTGTCTTTGACTGTGAAACATGTTAAACTAAAATCCAGATGTTAAATTTTATTCTACAAGATGTTAAAAAGTCTTTGATGTAGTTTCATACGGAAGTGTCTGACAGTTTGTGAGATGTTTGGTCGTGTCGGAGCGACGCTGCGCTGCTAAACATGTTTCCTGAACTCTGTGACAAAGTGTGTCTGTGAAGACGTTGTAGGTGAGAAATGAATGTGACATTCAGCCTGATAACAAACAATCATCTGAACAGGCGTCACAGCTTCAGACTGCTGCTCTCTGCTGATTCTCACTGGATGTTTGCTACAAATTTGAGCGTCTCTACGAGATTAAAAATTAACCACAGTCGTCCTTTCAACTGTTTTTCCCATGAAACTATTTAGCAGCTTCAGCTTGGACAGTTTGTGTAGAGATGCTGCCTGCAAGTCAAAACCCAGGGCACACACACCTACGAAAAGCCATCCGTTCTGTAGTCTTGGTTGCTAGGCGGTTGCTAAGGTGTTTCCATGTGTTGTACGGATGGATGTGAGAAGTTGAACATTTGGAGTAAAGAAGGAGAAAAAGAAGTGAAATCCTGCTACTATAGTTTGTTTACGTAGCCTCCGGAGCCGGAGGAAGCTTCCTGAAAGCTGACCAATCAGAGCAGAGCGGGCTCATCAGGAGGCGGGGCCTTAAAGAGACAGGAGCTAAACTTCCTGTTTCAGACAGAGGCTGAACTGAGGGGCTGCATAAAGGACCAGTAGAAGATAAATAAGGAGTTTTTATTCCAGTAGAGAACCAGAATATAAATATAGAGGCTGAAATGTGAAGAATATGAGACATTTAAGATCAGAGAAAGATCTGGGTTTCTGTTTAATGCAGAACAAAGTCTGAAAACTGTTTGTAGGAGAAACACGATGCTGTCCGGATCACATATTGAGCTCTTTTTAAACGTCAGGAAACATGTTTGTCTTCATCTTTCAGTGTTTTTAGTGTCTGTTAGTATAAAGCTTCAGTGAACTAGAAGTAAATAATAATCTGATGAAGAGTTATTATCTGTTAACGTCTTTTTGTTCTTTAAAATGTCAGAAGCCGACGTCTTCAAATGTCAACAAACCCAAAGATCATAAAACTGAGAATATCAGGACGTTTTCAAACAGACATGTTGACCTGAACGTTTCTGGAACCAGCAGCACGTCTGGAAGAGTTTAAAACATAAAAACGTCTGAAAAACTTTAACAGGTAAAATATTTAATTAGTTTTCCAGCTGAAGCAGATTAATGATGATAAATGTGTTTAAACACTCACAGCTGTCAGTTCAGATCCAGGAAATAAACATTTTATTCATATTTTACATCAACAGACATTTCACAACACATCTGAACATAATGTTGAGGAGATTATAGATTATAGATGAATGGATGTTAATGACATCATCAGTGACGTATCAATATGTTCATATTCCTCTGTGATGATGATGATGATGATGATGATGATGGTCTCATGTATCAATAAATATCTGCAGATTGATCGAACACTCTTAAACTGATCAGCTGTGAGGTCACATGACGCCACAAACCTGATCAAACATCTGGACTGTTTTCAGAGAGCTGAATCATTCTGGAGGAAGTATTGATCCAACGCTGGCTCCTCTGAGCTGATCAAGATGATTGATTGATTGATTGATTCCTCACATTGTGGTCATATCGGCTCTGAAGCTTTTCTACCCACAATCCTTCACATCAGGAATCTGGAAACAAATATTCATAATTCCTGTTTAATAAATGACTTCTATCAATAATCAATAATCAAAATGTTGACAGTTTTATGTTTTAAATAATTTTCCTCTAAAATCCAGAATCTCTGAACATGTAAATAAAAAGTTGTTCTGCAACAATTAATCAATTAATCAATTAACAGAAAATGACTCAGTAACTATTTTGATAATCATTTCAGTCATTTTTCAAACTAAAAGTCAAACATTTAATGTTTTCAGCTTCGTCAGATACGACAGTAAATTAAATATTTAACATTTTAGGTTTAATGAACAAAAACAAACAAACTGAGAAACTGTTAAAAACATTTTTCTCTATTTTCTATAATTTCATAAACAAAACATTTAATAATTAAAATAATCTGAAGTTTCACAGTAAAGTTCGTCACACTGTGTCCGGTGAATCCTGGCCTGTGATTGGCTCCAGACCACCTGTGATGTCATCAACCCTGCAGGTGTTTAAAGTCTCATTAAATAAACGACACAGAGCTTTGGCTGAGCGGTCGGTGCAGCCATGTGTGATCAGTGTGATGCAGGTTTGAGACTCTGCAGGACGGTTTATTAAAGAACTTTTAATCTCCTAAAACTAGAAGTTTAATAAGATCAAAGTCAGGATTGTTGCATCTGTTTCTACTTTCATTAAAACACAAATACAGATCAATAATCAGATATTGATCTCTGGTCAGTTTTGGGTCGACTGAGGCTTCGCCTGCAGTACCGCTGGAGGCCAGACGGTGGCGCCAGAGAGATCCAAACGGACGTATGACAGATCGTTACTTTAAATCAGAGAAACTTTACAAACAAACAAACAAACAGAAAGAAAAACATTTAAATTTCTGCTGATCGATTAATAGATTTATTAATAGATTCATTGATTAGTTGAGTTTAATGTGAGTGAAGAACTTTGGAGAGAAGCAGCTGATTCCCAGACTCTCTTTGTTCCTCCTCCTCCTCCTCCTCCTCCTCCCTCCTCCTCCCCCTCCTCCCCCCCCCCCCACTCTGTCTCGGGCCCCTGGTGATGCCCAACAGGGGCCCCTTTGTAATCCTATAAAGTGGAAAAATACCAATTTGTAACAATTTGTCTCACAGCAGTGTTAAATTGTGCTTTTTGGTCCGTCCGCTCTTTAAAACGCCCCCATGACACACAGCACAGTTACCCATAATGCACTGCTGCTGCTGCTGCTGGTCGACGTCCGTTTGTGATCGACTCAAATTAAAAACACTTTTTCTGTTGCCTGATTCATCCTGTTTGCTTCCGTCTGCAGCGTGATGACGTCATTAACAGAGCGACTGAGGAAGGTTACAGCCTCATCATCATCATCATCATCATCATCATCAGTCACATGATTCATTTATTGATCACACAGCTGCTGTTAAACTTCAGAAAACAGGAAACACTTTTATTTTTAAAGATGTTTCAACTTTATTTTGGATTTTCAGTGTTTCTACTTTTTATTCTCAAATTAAAAATGTGTTTTAAAAACAGGAAACACACCTGTAGCATGTTAGCATGATGTTAGCATGATGTTAGCATGATGTTAGCATGATGTTAGCTACATATTGTAGTTTATTCAGTGTGAGAGAACTACAGTAAAATACCAGAGAGATAAATCCTGGCTGATGTCACATAATGTTTCTGATAAACAACAACAATCATCATAAACTATCAGATGGTTTGATGTGAAATTTGTGAATTTTTAAAATCTTTTTAACATCTTTTAAAATGTAATTTAACACCGAAGCCGACAAATATAATTTATTAAAGGATCATTCTGCTGATTGACTCTGTGTTTATGTTTCATGTTTTAACTTTAACAGCAGATTATCTGATGATATAATGTTTTTTTCACACGTTGCTGATATTAAAATGCTAATTTATAAAACACTGTGGTTGTTTGATCTTTGGTCCACAGACCAGATGTTGGACCTCCTCACTCTTCAGTTTATTATTTTATCAGCTGATTGATAAACTCATCAAACCGTTCAGGCTTTCATGTTCAGATTTAAAATGTGTGTTTATAACATGAAGATGGAAACACTGAATAAACAGAAACAAACATAAACAAACATAAACATAAACAAACATAAACATAAACATGACTTTATGAAGCAGAAATATGTTTTCATGTCCCTGTGGGGGGCCCTGAACCACAGTTTGGGAACATTTTCCTGTCTAAACTCTGTTCTGAATGTTTTTAATGCTGCTGCAGTGAATCTGATCACTGAATCATCTGAAAGACAGAAGAAGAATTTATAATTAATAATAAATGAAGTATAATAAAAACAACTCAGAGACGAAGTTAAACATCTCAAATATCCTACACAGAGAGAGAGCAAGTGAACACAACACACACACACACACACATACACACACACTCACACACACACACACACACACACACACACTGACACACACACACACACGTCTCAACATTATTCTTTTTTATATTTTTATTTTTCTCTAAAATCTATTTTATTTCTTTTATTAATTTTTCATCATTTTTATTTTTTTATTTCTTGTTTTAATCTTTTTTTTATCGTCCGTCAGTCGTCAGACAGAAACTGAAAGTTTGATTGATCGATTTAATAGAATAAAGTTTGATTAGTGAGGAATCAGTAATCTGATCAGATTAATCAGATTTAATGTTTCTGACAGCAGAAACACTTTATTTTAACTTTTAGAAGTTTTTATGCTTCAAATTAAAACTGAAAACTTTGCTTACTGTTTTATTTTTGTTTTTTATGTTTTTAATCTGAGTTTTTGTTTGTTTTCCAGGTGAACATGTGGAAACAGTGTTGAGTTATAATGATAATAATAATAAACTTTATTTGTAAATGCAGCTCAAAGTGCTTCACCTTTTTAAAAAAAATGTTAAAAAAATACATAAATAATAAAAATAATAGAGAACATTAAACAGAATTATATGTGCAGAATAAAAAGAGGAAAACAAGAAAAATAAGAGATTAAAAGACATAATTATTAATGAAAAAGAATAAAACTTAAAATGGATTAAAGTGTTTTAATATATGACGTGATGTAAAAGTCACATTATAGAAAAGATAAAAGATGTTTTTAAGTGTCGTTTCATAACTGAAGAACGCTGCAGGTTTATTTTTAGAGCCTTTATTGAGGTATAACAGACTCATAATGTTATAAAGTATTTATTTTATTTATTAACTGTATGTAGAAAAGCTTTAAAACTGTTTATAGATGAGAGATGGTGATTGGCTGTCGTGCTCTGGACATGTGTAAATGCATTTGTGTATGTATACACACACACACACACACACATATGTATATATGGGTATGTATAGCTTTAGGTATATGAATAAAGTATTTTATATTTTATTGTATTCTACTTTACCTTGATATGTATGAATAGGCAGTTAATATCTATCTGGATCTGTAAAAGACTAAAAAAGATTGTCATAATTAATTTAATAATATTGTAATACTGGGAATAAAGAAGAAGAAGTCACTGTATAGCTGTTTATAAACAGAATAACAATAAAATAACAGTTTATAGATGTGTTTAAAACTACTGAAGACACATTATTATATATCATTACAAATATCATATATATATAAAATCATGTTTATAGTTTAATCTGTGAAGTAGTTTAAAATCTGAGGAAATACTGTAGAAATGTGTTTATTGTATAAATACAGTCAGATGTGTTTTTCTCTATAGAAACTTACTACACTGTTTCTATAGAAACGAGTTATAGAAACACAACAGGAAGCTTTCAGAGGGTTTTATTTGTGTTTTATTTCTGTTTTATTTCTGTTTTATTTGTCTTGAATGTAGATATATATCAGATGTTAGAGTTTGAAGTGAGGATGGAAACACGTCAGATGTTTTGTTGCTTGTTTGTGTTTTAGTGAGAAAAGTTTTAAAGGCTGTAATTAAAGAGCCGTGCAGGTAACCAATCAGAAACAAGCTGTAATACTTCCTGTAGTGTTTCTAAATGTTAAATACTGGTTAAGTTAAATTAAAGTTTCTCTGTTGTGTGTTGCGGCCGGCAGGAGGTGACGGGGTCAACAGGATCCTTCAGCTCCTCAGCGAGGGTACGGAGGCTCGGGGGTGACATAACTAAAGAGGCATTAACACCCGGTTGCGACATCGCTAAACAAACGGCGGGGCCTCGGCGAGCATGGGAAACAGCATTATAGAGCTGCGGTGAATCAAGTGAGAAAACAAGGCACAATTTGAGCCTTGTGTCGAGCTGCCTGTCTCCACCTCCATCTGCACGCAGCTGACAACTTTCTATCATGTATACCAACTTTCCCAGGCAGCAGCAGCTCCATAAAAGGGGCTTTCCCTGCGTCGGGCTCATAAATCAGGGCGGCGGGGAGCTCTCTCTCCCCGCAGACACAACAAGTTGACAGTGTTCAGGTTTCTGCAGAGAAAGCTCTGCGATAATCTGATCTGCTGTGTGCCGCTGGTGGCGTTCACGCACTCTAATCGATTACACAAAAGATCCTCCAGATAGTCTAAAATAGAAACCGAGGCGAGATTTATCAAGAGTTATGATAATTGTTAACATTTATGGAAAAACAATGAAACTGTCCAGGCTGAAGCTGCTAAATAGTTTCATGGGAAAAACAGTTGAAAGGACGACTGTGGTTAATTTTTAATCTCGTAGAGACGCTCAAATTTGTAGCAAACATCCAGTGAGAATCAGCAGAGAGCAGCAGTCTGAAGCTGTGACGCCTGTTCAGATGATTGTTTGTTATCAGGCTGAATGTCACATTCATTTCTCACCTACAACGTCTTCACAAACACACTTTGTCACAGAGTTCAGGAAACATGTTTAGCAGCGCAGCGTCGCTCCGACACCACCAAACATCTCACAAACTGTCAGACGCTTCCGTATGAAACTACATCAAAGACTTTTTAAGACTTTTTAATTTAGTTTAACATGTTTCACAGTCAAAGACAATAAGGTGGTTATTTATTAAAGGATCATTCTGCTGATTTTCTACGTTTGTCTTCATGTTTTGGATCCAAACCATCAATGAACTGATCTACTAACAGTTTATTGTTAGCAGTGATTCGTCTTTGGAGACGTTTTAAAC
Source organism: Euthynnus affinis (assembly GCA_029490765.1). Taxonomy (NCBI): domain Eukaryota; kingdom Metazoa; phylum Chordata; class Actinopteri; order Scombriformes; family Scombridae; genus Euthynnus; species Euthynnus affinis. Next base: position 28,469,715 of record CM055855.1, read on the forward strand.
AAACTAACGTGACCAAACTCTTCAAATATTCTGACGTCAGAGCAGGAAATAAATCACAAAAAGCAGAATATGTGTCCTTTTAATTATATGTTTGTTTGTTCTCGTATCTTCTGGAGCTGGTCGCTGATACGTCGTCTGCAGGCGGCGGCTCCGTTTACGGCCGACAGTTATTTATTATGTTTCTTCATGTTTGGATCCAAACCATCAATGAACTGATCTACTAACAGTTTATTGTGTTTGTATCAAAGCTGATTTATTTGATTAAAAACCCGTCAGCGAATCACAGCGCTGCTCTGGGTCACATGATCCTTCATCAGGAAGAGTTTTTAGTTTGTTTAGAAACGGCTCCAAAGACGAATAACAGCGTCATGTTTTCAGTCTCCAGAGAGCAGTTCTGTGTACGGCAGACGCTACTGAGCATGTGCAGAAACACGCTTCTGTTTACAGCTGCAGATCAACAACATCTGGACTTTATACTGAAGGTCTTTGTCAGACTTTGTATTTATGAGTTATTGTGTGTTTATATTCGCACTAATATCCTGAGTCACATTTTTGAAAAACAACAATTCCAAAAATATCTTAACAACTTTTAAATGCTCTGAAATTATGTTCAGAGTTTCTGCAGTGTTCATAAAATAGATTTAAGAGTTCTGAAGAGCTTTTAAATACGTCATAAAACAATTTAACACCTTTTTCAGTAAAAGAACGACACAAAAGTCTCGTTTTCAGTCTCCAGAGAGCAGTTCTGTGTACGGCAGACGCTACTGAGCATGTGCAGAAACACGCTTCTGTTTACAGCTGCAGATCAACAACATCTGGACTTTATACTGAAGGATAGATTTCTACTGTAGAGTCAAGAGGCTTTGACTTTGTATTTATAAGTTATTGTGAGCACTAATATCCTGATTAGTCACGTTTTTAGAAAAACAACAATTCCAGAAATATCTAAACAACTTTTAAATGCTCTGAAATGATGTTCAGAGTTTCTGTGAGCTCTTTAATTAATCATAAAATGCACTTTAAAACCTTTTTCACAGTTAAAGAACGACACAAAACCAGCAGGGACGATAAAGTCCTACAATTATTTATTAAGTTCATTAATTGGAGACGGTTTCTGGGACGAGTTGATGGATTATCGTGACTTCATGCTTGAATTCATTCCTGACCTGGAATGTAGGAGATTGAGGAGAATCAGAGTCGGCTTTTTATTGGTCGGCATGTTTGAACACACGAGGAGGAATCTGCTCTGTACTCAGCAAATATAGAGATAAATATGTAAAAACTGAATAAAATGGAAAGATTTAATGGACAGCAGCACACATAGAGAGTCTATAAACAGGTCAAACAGTCACTGTAAACTATAAAGTTAATATATTTAGTTATTTAGATGTTTACAGTGGGTTATGAACAGAACACATGATGATTTATACATAGTTTTTTCTGTGTTTGCCGTCATTTGTTCGTGTTTATTTGAATCTGATCTTCTGCAGATGTGATTCACGTCTTTGTTTAATGCAGCTAAAATGATTTCTGACTTCAGCCTGCAGTTAAAAGGAAAGCAGCTAAAAACCGACCAGCAGTGCAAACACATTACTTTATATCCCTTTTAGCTAAAATCCTGACCCGTCATTGATCAGTTTAACCTTTAACCGTCATTTCCTGGATTGGCTCTTTGCTCTGCTTTAAACTGAAACAGCAGAATAATAATAAAAAAAAAAAAAAACATGTAAAAGTTGTAACAGTTTTATGATTTGTTAAGTGTGTCGTTCATTGTTCTGGCAGAGCGCTCTAATAATCACTTACATCCATTAAACCGGACTGCTGAAGCTCTCACGGACGCCGCTGCCGCCATTAACGTCGCCGATATCAGCGAGAAAAAGCCGTCAATATTCACACGTATTGACGGAAGTGTCCAGATAACATGTGAGCTCAGTTTTAGTGCAGATTCCCTCTTTAAGAGCATGAACTCCAGCCAGCCTCATCCAGCCAGCGCTAATATCCCAAATGCTTCTTATGACCTACTTATGAAGTCAACCTCAGAGAATCTATTGATCCGATCGGCTCAGCGATGGGACGTGTCTGTGCCGAATCACAGAGGAGCCCCCCCCCACCCCCCCACCCCGGCTTAAGTGCCTCCTCTGTACTTCCCTTATGACCAGACGCCGCCCCGGGTCAAAGGTGAGAGGTCGTCAACCCACCCAAGGTCACCCCGCATTAACATTGCAGCGGAGTTAATTCAATTTCCAGACAACACAGCTTCTACTAAAATGAAATCCTTTCAAACGGCGGTTGGTTTTGAGCGGCGGTGCAGGAGGGGAAGCTAATCGAATGAAAGTCTGATTTAACTGCCAAAGTATTTTCTCTGCGTATTTAATCAATACTTTAAGACTCATAATACCCCGGGTCAGCGGCGGAGAGATTTCCATAATCGATCAGGAGAGGTTCTCAAGTTCAGCGGGTTATTGTGCTCTCCCTCCCGCCTCATTTTTCATAGAGTTATTTATTGTCAGGGTGTCTGTCAGCTGCAGGAAATAGAGCGTCTGATCCTGCGGCTGCTGCGACTCCTCTGGTGTCAAGTGCTTTCACTACCTGATCCACGTTAAAGACCACACATTTCCAGCTCTATCTTATATATCTATGTGTAGAGATAGTTCTCTGATCTTAAAGGAAACATATTCTTCACATCTCCAGCCTCTATATTTATATTCTGGTTCTCTACTGGAATAAAAACTCCTTATTTATCTTCTACTGGTCCTTTATGCAGCCCCTCAGTTCAGCCTCTGTCTGAGACAGGAAGTTTTAGCTCCTGTCTCTTTAAGGCTCCGCCTCCTGACGAGCCCGCTCTGTTCTGATTGGTCAGCTTTCAGGAAGCTTCCTCCGGCTCCGGAGGCTACGTAAACAAACTATAATAGCAGGATTTCACTTCTTTTTCTCCTTCTTTACTCCAAATGTTCAACTTCTCACAACCATCCGTACAACAACACATGGAAACACCTTAGCAACCACCTAGCAACCACCTAGCAACCACCTTAGCAACTGAACATGTTGGAGCTGAAGAGAAAATAAAGATGATGCATGTTTATGGACATGTGACGAGCGTTCAGAGCAGGTTGAAGCCCTGAGTTTTGTCTTGCAGGCAGCGTTTCTACATCTAACTCTAAACTCAGTTAGAGCTGCAACTAACAATTATTTTCATAAAGTAATACATCTGCAGATTAGTTTTCAATTATTGGTTTACAATCACAGCTTCCCAGTCGTCGAGGTGATGTCTTCAAATATGTTGTTTGACTGAAAGCCCAAACAAACCAAACTATTCAGTTAAAATGAGAAAGAAGCAACAATGCTCACGTCTGAGAGGCTGGAAACTCAGAATGTTTGGCAGTTTTTCACTAATCTTCTTGATATTGTGCACTTATCCTGCTGAAGCTTTGGCACTCTGCCTCCTCAGATTTGTCAGAGAGGCATCAGGAGTCGCCGCCTCTCGTCTTCTCTCCATTGAAAGTGAGTCTCTGTCCTCCAGTTTGTTCCCAGACTGTTTCAAACGAGCCTGTGTTCATCCTCCTTTTAAAAGAAGCCTGGCTTTGATCCAACACTCCCTCATAATTACAGACCAATCTCTAAATTACCCTTTGTCTCAGAAATCATTGAGGAGGCTGTTGCTAAACGACTGCTGGAGACAGTGGAAGCTAATAACATTTTCGACCCATTTCAATCTGGTTTTCAGCAGCTGTGTGGGACTGAAACTCTGCTGAGAGTCACTAATCATATACTTATGGTTCAGATTCTGGTCATCACTCTGGTTTAGTGTTGTTGATCATCTCTCTGGATGGACTGAAGCTCTGGGTCGCCATGGATGGTTTCCTCAGATCTTACAGATATTTCAGTGTCATGTGGAGTTCCACAAGGTTCAGAACTCGGTCCCATTCTCTTCAGCTTGTACATGTTTCCTCCTTGGTCATATTCATCAGTTTAAGATAATTTTTTGTTTGTTTTATTTTGGCCACTGCGAGCCGGAAAAGTTGAGCCGGAGTCAACTTTTGGAAAACCCGACGTCACGCTGCGATGGCCAATCACGTAGCTCGGTGATTAGACCAGAAGAGGAATGTTGTTTATTTAGCATGTAGCATTGTAGCATTTCAGAGTTCTGCTTTAGGCTGAAGATGATTGATTGATTAATTGATTGATTGATATTACTTTATTAGGAAGATGATGGAGGAGACTCATCGCTGCAGAGCTGTACAACCACAAGTGCTTCTTCTTTTTCTTCTCTTTGTTGTTTCATGGCAAACTACTTTCATACCTTCTGGACTGGAGGATTAGCAGATTATTAGCAAATTATTAGCACTTTACGTGGACCATTCATGTGACATCACGTTGTAGTCACACGCCCACAAATCTGCGATTCGCCGCACTGCCGTATCCGGTGTGGATGCAGCTTTATGCAGACGACACCCAGATTTATGTGTCAGTTAAATCTAATGAGCTAAAAACATCTGGATACTCGACTCTGTGGCCCAGACCAAGTTTCAAAGAGTATTATTTCATGTTTCAGGTGTTTAGTAGGAAATATAAAACAATGGGTTTGATAAGGAATCTGAATTTTGACCGTCACATTTAGAAATTGGTTCAGTCTTGTCTTCTACAACTCAGAAATATCAAAATCAGTTCAGCAGTGCCTAAGAGCATCGTAGAGCAGATTATTCATGTTTTTATCTCTTCCTGTTTGGATAACTGTAACTCCTTATTCTCTTTCTGGGCAAACAATTGATTCAAAGTCAACTGGACTTAGATTTGTCTTATGAAGACGCTTCGCCTCTTATCCAAGAAGCTTCATCAGTTCGTAACGCATCAGTCTGACCAGGTGGTTGTTGGTCCAGTTGAATTGGATGAATGAGAATGTTCACAGTCCTTATTTTCTTGTTTAAGTGAGTCTGTAATTGCTCAACTTCAACTTGTTCAAGACGCAGCAGACAGACTCATGACAAACACTAGACAAAGAAAGCATATCACCTCCATTACAGTGAGTTTCAGCTCATTGTTTATCTGTCCAGCTGCAACTTTACTCTTCTGATTCACTCTCTAAGCTGTAAAAAGCTGCTGTACACTACCTGCTCAAACAGACACAGTTAGCTGTAGACTAGCTGGTAGCATTTAGCAGCTAAAGAGCCAGATATTTCCCTCAGGAGTTGGTAGAGAGCAGAAACAGAAGCTGAAAGAGAGAGAAGATTGGACAGAAACACGACTTTAAATGAAGGATAATGTTGTTCTGTAACTGCTGGAAATAAGTTCAACATATCAGCTTAAATACTGATGATACGTCTGTGTTGTGTTTATTATTTGTTTCTGCTTAAATCAAGTGAATGCAGGTTTAAAGTTGATGTTAAACTCTGTGTTAAAACAGCAGCATGATGTCAGTGCTTCAGTCTGAACCGTCTCCAACCAGCAGCATCAGTTTTTCCTCAGCGACCGTCCAGCTCGTCTGTCACTGAAAACAAACCACAAACACGCCGTTCCCTCCAAACCCTCGCCTTGTTTTCGCTGAGCTCAGCCGCCGCACGTCTACTTTTGATTTTTATTTCATTTTGTTTGATTTTTACGAGAGCTAGTAAAACACGTTCTGATCCTCCGAAGCCGTTAAAGTGTAAAGAGCCTCGACTAAACAGCCCACCCGTCACCCGGCTGCCAATAAAAAATGAAAACCCATTTAAGCCGACGGAGGTGCAGCAGTGTGTCTGCGGTCAGTCAATAAACCAAACAACAGGCCGGCAGGTCGGATCAGGCGGGGCGAGCGTCCGGCGGAGACAACAAGGTCACAGAGGAAATCCCAACCGAAGCTTCAACAGACACCGAGAACGATCCAATTTAAATATCGATACGCTCTCCTCCTCCTCCTCCTCGCTGTTATTTGTTCGAGCTGCGATCGTGACCTCTGCTTGGCTCGCCGTGACGTTTGGATCCACTCAGAACACGAGAAATACCTCTGAAGTTAAAAAGGTGCAGTTTGATTATTGATTTAAAGGAAGAGTTCAGGCTGTAATCGTTCCTCCTGTTCATACTGGATATTAAAAGATCTCCTTCATCCACAGTGTGTCCAGATAGACATTTAAAGTGTGTGTGAAGCTTCTGTTCAGCTTCAGCAGTCTGAGTTAGTCATATCAAGTGGATATCTGACACATTTACAGTCTTTTTAGCATCAAATTCTCCTCTTTGTGTTTCCCTGTTGAGCTGCAGGTGGAAGTATAGAAACAAAAAGAGGGACTTTGCCACTAAAAAGACTGAAACGTTGAAAGATATCTACTGGATTTGACTCATTTGGACGCTGAAGCTTCATATTAGCTTCACATCAACTTTAAAGGAGGATTGTGGGTTTAGTCCTCCATCACTTCCACTGTAAGGTCATTATGAAGGATCTATGGAGGTGATGACATGCAAAAAATCCTTTATTCAAATCCCAAAAAAACATGGCAAGACTGAGACTATAATCAACAAGACTTTGACGAAACAAGAACCAAAACCAAATGAACCAACCAGGACAGAACTGAACCAGGGATTAAATCCACAGACAGGGACGAGGGAACGAGGGACAGCTGGAGACACTTGGGGTAATCAGACACATGAGGAAGGGCAAGTGACCAGAGACAAGGAAGGATAATTTTCAAAATAAAACAGGAAATGACAAGACATGGAGACAGGACAAAAAACCGACATGATCTTCTGATGCTCAGTATGAACTCCTGACTGCTGGTTTAAGACACACTGGAAACACTGTGAACCATCATTTAATGTTTATATGCATAAGGACGAGTATATGAACTAAAGCCACAACATTTATAGACTAAGATAGTTTGTAATATCCATCCTGAGCTGACTGAACACCAACACTGAACACTAATGGCGGCTTCTTATTGGTCAGCAGAGCAGATTAGGGTCAACAAACTGGACATTTAAGTGAATTCTTGACTTACTTGTGAAATTTGACTTTTTTAAATGTTCCTCACTGCTGAAACAGTTTGAATAGTTTGACTTAAAGTAGTTAAAAAGCTTCATTTAATAAGAATTTTCCAAAGAGTCCTGAAGAACAAAACGTCTCATTAACCTCTAAAATCCTCTTTATATAAGACATTATATCTTTATCTTAACTTCATTCAACACACTCCTTACATGCAACATGACTGTGAGGATGCATTAAAACTAATTAAACTATCAAATAAAAGCCAAACATGTTTAAATATTTAATCTTCTGGTCTGTAATGTGGAGCAGGAAACGGATCCAGCTGATGTTCGCACAGCGTTCCTCCATCAGTGTGTTTCATATCTCATGTCTCTGCTGTGTGTGAACCCTCCCCTCTGTAATGGAGTGAACAGACACCCAGTGAAACCAGTCTGGGTAATGTGTGACGGGCTCCCTGTTTATCATGTGACGCCCTCAGTGGGAGCACATTGTGTGCAGGATTCAGCCGCCGCATTTGTCAAAACAGGATCGGAGTGGAAGCTAATGATCCAGCAGAAATTAATGACTCCATCAAACAGAGAAATCCGCCGCCCGCACAGGCGAGACGGGATCCTGTGACTTTGATAAACCGGTAAATGACAGATAATCAGGGAGGGGCGGGGCTCATCGGGAAGTCCTGACGTCTCTGTGAGCTTCGTACCTGCTTCATGAGCTCTTTAAGGAGGGCTGATGTTCACCTGATCCCCCCGAACGCTCAGAGGAACGCTTCGATTCACAGCAGAGAAAACAACAACACATAAATACACCAGATGTTCTTCCTGTCTGTTCCTCTGTTAACATCTTAACATCCACTCTTTTGTTTGGGGGGATTTCCACATATTTGGCATCCCCACATGGAAAAGCTTCTAACAGAATAACTGGAAGGAGAAGCAGCATCTTCTAGTTTCATCAGTTCAAACAAGGATCAAAAAAGTCTTCGTCTATAATGAGTCATATTTGAATAACAGTTGTCACGGATACAGAGTGTCATGCTGTGCTGTTCCCTTCTTAAAGAGGCTGTTTGATATTCAGGAGCCTCACAGGTGAACTGAGGCCAGAATGCAGGTCATCTCCAGATGAAATACAACAAAGACCTGAGATACAGCTAGAGGTCACAGAGTTATTTGGAGCTGATGAACCAGTTCCTCTGATTTGCTTAAAGCTGTTCTCTCAGAGTTCAGACGGGTTTAGACCGCCGTCCGAACCAGGAAGAGTTTCTCAGGTCGTCTCCTTCGAGGTTTCATTAAAACATTCCCAGAATATTCAGCAGACTCCTCTTTTGGTTTTTCTTCTACAAACTGAAAACTGTCGACATCAGCTCAGAAAATCCACAACAACAACCAGAACAAGCTTTATGTCATGACTGTGAAAATCACCACACACCTTCCACATCTCATCAGCCACACCTGGATAAACTTCCAGACCAAACCTGATGGGAGCTTTTAGTTTGTGGCGTCACTGAACCTCTACGAAACATCTCTAACTGGCCAAATGGTGCTTTTACTCATTACTGTGTGATGCTAAACAGCTTACAACCAGCTTAAGCAGGTCGCTGGAGACCCGGTGGATGTTAGGAAGGTTAAGAAAGGTTTTATTGAGCGCCCCAAAACATCTGTTTAAGTCTCAGTGTCAGCATCCTCTGATTGCTGTGGTAACGATGACGGGAGCTAAAGAGGAAATCATTTCAAATCAAAAATTATTATAGACTTACAGACTTATTTAGACAAAATATCACTGTTCACTTCCTGTTTACAACCAACAGTCAGCAGTTTTATTCACACTGTGACCACGATCGTCCCCTCACTATTAGAGAGTCGTCTACCAATATACAGTTAAAACTAAAACTTTACCGTAACATTCTCAGAAACAGTCTGTAGACACGTATTCACATATTCTGTCCTTTTTATTGGTTGTTTTAAAGTGTTGGTGGCACGGATTCTCCTGTAGTGTTCAGTAAACCACAAAAGAAGAACATGGCGTTACGTAATGACGCCGTTAATCAAGCGACAGTCAAAGCTGAAGCAGCTTTAAACAATAATTCTCCTTCTCAACAAACCCAAACCATCAATGAACTGATCTACTATCAGTTTACTGTGTTTGTATCAAAGCTGATTTATCTGATCAAAAACCCGTCAGCCAATCACAGCACTGCTCTGGGTCACATGATCCTTCATCAGGAAGAGTTTGGTCTCAACAGCGTCATGTTTTCAGTCTCCAGAGAGCAGTTCTGTGTACGGCAGACGCTACTGAGCATGTGCAGAAACACGCTTCAGATCATAAAACCTCTTATTGCTCAAAGAGCTTCAGAATAAAGGCCAGAGAAGCTGATATCTCCTCTGTTTAGTGTGTTAAAAGTCATTTATTAATAGTTTATATGTTGCTTAATCACCAGATTATGATACATATCAGTAAAAACTGTGAACTGCAGAAAAACACACAGTATCTCAGTGTATATCTATCTGTATCTGTGTTCTTCAGCTGCGAGGCGTCTTAACGAGAACACGGCGGTCCTCGTCTCCTCGTCTCCTCGTCTCTTCGTCACTGAATGAATCCGTCTCCATTGTTTTAATTTCATTAATGCAGTTTATTACCTTTTTAGTGCCGTCTCGATTTATGACGCTGAAACACTCAGTGATGCTCCAGAGAGGAGGAGGAGGAGGAGGAGGAGGAAGGAGGAGGAGGAGGAGGAGGGAGCTCCACCTAAATGAATGTATAATCAGGCTTTGATTTCCAGCCCGGGCACAATCTATTACTTCACTGCCATTTCCTAAGTGTTTGCACCCCGCCTGACCCTGCCACTTTATCTGTTGGTTTTTATTCTCAGAGTGCACGCTGTCCATATGTTACTCTAATAGTTGCTATAATTCTTGTGCAACAGGGCTCGTGTTTTATTAGTCCTGAGTAAGAAGAGAGTGGCGGAGAATGCATTTTAATAAAACCCCCTGTAGCAACACGCTAATGGGCTGACACCGCCGTATTTGCATAGAGATGAATTACGCCGGGCCGCCTTGACGTGACTTTTAAAATATGATTGAGGAGGTTATTATTGCTGCACTATGATACGTGTTAACAGGTTATTTTAGCGTGGCTAGTGCTAATAAAATTCAGAACAAAAGACTCGGGTGATGAGGGCAGGGTTTTTCATTGCCCGAGTCTACTGGAGGTGCTCATTTTGTCATTACTTAGCCGGGCCGAGCTCCCGAGCGGCGGCAGGAATAACAGCCGCCGTCCATCCTTCAGCGAGGCCACGACCGACCTCAGCCTCGTGATTAATCACAACAGTTTGTCTCTGCGGCGTCCTGACACCGCCGCAGGCCGACGGGAAGGACTCACGTCTGCTGGGGAAGTCAGAGAAGCTTCAGCTCAGCAGGGAAAGTTACCACCTGTCCATCATTAATAATCAGAATATAACAGCTGATAGATGATTAATAACACGTGATGATGCAGATAGAAGGACATGTTGAGTGTTTATTAATCACTGTTTGTCTCTATGAAGACTTATTTATTTATGATGATGTGTTTATGCAGCAGCAAACACTCTGAGTGTTCACAGACTGATACATTCATAAACTTTTATATCTGCTTTACTTTAATATTTATGTTGTTTGGAGGATTCAGTTCAAATTCAAACGGTTTAGTTTTGGCGACAAAAACACGTTTTAGCACACACAGAGCTAATGTTGCTAACGGTTGATCGCTACGCAGAGTTCAGACTGTTTGGAGGTTTAAACTCTGGACGAAGCAGTTTGATCGTTTGCAGCAGCAACAAATATTAGATTTATAATGTTTGTGAGACTTAATTATATCAAACTTCTGGAGCTGTAAGCAACTGTTCATGATGATCAGCTGATCAGCTGAGGAGTCGGTCCGCTAACAGCTGAGATGATCAGCTGATGTTACCGTGGCAACATTTCCAAACAGACATAATTTGGACAATTGATCAACTGCAAATCTAAATGTTAAGTTCTCACCTGGAAGCAACATATTAACAGTGGTGAGATGAACATTTTAACATCTTTTAACCTCAAAATCAATCAGAATGCATTCTGGGATGTTCTGGATGTAAAAGAGGCGGAGCAAGAAGACTCCTGGTCATCTGAACCGTCACTGAGCAGATTCAGACTTTAGATGAACTGATGAGACAATAAAGCTCAAACACAGCAGTGGTGATTTTAATGCTGAAACACTTCACTGCTGTTTAAACTGGAACTCATTCTAACAGTAACTCTGATGTTTGCAGCTCTTCAGTCACATGATTCATGTCCGTCATCATTTATCCAATCAGCTGCAGTTAAACTTCAGACAACAGGAAGCTGTTTTTAATGTGTTTTAATGTGTTTCCTGTTGGTCTCCGTCCCTCCTCCGGCCTTCAGCCTGCAGCAGAGGAGCGACGCTGGAAACAATCTCCCCGCCTGGATTAGCTCTTAATACGAGTTTCCTGTCGGGGCTGTCATGTGAGGACACCTGATCGTGAGCCAGCGTAGCAGGAGACGCTGCTCTGACAGAGGCAGGGAGGTGAAACATCATTAAAGGAGATTATCTCAGAATAAATACTGGGATGAGGTTGCAACCCAAAGACTCTGTGATAACACCCAACACAGATTACATCTGCAGCCCCGAGCCGGCAGGTGAGAGGAGCACCTGCTGCAGACGCTGCTCGCTCTCTCTCTCTCTCTCTCTCTCTCTCTCTCTGTGGGACTCAGTTAATGATTGACATAAGTTGTCATTAAGTTGCTGAAGCAGACAGAGCAATTAACAATGACTTTATTCTGGTACCCTACGGGCCGCTGATTACTGCACTCAGTGAGCAGCGTAATGCCGCAGGAATGAATCACACTCTGTCAGAAGCACAATGTTTCCACTCAACCATGAATGTGTTTAAAGCAGAAGAAGAAGAAGAAGAAGCCGCCTCTGCTGCTGCTGCCGTGTGGCCCGCCGCCTCTTCATAATGGGGGATCCCGAGGCGCTGCTTATCTCAGGCCTCCAGGCGGGTGAGAGCGAGATAAGGCGTGAGGCTGTGGGAGCCGCGGCCCCCCGTCACACATGTCCCCGTGTGTGTAATCTGTTGTAGAACACGGTCAACTGAGAGCCTGTCAATGGGCTCTTTATAAAGATCGGCTAACACATTAGTCACGCAGACAAACGGGGGGGAGGGGGGGGGTTAGTGTGTGGAGTCAACAGGTAGACGCCGACACCGCCGCCGGCTGAGACGCTGCTAACAGGTTGCATTCACTTCCTGTTTGTCACTAAACGGAGATTTAAAAGTCTTAAAGCTCAAATAGAAACATCTGTAATGTTTCCTATAATCAGTTTACACACAATAAAACAAATATGAGGATTATTACCTGGTTTACTTTTATTCTTTATATTACTGTGAACTAAAATAAGAGTATTTTGACTCAGTGTGTGAAATGAAACAAGCTCAGCGCCATGTTCACTTCCTGTTGACCCCTGCTGACCCCGACTGTACCTGGAAGCACTCAGATGATTCATCAATTAATCAATTAACATGCAGTTTGATGTTAAAGTGGTTTAAACTTCTCCATCAGGTGAAGATTTGCTGTGTGTTTGTGTTTCATCTGAAGGTTTCACTTTATAAACTGATCAATCAATCTGATTATTAAAAACGATAATCAGCTCCTCCTGTGATTGGATCATATGATCCGTCCCTGCAACACGACTCTCTGTGTTAAAGTCTTCAGACAGTCGGTGGATCAGCAGCTGCAGAGCGAACGCCGGCCGGCTGGCAGCAGACGCCACTGAACAGCTGCTGCCGGCGTCCCAGAGGAGCACAGCCGTGTTCACGACACCTGGAACACGTTAAAGCATGTTCAACCCCACCTGGAGTCACGGAGAACACGTTAACTCCACCTGGAGTCACCGGAGAACACGTTAACTCCACCTGGAGTCACAGAGAACACGTTAACTCCACCTGGAGTCACGGAGAACACGTTAACTCCACCTGGAGTCACCGGAGAACACGTTAACTCCACCTGGAGTCAAAGAGAACACGTTAACCCCACCTGGAGTCACGGAGAACACGTTAACTCCACCTGGAGTCAAAGAAGAACACGTTAACTCCACCTGGAGTCACAGAGAACACGTTAACTCCACCTGGAGTCACCGGAGAACACGTTAACTCCACCTGGAGTCACGGAGAACACGTTAACTCCACCTGGAGTCACCAGAGAACACGTTAACTCCACCTGGAGTCAAAGAGAACACGTTAACTCCACCTGGAGTCAAAGAGAACACGTTAACTCCACCTGGAGTCAAAGAGAACACGTTAACTCCACCTGGAGTCAAAGGAGAACACGTTAACTCCACCTGGAGTCACCAGAGAACACGTTAACTCCACCTGGAGTCAAAGGAGAACACGTTAACTCCACCTGGAGTCACGGAGAACACGTTAACTCCACCTGGAGTCACCAGAGAACACGTTAACTCCACCTGGAGTCACGGAGAACACGTTAACTCCACCTGGAGTCACCAGAGAACACGTTAACTCCACCTGGAGTCACGGAGAACACGTTAACTCCACCTGGAGTCACCAGAGAACACGTTAACTCCACCTGGAGTCACCGGAGAACACGTTAACTCCACCTGGAGTCAAAGAGAACACGTTAACTCCACCTGGAGTCACTGAGAACACGTTAACTCCACCTGGAGTCACCAGAGAACACGTTAACTCCACCTGGAGTCACCGAGAACACGTTAACTCCACCTGGAGTCACCAGAGAACACGTTAACTCCACCTGGAGTCAAAGAGAACACGTTAACTCCACCTGGAGTCAAAGAGAACACGTTAACTCCACCTGGAGTCACTGAGAACACGTTAACTCCACCTGGAGTCACGGAGAACACGTTAACTCCACCTGGAGTCACCAGAGAACACGTTAACTCCACCTGGAGTCAAAGAGAACACGTTAACTCCACCTGGAGTCACTGAGAACACGTTAACTCCACCTGGAGTCACTGAGAACACGTTAACGTCATGCTAACCTGACACTGTGACCTCACAGGACGCCGTCGTCACATCACTGCTGATCAATCACGTGTCATCTTAACGATGGAAACTAACATGTGAGGAATGAAACTGAGATCTGGATCATTTATTGATCCATCGGGAGGCTGAACTGGGCGCCGCTGGTCGTCACAGCCGCCATGTTGTGGGAGGAGCTCTAACTCACAGCATCATAACCCACTGACCTGTCAATCAATCAATCAATCAATGAGACATTTATATGAAACACTTTATTGATCAGAAATGACGTTTTCATCTCAAAATACTACAAATTACTACAATAAATTAAAGTTGAGTTACGTTTTTATATTTATTTTGTGTTTTCATGAAGGTGTTTAATAAATAAAGTTTATTATTATTATTATAAAACTATCAGATGGAGATTTAATAGTTTTTAAATAGTTATAACTGTTAAAAATGTAAACAAGCCTCACAGCTGTTCCAGTAATTTATTCACATTATTTATATAACTGATGTTAAATAATCAGATTATTCTCAGATTGTATAAATTAAACTAAAATGATGATCAGCTGTTTGTTTATCAGATGTGATCAATAGTTTAAATGTGATCAATAGTTTAAATGTGATCAATAGTTTAAATGTCGTCAGTGTGAAAGCAGCGTTTAACCTCTGATGACATCATCAGGTCGCTCCTGTGTGATCATGTGACTGTCTGCAGGTTTACCGTCAATAAATGGAATAATTAATAATTAATATTAATAATAATAATAAATGTAATAAAGTGAGTGAAGTTATCAACATGTCGGCAGCATCTACCTGTTTATATTTATGGGTTGCCATGACAACGGAGACTCTCCTGGATGATGTCACCGTCATACATGTTCATGTTCTGACAGCAGTTTACATGATTTCAGCTTTATTGTCTAAATACTACAATACCCACAATCCTCTGCTGCCAGTCAGAAACACAGCAGCTGTTAAAATGTAAAGAAAACTGATTTAATGCAGTTTTCTGTTTTATTTATGAACATCTATAACTCCTCATATGAAACATGTTTATTACATCAGATATTTAACATGTGTGACGCATTTTACATGTGATGATGTCATCAAACATGTTTCATAAATGCTTTATAACATAATAATTATATATAATACAACATGCATAAATGAGGAGTTATAATAGTTGATATTCATTAATAAACTGTTTATATCTGCATTATAATGAGTTATTAACAGTTATTAAATGTTTATTAACAGCTTATAAATGTTAAAACTGTGGTGTTTATTATATCCATGTATTTATTTATAAACAGTCACAGCTGTCAGATTTCATCACTAAAATAAACAAACTGTTTAATATTTAATATTTCAGCATCAGTGTCGTTTTACTGGATCTGAACAAACGTTTCTTATTTTTGTCTGAAACATTTCACTAAAGATTCTGTTAAACAATCAAACATGTTTTCCACTGTGCAGTAAATTATATTAAATTATATTTGTTTTCTTTGTGACGCTGCAGTTTGATCCAAACATCAGATTCACTTTAAAGTTTCAACTTTTACAGAAACATTTAAATAAAAGCTGAAATAATGATTATTGATGATTATTGAGGCCAAAATAAATAATAACAATATTATCATGAAGTTAATTAACTTTATTGTGTTTTGTATCTTTTCGAGTGTGTAATAATGTATTTACTGTATATTTTTATCATTTGTGTATCAACATTTCATATTATCATCAGTATCTTGACTGATCCTCCAATAACTGTTATTGATCAGCAGCTCTGCAGATTATTCTCTGGATCAATAATTATTTCTGTAAAAATGTCTTTAAATAAAGTTTTTATATCTTCTGACGTCTTTAACTGTTTATTCATGATTCATAAATAAATGATCTAAATTAAGCTTTAAGCTCTTCAGTTATTTTAATTATGAATCTATTTTTACATGTTTGTAAAGTGTCTCTGATTCTAAAGTGTAAAGTTGTTTTCATGAATATAAAATCCTTGTTTTACCTTCAGAGTCCAGAAACGTCTTCAAATGTTTCATTTAATCCAAAAAACTGCAAATCTGAAACATTAAAGAAGCTGAAAACAGAAAAAGTTTCAATATTTATGATTAAAAATGACAAAAAATGATGTACTGACAGTTTTAACCTGCACAGAGTTTAACCCTCATCATCTGTTTATTATTCATAAATAATCTGGATTAAACTGCAGATTTACATGAAAATGTTTAAACATGATCATGTTGTTTATTTTATGTTTAGACAGAATTGTGTTTTAATGTAATGTTGTTGATATTAAATGAATAAACGTGGTGAAAAGTTACTGTTGTACTTTATTACAACATTCATGTACAAACTTTATTCTACGTTTCAGACACAAACAGATTATTTACTGTTAATTTACATTTTCTGACGCTGAGATTATAATCTGTGATTGTATATTATATATATCTGTAGAGGAGAATCTGCTTTAAAACTTTGAAATCATGAAGAATTAAACTGTATATTTGCAGCCAATAATCAATAATCAGCTGATTTCCTCCTGAAAGTTCAGAAACATCAGAGCAGCTCGAACTTCAGACTGATGACTGAACGTTTATTAAACCAGCTGCTCGTCACGTCGTCTCTTTCTGCTTTTTATCTCAGGACCTCTGACATTTATCCAGCGGCCTGTTCACGGGTCCCTGCCCCTCAGGTTGGGAACCGCTGAGTTTGTTTCTGTGAATGTTTGAATCCAGAATTACACATAAAATACATCAGAGCTGCAAATGATTGATTCCTGATTAATCAATAAACTGTTTTTATATAAAATGTCAAAAAAAGAAAAATCTTCAAATGTTTAAAAGATAAAAAATATTATAAAAATATAAAACACAGAAAATCCTGATAAAACTGAGACTCTGATGTTTTATATTAATGTTTAAAAAATGATTAAAAAACTTAATTATTAAAATAGTTGCTGATTAATTTCCTGTCGATTAAATTAATTAATGAAACAATACAGTTTTTTTTTCCATCAGTGACGAAGACGAAGCTGCTTTTACAGCCTCATGTGAGGAAGAGCGGTTCTCAACCTGAGGGGCAGGACCCCACGAAGAGGTCACCAGATAAATCTCAGAGGTCATGAGATGAAGATGAAGATGATGATGATGAAGGTTCCTGAGACTCGTTTTCAGTCTGAACATCAACACGAAACGTTTCTGCTGTAAAAACACAGATTATTATAATAATTATAATAATTATAATTATAATCTGTCAGAAAATGTAAATTTACATAAAATCATCTCCTCTGTGTGTCTGAAACATAGAAAACATAAACATACATGTATTTATAAACATATTTATACATATGTTTATCTGAAAATCTACATTTACAGTTTACATATAAAATCTAAAAGAATAAAAATCCAAATTGAGTCTAAATGTTCTGATTTTCATCATTTTATCATTTTCATATTTATGAGAACTATAATTATTCAAAGTAAATTTGATCCAAAGTGGATAAAATATTTTATAAAAACACTGAAAAGTTGTTTTTTGTTTTTTTTTTGTTATTTTTTTTACAGTTGATGTGACTAAATTTTTACAGTAGTTCTTCGATTTGACTCGATTTAAGTTTTTGATGTAATTTACATTCTAATAATTTTAATAAAAATGCTCATTTTCTTTTTTTTTTTTTTACACACATGATCTATTTTCTGTTTTACTGGATATTAATTAGTTTACAAAAAAAAAAAAAAAAACCTAAAAGATCAATAAACTAAATAAAAAAACTGCAGTTTTAGTTTCAAGTAAAAATACAATAAAGACGTTTTGATGAAGATGTCCCATTATTATTATTGTTAATATTATTACTATTATTGTTATTATTACTATAGGTGATTATTATATATTATAGTTTTATGCTATATATGATATTATTGATCAGTAATTAATGGATCTCTGGTGAATCAGCGGTCAGATGTTCAGACTGAAGCCGACAGAAGCTGCTGCTGTTCGGATCAACCTGCTGCTGAAACTCCGCAGCACAAAAACAACCAGATTTTATCCTTTTAAAAAAAAGACATTTGTGTTTTGTGTTTTTCGTTCATAAATCTCTCGTTCTTTGTTTCCGGTGTCAGTCTGGACTTTATGATGAGCCGCACGTCGCGTCACATCTGGATCCACATGTGATGAATTAAATCTCAGCGGCTGTTCGTCGCTTCGCTGCGTTTCAATCTGACAACAAACCGTGAAGCTTCACACTCATGTCAGCTTCTGTTTCTCCTCTCAACGACAAAAAAAAAAAACAAAAAAAAAACGTTCAGATATTCCGATTAAATTGAAATATTTCACAATTTGATATAAAATTCCTTCAGATTCGCTGCTTTCCTTCTTTAAATGCGAGTTGTTGCTCATTTTTTTCTGTTTCAAAATCGACTCAGAATGTTTAAAAGTGTGAATTTATTCCTAAAAACTATAAAAATCAAATAAAAGACAATAAATTATATCATAATAATCACATAAATAATAATAATAACGTTTTAGATGCAGCAGCATCGCAGCAGAAATAAAAAAAAAGTGTTTAAAAATGAAAATGAATTAGAGGTTAAACTGGCTTTTTGCCTGCTATTCAATCATTAATCATTAATCAATACTGTTATTAATCAGTTGTATTAATTAAACATCTCGCGGGTGAAAAAAAACAGCAAACATTTGAGTTTTTATTAAATAAAAGTGCATTACATGAACCTGCGATGATACACAACTGCGCAGGCGCCAGTCACAACTTAAAACATATAAATAAAAAGGTTCAGTCAGTCAGGTGTGTCACAGGTGCACAGGTGTGTGTGTGTGTGTGTGTGTGTGTGTGTGTGTGTGTGTGTACAGGGTGGTCGTGGTGCGTTCAAAGAGCTCCTCCAGCTCTGATAAGTGAGTCAAGAGGCCTTCACGGACCCTCCGGAGGCGCTGTGATTATTATTATTATTATTATTATCATTATTATTATTATTATTTTTTATAAGAAACGAAATAAAAAGTGAAATTTCAGCGGAGCTTCTTTACAAAAAACTGTTGTTTTTTTTACACATAAATTATTCACAGCAGGATAATTTTTCTATTGGATACAACTCACGGTTCTATTTACAGGTAAGTGTCTTCTCTTCGAGTCCGGGTTATAAAATCAACTCTTCTTATTTCCTTCCGGACTTCGTGCAAAAAAAAAAAAAAAAAGTTAATAAAAATGGAGGAAAAAGAAGTGAAGCTCCAGACAGACAGAGTTCCTTCACGTCTCTTCTTCTTCTTCTTCTTCTCTAGTTTCTTTTTCCTCCTCCTCGCGGGAACAGGAAGTTAGGAGCTGTCGTTCTCCGACGTGTGCAGCAGCGGTTTGTGCTTCTTCAGCAGCTGTGTGATCTTCTCGTCGTCTGAGTTCGGGTCCAGGGGTTTGTTGTAGTCGTCGTCCTCGTCCTCGTTGTCCGACGTCCCCTTCAGACGCTCCGTCTCTGAGTCCTGCTTCTTCTTCGCCGTCGCCATTTCCGCCGCGTGCTTTTTCCTCCATTTAGTCCTCCTGTTCTGGAACCACACCTGCACGCGCACACAAACACACACACACACATGTTTTTAATTGTTCTGGCGTGTCACGCGCCTGCAGGTGCTTCTTCTTCTTCTTCTTCTTCTTCTGCAGCTTCATTTAAAGATTAAAACTCCAGAAATAAACCGTGAAAATAAACTATAATAATGTTTTAATGTAATAAAATGTGTCATAAAACTTCAAATATACAAAATATTTTAAAGCAAAAGAAGCAAAACAAAAAAAAAAAAAAAAAGAGAAGCATTAAATAAACATTTAATTATGATTTAAACTGAATAAAATAACATTTATAATAAAATCAAGTGTTTGAAACGAGATGAAAAACATGAATAAAGGAAATAAACATGATGCATCATGGGAGAAATTTAGATTTGAATGAAGCTCGTGACCTTTCTGATAGAAAGGCCTCGTGCATTAAATGACATTTAAACTCTAATTGAAACATTTTTTTTATTTATTTCTTCTTCTTCAATAAGTTAAAATGAGCTAACAGGACAATATGTCACACTCACTGATTGATTCATCAATTAGCAGCATTTTAGACAAAATTATAAAACTGTATATATATTTTTAAAAATGTTTAAAATGAAATAATTTGTTCTGCTAAAATAAGAGAAGCTGCTTTTCTTCAGTTTATTATTTTACCTTAATTATCTCCCTGTCATCTAGTTATTTATACACATATATCTGATTATTTACACACATATATATATTATATTATAGTTATTTGTGTATGAAGGTCGGTGTTTTACCTTGACCTGGCTCTCCGTCATGCCCAGGGAATAAGCCAGCCGCGCTCTCTCAGGTCCCGCCAGATATTTAGTTTGTTCAAAAGTCTTTTCCAGCGCAAAGATCTGCTGTCCGGAGAAAGTGGGTCTGGTGTGTTTCCTCTTCCCGTCTTTGTCCAGTAACACCGAGTTCTGGTCTGAAACAAGCACACAATAATAATAAAACACCATCATCTGCAGGCCTCTTCATCCACTATCATCATTATTATTATTATTATTATTATTATCTGTGATATTCATGTTATTTCTGTTTGGCCTTTACTGCTAAAATATTCTATTTACACCCAATAAAACTGGAACATTTTAATATTTCTGCTTTTTTTTTAATTGTGTTTTAATAATATGAATTAAAAAGCCTTTTTAAAGTTATTCAGTCCCGGTTTTCCCGCCACACTTACGGGCTGAACACGCGAACCTGGCGTCCCTCCAGTGCGGGCTCTGCATGACTCCCGGCCAGAAGATCGGCGTCCTGCCCGGGAGGTCCGCCAGAGGCTTCGGGTACCGGGCCACCGCCACCGCCGCGGCCCCGGGGCTGAAGTAAAGTCCGGGCGGCGGCGGCGGGCTGAGGCTGCTGAACCGGGGCAGACCGGACAGCAGCCCCGCCGAGGAGGAGGCGGCGGCGGCGGCGGCTACGGCCGTGGCCCCGGCGCAGGTCGCGATGGGCCGGTTCAGGATGTCGTTTATTCCGTGCGGGGTCGCGGAGGAGCAGAGCTGCGGGGAGCCGAGCCCCGAGGACAGCCCCGCCGAGGACTTGATCCCCGGGGAGGACACCGCCATGCCGCCCGGGTTGGGAGAGGTGGTGGCCGGGGAGGTGGAGGAGTTGGGGCCGGTGGAGGACAGCGGGTACGCCGGGTACAGCGGGGTCTTCATCTCGGTCATGCTGTGCAGAGCTGCTAGAGGAGGGGTGCTGAGGAGGAAGGCGCTCTGTCGGGACCCGTCCATCGGACCCACGGCTAACATAACCCCCCCTCTCTGCGGGGACCCTGCGGGGCTGGAGTGCGGTTCTCCGGGTCTGTTCAGGGGCCCTGCGCGCCGGACACACTAGTCCAGACTAGAACCGGCAGCTGCACGCAAAAACCCGCAGTTCAAAGCCCATCTCAGCTGAGTCCGACAGGAAATCCAAACTCTTCAACCCGCAATAAAAGCAGCGAAGAGCCCCGCACAGTCCCGCATCAGATCCCGCAGCAGCAGCAGCAGCGTCAGTGCGCAGGAGCAGAAGTTGTGTGAGATAATAAAACATGATCATCTGTCCTGCTGTCTATCAGCTCCAAGTCCAAACTTTCTGAGCACAGAGCGGAGCGGGGAGGGGCGGGGCTCTCGCCGCTGATTGGCTGACCCCGCCGTGACGTAGCGGTCTGGATTTCGGGGAGGCTCCTGATTGGCTGAGAGGCGGCCGCTGATTTGCTGGAAGAGACGCGATGAAGAAGAAAAATGAAGGAATAGAGCAGAGTTTTTATTTTTAATGAGTTCTGCAGTTTGGAAAAGAAGAAATTTTAGATTCAGTCATAAAGAAAACATCATTTTCCTTCAATAAGTCTTTTATTTTAAATCACTGAGCTCAAATTATTCCTCATTTTATCTTTTTTATGTGCAAAAATAAAACAAAAAAAGCATCAAAGAGTCAAAATGGAGCCAGATGGGTCAAAACTTACAGAACACTGTAAAATATCAGAGAAGAGTTCAGTGGAATCAACTCAGATTTATCATCAAATGCAGTTTAATTATTAGATTTTATAGTTTTTAATGAAACTGAATTCAAACATAAAATAATAAAATGTAAAGTTTTCACTTTAAAAATCATTTCACAACTCAAATTTATTAAAAAAAAATCTTCTGACTTTAAAGTGTTTTGAGTTAAAATGATGAGTTGAATGAACTCAGCTGCTGAAATTAATAAACCATGAGCAGCAGATTTCCCAGCATGCATCAGTCTGCTCTCTGTAGTTTAAAGTAAACAGACATGTGACTTTAACACGTGTTTAAATATGTAAACAAACCAGAGAGAGGTCAAACTGATCAATCAATCAATAATAATCTCACTCACAGCAGCCTGCATGGGATCGTTATTATTATTATTATTATTATTATTATTATTATTATTATTATTATTATTTTATCTTTATACTGGAACTAAAAACTCTTCAGATTTCATCTCACATTAGTTTAATAAATGATCAGATATTAATAAATAAATATAAATAAACTGTATTTATTGATTTGATGTTTTCATTCAGTGTGTAAAGTTCATTTCTTGCTGCTGAGTTATGAAACTTATTGATCTGCTGCAGATGTTTGAACTGATAAAACATCTGTTTCCTGCTGATCATGTGATTGATGACTGGAGGTCAGCTGGTGTTGTGACATCACAGGACGGCCATCATGGTCTCTAATAATCTATTGATTGATCAGTGGAGTGAACACGTTCAGATGACTCGTTTTATCAATCAATCAATCAGCCAGTGGTTTAATGATCACATGGCTGGTGGAGTACAGAAGCTCATAACTGTGTGAACATATTAAGAACAGATGACGTCCATGTATTGATCAGTATTATATTGATCTGTAACGGTGAGTTCACTGCTGTTCATGATGTTTGACTTTAAAACAAACTGTCAGATATAAACATGAGACGCTGAAACCTGATTATTACTGGATGTTTCTGCTTTAAATGATTCATTTTACTGTTAACTGACTAATAATAATAATAATAATAATAATAATAATAACTGAGAGTCAGAATAAACACAATCAGCTGATTCTTATTGAACATAAATAATAAAACATAAAGTTTCAGGATCTGAACGTGAATCAGATGTTTATGAGATAAAACATGAAATACTGAACAACAACATGTCTGTATGTTTAACTGCAGAATATAAACTATAAAATCTAAACTATTGATGATAAACTATTAAAACTCTTCAGATTCAGATGATTCGACGGTCTGATGATGATTTTAGGCCGAAGGTTAAAGTGATGAGGTCACACACACACACACACACACACACACCTGTAAACATTAATGAGTTGTGATGTCATGAAGCAGAAACATCAGATCAGAGATTTAAGATTATTTTCATTTTATTGATTATTTGATGAGTCGTTTGGTTCATAAAACATTGATCAGTGTTTCCTAACGATGACATCATCAACAGATCTTCAGTTTATCGTCATAAAGAAACTAAAATATCCACATTAAAGCTGAAGTCAGAATAACTTTATGACGATCAGTTTATTATTAAATTATCATGAAAACAACAAACATGACGTCACAGAAACAGAAACACTCAGCTGTAACACACCTGATCATAATCTGATCATAATCTGATTATAATCTGATCATAATGAAACATGTAGATTAAATCAGAATAACAAGAACTCAGACTGAACTAACATGTGAAACTTTCTGTCTTTAACTGATTAAACTTCAGTCTTCAGTCGTGAATGTTTCCTCCTCTGACTGAACATGTTTGAACTAAACTGTGTTTGTGTTTCAGATTATCATCATCTGATTATTCTGCAGATTATATTTGTTATATTTCACATCTTCACTTTCTCCTGTTTGTTTATTTGTTTGTTTGTTTTCAATCAAACAATCAACATGTGACCAACAGTTGAAAAGAGTCTGTTGGTGTTTATGTGAATGTTTATAATGTTGCTTTAATAAATAAATAAATAAATAAACATCTTCATGTTTCAAAGCTTCTCTCAGATTCATTTTTCTCATTTAATAACTTTTATATTGATTATTTATTAGTTTATTTGCTGCTGTTAATTAATGCTGATCATCATATAATAATTATAATTACAGATATAATGACGTCCAGCTGTCACACACACACACACTCACACACACACACACACACACACACACACTCACACACTCTCTCCCTCTGATGATGTCATGGCGCCTCCTGGTGGTCGCTGGTAGGAACAGCTGCTGACAGATGTTCAGATGTTCCACTGATGGAAACTTAAACCTTCATCTGTTACTGGTGTATCAGAGTTCCAGTCAGCAGCTCCCAGTTCAACCAGCACTGATCTAACAGCTGGATTCACTGTGAGTTTAACTATCAGAAACTATCAGAGCAGCTGTTATTGATCCTTCAGTCTCTGATCAGTAATGTTCATACTGATGATGATGATGATGATGATGAAGGGTTCAGATCATAAATGATTCTCATCAAAGCGTCCTGGTAGAAACTTCTATCATCAGGATAAAACTGATCAATCAATAACAGCTCTGTATTGATCAGCAGTGACCTTTCACCTCTAGAAGGACACGAGGACCCGAACTGGACCATCAGAACCCCCCACGCCCCCCTTTACTGTAGTATAATTATAATATTTATAGCAGAGTGTTTGTGTTGCAGATACAGATTAAAGTCTAAATGCAGTAACTTCATATAAACTGCAGGTATTTAAATATGTAAACTGAGATATTAACTGCTTTTCATTTATAATCTTTGTTTCCTGTGAACGCTGGAAAATAAAAGTTTATTCACTCAAAGTTGATTCTCATCATTTTCTGCTGCTTTATATTTCTGCCTCTTTAAAAGGAGTTACTGTTCTTTCATTAAAATACCAAATGATACATAAACATAGAACTGACTCTATAAACACAATGTTAAATATATCTGGATGTTATGATCATGTATTTACAGACATGTTTACATGTTGATTAATTCTACTTTTGATACTTTAAGTCTATTTTACAGTCAGTGTTTCTATCAGAGTCTGAAGGTTTAAACTTCAGTATCAGTGTTTAATAATCATGTTTCTGCTGGCAGATCATAAACATATTAACCAGTTAGACTGAAACAGAAACACTAAAAATTAACTTTTAGATTTTAACTCTTCAAACAGCTGCTGACAGGAAACTAAGAGTTTTTCCTTCACATTCAAACTGTCAGTAAAATAAATATCCTCACATATTTTAGTGATAAACTAGAAGAGTTTAAAGTTTTATATTCATACAGCAGTGATGATTTCTCCTTCAACCTGCAGTCTAAAGATCTATAAACTGCTTTATTATATGTAGTTTATTAAACTGAAGAGACTAAACATGAAGAGTTTTTAGTGAACTGTAAACTGACAGAAAGCTTCAAACAGCTGATTCACCTTAATGAGACTGTTTAATATTAAATCTAAACTAATAATCGGATCAGTTTAGAGTTGTGTGTTTAATATGAAATAAAGACAAACAGCAGAAACTCAGATTAACAACAAGTCAGGTTTTATTAGTTTTACTCCCGTGCCATCAGTTTCTGCTTCTTCAGCTTCTTCTGTGAAACCTGAAACACAAAAAACAATCACGTTATTGATCAGCCAGCCGACCAATCAGAGAAGAGAACAGCCGACCAATCAGAGAAGAGAACAGTTGACCAGAGAAGAGAACAGTCGACCAATCAGAGAAGAGAACAGCCGACCAATCAGAGAAGAGAACAGAGTCGCTCAGCTTTTCAGTATTTTTGTTTTCATGTTTTATCCAAAGGTGTCCTAAGAAGTCATCACAGCGACACAGGAAGCAGACAGATGATAGATTATTGATTGATTGATTGATTGATTGATTACCTTCTTCTTCTGGGCGACCTCCTCCTCTGGTTTGGGGACGATCTGCTCCTTCTCGGTGAGGATCATCTCGATGTGGCAGGGAGAGCTCATGTACGGGTTGATGCGACCGTGAGCGCGGTAAGTACGTCTCCTCATCTTTGGAGCCTTGTTCACCTGGATGTGCTCGATCACCAGGGAGTCCACATCCAGACCCTGAGAGACCAGCAGGGACCAGCAGGGACCAGCAGGGACCAGCAGGGACCAGCAGGGACCAGCAGAGACCAGCAGAGACCAGCAGGGACCAGCAGGGACCAGCAAACGGGTCAGAGACAAACAAACAGCTGATTAGCATGTCACATGACCACAGATGAGTTTTATATGAAATAAAGTCAAACTAGTAACTTTATATTCTGTCACTGAACTGTTTCTGGTTTTATATCAACTGTTTGAGTGCAAAGCTGCAAGTTAATCAATTAATCCGTCAAATATTTTGATAATTGAGTCGTTTTTAAGAACATGTTTCTGATTTCAGATTTAATGTTTGTCTTTAATCATTAATTAAAATCATCTGAATCTTTTTAATCTGTTGGACTGGAAATTATTAACTGACATTTTACAGATTAATTAATCTAACAGATTATAATCAATACTGATTGTTAGTTTCAGCTTCTTGAACTGAAACTTTCAGATACATTTTAATGTTTTAAACTGATTAACGATCAATAATCTAAACATCAGTTTTCATGTTTGTTACATTTTAAACCAGCAGCAGGTTGATTGATCAGCTGATCAATAAACAGTATTGTGTCCTATAAACATCAGCTGATCATGACCAGACGTTAATGTTTCAGCAGTTTAAACTTAAAGACAACGTCATGTGTTTGTCGTCTATCAAACAGAAAATTAATCAGATTTTATTTTAATTGATTTATTTCACTTCTTTTAATAAAAACAATATTTTCTGCTTTTGAGTGTTTTTATACGACAAACTGAGTGTTTGTGAGGTTTTAAACTGATGGACAGTCTGAGACACTGACCTGCTGAATGTTAATGTCAGTGAAATAATAAATATAATAGTTATATAACTATAGAGACTTAATGATGATTAATCAGCAGATTAACGCCAAACTAAATGTTTAAACCATTTGCAACTATAAACTTTGATCTTATTCTCGTTTCCAGCCTCTAAAAGCTTCATAAATATAAAATATGTTTCCTTCAGTGCCGTCAGGTCGCTCAGATTCTTGTTGTGTTTTCATGGTTAATCCAAAGGTGTCCTAAGTGGTCGTCATGGCGATCTGACAGCTGCGAGTCTACAGATTATAATCTGATCATCTGGAATAAACAGACTCTTAGAGCAGGTCCCTGAACGCACCTTCAGCTCGGCGTTGCTCTCGGCGTTCTTCAGCATGTGCAGGAGGAACTCGGCGCTCTTCTTGGGCCAGCGTCCCTGCGTCCAGCCGAACTGTTTGGCCTGTAAACAAACAAACAAACAAACAAACAAACGTTTACTGAGACGCCTTCAGAACCGATCAATAATCTGTGAGGATCAATCAGCTGCTCAGATTAAACAGTTTAGTTTCATCATTGATCCAAAGGTGTCCTAAGAAGGTCATCACTGCAGCCGCGCGGTAACCATGACATCACACGCCCGTCGGCCAATCAGGACTCACCTGGGCGCAGCGACCCACGCCGCCGTTGTAGCGACGGAAGGGGACGCACTGATGCTTGACGATGACATCACGCAGGTACTTGTTGGCCTTGCGGATGTGCATCCCTTTGATGGCCTGAGCCGTCTCACGGGTGTTCTGTAAACAAACAAACAAACACATGAACAAACAAACAAACAAACAAACAGCAGCAGCGTTCAGGTTCAGGTGTTTCTGCAGATTAACGTCAGATCGCTCAGATTATTGATTTATTTTCATGGTTAATACAAAGGTGTCCTAAATGGTCGTCATGGCGATCTGACGGAATAATAATCTGCAGCAACAACAAACTAATAAACATTAAAGCAGAAAAAAAACAAACAAACTGCTGCTCTGATTTAATAACTGATTAATGTTATAATATGATTATTATTGTTTGTTTTGTGTCGTGAAGTTTAACAGAAGATTTATTTACTGTAAAAACTGAGTTTGGTCTAAAATGTTCCTTCAGGCTGCAGCTCAGTTATTAATGTTATTGATCGATCTTCTAGTTTCTAGATTCATTAATAGTCTGATCAATAAAACATCAGCAGATGAAGGAAACTGTTTAAACTTCTTGTTTTGTCGAAACTTTGATATAATTAGTTCATAAAGACAAAACCAGAAAAGCATCAAATCTGTAAATCAGAGATTAAAACCTGAATTTTGACTTATTTTTGCAGGAAAATGATTTAAAATCAATCAGAAAGTTTCTGATCAGTTCTCTGTGGATCCACTGATCAATAAACCGTCACACCTGGTTCTGCTGGATCAAACACTGGTTCTGTTCTCCACATGTGCAGTTTAACATTTAACTTCACAACTACAAACTATTTATAACTTAAACAACCTGCAGATTCAAATACAAACAGATAATAAATAAATCTCATTAAAGTCTCTTACTGTGAAAAGAAGGAAACAAACAAGCTTCAAACATCAGCAGGTTAAAAACAGAAACATGAAGCAGACGGTCGAATATAAAAGAAGCTGGTTTGTAAAAACACTTCACATGTTTCACTGGAACAACTTAATATTAATGTTCCTGATAATAAAACTTATTTCAGCCTCAAACTTTCAGTAAACGTTTCCTCACACTCAGAAACACGTGGAAAACATGAAGCAGCAGATTTTAACTCCCATAAAGTCACAACATGAAGCAGCAGATATGATGATAGATTATATTTAGAGGCTGATTCACTAAACTGATTTACAATATAAGTCATAAACCTTGAAACTTCAGCTTCTAAATTCACGTTTATACAGATTTAGTGTAAATACATTAACTCTGATTCAGCTGATGTTTGTTCTGACTTTATGAATTAAAGTTCAGTTTCAAACTATCAACATGTGCAGCTCATAAATGTAAAGTGTGAAGTGAACAAACACGTTTTAAGCATCAATAATAAACAGATAAACAAACAGATAAACAAACATTTCCTCTCAGAACAGTCAGTCTGGTCTTGTTGAGTCTCTTCTTACCTTGAAGTGAACCCGGAGGTTGGAGCCCCTCGACTTGCATGCTGCAACAACAAACACACACTCAATAAACCCAGAATATGAATATAATAAACAAACAGTTCAGTTTCTCATCAGTTTATCAGCTCAGATCTTTCTTTCAGTTATTTTCATCTTTTAATCCAAAGGTGTCCTAAGAAGTCATCACAGCCGACACTAAACCTCCAGAAAACCTTCTTTACTCACATTTGGTCGGGTTCTCGGGGTCGAGAGAGTAGCGGACCATTTTCAGAAATCTGTGAAATAAAACAAATGTTGAGTGTTTCATTAAAAACTGAGCCGACACAAACTCCTCATGACTGTTTGCTGCATTAGCTTCAGCTAGCAGCTAAGCTAACGTCACATTTAACGAGCCTTCAGATTAAAAACAGAAAACTACATTTACATTATTAATCACCAGAAACACTTTGACACATTAATAATGTGGAGAAATAAACGCAACAGTTGATTTTAAGCGGTTTTCAGCTCAGTTTTTGTAGCTAGCAGCGGCCAACATGGCGGAGCGCTGATGTGACAAACCGGTATGTTCACAAATATTCACATTTAAAACTTAATCTTCCGTCCAAACACAGAAATTTAACATCATCCGACGCTTCTGGTGATAGTTTATAAAAATCAGCGGGTTAAAACGCAGGATGATGAAGATTTAAAGCAGATTTAAGACAGATTCTGGTCTTCATACACGGGACTGGTCTCCTACCTCTGAGGCCGCGGAAGGAAGAGGAAGAGCCGGGGACGGAGCGCCGCTTATCCCGCTGCTTTAAGCTCCAGCGCCCCCTGCTGGCCCGGAGGAGGGAGGCCGGGCGGCGGAGGGGAGGAGGCCGGGCGGCAGAGGGGGGAGGCCGGGCAGCAGAGGGGAGGAGGCCCCGCTGCAGTGAGAGGGTTTAGACACCAGGGGCCACATGTATGAACAATGTGCTCGCACTGAATCTATATTTAATCTCATAATCGCAGATAATCTTTGGTTTATGTGACGTGTTGTTGTGTGCAGCTTTGTGTTTTATGTAATGTGTGCTGTTTGTTATTGTTCTGTTATATATTATCAATAAGATAAATCATATATAACCTGAGTTTATCTTCAGAAACTGTCCCGTATATGTGAAGAGAAAAGATAATATGCAGTAAAAGCTGTAAAATATATTTTAATGTTATAATCTGAGAGAAAGAAACTCTGTAGTAAACGTTTCTGTGTGATTATATCTGTAAGAATGTCTTTTATTATACTGTATATAATATTATTGTTTATATTTACATGTTATTGTATAATTATTATCATCTGTCAGTGCTTATAATTATTGTTTCATGTTTCTCTGAAGTGATCTGATGGTGATGAGCTGCAGCTTCATCACTCTGCGTTTGTTTCTCTGTGAAATCAGAAGAACATCCAGCTGATGGAGAACTGCAGCTCTGAAAGCACTGACTCATTTCCTCTCACAGTCCTCTGATGAACACATTTAACCTTCTGTCTGGTTCATGTGGTGTCTGTGTGTAACTTTAAAGCTTGTATAATGTGTCCTGTGTGTTTTGCTTTTATATGTTTGAGTTATGAAGGACTGCAGATGAAAATCAGCAATAAGCTACTCTGGTGCAGCACATCAGATGATAACTATTATATTTAACACTGTACATGATCCCAATAAATACATACATACATATATTACATTACATTTACATTTTTCATTTAGCAGACGCTTTTCTCCAAAGTGACGTACATGTGAGTCTGAGGGATCCAGTCAGGAAACACCAACACCAGTAAGAGTCATAAAGCTTCAGTTTGGGTCCAACAGGACGTAGACACCAACAGACAGCAACAAGTCAATGATAGGAGTGCATTTTTTCTTACATCATTAAGTGCAGAGGTGTTCAAGGAAGAGCTGGATCTTTAGTCTTAAACACTGAGACTCTGCAGACTGAACAGAGTTTAGTAACTTGTACCACCAGCAGGGAACTACAGAGGAGAGTCTAGCTAGTGACTGAGAGCCCTTTAGTGGTACCAGACGCCTCTCGTTGGCTGAGTTTAGTGGGCAGGAGGGAGTGTAGACCTGAATGAAGGAGTTCAGGGAGGCAGGATCCGTTTAGTTACTTACTTTAGTTAAGTGAGTGTCAGGATTTTAAATTTGATGCAGCAGCAGCAGCTGGGAGCCAGTGGAGGGAGATGAACAGCAGGGTGAGATTCGCTGTTCTGGGCTGATTGAAGACCAGACGTGCTGCTGCGTTCTGGATCATCTGCAGAGGTTTGAGTGTTCCTGCAGGGAGGCCTGTTAGTGAGGAGCTGCAGCCTGAACCAGCAGCTGCAGCTCAGACAGGAAGCAAACATACAAACATACAAACATACAAACAAGCTGTTCAGGTCGACTTTTGTGTGATTCATTTGATAATTCTTGTAATTTACTCTTAATATTCTGTTTTATTTCATCCAGCTGTGTCTAAAACTCCTGAAGCTGCTTTAGTTATAAACTACAAACTAATGATTGATTACATCTCTGAGACAATCACTGCTGATGAAGGTCAAAGGTCAGGTGATGAACTGATGATACGGAGGCTGAAAGCAGCCAAACAGCTTTCCTGCTGAAGGCGATCAGACACTGAACATCAGGTTCATTCATTTATGGATCATCTTTAGAGTGGAAATAAAACCAGAACCAGTTTGATGATCAGATGTTTACATCTTTATATTTAAACTCTGTGGTTTTTTAAAAAGTTTTTTTTAAGTTTGATTTCACTTTATAATATTTAATTATTTGATTTTTTTCTTTTTTATTCTCTTTATTTTTACATAAATAAAATAAAATACCATAAAAAGACAAAGTGGATGCATGTAAAATGTTTTATTTTAATATATTTCCTTTAAATTTAATGATTTCTTTATTGTATTTTAGTTTTTCTATCTTCCTTTTTTATGCTGTTTTAAGAAAATGTGTCTTTGACAAAGTGTTAATTAATGAGTGATTATATTCAATGCAGACAAACAAACACGTAAACAGATCACACAGGATAAAATAACATATGATGTTTACATCTATATATATATAAACTCTGTTTTTTTTTACTTTCAACTCACAAAACATTTAAGTTTTTTAGTTCAATTTCACTTTATTATATTTATTTGATTTTTTTCTTTTTTATTCTCTTTATTTTTACATAAATAATGTAAAATACCATAAAAAGACAAAGTGGATGAATGTAAGATGTTTTATTTTCATACATTTCCTTTAAATTTAATGATTTCTTTATTGTATTTTAGTTTTTTTATCTTCCTTTTCTTTTCTTTCTGTTTCAAGAAAAGTTTATATTTTTATTACTATCATCTTTGACAAACTGTTAATTAATTAGTGAGTGAAACAAACACGTCATCAGATCACCCAGGATAAATCACAGCATGTAAACAAAGAGCCAATCAGACGGTAGCGTGGTACTAAAGCCAGTTATTGGTTTATTTGTATTTGGTATTTCATGTTGTTTCATGTGAGATGTTGAAACCAGCTACATATAAAACCTTCTGTGCACCTCAGCAGTGAGTCATGCACAAACATTGCACTGTAAATAAAGTCAAAGCTAAGAGTGGAGACACGCCTCGTGTCAACATACAAAAATAAAGATATTATTATTTACATCAGAAAGAAAAGCACGTTTCCCTCGACGTGTTCGCACAGGTCGAAATGTTTCCTCTAAAAAGGTGAAAAAAAAAAACATCCAGAAATCAGAGAACAGGAAGTGAAAAAACACCGGACGCCGTTCTTCCTTCTACACAGCAAACATCTTTTCTTCTTCATGTATTTACAGTCAGATAAATATCTAACTTCCTGTTCAAACGCTCCATGCTTTTATTCTGAAATGTGACGGCTTCTCCTGACCAGAATATACAAACATGGAAATATCTTTTGAACATCATGTCTGTGCAGCTGAAGCACGTTTGTAGTGTTTCAAAATAAAAGTCACCAAACACATTGTTGCATTTTTCACATTTAATAATTGAATAATAACTGAACTGATGTTGTGACGTTGGACCGTTAAACGTTTCCTGTCATGTGACTGTAAATGTTTTTAAACTCTCTGCTCTCCGGAAGCTTCACCGAGGATCAATCACTGATGTATTGATGACTGATGAAGGATGTCAAACACAGACTGATTATTGATTATTATGATCGATACGAACAGAACCTGACTTTACATGTTTCAGACGTTCCGAACAGGAAGTTCAGAGTTTCACCGCAGACGGACGCCACCTCGTCCTCCTCCAGTCACAGAACGCTCCGGCCAGACCGCAGACTACAAGACTTCCTGTCCCAGACTGTTGTCATGGCGACGTGAGACTGTCCCGCTCAGATTACAGGACACCTTTAAACCCAGACTGTTGTCATGGCAACATGAGGGCGTCCCGCTCAGATTACAGGACATCTAGAGACCCAGACTGTTGTCATGGCGACGTGAGACTGTCCCGCTCAGATTACAGGACACCTTTAAACTGAGACTGTTGTCATGGCAACATGAAGGCGTCCCACTTACTACAGGACACCCTTAAACCCAGACTGTTGTCATGGCAACATGAGACTGTCCCGCTCAGATTACAGGACATCTTTAAACCCAGACCGTTGTCATGGCAACATGAGGGCGTCCCGCTCAGATTACAGGACATCTTTAAACCCAGACTGTTGTCATGGCGACGTGAGACTGTCCCGCTCAGATTACAGGACATCTTTAAACCCAGACCGTTGTCATGGCAACGTGAGGGCGTCCCGCTCAGATTACAGGACACCTTTAAACTGAGACTGTTGTCATGGCGACGTGAGACTGTCCCGCTCAGATTACAGGACACCTTTAAACTGAGACTGTTGTCATGGCAACGTGAGGGCATCCCACTTACTACAGGACATCTTTAAACCCAGACTGTTGTCATGGCAACATGAGACTGTCCCGCTCAGACTACAGGACATCTAGAGACCCAGACTGTTGTCATGGCAACGTGAGGGCGTCCCGCTCACACTACAGGACATCTTTAAACCCAGACCGTTGTCATGGCGACGTGAGACTGTACTGCTCACACTACAGGACATCTTCAGTCCCAGACCGTTGTCATGGCAACGTGATGTCCCTGCATCAGCTTGTTTAATGACTCCTACTGAATTAATTAATCATATTTATATTTATATATACATATATTTATATATATATATGTGTGTGTGTTTATATATATTTACTGCCTGTGCGCTCTCATTGGATGCTGCTCTGACTGGTCTCCATGGTAACGTGTGTCGGGGACGAGCAGATGAAGTCTTGTAGTTTGCGTCTGTCTAGTTTAAAGTAGGCACAGAGAATATTTACAGGTGTCAATCAAACAGTCTTCAGTCCGTCGTGTCGGCGCTGCTTTACAGTAGAAACCCGACATTCAGAAAACTTTAGCAGATATCGCAAAATGTTGCAGTCCAGTAAAAAAAACAACAAAAACAACTTGTTTCCTGATTTGAGAGTCTGTTGGTTTGATCAGGAGACGATTCAACAAGTTCATCAGTGTTTAAAAAGACGTCTTTAATAAAATCACTCAGTTTTCCTCCTGAACGCTGCAGGACTGATTTAAAAAACAGTAAATAAGAGTGAGAGGATGCAGCTGCAGGTTGGTGAGGAAGCATCGCAGGCCAGAGGAGATCCAGAGGAGGTCCAGAGGAGGTCCAGAGGAGGTCCAGAGGAGATCCAGAGGAGATCCAGAGATCCAGAGGAGATCCAGAGGAGATCCAGAGGAGATCCAGAGGAGATCCAGAGGAGGACCAGAGGAGATCCAGAGATCCAGAGGAGGTCCAGAGGAGATCCAGAGGAGATCCAGAGGAGATCCAGAGGAGGTCCAGAGGAGATCCAGATCCAGAGGAGGTCCAGAGATCCAGAGGAGATCCAGAGGAGATCCAGAGGAGATCCAGAGGAGATCCAGATCCAGAGGAGGTCCAGAGGAGATCCAGAGGAGGTCCAGAGGAGATCCAGAGATCCAGAGGAGATCCAGAGGAGGTCCAGAGGAGGTCCAGAGGAGATCCAGAGGAGATCCAGAGGAGATCCAGAGGAGATCCAGAGATCCAGAGGAGATCCAGAGGAGGTCCAGAGATCCAGAGGAGGTCCAGAGATCCAGAGGAGGTCCAGAGATCCAGAGGAGGTCCAGAGATCCAGAGGAGATCCAGAGGAGGTCCAGAGATCCAGAGGAGATCCAGAGGAGGTCCAGAGATCCAGAGGAGATCCAGAGCTCATCAAGCTCCTAAATATTAAAATGATGAGACACCAGAAGACCTGAAACAGAAGAAGAGAAGAGATTAAAATGACAAACAAACCAACAAAAGCATTTTATGATTTGATTCATTGTTCTTGTGATTCAGTTATTAGTCCAGGTGAGATGTTCACTTGTACAGTTTGGGACCCTGAATATTTTCAGAAATGGAGCCATCGTTAAAATGCATCACGGTAGCCATGGCAACCAGTTTACTTTCCGCCATAATCTAGTTCTGTATATTTGTGTTTTAGCTGCTAAACAAACACATTTCCAGAAACTAGAAGACGTCACTTGTCAAATGAAGCCTGACAGTCTGTTAGAAGATTTTCCTTTTGGCCAAACAGGCAAACATTCTATAAAAAGTGTTGGATGTTAAGGGGTTAACTCTCCACCTGATCAGTTTATGATGTTGTTCATGGTTTCACTGTAATCCTCGGTTTGGATTGCCATGGCATTGGTTGCCATGGCAACCACGGTGCATTTCTGAAAATATTCAGGGTCCCAAACTGAACAAGTGTGCAAAGTTTCATGCTTTTATGAAAAAGTGAACATCATTTTCACACATCAGCTGGATTATACTGACATTTAGTGTTATTTTATAATATTTTATAATATTTCTTCATGTCAGATGAAAAGATTCATTTAAAAAAATTTTAAAATCATCATGGCCGCCAGTTTCCTGATGTGATGATGTTTATGTCGGTAAACAGCTGTGTTATTATTCTCTCCTCTAATATCTGACGGTCACATGACGTCTCTCACATGAGTCACTGAGCTGCACAAAGATGTTTCAAAGCTTTTACTCTTTATTTGTTTCTTTATTTTCATAAAGTTTTTCTTTTTTATTCTTTGGGAACATTTTTTGTGAGTGAAACAGAAGATGTCGACTGATGTAAGAACATCTGAGGAACGTTTGTCACTGAAACTGAAACTGAAAGTGAAACTACTCCTATGAGCAGTCTGAGAAAGTTTAAACTGAGAGAGAAAAGTGGGAGAGCTTCAGGAGACTCTGCTTTAAATATCATTTAGCTTCTTAAATAAATCACTTCTACTTCATGTTTACGTTCCTGCAGCATCAGAGTGGCGTTCAGGACGGGGAGCGTCTGCGGTACCTACATGAGAAGCAGGAAGCCGCCGTGATGCCTTCAGGGTCCCTTCAGGCAGGAGGACAGGAAGCAGGCTGCAGGTGTGGGAGGAGGAGGTGAGGCAGTCAGAGAGGGGGGAGGGGGGAGGAGGGGGGGAGGAGGGGTGGACCCGGTGATATGAGCCCGGCCGGCGGGAGAGTCCAGCCCCCCCCCCCCTCCTCCCCCCTCCTCCCTCCCCTCCCCCCCTGCGGCTCACTTCAGACAGGGGCTGACCACAGTGGGCGTCGGCGGGTAAACCAGAGCCACGTTGACCCGCTCCGAGCCGTTCTTCGGACAGATGATCTCCGTCAGACCGTCGGGACGCGGCTGGCTCAGCAGCTCACCTGCAAGACAGGAAACGGAGAGAGAATATAAACACACAATAACTCATAAATACAAAGTTAAAGCCTTCTGACAAAGACCTTCAGTATAAAGTCCAGATGTTGTTTATCTGCAGCTGTAAACTGAAGACAAATGTAGAAAATCAGCAGAATGATCCTTTAAATTTGACCCGTATTTATTAAAATAAACAAAAAAAACCACCGTTCTTCACATTTAATGAAATTATAAAAGCTGCCATAAATATTTTTCTCCATAAACAAATAAAAACATAAACAGATTGTTTGTTAATAACTGATGGATGTCAACAGATTAATGCGATCTGATGATCTGATGATGTAATGTCACAGAGTTCCTGCAGGTGGCGCATCGTGCTCAGGTTAGAGAGAAGTGTGTGTGTGTGTGTGTGTGTGAAGGATGACTGGTCATATCTGGTGTCCTGGAAACACACAGCGATGACGGCGTTTCTTTTCCCTGAACTCAGTCTGTCAGGCTTCGCTCTGCCTTTTATAAACGTTACGTTTGTTCATTTTAAAGGTTTTATTTCTGATTTATTGCAGCTTTCACTCGTCCTGTTTTTAGATGTGTCAGACTTTTATCTATCAGTTCATCAATAAATTGCAAACAGCACATTCTTTGTTTCCTCAGATTAAATTATTGTTTTGCATGACAACAATTTCTCTACAAAACGAGACTGATGCGCTCAAAATGGATTATTATTCTTTGTCTGATGATGATTTTGCAGCAAAATATAACTTAACTTAACATCAAGTTCTCAGATTTGACACAATAATATATAAAACCATGAGCAGGAGGAGGCTTGTTTCAGATGAAGCTGCCTGACAGACCGCACTGAGGGCAGAGTGAAGTTGAGGACAGGAAGCTGTTAGATTTCATGCTCGGTGATATTTCTGGTTTTCCTTGTGGACAGCTGGGTATTGTTACTGTATGTGTTGCTGTTTTTATTACGACCTCGGCTCTGAGTTTTCATGTTTTCACTGCAGACATGAAAAAAAAAAAAAAAACAGACTCAAACCTGAGTTCAGTAAAGGAACCGTAAACATCCAAACACGCTTCCTGAGTTCCAGCAGCAGAGACACCAAATGATCCCTGACAGCAAAACAAACACACACGTCTGCAGGATCAACAGCAAGAACGGCTAATGTTACACTGGCCTAGTTATCTCCTCCTCCTCCTCCTCCTGCTCCTGCTCCTCCTCCTCCTGCTCCTCCTCCTCCTCCTCATCATCATCATCATCAGTCCCTCCTCATCAAATAAAAGGTTTAAAACCAGCTTAATGCTCAGAGCTGCAAAAGATACTCGTATCTTCCAAGAACCAACAACAAAATGAATAAATTATAAGTGAATAAAATGATTTAAGGCCAAAAAATGACCTTAAAAATCTAAATGTGCATTAAAACTGTGACTTTCACTGATCTTTTATCGTCACTGTTCTCTGTTTTGCTGTTTCACTTCCTGACTTCTGACCGTTTCTGAACATAAAAACCTGAACTGACCTTCGTCTCTGCATCTTTACTTTGTTTTTATGTCTGTAAATGAATCATCTGAGTCCTTCTGTTTGATTCATTTTCAGTATAAAATCATAAACTACAAAGAAACAACAACGTTTCTCTGAGTCGTTGTCGTCCTCTGACTTTCCTCACAGCGGGACAGAGCCGTGTTTCCAGCGGCAGGAAGTGTGTTTGCAGCGGCGGTGAGGAAAAACAGTGAAAGGCACAAACGATCGTGTGTGTGTGTGCGACCGTCTGGCAGGAAACACCTGACCCTAAAAATACCTCGCAGTAAGCCGGCCGCACCTGGACGGACGGACGGGCGGGCGGACGCTTGTTGCCATGCAGCAGCTTCTCTCCTGAATCCTTCAGGCTGTTGATGCTCAGAAATAAACACGTCATGTGCTCAGTGTGTGTTTTTAAGTCACATGAAGATACTGGACACTGGAACACTTTGCAGCCCTGACTCTTGACTTGCAGGCAACATTTATACATAGAACTTTTGGAGCTTTGACCATATTTAACACCTGAAATCAGAGCAGACGCTGCTCCGGTTCTTCTACCGTAGTAGTTTCACTTCTTCCACACTGTAGTTAGTAGCTGTGAATATTTAATGAGCAGTTTGTGGAGCGACCGGTTTTAAATATAACTTCATGTTGAAATGTTAAAGGTTTGATTTGACCAGCTGCTGCTGTAAGCTGCTCCTGGATTACAGTCACGTAATAAACCTCTTTTTCAGGACATCTAGAGATCAGTAATATTCTGATTCTGCTTTATCTGCTGCTCACAGATTGACCTGATTTCAGTGTCTCAACCTGCTGCTGCTGCTGCTGTTAGATAATACACACAGTCAGAGTCACATCAGGGAGCAGCAGGCATCCCAGAGAGAGAAGGAGGAAGTTTGTTTTCAACTTTAAACATGAAAGAAAAAGAAATCTATCATCACAGTTCTCCTTTCAGTGTCGGTGTTTTCCCTTCAGAATCACAGATTAACAGCACATGAGCTCATTTAGATCTAATTAACACAATAAAAAGACAAATATCGATGTGATCGGCCTCACAGAGCCAAAACACAGCATCCAGATGCATCGTGGGTAATGTAGGCAGCATGCTAAGACAAAGAAGAGGAAGAATATGTAGATGATCTGAGTGTGTTCCTGTTTTAGGAGTGAAATAATGAATCAGAGACTATTTTTACAGCAGGGTGTGTCTGTCAGGAATCAGTGCCGTCTTATCTTCATGTTGCTGCTCTGCAGGAGTTTCACAGCCGGGCTGAACGTGAGGCCGAGCCGCTGCTTTGTTTGCTCTCAGATAACGGCAGCAGCAGGTTTTTTGCTGCTGATGCAATAAAGCAGCGTTAGACAGGAGACACACGCCCAGTCTGCAGCAGCACTTTAACCATTACGCCTTATTGATTTCTGCTGGTGTCGCTCTGCAAGTCTGGAGCCGCTCTGCTCTGCTGGAGCTCAGCCAGAGCTGCGATATCTCATCCTCATCATCATCATCATCATCATTATCATCACCATCAGTTTCATGCCGGCTGTTTTCTCAGATTTCTGTGGAAATCAGATGTTTTTACTGGAAGCAGCTGACGGCTCACATCCGGCTGTGTGTCCTGAATTAGGTCAAAGTCTAATAACTCCTCCCTTCAGAGAGTTCACAGCTGACATCAAGGAGCAGGAATGTGCACATCTCACCTCCTCCTCTTCCTCCCTGCTCCTCCTCCTCCTCCTCCTCCTCACACACCATCAGCAGGTAGAGGAATCATCAGCTGCCATAAAAGGAAGCAGCCACTTCTCTCTCTGGAAGTCAGACCAGCTTTCCTGTCTCCAGGAAACTCCCGCCGGGATGTCGGACGGATATTTTAGCGAGAAGCGAGTCTGGCCGAGCCGCTCATTCACAAACTGTTTCCAAACATCCCGTTCCACTTCCTGTTCTATTGTGAGCTTCACATCTGAGCAGCGGAGGAGGAACTGAAGGAGTTTGAGGAATCTGAGCAGCAGCCAAGCACACTAACAGAGCACAGTGTGTCCTACAGTAACTGTTTCACTACAGCAGCTCACAGCTTCCATCAGAAAGAGCTTCATACACAACAAACACCAGACGAGACGACGTGTGTCACTAGCGGCTGCTTTCTTTACTGATTAGTGGTGAAAAATGACCAGAGTGACGTTTCCAGACGTCTTATTTTCTCTGACAAACAGCCAACAACCCAAAATATTCAGTTTACTATCATGTGTGATGAAGAAAAGCTGTAAAAACAGAAACTTCCAGAGAGCTCAGAGAGAGAAGAGAGTCTGTAGAGAGCAGCAGGAAACCAAACACACAGCAACACACTCACATGATCTCTGGAACCAGCGGTTAGACTTCAAACTATGACAATAACCATCAACAAACCATCAACAAACCATCAATAACCATCAATAACCATCAATAACATCAATAAACCATCAATAAACCATCAATAACCATCAACAAACCATCAATAAACATCAATAACCATCAATAAACCATCAATAAACATCAATAACATCAATAAACCATCAATAACCATCAACAAACCATCAATAAACATCAATAACCATCAATAAACCATCAATAAACCATCAATAACATCAATAAACCATCAATAAACCATCAATAACCATCAACAAACCATCAATAAACATCAATAACCATCAATAAACCATCAATAAACCATCAATAACCATCAACAAACCATCAATAACCATCAATAAACCATCAATAAACCATCAACAAACCATCAACAAACCATCAATAAACATCAATAACCATCAATAAACCATCAATAAACCATCAATAACCATCAACAAACCATCAATAAACATCAATAACCATCAACAAACCATCAATAAACCATCAATAACCATCAACAAACCATCAATAAACATCAATAACCATCAATAACCATCAACAAACCATCAATAAACATCAATAAAAACATAATTAAACCTCAATTCTGTTCTTTATCGTCATTAAGAGTGATGTCATTAGAGTGATGTCATTGAGAGTGATGTCATTGAGAGTGATGTCATTAAGCGGCGACTCATCTCTGTCTCATCTGTGATGGGTGTGATTCTGTTACCGTGGTGATGCGGTAAACCACAGTAACCGCGGTAACAGCAGCAGCTCTACGTCTCACTATAATATTGTTCTTTGTTCTGTGAGTGCTGCTGACCTTCTGACCTCTGAGGAGACGCAGTGAACGTCACATTTTTAACATTTTTGCTTTAAAAAAAGTAAAATTATTCTTTGATTATGAAATATTTTCTGGTCATTGATCCACCATCTGTTGCAGCTCAGAATAAAACCAGAATCTACCTCTCTGCAGACATGAGTGTGATTTTAAATCCAGTTTTTAGACAGTAAATCTTTGAAAAATGAAGTTTTTATGGTTTTTAATGATCAAACCGTCTTCAGTCTTTGTGGTTTAATTCACCAACCAGTAAACAGGCTACTGGTGACACTGGTCCCAGTAATAATCACTAATAATCATTATTATAACAGTTAATACATGTTTATAACTCACTGTAATGTTGTTATAAGCAGATTTTAGGACATTTAAAGTGTTTATAATGTTCAGTATTTATTCTAACTTCACCTTTGAAAACATATTTTATATTATTATACTTGTGTTTTATTATATTAATGTTCTGTTTATAAAGCAGCAAACACTTATAGTTGCTGACTAATACATTCATAAAGACTTTTAGCATGTATTAACGTTTATTAACTGTTTATTAATGATAAATAGAGACTTTTTATCCCCTCAGATCTAAAGCGCTGCTGCTCTGCCGTCATGTCGTCGTCCTCTCTGCTCACAGCTGCAGTTTAAATATTTAAAATCTGCAGCATGAAGAATAAAAACGCAGCGCGGCGACGGAGGAGAGACGCCGTCTGCGTCCGTGTCGCAGTGACGCAGCAGAAACAGAAACAGTAAAGTGTGCACATGCACGGACGCACGGCGGCACGATAACCAGGTCAGCACAGAACAAAAGATCACATGACCGCAGATTATCAGAGAAAACACTGAAGTCTGATCCACCTCAGAGAAAACAGCCCAGAGACCTGCTGCTGCTGCACAGGGCTGCAGGGGTGTGTGTGTTCAGGTGTGTGTTCAGGTGTGTGTGTGTGTTCAGGTGTGTGTTCAGGTGTGTGTGTGTCAGTGCACAGAGTGAAGCTGCAGTCAGTCATGTTTCAGTCTGTGCTCCTGAGACTTTTGACCCCTGAGTTTAGTCTTTAAGGTTTTCACATCATCACAGTTCCTGTTATTGTGTGTTATTGTGTGTTATTGTGTGTTCAGTGTGTTATAATGAGTGTGTGCAGATGTTCATGATGGACTGAAGCACAGCTGCAGTGATTAGTCCATAAATTGATTGACAGAAAATGAATCTCCAACCATCCTGAAGTTGTTTTGAGTCGTTTTTTAAATGAAAAAAGTCCAAATTCTCAGATTTCAGCTTCTTAAATGTGAATATTTTCTGGTTTCTTTTAGTTTCTCTGACAGTAAACTAGATAAAACTAAATATTTTAAAGTTGTATCTTATCAGAAATAATGAATGAACTGTTTGATGAATCCAGACTCACACAGACGTCAAACATCAGGACTGATCACAGTGTTTCTGCCACTGTTAACAATCCAGATTAAAATGACTTCACTCAGTGTGCTGCTCTAACTTCCTTCTTTATTTAACTGCAGTTTTTAAGGATTCACTGACTGTGAGTTGACTATAAATGATTTTCTTGATCAGCTGATTGATCGTTCAGTTGATATAATAACAGAAAACATCTCGATGTGACGTCCTCGTTTTACCAACAATCTAAAAACTATTGATTTCACTGGAACTTAAAACTGGAAAAAACAGGAAGAGAGTATCAGCAGAGTTTCTGTTTTATTTCCTGTTGACTGACTGATTTATTTACCTGCCTGTAAACACTAAATATCCAGCGTCTTTTTTTGGTAATCGTTTGGTCATTTTAGTCATTTTTCTAGAATCACTTCGCTGCTTTCAGCTGCTTTTCTTTCTGATATTTGACATTTAAAGACGTCACCTTTGACCTCTGGGTCACCGGACGCCATTTCTAACTATTTCCTGTCAGATTTCTGAGAGAATAAACAGTCAGATGAATCACTGATGTAACTATGAACCTCCGTCTGGAGCCGCCGCGCGTCTTCACACCAACAGATGTGAAAGAACATCCGGAGCGACCTCAGAAACCAGAGCGGCTCCGACACCTCCAGCTGCTCCACAAATAGTCCCTCAGCTCAGGTTCCAGCTCCACGCCGACGGCGCCGACAGCTTCAGAGGAAACCGGAGCGCTCGGGACGCTCGCCGCGAGTTTAAACGAGCTGGAAGGACGACGGCGAGGAGTGTGAGCGAGGGCACGAACAGCTGCTGCAAGACAGACGGAGGATTAACACTGCTGAGCGCTCAGAGAGACGACACGGAGGTCACACTCCAGAGAAAAGAGCAACACACACACATACACACACACACACACACACACACACACACACACACACACACACACACAC
The DNA here is from genome assembly GCA_029490765.1 of Euthynnus affinis. Taxonomy (NCBI): domain Eukaryota; kingdom Metazoa; phylum Chordata; class Actinopteri; order Scombriformes; family Scombridae; genus Euthynnus; species Euthynnus affinis. Next base: position 28,513,594 of record CM055855.1, read on the forward strand.
ACACACACACAGTCAGTCAGCAGACTCCATTTCAGGCTTATTTCATTGTGTGTGTGTGAGCTCAGAAACCCTGCTGATCAGCTGATGGGATCTGAGTGTGTGTGTGTGTGTGTGTGTGTGTAGAGTCCAGTCAGTAAAGTCTGATCCCGTCTGTCGTCACCACAGTTCATTACGTTCATTTACAACTTTTATCACAACAAAAATGAGACTAAATCTAAATAAAGAGTGACATCACTTCCTGCTCTGCAGTAAAACTGCTGCATGGAAACTCGTCATTTAGCAGAAAATCAGGCTGCGACTGAAACGTATTTACATGAAGTAAATCATTAATACTGATGAGTCAGCGTCGCTGCTGCTGCAGGTGGAGACGGTTTGAACTTTGACCCCTGAGAAATCTCTTTTAGTTTCGTTTATTTAACGTCATATGAGGAGAAACGCTCAGAGACACAAACACACACTGATGCTTCATAAAGCAACAAACCAGCAGTGTTTCAGCTCATCGTGCTGTTTTATATCTGTTAAATAACTGTAGTGGAGTGGAAGTATAGAGCAGCATCACATGGAAATACTAAAGTAAAGTAAAGTAATATATTATTAGTGTTTGATTAATGAATAGAAAGTAAAGGACGACTGTTATAATGTCAAACAGGCTGTTTAATCTCCTGTTTGTTCACTTTGACTTCATGTGTTTGGAGGTAAAAGTGTTTTTATTCACATGTGTAGGAAACATCTGCAGCAGCAGCAGCACTTCATTCATTAAATCCACCAGCTTCTAGTCAGCTGAAGAGTTTCTATCAGGAGGAAAAACTCCATAACCTGATCTTCTCCTCTACAGATGAACCCAGACAGCGAACGGCTCATCTCACATTTACACCTTTTGTGATTTGAAGTTAAACGTTTTCATTGCCTGCACAGAAAAACCTCCCATTAAAGAAGTGTGAGCTGGTTTGATCCATAAAGCTGTGCTGTACTCTCTCCTGCAGTCACAGCAGACCTCTGACTGTCCTGCAGACGTGTCTGAACCTGCAGCCTCGCCTCCACTCACTCTCTATCCTCCACACACATCTTTACGCCGCTGAAGAGAATAAACATGGAATAAACAATAAAGTCAGATGCTTTTCCTCATCGTTCTGGATTTACAGAGATTAGTTCATGAGATTCTTTAATGAGCTTTTCTTATTTGTGGAGGAGAATCCAGAAGTTGGTGGTTTGACTTTCTGTTTTTCCTCTTTGCGCAGCAGAGAGAGGACAGCAGCACTTTCTTTCATATCATCAGTCTGATCCTCTGTGATCAGCAGCTGCACTGTCAGAGCAATGCATCCTCAGGAATGTGTGGCCTACTTCCACCGCCGAGGAAACACACCAAAAATAACTCGTTTGGTCACTAGTGAGCGGCCGCAGAGAGGAAAAACCTGGAGGGGACAAACTCCACACGAGAGGCCAAGAATCTCCTCATAATTATAAGGATTAAAGGACGACTTCACCATCTTTCCACAGCCTCTTAAAACCACCACAGAGTGTCTGAAGCTTCTGTTCAGTCTGAGTTACATTATTAAATAGATTCCACTAGTATTCAGAATATTTCCAAATGTGATGTTGGTCACGTAAACAGCATATAAAACAGTTTCTAGTGTTTTCTGATTAAAAGATGTTAGATATGCTGATATTATTGAGCTTTCAGTAGCATTCTTCTGACATGTTTGTGTCTCTGTTTGTGTCACATGGTCTCCTGTTTACAGTCGGCTCTGTCAGTTGTAAACAAACCAACTAACTGCAGCCGAAGAGACGCAAGAGAAGAAGAAGAGAAGAAGAAACAACGACTTTAAAACATTCAGACAGACGTTGAGTACGTTCGGCTGCATGGAAACAGGAATGTTGTCCTTTTCAGAATAAGAGCAAAAAACCACATTTACAGTCTTTTTAGCATCAAATTCTCCTCTTTGTGTTTCCCTGTTGAGCTGCAGGTGGAAGTATAGAAACAAAAAGAGGGACTTTGCCACTAAAAAGACTGTAACGTTGAAAGATATCTACTGGATTTGACTCATTTGGAGGCTGAAGCTTCATATTAGCGTCACATAAACTTTTAAACACATCACCTCCAGCAGCTACAACAGTAACATGCAAACAGCAGCTTCACTCCTGAATCCTGCAGCTTGTTTCCACTCAGATCCAGCTCTCTTAGATGGGAGGGGTTGGACTTCAGAGCTGAGGCCAGAGCTTCATATTAGCCGTGGATTTATTATGAAGGATCTTCTAATGGTCAGTATGAACAGGAGGAATGATTACAGCTAGAAGAACAGACTGAATGTTGGTTTAAGACTCATTGGAAACATGCTGAACTCGTCCTTTACATCTTATTTTGTCCGACAAACACAAACATCCCATCTGAAGAGCTCAAACAGTTGCTGGTTAGTTTTCTTATTGATTGATCGACCAATCGTTGCAGCTCTGAATGCAACATCATCAAGTTAACTCTACTCCCAGTCGGCCATCTTTCCAGCATCATTTTCTCCGTGTGAGTCATTCAACTTTCTTCTGATCTTAAAAAAAAACAAGAAACTTTCAGGTCAATTATTCAGAAAATCCAGAAACTCTCCTCCTCACATCTGCTGCTGTTTAAAGGCTCGGGATTCCCCCAGCGTGTGTGTGTGTGTGTGTGTGTGTGTGTGCTCCAGCTGCTAACATCTGCTGTGTAATGAGATAAACTGCGTGGTGCAGCTGAGCAGCGATGTGTCAGACACTAATACTGTGTGACGGGGTCGACACCACAGAGCTCAGAGAGAACAAACGGCAGCTTTGATCATTTGAAGCTTTTCACTTTGTCCTCGTTTCTGTTTGAACTTTTCTGTTATCGTCTTTTTAAAAAGTCTTAAAGCTGCTTATTCAGGTAAACAAGCTCATCATTCAAGCAGAAGAGTTTCCATCTAACCCTCCTGGAAAACACATTTACAGAAAATTATCAAAAGAAAACGAAGTGATTGTTTGTTTCTGTCTAAACCTGATAAACTGATTCTGCAGTCGCTGCCGTTAAAGTGTCGCAGAAGAAGAAGAAACGACCAGATGACGTCATTAAAAGAGCGACAGACGAAGCTCAAAACGATGGAAATATGACGTGTTGATGTGAGGAAGGTTACAGCCTCCTCATCATCATCATCATCGCTCCACACTGATCTGACGCTTTCATCTCTTCAGTGACGTTTAAGTCACATGATTCATGACATCATCATTAAACCTCAGACAACAGGAGACACTTCACAGTATCGTCATGTATGTCAGTTACATGTTTTAACCACTAGAGGGCCGGAGGAGGAGTCACATGATCATCTATAATCAGCAGTGGGGTTCCTCAGGGTTCTGTTCTGGGTCCTTTATAAAAACCATCAGCGTCCTCAAACACAACACAAACATAAACAACAACAGTTCAGACCAGCTGATTCTGATCTAACGAGTAAAACTGCTGCTGTGTTTAAACACTTCCTGCCTTTAACTGTCCGCTATGTTTAAAATGCTTCAGCTGCACTTTTTATCAAATAAACAGCAGGAAGTAGAGAGAGAGTGTGTGTGTGTGTGTGTGTGTGTGTGTGTGTGTGTGTGTGTGTGTGTTGGGGACTATTTTCAGCAGTGGATGAATCCACATTTGGTGCTCTAGTGAGTATTTCTGGCAGCAGGACTGTGTGTGTGTGTGTGTGTGTGTGCGTGTGTGTGTGTGTGTGTGTGTGTGTGTGTGTGTGTGTGTGTGTGGGAGTTAAAGTAAACTGTGTGTGTGGTAATTCAGCACTTCTTTCCAAACTTTCCTCTCTTTTCTTTTCATTTATGAGTAAGTTAAAGTCTAAACTTTGGTCCGGTGGGACTGGCAGTGATGTTACGTAACTCTGGAATGAGGATTTCAATCAGCAGCTTTCTGGTGATTCAACAGGCTGCTGCTTCACTAAAAACTAAAAACTGAAGTTCCTCTTCCTGAACTCGTCCTGTGACTCGTACAGAGACGTTAGGGGGACGGTGGATTTCCCAGCTGCACCTTCATCCTGCTGACAGCGACACCGCGTCCTCAGTCGTGTCGGCTCTTGTCAGGACAGCAGAACGAGTCCTGCAGTGACACGTCGGCGACATTTCAGTCTGCAGATACTGTTCAGAGGAAGGACTCAGGACGCCGAGCTGCAGCTGCAGACTGTCTGTTTTCATCTGCAGCTGCAACCACTGATCAATTATCTGCCAACTACTTTAATAAATGATTCATCACTTTGTTGATGTTTTATATGTTGAAGAAAAACAGCAAATCCTCTGTGACGCAGCACTTTACTGAACTTTTTCAAACTCTTCTTCAGTGTTGGTGCTTCTCTTTAAATGAATAATGAGGCTGCAGGCCGTCCTGCACTTGTCTGGACGTCCTGCAGCACTCACAGAGCTGCCTGTTATTACACTGGAAAATGTTTTTTCCAGAGATGCTCTTGAATTTCCCTGAAACCAGTCAGATAACCCACAAACTCTCAGGAGGAGCTGAACTCTGATAAGCAGCAGGCCGTCAGCGTCGGACTGAAGCTGAAGCTCCGTCTGAACACAACAAACAAACACGAAGGCAGAAGCAGTTATCTAGTGAGAGTGGCTGCAGGGACGATAGTAACGGCGTCAGAGATTCTTGATTTACTGAAAGCGTCTGCTGACAAACTGTCGGCTGCTTGTGGCGAGCAGACGTGCATCCAGCAGCAGAACGCCGCGTCGTGGTTTCTCTGCTGAACGTGATTTATACGCCTGCAGCTTCAGTGAACTCGCTGCTCCTCCTGTCCTTTAAATCCCATCCGGAGCGTCCTCCTGTTTTAAAGCGGAGCTGTTTTCCGTCTGCTGCATCAGTCAGACGGAACAAACCGCTGCTGCTGCTGCAAAACTTTAAACTTCATTAAGCTCATAATAATTATGTTACTGCGGGAGGAGTTTAACTTGTAACAGAGTATTTTTCTGCTCTCTGATGCTTCATCCTGCAGCATGAAGCTGGTGGAGAAGCTGCAGGTATGTCAGCACACTGCTGCGTGCATGCAGTGACATCACAGACCTGCCCCGGTAGATCCTGCGTGTCCGTCCTTAAACCCGCCGCCACCCGCCTGAGTCACATGTCTGAGATAATGCAGCGGGCTTACAGCAGGGTGATGTAACAGGATTGTCATCCTCTCTATGAGATTACTCCCCAGCACTCTTCACTCAGATAAAAACGCCAACAAGAAGCTGAAACAGAATCACAACACGGCGAGCTGAGCGCCCGCCGCCGCTCTGCACCCCCCCCCCCCCCCCGTCACGTCTCCTCTCAGGACGCCGCAGCAGACTGAAATCCATATCTGATCATAAACAAGCGAGTCGGAGTGAAACCAGACAGAGTGAGACGAGTCTGAACAGGCCGCTGCACGCTGCAGGGCAGGATCATCATGTCTGTTACAACATGGAAACACAGGAAGAAACATCCGGCTGAGTGTAAATCACACTTCAAAGTGTTTCTGCTCAGAGGTGTAAAACATGTGAAGCAGGAGAGGAAGTCTCTCTCTGCTTCAGACTGAAGCCCCTCTGCATGCTGGGAAATGACCAACCTCAGTCTGAGAGTCAGAAATGTGACTCATCGCGCCGCGGCGACCGGTTCACGTCTTTAAAAAGATCAGAAAGTGGATCCTGAAAGCGGCGGGAAGGCCGAGTTTAGCTCCCGTGGCGGTTTGCGAGCAGCTGATCCGCTCAGCTGATCTGTGAACAGCCTCATTGTGTCGGACGGCAGAGACACAGACGCTCGCCGCTCGCACACAGAAGGTCCTTTATGCTGCCGCCACAGACGGCGTTTCAGTTCCACCGAGCTGAATACAGTTCAGACACCGAGCTGAGAGACGACTCACAGCTGTGCAGCATCAGGAAGCAACACGCCAACAAACACGCCAACAAACACGCCAGCAAACACGCCAGCAAACACGCCAGCAAACACCCCAACACGCCAGCAAACACGCCAACACGCCAGCAAACACGCCAACATTTCATACATGTTATTATTATTAATGAAGGAAAAAATGAGGATGAACTAAACAGATCAAAGTTGTAAAACTCAAACTTCATAAAGAACCAACTGAAAATATTGATTGTGATCAATAAGCTGCATTTATCAATCAACTTCCTCCTGCTGACAGCCAACTGATCACATGATCAATAACCAGAGAGACATTTTATACATTCATACGTATTGTTTTTTACTGTTCTGACATTTTATTGATCAATTAATCAAGAAAATAATCTGCAGTTTAATCAATAATGAAAATAATTGTTAACTGAAGCCCTAATTTTCTTGATTTTTTGAGTTTGTATTAATCAGTGACATAATTTAATAAATTATCTTTAAAATAATCTGTTTTAAAAAAACAGCTGAAGCAGAATTAAATGATTAAAACTTTCATGTGATCAATTGATTGATCGATTTTAAACCAGCTCAGGGTTCAATGAAACCGAGGTGAGGGAGCGGCGGTGGCGAGAACAAAGCAGAGAAATAAAAGGTTTTTATCTGACGGCGGTTTAATTTCTAAAACACAAATAAACATCCATCAAAGACTCGACAGATGATTCGCTGAGGAGACAAAACGCTGGCTGCTCATTGGTCGATCGTGTCTGCGGCTGACAGACGTAAACACAAACAAACGCCGTCGTCTTCTTTCTGTCTGAACATCTGCTGATCGATTATCAATCATCAATAAAAACATCAACATTACATCTCAGTAACTAAAGTAAACCCAAAGGGAACGTCACTGTTTTCCATATTACTGTAAACAATCAATAAATCTGCAAAATGAAGCTTAAACAGAAGAGTTATTGTCATTTTTTTGGCCTCCAGACCAGTTAAAACATACCAGAGACCAGCAGGGAAACTGGACGCTGTAAAGATTAATATGTTAATATTTAAATAAAACATGTTCCTCCGAGGCCGCTGGCAGCTTCACACACACTGATTTATGCTCCTCTGTAATAAAACAATGAAGTTTATCGTTCTAATGTTTGAGGATTCAAACTGAAAGCTGGCGGAGCGTCACATGTGATGCACCTGTCGGCAGGTGAGCGAGAACACCTGAGAGGCAGCAGACAGGCGGATCGGCTCCGACAGGCCGCGCTGCGTTCGCTGTCCCTCTGCTCAATCTGGACACTTGTTGTTTTTAAATCCCAGCGGATCCTTTAAGTGGATTAAAGCGAGTGTGGCTGAGCAGCAGAGAGTCAGATCAGCAGCAGAGAGTGAAAGTGCTGCAGAGCCCCGACGCTCACCAGCACAAACACAGCAGCACTGAAACACGCCGTGGTTTCACATCCACACTGCTCTGTGGATCAATAGTGATCAACACGTCTGATAAACTGACTGTGCATGTGCACTAAAGCAGAAACAACGTAGAAACTATATTATTAGGTCCATAAAATGTTAAAAAATGCTGCAAAATGTTTCTCAAAAGTCCTCAAATGTCTAATCAATGCAGCTGTAACATGTATAATAATAATAATAATAATAATAATAATAATAAAAATACATTTTGAAGGGATAATAATGGAAATAAACTCTTGAGCTTTGTTGTGTTTTATCTTTTTAACTGTACAAAGATATGATGCATCCTGGAAGCTGTGCAGATATTATTTATTGATCTTTTATACTGTCAATACTTTAAATCAATCAGCAGTAATACTGTGGTTATTACAGTCAGACTGAAGTGAAAGTAAAAGCAGTGAGAGCTGCAGTGATTGATTTCATGCTTTATTCTGAGTAAATATTCTGTTTTTCTTCCACATTCTGGATTATTAGTCAGACGAACTGAAGCTTTCAGAGCAGCTGGAGGAAACTGAGCAGCATTTTTCATGAACAGTTCATGAACCAAAACAATAAATCAATAAGTAAAAACAGCCCTGAGCTGCAGGCTGAGGTTCCTCCTGCCTGCGTGTGTGTGTGTGTGTGTGTGTGTGTGTGACAGTGTGAAGGTTTGGACCTCCTCAGTGTGAAAACGTTGTTCTGCACAGTGTTTAGTCTGCTCTGCTCTGCTCTGCTCTGAAACGGCATCAACACTCTGCACACAGAAATATCCATAAAAGGACAAAAACACACGGCTGCGAATCAGCTGAGAGGTCCGTCTGCAAAAGGTATGTGTGTGTGTGTGTGTGTGTGTGTGTGTGTGTGTGTGTGTGTGCTAAGTACATTTACTAAACTGCTGCACTTAAATACAGTTTAGAGGTATTTGTTCTTTACTTGAGTATTTCTGCTCATCTAAACGTTCCAGACAGAAACATCAGAGTTTCTAGTCCTGCGGTCATGTGACAGGAAGAGTCCCAGCTGACTGTCAGTGCAGGTAAATGTTGTTTAGATTCAGTTTAAGTCAAAGTCATTTCCTCTGAAGTGACGTGTGAACATGTATATGAGCAGTGCTGCACATACGGAGGGTGGAAGATGATATTTAGCAGTGGAAACCTTCATAGAGATCAGATTTAATAACAGACCCAGAAACTCAACCTGCCTCCTCCTCTCCTCACCTCTCCTCTCCTCCTCCTCTCCTCCTCCTCTCCTCTCCTCTCCTCTCCTCTCCTCATCACTCCAGCCTCACTCCTGACTGAACCGGACCGACACACAGGTTTCTACAGTCACACACACATCAGTGCAGAGCATCAGTGATCCTTCCTGTACGTGACGCAGCAGCTGCAGACGCTCAGAGGAAGATCTCAGCACCATGTGACTCAGCTGAACCCTGAACTCTGATATTAATGTAAGCTGATCGATCAATAACTGAGACCAGTGACAGAAACACACAAACAGCAGCAGAGCTCAGTGACAGAAACACATTTACACTGTTCATCCTGTTTTAAAGTGACTCAGCTCTCCTGCACAGACAGGAACTATTATAACAGTTTTATAGATTTCTGACTGATTACTGTGAAGATCTGAGAAGCTTTCAGTGGATAATGTTTGTTTGTTGTTTATTTAAAGTGACGGTAACGCTGCTTCCTTCTGGCTGTAAAGTGACACTAATCCTACGCTGGTTGACCTCTTGACCTTTGTTTCTATCTGAGGGTTGTTCAGTGACCTGGAAGGTCAACTGCAGATATTTACAGAGTGTTTATGACCTGGCTCATACTGGGTGATACTGGGTGATACTGGGTGAACTGGGTGAACTGGGTGCTGTGTTTATTTCTTCTTATCTGTCAGAAACATGATGTATTGTGCTTCTGATGACATTGTTTCATCCCTTTATGAGTTTATGGAGTTATAAAGTCATTCACACAGACTTCCTGTTTGTCTCATTCTGCTGTTTATGTTTATCTTTACATAACAATTAAATAAAACCTGAAACAATCATCATATCTAAAGATCCTGATGTGTTTTACATGGAAAATATTAAAAACTCCTGAAATGTGCTTCACAGCAGTAGATAAATATATCTGAACATCTTCAGTCTGACTGTTTCTGGTCACTTCCTGTTTGGCTGCACCAATCACTGCGTCCACAACAAACACTGTTTTTATGAATTTCAGACGAGGATGCGGAGAGAGGCGTCCCATCATGTGACACAGGGAGGAAATTCCTGCGCGGCTGCAAACACACTGTGTGATAAAATCCTTTCTGTTTTCTTTTCTGCGGCTCGGAAGCGTTTCCTGCTCCGCTTCATCGCTCCCACTGAAAGAAACGTCCGTGTGTGTGAGATCGAAGCTCTGATCTGCCGCCGGATATAAAACGATTCATTAAACATCACAGCTGTAATCTCACACACATCACACCCAAACTATTTTATCACGTCCAGCGTCGGATTCCACAACAACAACTTTCTGTCAGAGCGTCGCTGCGATCTGAAGAAAACTTTCATCCTTTCACTTGTTTTTCTGAGCAAAAATGACAAAAAATGACGTTTTCAGCTTCTTAAATGTGAGAATTTGCTGCTTTTCTTTGTCTTACATGACAGTAAAATCTATATTTTGGGGTTTTGGAGCAAAGAAGAAGAAGAATTAAAATAATCAAAGCAACAGAATTCATTAGTTAATAATTAAAAAGCTGCAGAAGAAGGTTTCTTAGAGCCTGAGAGTGACAGTGAGTCAGGATTTTACAAATATTCAGGTCAAAGTTCCTCAGAGATCTTCATAAATCATTGAAATGTTTGTTTATTATTCATTCATGAAGCTCAGAAGTTCTAAAGTTTCTGTCAGAGAAGTTTGGTTGTTTTATTTCCTAAAAAAGAACAAAGTAATCTGGCTCTGATGATGTGGAAATATTAATTATAAAGTACAATTATTTCTCTGCTGGAACCAACAACAACATCTTATTGAAATAAATTAATCCATCAGTTTGTTCAGAAAACAGCAGAAAATGTTTGAAATGAGGTCTCTGAATGTTTTGTTGTTTGTTTGTTTGTTTACTGAAGCCAGAGAGAAGCAGCAGAACCTGAACCTGCAGGAGCCGGAACCATTAATCAATCAACTGTCTATCAATCATCTCATCAATTAACTGACTGGTCGTGTCAGCGCTGATGATCAAAGATCCTCTGAGCAGGAAGAAGCTTCACTCTGCTGCACAGTCGGAGTGTTTCCCACAGAGTGAGACGTCTCCTCTCCCTCTCTCTCATTCAGATCAGATCGATCATTTAAGCTGATCGGTTTAACGGCTTTGAATCAGGACCTCCGGTGTTTATATCAAAAAGCTCCAGCTGATGTTTCAGAGCGTCACATTCATATTTCACATCTCCTGCTGCTGTAAACATGAGAATGAGATCAGACTCTATCAGCAGAGGATCAATATTAAAGACTCCGATCAGGCCTGAAACCTTCATCCTCATCCCGACTTCACTTCGCCTCCCATCAGTCCGCCCGCCGCTCTCTGATTGGCTCAAACTACAATCCAAGAAATAAAAGCAGGTCAAGCTGCCGTGACATCCTCCTCCATCCCGTCAGGATTATCTCTGTACCCCCCCCCCTCCCCCCCCCCCGCTCCCCCACCTCACCACACCCATCCCGCCCCTCCCCTCTCTGTCCAGCAGCAACATCAGGAGCGGCAGCCTTTGTTCAGCCTCCATCCCCCCGCTGATTCCCGGCATAACAAGTCATCCTCTGCATGCCTGATGAAGGCTTCTCCTGACTGTAACTGGATCTGTTTAAAGGGCCAGTGCTCCCAGAGTTCCCAGTGCTCCCAGTACTGGATATTAAAAGATCTCCTTCATCCACAGTGTGTCCAGATAGACATTTAAAGTGTGTGTGAAGCTTCTGTTCAGCTTCATCAGTCTGAGTTAGTCATATCAAGTGGATATCTGACACATTTACAGTCTTTTTAGCATCAAATTCTCCTCTTTGTGTTTCCCTGTTGAGCTGCAGGTGGAAGTATAGAAACAAAAAGAGGGACTTTGCCACTAAAAAGACTGAAACGTTGAAAGATATCTACTGGATTTGAGTTAAAGCACAGCGAGGTGAACTCTGACACTTTATTCAACAAACATTTCAGCTTCCTGTCGTCCATCAGAGCGTCTGAGCCCATTTCTGGTTCCTCGTTTACACTGAGGTCACGTGACCGCAGATCACCATGGATACCGGGAACACAAAACATTAGTGTTATCATCTTTTTTTAGATTTACTTCACAGCAGAACTGAATGTGCTGATTTTAATCTCTGTATTAATTACAGTCTTTAACTCTCATCGCAGTTCATTTAAAACTTTATTATGATGTTTTTATTGATTCTTTGTTGATTGTGTTTGTCTGATTTACAGCTGCAACCATGAATCAACTAATCAATTAGATGCCAACTATTAAATTAATCAACATTTTTAAAGTAAATAAAGTCCAAACTCTGATTCCAGCTTCTTAAATATGAATATTTTCTGCTTTCTTTAGTTTCTGTGACACTAAACTGAAGATCTTTGAGTTCTGGACCAAACGAGACATGTGATGACATCATCATCAGGAAACACTGATTCACCATCAACACGTTTTTCACCAGTTTCTGACAGTTTATGGACCAAATACTGAATCCAATAATTAAGAAAATAAAAGCCAGATTAATCAATAATATAATAACTGTTAGTTGCAGCTCTGTTGTGATGAATGTTTCTTCAGATTTGACCGAACAACAGTTAAAAAAACAGAAATATTCAGTTTACAAAGTTGATAAAAGCAACAAACCTGAAGAAACTTTTGTATTTTCTGTGTAAATTTGAACAAAAAAAGTGTTTCCAGCTGTCTGATGTGGAAAAGTTTGGATAAGAAGAGGATGGTAGATATTTTATATTTAATATTACTATATATTTATATCCTACGGGTCACATGATGGACGACAGGAAGCTGAAACATCTGCTCCTCAAACTCAGAGGGATTTAGTTTTTCAGTGTTTGTGTGACAACAAGCTGTGACCTCATGTTCAGAGGTCACACTGAGGTCACACTGAGGTCACACTGAGGTCACACGGAGGTTTGGATCAGAGCAGACAGAGAGCCGCAGCGAGCTGATGGAAACATGTCAGTGATTTTACTGTCACCACTAAACGTCTGCAGGTTTGAACTTGATGCTCTGAGCTTGTTTTCCAGTTTTAAACATCAGTCTGCGGTTTGTTTGAGTGTAAGAGGAGTTTTAAAAGCATGCATTTACTGTTTTCACTTGTTCTAGCGTTCATCAAACCACCGGAGACGTGAGGAAGTGAAGAGCTCTTACCTGGGAAGGCGTGTGGGCTGGAGGATCCTCTCTTCAGGCACTTGGAACACAGAATATGTACAGAGTAATGCAGCCCCGGCCACTCCTGCAGCAGCACGTTCAGCTCCTCCACCAGCGGCGTGATGGCCTGCCACGCGGTCCAGATGTTGGGCAGCGAGGCGTGGCTGGTGATGGACAGAGTCTCCGCCTGCAGCTTCCCTTTAGAGGGCTGATGGCTGATCTCCACGGGGACTTTACCCCGGTAGGCGAAGATCTGATGCCTGCCGTCCGACCGCTGGACCACGTGGCTGTTTATCTGCACGCTGAAGCGAGCGAAGAGTCCGGGAGGGAAGAGGAAGGGGAATCTGTACTGGATGTGCAGCTGCTCCACGGAGAAGAGCGGGCACAGAGGGACGGAGCCGCCGCCGCCCGGGGCCGAGGCCGAGGCCTCCGCCTCCGCCCGGGGCTCCTCGTTGCTGACGTAGCTGGGGAACTTGTACCAGGCGGTGGCCCCGTTCAGAGGCTTGCTGCGGGGTTTGTTGATGCAGTAGCAGACGCCCATCTTCTCCAGGAGCTCCATGATGAGATGGAGGTCCTGCTGGGTCTGGATGAGCGGGCGCAGCAGCAGGCGGATGACGTTGGAGGGCAGGAGGCCGTGCTGCAGGAAGCCCTCCACGTGATGCTGCAGGTGGGTGACCCTGAGGTTCTCCCCCTTCTCGTCCTCTATCACCAGACTCACCCGGCCCTTGTCCCCCCGCTCCCCCTCGGAGAGGAGCCGGTCCAGCAGCGTGGACTCGTCCCGCTGGAAGAAGACGTTGAGGATTGCGATGAAGCGCGGAAGATTGTGGAAAACGTACTCCTTCAGGGTGAGGCTGTCCTCGAAGTAGAGCAGCTTGCCGCTCTCGTGCAGGTAGGACAGGGCGCTCTGCAGCCGGTCCTCCGTCAGCCCCGCCTGCAGGCCCAGCCGAGCCGAGTCCCACCACGACAGCCACAAGTCTTTGGGCTTAAAGTGCAGCTCCTCCAGCATCTGCCAGGACTTGGGCAGCACGCGGTGGAGGTTGGGGAAGATGTCCCTGTGGTCGGCGACCGACATGAGCTTCTCACGCAGCCTCTGGATGTTCCTCTGCGTCTCCGTGCAGCTGACGCTCAGCACGGGGGACAAGATCTGCAGCCGCTGGTTCAGCATGTACTGCAGCTGGGCTTTCCTCCGCCGCAGGTTCCTGTCCGAGACGCCGTAGAAGAGGACGTGAGGGCTGGAGGTGCGCACGCTGAAGCCCTGCTCCAGCGCCTGGTCCACCTGCAGAGCCAGGCTCCTCAGACTCTGGATGTCCCTCTTCTCCTGCAGGCCGATCTGTCTGTGGATGTCCAGAGTCTTCTCCTCCAGCTCCACCTCCGCACACAGGTCGGCGTGCGTTCCCACCAAGCACACCACGGCGTGCGGGACTTTGGCACTGAGCAGGTGGAGGAAATACCCGACGTGGGCGTAAAAGTTCCTGGGCGAATACGCTTTGAGATTCACCACCAGGACGTAGAGAGCACCGGGGGACAGGAAGAAGGGTTTGATGAGGTCGTAATTTTGCTTCCCTGACAAATCGTACACCAGAAAAGTGAGGCAGCGCTCGGCGTCCGCCACCCAGTTGGTGACTTCGATTCCTTTGCTTCCCTGGTTTCCCGCCGCGTCCTGCGGTCTGCTCACCACGCTCTGCCGGAGCCGCGTCTTCCCGGCGTTCTTCATCCCCATCAGGACCAGTTTGAGCCGCGGCTTCACGGCCAGCTGGGAATGTGCCAGTTCCTTCTGATAGGCTGCGATGTAAGGGATCCCCTTCATGCACACCTCGTACGGAGGCTGGATGAGCGGGTTGTCCTTCACCTTCCAGATGTTCACTCTGGACAGCTTACCAAAGTTATCTGGCAGTATGGCTATTTGGTTACCCTGTAAGACCAGCTCCTCCAGCTTCTCCAGTTCCACGATGGAGTCCGGTAGATATGTAATGTTGTTGTTGTCCAGCCAAAGGTTGGCCAGCTTCCCCAGCTGCCCGATCTCCTCTGGGATGTGAGTCAGTTTATTCCTGCTCAGGTACAGTTCCTCCAACCCCGCGATGCTTAAGATCACCTGGGGGAAGTTCTCAAACTCGTTCGAGGACAGATTGATCATTTTCAGTCTTTGCAGGCTGCCGAACGAGGCCGGCAGCGCGGTGAGGTTGTTCCCGTCCAGCATCAGGCTCTCCAGGTTGTGCAGGTGACAGAAAGCGTCGGGTAGCGACGACATGTGGAGGCTGCTGAGCCACAGGATCTTGATGGGCTGCAGCTTCATGACGTCTGCTGGTAAAGCCTCAAACTTGTTCCCGGAGCAGTCGAGCTCCTCCAGGTCCCTGAGCGCCAGGATCTCAGGGGGGAACTGGTTCAGCTTGTTGTGGTCTGCGTCCAGCGTCCGCAGCCTGTGGAGGCAGCTGAAGGATCTGGGGACGTCTCGCAGCTCGTTGAAGCTGATGTCGAGCTCCTCCAGGAACTGCAGCGCCCCGATCTGAGCGGGCAGCGACTGGATCTTGTTGTGGCTGATGCAGAGCTTCTTCAGGCCCTTCAGCTGGCTCACCCCCTCCGAGAGGCTCCTCAGCAGGTTGTGGCTCATGTCGAGCTCCACCAGCTGCCCCAGCTCGAACACCACACAGGGGACACAGGAGAACTTGTTCCTGCGGAGGACCAGGATGCGCAGGTTGTTGAGGCTGGATCCCAGCCCGTCTGGCAGCTCCTGCAGGGAGTTGTTACCCAGGTTGAGCACCTCTATCTCGGATATATCCTCCGGCAGGATGATCTGGTTGTTCTTGGAGCAGAGGGTGAGCTGGCGCAGGTTGCTCCGCAGCTTCCTGGAGCGGAGGGCGGCATCCCTCCACAACCTGGCCGTTTTCAGATTGTTCTCCTTGTCCTCCATGGCTCTGCAGCCAGACCCCTCCTCCTCCTGCTGCTCCTTGTTTTCATTGAGAGTTTTCATGGGTGCTGAGCGGGCCGCATGGTGGACGGTGTCCTTCAGGAATCCACGGCAGCAAACCCTCCGTCAGGTCGGGCAGAGAAGACACTTTCTGTCGGGGAATAATCGCGCGTTTGGATCGTAGCAGGAGGGCTGTGTGCGGCCGCGGAGGCATCCTTTTCTCCTGCGCCACTCAGCACACAATGAGAACAAACCTCCCCGGTTACAGCTCCGGGTTTAAGCCCGTCTCCGCGCTCCGGTGCCGCGGCTTCGCGCTCTGCGTCTCGGCCGTCCTCATCGCCTCCGGAACCCGTCCTCCGGGTCTCTCTCCGTCCCGAGATGAGGGTGTTTCTCTGAGCTTTCCGAGCCGCTGTGAGGCTTCCTGGCAGCGGGGAGTGGAAGTGAGGAACACTGCGTCAGATCTGTGAGCCCTCCTCCTCCTCTCCACCCGGCAGGGAGGAGGGAGGGAGGGGAGGGAGGAGGAGGAGGAGGGGGGAGTGAAAGTGACTCTCATTTCTAGCTTCAAAGCATCCGAGTAGACTGTTTTTAATATTAATTTGTCCTCTGTTTCTATATTTCTATGATCATATCCCCCAAAAATGTTTTTTTTTATTGCAGGCTTTTATTAATTAATCATTTTATTCCCATTATTCTGTCTAAAGGAAGAAGAAAAGGAGGAGGAGGAGGAGGAGGAGGAAGTGAAAGTGACTCTCATTTCTGGCTGGAAATCATCCAAACTCTGCTTTTAATATTTCTTTCTTCTCTGTTTAATGTTTTTTTTTTATTTATGATTTTATTCCTCAAACTGTTTTAATTACAAGCTTTAATTCATTCATGTATTAATCATCATTATTACATCTGTGTTTATTCCATGTATTCTATGTTATTCCAGTAAAGGAACATTTATTTTCCAACTGATTCTGTCTTCTGTATATTTTCACTGATATTTTAGATGAACTGTTGATGGTCTGTTTGCTTTATGATTCTGAAGGAAATGTTTTCATGTTTGTAATGAAGCAGTTTTATGAACAATATGAGCAGCAGAAATAAGAATATGTAAGATAAGAATATTGTTTGCTCCTTTCTCACAGATTCAGACAGTTGATGACTTTCAGGTGTGAACAGTCATACAACGCTCGATCTGATCACAGAAATCATAAAGTTTGACTGAAATTACTAAAAACAGAACATCATATTAAACTTTAACTTCATACATGTGAAATAAAATCACTTAATTTACGCACTCTCAGTTACCAAAGAGACTTTCTTATTGTTTCTAACTTGTTGTTATTTACTGCTTTGACTGGTTTTACTTGATGTTTTTATTGTTGTTGCTCTTTTTTAAATTATATTTATTCTTTAATCTGTTTTACTGATGAATAAGTGATCAAATTATTCCTCACAGGACAATCTGAACAACAAAACCTACATGATAGAAAAATAAAAAACATTTTCAGTTAAAAAAAACTAAACAAACAAAACAACAGTAAAGTTTCACATTAAGCTTTTTGATAAACACTGAACAGGATGTAAAAGTTTAGAAATATATGAAAAATATTTTTCATAAACAAAAGAAAATGATTTTTATTATAAAGTAAAACGTTATTAAACCAAAATGACTGTTAAAGAGTTTATAAATGTGATTCTCTGAGACCAACATGGACTCTGCCTCCACCTGCTGGACAGCAGGAGGAATTACTCAATTATAGATTCAACTCAACTTTATTGACAGAGGTGACCAGTTACACTAACAGACACTCACCAGTAAACCAGAACTTCTTACTGGAACAAATAAAATCATGTGAAGTGTTGGTGTGTTTGGTTTCTACTTCTGCAGCTTCTACAGTATTTTTCCCTGCTGTGGATAAACTGAGGACTGAGTCTCTTCAGAAAAATGAAAATGAGAGAAAAATTGAAAAAGAAAACAGTCATTTACAGCCAATAAAAAGGAAAATTAGTTATCTTGAATCCATCCACAGTTTATTAGCAGTAAAATATAAATACATTTGAGTCATACAGACCTCATCAGGTATTAACCAACTTTATTCTCTTCAGAAACTCAGTAATGATTCTATTATTACAATCCAGGAACACCTTATAGGTGGTTTTAGTTAGTTATAGATCAAGCTGGAGGTAATTTGCAGTGATTTTAACTGTTTAATTAATATCCAAAAATCTAAATAATGAAAGTAAACTGAGATACCGATATGTTTGACCTCTTAAATTTAGATAATTCAGCTAAATGTTACAGTAAATGAACAGTTGGTGAATTAAAACTGCACCATGCTACATACAGAACAGTTTGATTAATTTAAACATGGTGTATTTTACAGATTATATATTTTAACAGATTATCACCCAGCTGTTTTTGCACACAAGATACGAATGTTTGATCATATTAAAACAGTCCAGAGTTTGATTGTAAGTCAACAAAAAAAATGTTAGAAGGAAGAGCAACAGAGGATATTGGATATTGATGTCACATGACAGAAAAGACCAGGATATCCATATCACACTATAGAAAAACAGGATTAAAGTCTGTTTACATATTCTCAATGTCAGTTCTTTTTCTGAAGAAATGAAGTTGTGTCGTCATCTTCTTAAACTCAGAAAAAGCTTTCTCACACTGATCAGCTGCATATTTAATACAGGCTGCATTTGGAGAGAATCTGAGGTTGTCAGCAGTGAGGAACACCTCCAGAACGCTGATTTCTAGTTGGATGAACTTTCCTGTTTCAGCTCCGACCGACTCTCTCCGCAGATCTTCACAAAGCTTCTTTATTTTTTCCAGATCTCGTATCAATAAGGCAACATTCCTCCTGAATTCTTCCATCAATTCTTCTACTTTCTGTACACTCTCACTCTCTGTCTTTCTTTGTTTTGCTCCAAGAACTACAAGACACTTCATCAAATGTCTTTCTATTTCCATTTCATTTTGTATCCGTTTAACTTCAGCATCAATGTTTGAACCTCAGTTCATTGTTTTACACAATTACAGTCATTTAAACTATGAAGTGATTTAATTTATAACACTTAAACATGAGATACAAACAGCTTCACAAAAACTTTGTAGGTTGATGTGACGAAGGAAACTTAAGGTGAGTTTAGACTTGAATTTAAAATGTTTGAAACTCGATATAACTTGGTGCCATCTCAGTTATAGTTTGTAGTTGAGTCCTATAATACACTTGAAGAACTTGAAGTCTGCACAGTTTAAACAGTTTATCCTTCTTGTAACATCAGTTCAGTCTGCTCAGGTTTCCTTCAGTCCACATCAGTTGTGGCTCCATCTAGTGGTCACTACACAAAACATCATTATCCAGAGTTGATGTAATGTTCTTCAGGATATGTTCATTATGATGATGTGAGCTGTGTTTTCTTTGAGTCTCTGTCAGACTTGCTGCTCACAATAAAGTCAAACAGACATTTAATGAACAAAGTTCAGCAGAAGCTTCAACAGACTCAGAAAGCAGCTGATGATCCAGTGAAGACACTCTGAGCAAACTGCTTTCATCAAGCTCACATTTTATTCATCATTCACAGAAAAAAGCATCAAGCAGGATATGATTTCATGTAGAATAACACAATATACTGCAATCACTAAAATAGAACTGGTTATAAAATAAAGAACATGAATGAATACAAGTTTTCCCACATGGCCTGTGTCATCTGAAATATTCAACTAATCATTACAAGCTGTATGATTCAAATACACGTGAAGAAAATCTCATCAAACAGAAGCAAATGAGATTTCATGACTCCACTCAAAAACACAAACATCAGAAAGTTGGATTCACGTCCAACACAGCAGAATATTTCTACGTCTGTAACATCGTCTGAACAAACACATTCAAATGAGAAAATCAATGATGTTTAATAAAGTTTAAATGAACTGACTTATTTAGATGCTGCAGGAGACTGCAGCATCTAAAGAAGTGCAGCTGAACACACTGATGTTGTGTTTTGATCTGAGGACTGAAGCTGACAGCAGAAAAGAGGCTGAACTATGACAGGAAGTGATGTCACAAAGAGTATTGATAAGAAGAAAAGCAGCAGCTGCTGTTACTGTGAGACAGATTCTGGTTCTGCTTTGACTGATGTGGATCAACAAATGATTCTCCTGTAATCTGAACAATGAAGTGACGTCGATAATTAAACATTAAAATACAAACAGCAACAGAGCTGCTGTTTCTCACAATCACACATTATACATTTAAAAGATGATTACATGATTTTATGATGTAGTTTTAACTATCTTCTATCTACTACTGTAATTAAAAGGATTATAATGAAATAATATTTGTGATGTTTAAACATTTATATGAACAGTGTAGAGCTTGTTGTCTACACAGCTGACTGATGTTGTTCATCTACTTCACTTTATTTTTAGCCGTCGTTAGTTTAGCAAACATGTGCCGCAGTGTATCTGTCATAGCTCCTTCATCCACTCGACATTTTATCTCCTCCAGCTTCTTGACCTTCTCTTTGTCTCCTCTCTCCTTCATCTTCTCAATCAGGAAGTCCAAGTGGACCTGAGTAGACAGTGAGTTAGCATTCAAGGCGATCTGCTCCAGTTTGACAACATGTTTGTAGGTCTCATCCAGCAACTTTATCTTCTCTGCATTCACTTTTTCCATGTTTGCTTGAAGAGTTTCCATCAGGCTCTTCTTTTTTTCACTCTCTGAAAAATTCTCTTCATACTTATTTTTCATATCTTGAAGGGTCTTCTTAACTCTCTTTGTCTTTTTCACATAGATCCACTTTTCTTTCACATGATCTGATGCACGACACTTCCCTGCACAAACAGTACAGCGACCATCTTTCATGACCTCACAGCGTTCAGGATACCAGCCGACTGTGCATCCAGGATAGTGACAGTTCTCTTCACACTTATTACAGGTGACAGCTCCTTCATAAAACAGCCATAACAACCCCCAAGAACCCCCACTGATAGTTTCTTTGTCTTTGTAGACTTCATCAACTTCTACAGTGAACTCTTTATTCTTTTTCATCTCTTGTTCATGTTTCTTCAGAGCTTCTTCAGTCTGTTTGATCTCGTTCTGTTTTAGTTCAATCAGCTGGGTTCTTTCTTGCAGGTTTTGGATGCAGGCTGTCAGTCTGGTGCGTTCTTTCAGAACATCCACAGTCTTACCCAGTCTTTCAGCTCCAGTTTTTTCTAGAAAGGCTCTGAACTGATTCATTCCTTTCATTGTTATTTCATCAGCACGTTTCAGGTCTTCTATGTATACTGTTCGGTCTTCAGTCTGGCAGTTATTAAACAGGAAGTAAACGGGCTGATTCTTCTCATTTTTGGCACATTTAATGTTTGCATTTTTAAGAGCTTTCAGAGGATCTTCAGGTGTTCGTCCAGGTGAGTGTGTGATGAGAGCGACGATGTTCTTTTCAATGTTTTTCCCAAACAGAGATGTCACTGAATCAAAGACGTACTTCTGTCGGTCACTCAGTCGATTGTCACTCGCCTTCATCACCAGACCCACTGCATTCATTTCATGAACTCCATCTACTGAACTGAACAACTCTAATAATCTTTCATTGACAATAACATCATGTTCAATCCCTCTGGTGTCTCCGTATCCAGGAGTATCGATGATGGTCAGAGAGAAGGGCAGAGTTTCATCTTCAAAACCAAAGATCTCGTACACCATCACATCTGATGTCTGACTCTCTGCCTGACTTCTCTGCTCTCTCTCTACGATCTCAAACCAGATGTTGTCCTCAAACTTCACTCCTATGGCGTAGTTGACCAGAGCGTTGATCAGAGTAGATTTTCCTGTTCCCATTTCACCTACAAGTAAGATGGTTCTGTTTGTCTTGTTCACGTTTTTCTCACCAACAGTTTTTCTTGTCAGAGTTCCAAACTTCTCTTCCTTTGGTCTCAGCTGGTAGACAGCAGGAGATCCTGAAGAGATCAGAGAACTTTTGGAGATGATGTCCTTGTATTTGCATGAGACGTTACTGATTGTGGAAAAAATGGAGAAAAAATAGAAAACTGCTTAATACATATATAAACTTTATGAACAGATTTTTACTTTTCTCTTATTGTACATTTCTAAATATTTACTATTTGCAGTTAAAAGATATAAAATCAAATAAAATCAAAGAAAATAAAGTGTAATAATTGCTGATTTGAATAAAAGCCTAAATGTTGCAGCTGTGAGCTCAGTGGTTGAACCTCTAGCAGCATCTCAGCTACTGATATCATGAAGCTCATCACAGTTTAACAGAACAGAAACCACTGAGATCCATCAGCCTCCAAACAAACTCATATTTACCTCCAACTGCTGACAGAAATCTGAGCATCAGCTGACAATAAGGAAATGAGTCCACTATGACATCACATTAGTATTTGTTTGACTCTGATATTAACTAGTATTGTGGTGTCTGTGGCTCAGGAGGTAGAGCAGGTTGTCCACTAATCAGAAGGTCAGTGGTTCAATCTGTGGACAAGATACTGAACTCCAGATTGATGCTGATGCTTGACTGTGTGTGTTTGATTGTGTCTTTTATATTTCTTGTATTTTTGCTCTGATGAAGACACAGTAGTGTAGAAACGTTCCTCTGTTTGCGGTATTAAAGGCTGAGAATCAATCAGTGTCTTTTCTGTCTGAAGTTTTCTGTCCCTGATGTGAGAAACATCTGATTCAGCTTCACATTGCTGGACGACGCCTGGAGAACCTTTTTACTTAGAGGCCTGATGATATTCAGCTGCACTACATCCAAAATGAAAGCTGTATGCAGGTCAGCAACTGCTGAGACTGAGTACTGCAGGATGACTTCACCATTTAATAATAAAATGAAGCAACACACAAACACCCCTACATGCATTTTGTTCTGATTGTATTTTAATGGTTATTTGCAGTAATGTTACTCACTATGATGCCATGTTGCTGTCTGTCAGAGAGACTTCACACGGTGAGGATGAAACTGGTGTTTTGGTATCTGGGAGGACAAAATGAAAAACCATCATGAAGTGAAATAAAGGTGTGAAGAAGTTGCTGCAGAAAGTTTCAGTTCTGCACATTTTGAGCAAAAGAGACTGTGGAAGCTTATGAGAGCGCCTCTTGATGCTCAGACAGTCTGTCTCATTAACATAAAATCTGTCATTTGGATTTTTACATTGTGTGAGAGAGAAGCATCTGCTGAAGAGTTCATGTGTTCACACAAAGACACAAATATGCAGCTGTGCTATATGCATGCTTGTTTTATAAATCTCAGTCATCGGTGAACAAGGACCTTAATCAACCATCACCATCGTCTGTAAACCTGTCAATCAAACAAACACCAAAGAAGTCGTGAAACTTCACTGATGGTGTTGCACCAGCGAGGGTCTCCAACAGCCAGAACAGCTGTCATTACACACGGCTGTGGTTATTTATAGCGTCCAAACACTGTAAACAGGTTTGGTCATTTGGACAGTATTTTACTTTAATGAGCTCAGTAAGAAATCAGTGTGAACAGTCTGTTAATGTTAATCATAAAGAATTATGGGAAAACGTGTAAAGTACAGTATTTCTCCTTTAATGTAAATCCATTTACAGTCATATATCTGCCCAGAAAAACTGACCAATGAGAAGGCTGGATTTATTCTTAGATTTGGTTCTTTATAATAAATTGAAGTGATGATAACATCCAGGTTTTAGATTCAGATAAATTGTCCCCAGATTAACTCGACTTCCTGTTTCAGTAAATTAAATGTAACTTGGTTCTTCTGGGCATCACTATCATGAGCTGAGAGCTGTATAATAAAGATATTTAGTGCCACACGTCTCTGTCTGTCTTTAGTTAAATAACAATGAACTCCATGGCAGGCTTATTAATGTATTCACATACACAGATATGTTCCTTAAAACTTTGATGTCTTTGGTTACTAGTAATTAGAGAAAATTTTAATTGCTGTCATATAACATTTTCAACATTATTTGATGTATGAGAAGTCATGGACAGGAAAAACAGCTTCTAGTTTTAATTTATCATTAAATATTATTCTATAAAAATTGATTTATTAACTTATTACTTTCAGTTATAGTGAGATTTTTTCCTTCAACATTTGTGTCCGAATATCCTGATATTGAAAGTATTTCATGGTTCTTACCTGTGATGTTGACTTGAGGAGACTCTGAGATGCTGAGGAGGCAGGAGGAGTAGAGAGGAGTCAGAGTTCAGAGGGTTTATATTCCATCAGAGAAGGGACGGACTCTCTGTGGTCACATGATTTCACAGAAACAGTCTCAGAATGAAACAGAAAGACAGATTACCCCCCCCACACACACACACCTTATCAGCAAGCAGGCAGCCGGTCACATGATTTCACAGAAACAGTCTCCCCTCCCAGAGCTGATAATAAATATAACACATAAATAAATTGAAAGGTAAACTCTGAGGCCTGATGTACATCAGCAGGTCAGTCTGATTCCTTCATGTTGTGGCCCGAAGAGACAAACTGTCCTTTAACTCACAACTGTTAGTATTTCATCATCTGAGTTATTAGAATATGGACACCTGTTAATGAATTTTGGGAATAACTGTTCCTGGACAGGTTTAACTTTGGGTTCTTTGTGAGGAAGTGCAGCTCTGTCTCTGCAGCACTTCCTCCTCTTTTGGCAGCCATGTTGTCTTGTATGTGTTGTTTCTGTGGCTGCAAGCTTTCAGACTGTACTTAAAGAGCAGATTGCAGGTTGGAGACCCCTGTGAATCAATGTGTAGGAAAATAATGTAGGAACTGAATTTTCATTGAAATACGCATAAATATATACTACAGTGACCTCCGGAGTTGTTTTTGTGAGAGAATTTTACTTCCGCATCTGAAAAATCTGAACTGGAAGTGACGTAGCAGGAGGGAGCGCGGTGAATTTGAACAATAGGAAAAATAATGGATCTCAATGTTAGTTGTGACAATGAAGAGGTTGTGAATGTGTATTCTTATCAGTATGACGGGCCACAGCCTTATAATTACCAACCTGTTAGGCATCACAGAGACCAGGAACAGACCAGGGTCAGAAGGAATAATGGTCAGAGGAGAGAGATTCAGTTGTGGTGTGAGGAGAACCAGTGGAGGACTGGGCAGGTGTCATGGTCAGTGACCAGGGTTAGCTTGTAGATACGTAACGTCATACATACGCATACATCGATGAACGTATTAGTATTAGCGAGCGCTGCGTAACACTGTGATCACATCACAACACTGTAAAGTTTGCTATCAAGCCCAAACCTTCCTGTGTTGTTTCTGCCATCAGAACACAGTTTACAGAGGAAGGAGGGATATACAAAGGCTTTGAATGGCCTAACTGGACAGCCTAGGTGACAATCAATAAATTTAAAAAAAAAATCACAATCAAAGTGTCTCACTGTATAAAAACTTATGAAATTTAGATCAGATATATATCATACAGATCTCTGCATTAATGATTGGGTCTGCTGACACAGCAGCCTAAGGCTAGTAACAAACATGTCCTATATATATCTATCTAGGCTATATACAGATATAGATAGATAAATATTGAGATATATAAATTATTAATGTATTTATATTAAAATATTTATTTGTTCAAGAATTGCAGATAAGAAAATAAGGCACATTCTGACACCCAAAACTCAAAACACAAAATTCAACCCTTTTAAAATATGTATGTGGATATATCAAATGTATATCATTGAAAGAAAAATATGCCAACTGACCCATTTAAAACTACAAAGCACTCAGAATGGATACTTCCAACTAAAGCCGTCTCAGTTCTCAATTAGATATTTCATTTTTAGAAAATGTTATAATGTGCCTTTGGGATCTACATCAAAATACACATATAGATATATATTCAATTCAATTTTATTTATATAGCGCCAAATCACAACACAAAGTCATCTCAGGGCACTTTTACATGGAGCAGGTCTAGACCACGCTCTTTAATTTACAGAAAGAGAAACCCAACAGTTCCCCCCATGAGCAGCACTTGGTGACAGCGGGAAGGAAAGACTCCCCTTTAACGGGAAGAAACCTAAAGCAGACCCCGGCTCTGGGTGGGCGGCCATCTGATATGTGTATTTGAGTATAATAAGCATAAACTAGAAAATTCCTGCAGCAGAAATTTTGAGAGTGACACGGGCCGGTGTCAATGGGTCATGTGTGACACCACGATATAAACGATATAACATAAAATGAAATTATATGTGTTTTTATATCGTCAAATGATATATCATCATCATCATCGCACAGCCCTTCTCTGATCTAAAATGAGCTCCACATACTACGGTGTTTTTTTTTAAAGTCCCGCCTCTCCACCTTTACAAAACTCACCAAGGCACAAAAGAGAGCTCTGATCTTCTTCCTGTTAGGAAAACGGTTTACACGATGTCCTGACAGGTTGGAGTTTGTGCAACCAGCACAAACACAATTTACCATGATGATGATAAATAAATTAAATGTATAACTACTGAAAACAGACCAACTCACTACGACACAACCTTTCAGACTCACTACTACCCATGACTGTGCAGTAAGATGAGACAGAGCTGTGGAGACAGTCTCCCTCCTGCTACGTCATATGATGCAGTGTTCGAAAAAAAGCGTTTTTAGGAGCTTCGCTTAAATCGGCCACTTTTTCCTCTAAATACATGCCCTTATGTCTTGTAAAACATATTAAATCCTACATTAACTTCTCACATAGTCATTTACACACAAGGTCAAGTATAATTTTGGAAAAAAAAACCCTAACCTGCTATTTGCATGTTTATTGTTTTTGAAACTGTTGGGGGAGACTTCATTCTGCTCAGCCAGGGAGACAAAGTGTGAGAAGAACTGAGGAGATGCTGGTTCTAAATCACCACTTTGGCTCAGGAGGTAGAGCGGGTCGTCCCCTAATCGGAAGATTGGCGGTTTGATTCCCGGCTCTTCCGGTCTGCATGTCGATGTGTCCTTGGGCACTTAACTGAAGACACTTAACCCCAAAATGCTGCTGATGGCTGCCTTCAGAGTGTGAATGTGATGGGCAGGTTGCATGGTAGCCCCTGTACCCATTCAGTGTATGAATGTGTATAGCCTTATTTGGTAGCCTGACCAGAATGGTTAGGAGGGTGGTAGGAGGTAGACTCAAAAATGAAATGAATAGAAGCAAATCAAATGTAACTGGTTTAACTCAGGATAAAGCAAACTAAGGCATGATCACATGCACACAGCTACACTGTCATCCTCTCATTTCTGCTCCCTCTAAACTAACATCTCTCCTCTTAAATAGTCTCTTCAGTCCAGCAGACAGAACCACATTTCTTGCAGGGCTGTCCTTTCCCTTATACCAACTGGCATATAACAATGCTACTTGTATCAGCCATCATTATTTACACAAAACACATCCACAGCATTCCCCTCATCTCATACCAAAACATTTACCAAAGTAAAATAGATCCCCCTATACTTGGTGTAATCACTGATGATGTCACCCAGTGTATAATACAGGGAGCAGAAGCGGTCCATCAGGACCTTCAGGACCTTCTCTGCAGGCCTTAACATTTTTCAGAGGTGTAATTTTTAGTTCATAAAATATTACAAATTAGTAATTATAATGTTATTGTTAACTGAAATTATTTATGTTTTTTTTTAAATATTTAGTTTGATTTCAGTATCACTATCATAACCATAAAGCCAGTATTTGGAGCTGGAACTGGATGTGTCTGCCTGTGATTCTCTATATGACCTCCCAGAGCCGACCGGGTCCTTGGTTGCCTCACACATATAATTATCTGTAGAGTTGATTAAGATTGTTGTTGGTTTTAAGAGAGTGTTCCTCTGAGGCGTCACATGAAGCGACGTCTGTGTCTGATGACGGCGATAGCTGATCACAGCTGGATCAGCTGATCACATTCTACTGGCAGAATGCGTTTATACTATTTATTGATTATCTGCATCTGTATCTTTTGATAATCCTGATAGTGAATTAATCATTCAATAACCCAGAATATAATCAGAGTGTCTTCTGACAACTGGAAAATATGTATTGCCATATGCTAAATGTTTCAACAAAAGTTAAAATGATGTCATATCAAACCTGACATCATGTGACTGAATGGAAATAAGGATAAATTATGTGAAATATAGATGTGTTTAACTGTTATTATGGATCAAATTCAGTCAGGAAGAGTCTGTCAGCTAGAAACAGTTTAATGGAGGAAATAACATCATGAAAAGAAAAATATCTCTAATAAATGAAGTTGTTTTTGGTTCTTTTGTTGATCAGACCGACAATTAACAGATTTTTAACTATGTGATGAATCAGAAAACAAATAAAACATGAAACTTGTGAGTGAAACACTTAAATTTAATCTGTGATCTGACTCCACTTCGCTATGAAACTGCAGTGATGTATCAGATCAGTTTGATATTAGTTTGATAGTCTGATATCCAATAAGGGGGCATGTCGGCTAGTAAAAGACTTTTAAAAGTCAGCTCTCATGTTTCCTCGCTCCTCGGAGAGACTTGGGACGCCTGTCAAAATGGCGTATCGGGAACAACTTCCTGTTCAGGCGAGGAGCGAGGAGACACGAAATAAGAGACTTGGAATGCACCCATTATCTTCATTTTAACTCCAGTAACCCTGACTTCTCAATTTTAACTGCGCAACAACAACTAACCATCAATCACTTCTCCACTTTTCTCTTCAACCCTACAAGACTTCTCTTGTACCTTCGTACTTACTTCTACCTTTGCAACTTAAACATACATTTATACATGTTCTTCAAAATAAACACACAGTGCAGATTTACTGGAAAAGAGTTTACAGAAACAAAGTGTTATGTTTATGGGATAAAGCAAATCAATCAAATTTCACTCTATGCCATTTAAGAATCAACAGGACCCAACAAGCTTTATGCAATATACAATATACACTTTTAATAGTTTTCACACAATGCTCCACTCTCTTTGCCCTTTTCTTTTCATACACACTCGCTTCTGCTTGGTACCACTAATAGACTCTCACACACAACCACACCGTCAGTCTGAGTCAAGTCTGGTTAGTTGTCCTCAGTCAGGGAATGATTTTATATACACTTTTGTTTTTGTTCTGCTTTACGTCCTTATTCTCAGGATTTTTAAATCCCTCCGGGTTGTACAGGAGATTTATGGAATTTTATATTGTCTTAAATCAGATAATTTACTGGGAGTTGGAGATGGACTTTTTAATTACTATTTATACACTCCCTTCCTGTTTAAACACTCCCTTCCTGTTCTTCCAGAGCAGGAAGCAGCGCTGCACGAGATGATCTGAACAGTAGATTCAGATTCAGGTTGAACTCAGGACACAATATTAACTTTCTGAGCTTCTAGTTCAGACATTAAAGTCACTTCTCAGATAAAATGACAGAACAGAAACTAAAGACTCTAACTTCTGTTTCTCTGAGACTTTAATGCTGTTCAACATCTGTGATGTGAAAACAGCAGATTTCCACTCAGTCAGAGAAGTTTGAGTTCAGTAGATATAATAATAATAATAATAATAATAGTATTATAGAACTAATATTACTAATATTAGTTCAGTGTTAAAAGCTGCTCAGCTGCTGACAGCGTTGTGCACACTGGAGGGTAGACGAGGTTCTACCAGCCACTGCTTCAACTACTGTAACTGAATTTTATTATTCTCAGCAGACACACATTTCTCTGTTCTCTGCTGAGATATTTTGAACTTGTGAAATATTTTGTGCATGTGTGAAACAGTTTTGTACACATAATTTGCACATATGTAAAAAGTTTTTGTAGCTGTAGAAATATTTTGTTTGTGTGATTTTAAAAAATTTCAAAAGTGATGTTTCATAAGGTCTGAGAAATGGACACACAAATTTCCCACGTTTGTGTGTGACACTGAAGTTACAACTACAAACTGCCAGTTATGTGTATGACTTTTGACCCTGTTTTGATGTGTGAATCCTGATTGGTCAAATGCAGAGTCAGTCTGTCCAATCAGATGGTTTTAATGTGTTCATTCCCCTGCAGGTCTTGAAAGATGGTACAAGCTCTCCTGCAACTCAGGTGGGTTTAGTTGCACTTGAGGATGCTGTAGATGTTAAACGTGTATTTAGCTTGAAGTTACTTTGCTGTTA
Organism: Euthynnus affinis; assembly: GCA_029490765.1. Taxonomy (NCBI): domain Eukaryota; kingdom Metazoa; phylum Chordata; class Actinopteri; order Scombriformes; family Scombridae; genus Euthynnus; species Euthynnus affinis. The sequence continues at coordinate 28,543,303 of CM055855.1, forward strand.
TTTTGAGGCAACGCAGTCGTCAAAATGCATATTTTCAAGTTCAAGGAGGTTTAGGAATTTTTCAAACTGAAAGCAGAGCAAGGACTCGGCTGTATTACATACTGTTGCTCTGCTCAGCATGTTTGATTAAATAATGTAAGCTTTGCTAGGTTGGCCATTAAAACATGCTGCTGAGACACATTGCCCTGAGCTAGTTGTTTCTCCAGATGGGTCAGCTGTTGGCTGTATTTTATTATTATACTGTGTTTCGCTGCCATTGATGATGTTGAAGCTTTATTTCCAACAACTTATCTTCTCCAATTTTACTTAACTGTTGTGAAATCAGTGTAAACTCTAAAGTTTTGAAGTATTAACTCTTCTTCTTCCTTCTCAACTATGATCAAATCCTTACCTTGTTTGTCAGTAAAACATATCAACAGGGCCGGTATCACTCCCGGGTGGAGATCCCAGCTGAAAGGAGTGAAGATGGGCCACCCAGCTCATCCCCCTAAAATACCAACTGGTGAAGCAAAGCTCAGATGAGCTAGTCAGTGTTCTTGTAGGGTTGTGAATCAGAGATGAACCAATAAACACTGAGACCAGGGAGATGCTGAAAACCAATTGGTATTCATTTCATTACACACGAGCGTACAGATCACAGGAAAATCATCAATGATCACTTGGACTTTGACCAATGGGATTAAATGTCTTTGCACCATTTGGATATTTCTTAATTTCTGCTGTGTTTGTGGTCTACTTGGCTCAAGCCTTATCTAATATTTCCAGATTTCCAGTCTCTTGTTTTTCTGGTGGCCTAACATTTTTGGGTGGGTCAGTAATTGGCGTAGATCAAGTCGACCTGATAAAAGTTTTGTTTTTCCTAGAGATTGTTACTAGAACTTTCGAAAACAATCCCCTTTCAAGGAGTTGTTGTGCAACCCTTAATGTTTTGTAATTTACCTAGAACAATTCCACACACTCATCATATTTTTGCTTCTACATTCTCTGTCATCCCTTCAAGCTCTCTCTCTCTGGGAGAACACCATCCCTTCACCGTGGAAGTGTTCCAAGATAAGGCCTATCCCTGAGACCAACTATCCTGTAGAGCAGAGCAACTACCAACTTGTGGCCCTCACATCGGTCATGCAGTGGAAGTGATTCAAAAAACATAACATAGAAACTTAAACATTAATTCAAAGTCCAGAAATAAGTTAAACATCAAGACAAAACAAATGAACCAGAATAAAAACAGTTAAGAATCCATTGTAAAGAAGTGATGTGTGAGTGTTGACAGTCTCCTCTTCAACAGTTTCTTCTTGTAAATCCTGTAAAATCTGCAGTTTTATTCATGTTTCTGAACAAACTCATTCTTTCATCTCATAGTTTGAAGACAACACTTAAACTCATGATGACGCTCAGAAACGTTCATCAGCTCTGATTTATGAAGACTCAGTAACAGACTAAATGTACGGAGCCTGAGAGGAGTCCTGGAGGGAAGTGCTGCTGTTTATATCATATTATATATTTACCTATATTGTGTCTTTGGCTTGTTGTATTCAGTCAGCTGAAGTTTGAAGAAGACATGAAGCTGAGTTTTAGCAGATGATCTTCAGCATCATCAGAGTTTCTATAGCGTTCATTATCCTGTCAAATATATTTCATTTATCTCACAGACAAAACAACATTGTGTTTAAAAATGACCTGCAGCGTGTTTCCAGCTGTTCTCTGTGTAAACAGTAGTGTAAAGAGGGGACTGGTAATGTCACTGATGATGTCACTGATGATGTCACTGATGATGCCACTTGAGCTGAAGACAAGTTTGAATAGTAAAACATCTTGGAGTTTTAAAGAAGTGAAGTAAAGAAGTTACCAGACATCTGTGTATAAAGCAGCATCACATTGAACTTGATGAATAGGTGAAGTCTGAATCAGCAGGTTTGATATATTTCTGTTTCCTTCTTTGTCACATCAGTAATGCTGATATCTGAAATGTTTTGACTTCAGTTATCTTGTGTTCTTCCAGTGTAGTGTGATAGTCTGTATCTGCATGCTGGCTCTGTACTTTGTATTAACACTATAAACTGTACAGTTCACATATATACTATCTGTATATATGAAGTGTTGTGTACTAACATGCAACATGAGGACTGACAGACTGAATAAACTGACTGTGGAGTTCTACCGACTGTTTCTAATCACTTCAAGTCTCTTTCCATCAGTAAATATAAACAGGAAGTGAAGAGATGTTTCTGTGTGTCCTCCCTCTGTCATATTCACATCTCACTTCAAACATGTTGCTTCATCATTATATGGATTTAATATAATCTCAGAACTTACTGCAGTCCATAAAGTTTAATCTGATATCTGATACTTTCTGTTTCATTCTGTGTCACTGAGACTTTCTGTAAATCATGTGACCTGCTGCCTCTCAGCTCATATAAACCCTCTGAGCTCTGACTCCTCACTGCTCCTCCTGCCTCCTCAACATCGCACAGCCTCCTCAAGTCAACAACAACACAGGTAAGAACCATGAAATACTTTCAATATCAGGATTTTCAAGTTAATCTGGAGACAATTTATCTGAATCTAAAACCTGTTATAAAACAATCTCAATTTAATGTAAAGTATGAAGTATAAGTATTTACAGATTCAGTTGAGCATCAAGAGGCGCTCTCATAAGCTTCCACAGTCTCTTTAGTACTAAATTCCCTCTCTGTGTTACTATTCCTCCACTGCAGCTCAGCAAGGAGAAACCACAACACAAAGATGAATTACACAACTGTAACTTTGGCAGATAAACTCTTGCTTTGTTCAGCTCTTTATATGAGCTTCAGCTGAACTTTACACTGTGTTTTCTCACAGAACTCATATCTCATATTTGAGCTGCTGTAGGAAGGGATCACATCACAGCCAGTGTGGACAGGAGCAATGATTACAGACACCAGTAACTTCCAGTGTGTCCACTGCATGTGATGCTAATCTGGACTTGAATAAACTAAACTAAAGCCTGTATAGAGACTGTTTGGTGAGTCTGTCCCATCATCAATGATTTATTGTTACAGGGTCAACTGGAACCCCATGAACCCTCATTCAAACACACACTCACATATTATAGAAAACAAACCAAATGTGTTGTCAGTGGACATTTACATTCACATCCTTTAACTAACAACATTTCCTCATGATGTTGATATAAAAGTTTAATCCATGCAGCAGCACATTTCCTTCACAACATATCAGCTGTTTGCATTTAGCAGCAAACAAAGATCATTTCTAGGAGACGTTGTTGGTCGAGCGGCTCGTTGCTCAAAATGTGCAGAACTGAAACTTTCTGCAGCAGGTTCTTCACACCTTTATTTCACTTCATGATGGTTTTTCATTTTGTCCTCCCAGATACCAAAACACCTGTTTCATCCTCACCGTGTGGAGTCTCTCTGACAGGAAGCAACATGGCAACGATGTGAGTAACATTACTACAATAACCATTAAAATACAATTAGAACAAAATGCATGGAGGTGTGTGTTTGTGTGTGTGTGTGTGTGTGTGTGTGTGTGTGTCTACCATAGAAAGCAGTAATGTTGTTATATATGATCAATTAAAACTGAGATAAAGTTGGATGAAGTCAGGAGACATAAACACAATAGTGATGACAGAAATAGTCACTGTCAAGTTACTGTAGGAATATTTCCAGTATTATAGAGATGTTAGAAATGACATCAAAGAATGTAAAGTATGTGAAGCTCATTGTAACATCAGGAAGCTTCCAGATATGTTTTCAGTCTCTACAGGGGAATTATAGGAATATTACACAGGTCTCCAAATGATAAAGTCAGTCAACTAGTGCTCTGATGGACCTGCATACAGCTTTCATTTTGGATGTAGTGCAGCTGAATATCATCAGGCCTCTAAGTAAAAAGGTTCTCCAGGCGTCGTCCAGCAATGTGAAGCTGAATCAGATGTTTCTCAGATCAGGGACAGAAAACTTCAGACAGAAAAGACACTGATTGATTCTCAGCCTTTAATACTGCAAACAGAGGAACGTTTCTACACTACTGTGTCTTCCTCAGAGCAAAAATACAAGAAATATAAAAGACACAATCAAACACACACAGTCAAGCATCAGCATCAATCTGGAGTTCAATATCTTGTCCACAGATTGAACCACTGACCTTCTGATTAGTGGACAACCTGCTCTACCTCCTGAGCCACAGACACCACAATACTAGTTAATATCAGAGTCAAACAAATACTAATGTGATGTCATAGTGGACTCATTTCCTTATTGTCAGCTGATGCTCAGATTTCTGTCAGCAGCTGGAGGTAAATATGAGTTTGTTTGGAGGCTGATGGATCTCAGTGGTTTCTGTTCTGTTAAACTGTGATGAGCTTCATGATATCAGTAGCTGAGATGCTGCTAGAGGTTCAACCACTGAGCTCACAGCTGCAACATTTAGGCTTTTATTCAAATCAGCAATTATTACACTTTATTTTCTTTGATTTTATTTGATTTTATATCTTTTAACTGCAAATAGTAAATATTTAGAAATGTACAATAAGAGAAAAGTAAAAACCTGTTCATAAAGTTTATATGTGTATTAAGCAGTTTTCTATTTTTTCTCTATTTTTTCTCCACCATCAGTAACGTCTCATCCAAATACAAGAGCATCATCTCCAAAAGTTCTCTGATCTCTTCAGGATCTCCTGTTCTCTACCAGCTGAGACCAAAGGAAGAGAAGTTTGGAACTCTGACAAGAAAAACTGTTGGTGAGAAAAATGTGAACAAGAAAAACAAAACCATCTTACTTGTAGGTGAAATGGGAACAGGAAAATCTACTCTGATCAACACTCTGGTCAACTACACCATGGGAGTGAAGTTTGAGGACAACATCTGGTTTAAAATTGTAGAAGACGAGAAGAGAAATCAGGCAGAGAGTCAGACATCAGATGTGATGGTGTACGAGATCTTTGGTTTTGAAGATGAAACTCTGCCCTTCTCTCTGACCATCATCGATACTCCTGGATATGGAAACACCAGAGGGAATGAACATGATGTCATCGTCATTCAAAGATTATTTGACTTGTTCAGTTCAGAAGATGGAGTTCATGAACTTGATGCAGTGGGTCTGGTGCTGAAGGCGAGTGTGAATCGAGTGAGTGACCGACTGAAGTACATCTTTGATTCAGTGACGTCTCTGTTTGGAAAAAACATTGAGAAGAACATCATCACTCTCATCACACACTCAGATGGACGAACATCTAAAAATGCTCTGGAAGCTCTTAAAGTTACAAACATTAAATGTGCCAAAAATGAGCAGAATCAGCCCGTTCACTTCCTGTTTGATAACTGCCAGCATGAAGACCGAACAGAGGACGCAGAAGACCTGAAACGTGCTGATGAAATAACAATGAAAGGAATGAATCAGTTCAGAGCATTTCTAGAAAAATCTGAACCTCAAAAACTGAGTGAGACTGTGGCTGTTCTGAAAGAACGCACCAGACTGACAACCTGCATCCAAAACCTGAAAGAAAGAATCAAGTCAGTCCAACTAAGACAGGACGAGATCAAACAGACGGAAGAAGCTCTGAAGGAATATGAACAAAAGATTAAGGAGAACAAGAATTTCACTGTGGAAGTTGATGAGGTCTACAAAGAGAAAGAAGATATCAGAGGTGGGATGTGGTGGTTGTTTTTTTATGAAGGAGCTGTCACCTGTAACATCTGTGAAGAGAACTGTCACTATCCTGGATGCACAGTGGCCTGGTATCCCAGAGACTGTCACGTCATGAAAGATGGTCGCTGTATTGTTTGTACCAATAAGTGTCCTGCAGAAGATCATGTGAAAGAAAAGTGGAGATATGTGAAAAAGACCAGGAAAGTTAAGAAGACCGAACAAGATATGAAAAATAAGTATGAAGAGAATTTTTCAGAGAGTGAAAAAAAGAAGAGCCTGATGGAAACTCTTCAAACAGAGACGGAAAAACTGAAAACAGAGAAGATTCAGCTGCTGGATGAGACCTACCAACATGTTCTCACACTGGAGCAGATCGCCCTGAATGATAATTCACTGTCCACTCATGTCCACTTGGACTTCCTGATTAAGGAGATGAAGGAGAGAGGAGACACAGAGAAGGTCAAGAAGCTGGAGGAGATGAAAAGTCGAGTGGATGAAGGAGCTGTGACAGATACACTGCAGCAGATGTTTAATAAAGTAACAGCATTTGGTAAAGCAGTTAAAGATAAAGTGATGTAGATGAACAACATCAGTCAGCTGTGTAGACAACAAGCTCTACACTGTTCATATAAATGTTTAAACATCATAAAATCCTTTTAATTACAGTAGTAGATAGAGGATAGTTAAAACTACATCATAAAATCATGTAATCATCTTTTAAATGTGAAATGTGTGATTGTGAGAAACAGCAGCTCTGTTGCTGTTTGTAGTTTAATGTTTAATTATCGACGTCACTTCATTGTTCAGATTACAGGAGAATCATTTGTTGATCCACATCAGTCAAAGCAGAACCAGAATCTGTCTCACAGTAACAGCAGCTGCTGCTTTTCTTCTTATCAATACTCTTTGTGACATCACTTCCTGTCATAGTTCAGCCTCTTTTCTGCTGTCAGCTTCAGTCCTCAGATCAAAACACAACATCAGCGTGTTCAGCTGCACTTCAGGAACCAAGAAACAAGAAGCAGAGAGCTGCTTTCAGTAGTTGGAGTAGGGGATCAGAGGAAGCTGATCCACATTTCTCTGCCATGTATGTGAGAAAGCAGGTTTCTAATCAGCTTTAAAACAAGTTCACATGTGCAGGACAAAAGACTACAGATGAGGAAAGTAACAGCAGAGCGGCTGATAGAAGTAGAGATGATTAGACGGAGCGATGCCTCCTCGTGTTTGAAACCATTCATCCAAAGTCTGATTGAAACTGAATCTAACACAAAGTCTCCTGCAGCATCTAAATTTAATACCTTTTTCATTATATTGATATTATCTTGTTGTATTGAAGGTGAATCCAACTTTCAGTCTTTGTCTTTGATGAGTACAGTCATGAAATAAAGTGTACAGTGTGATTTGATTTAAGCTTCTGTTCTTCATGTATATTTACATCATACAGCTTCAATTAGTTCAAATAGTTTGATGATTCAGGACATTTTGCTTCATTTATATTGTATTTTATTATTGTAACACACATTTTTCCTCTGTATTATATTGTGTTATTCTACATGAAATCATTTCCTGCTTGATGCATTTTTCTGTGAATGATGAATAAAATGTGAGCTTGATGAAAGCAGTTTGCTCAGAGTGTCTTCACTGGATCATCAGCTGCTTTCTGAGTCTGTTGAAGCTTCTGCTGAACTTTGTTCATTAAATGTCTGTTTGACTTTATTGTGAGCAGCAAGTCTGACAGAGACTCAAAGAAAACACAGCTCACATCATCATAATGAACATATCCTGAAGAATATTACATCAACTCTGGATAATGGTGTTTTGTGTAGTGACCACTAGATGGAGCCACAACTGATGTGGACTGAAGGAAACCTGAGCAGACTGAACTGATGTTACAAGAAGGATAAACTGTTTAAACTGTGCAGACTTCAAGTTCTTCAAGTGTATTATAGGACTCAACTACAAACTATAACTGAGATGGCACCAAGTTATATTGAGTTTCAAACATTTTTAAATTCAAGTCTAAACTCACCTTTAGTTTCAACCTTTGCATGAATCTACAAACTTTCCTTGAAGTTATTTGTGTTCCATGTTTAGATATTTAATTCCTTCATAGTTTAGAGGAAACATGAGAAAGAAAATTATTTGTCAAACAGGAAAATGCAAAAATAAATGAAAAAAAAAAATTAAATATCAGAAAAAAACAGATCGACAGCAAAAAAAAATAAAAACCAATACAATAACCATCCAGCAGTAAAGTTTCATATAAATCATGCAATTTATATAAATTGCATGATAAAGTAAAACTGATGATAAAGTAAAACTCTGACTGTTAAGAGTTTATAAATGTGATTCTCTGTGATGCTGCACGCTGACCAACATGGACTCTGCCTCCACCTGCTGGACAGCAGGAGGAATTATTCAATTATAGATTCAACTCAACTTTATTGACAAAACATCAGCAGCAGAATGTACCTGAGGATATTTATTATATAATGTAATAAAATTGTGTTTAAGGGCAGTATTATCAAGTAAATTATTATTATTATTGTGTTCTCCACTCTGGTTTTATTCTTACTTTTTTATTTGCTTCTAATGTGTTTTTGTCTTCTGTCTTTTTCCTCTGTGTGCTGTAAAGCATTTCAGATCGACTGTGTAAAGAGCTTTATGAATTAAGTTGAGTTGAGTATATAAAATATATTTTACATGTGCCATCCTGTACAGAGGTGGAAGTACTGAGAACTTTAACTGAAGTAAAAGTAACATAACAGTAAAGAAAATTATTTTAAAATTGATTTTTAAAAGTAAAAATCCTGTATTATGAGTCTTACTTAATTACAAGTACAGCGTTATGATCAACTAAATGTACTTAAAGCATCAAAAGTAAAAGTATCATTATGCAAATTATTTTTCCTGAAGGACACCAGATGTTAGACAGATGTTAAACTTAAACAACAAGGTCACTGAGGTCAGCAGAAGATTATCAGTATCAATACTAGATCAGCCTGATCACAGATTTGATTTTTACTGTATTTGACATCCATGTCAAATTCCTATGACATCAGCACATGTTTTCATATTCATTATATGTGAAATGTGAAAATAATCACATGAAAAGAAGAATTTTGTATGTAATATCACAGGTGAGAGATTCACACAGACACTGTAGATATATTGATCAATTCATTAAAGGCCCCTCCAGACCCATACAATGCTTGTAATGATCATTTATATCTGATATAGTTATATTATATTTGGACAAACATTTTATGTTTGTTCATTTACACAAAAAAGTTCACTCCTTCATCCAGAATCAGTGAATCTGTAAATATTGTTGATTTCTAAAGTTTTCCTGCTCAACACCAGATGTTTCCTCCTTCACTGTAAAGTTCATTCTCAGTGTTTGTGTTTGGAGGCTTCAAGTTTACACATCACACTTGTGAAAGTTGAATACTGGTGTCAGGATGCTGAGGTGTGGAGGAACAGGTGGACCAAAATGCAAAGCTACATACCGATAGGATGCATTATGGTGAATTTTATTCTGAAGATTGAGTGGTAACTTACAAAACACAAGGAACATACACAACAACAGGGAGTAATCAAGGGAAGCACAACCGGGAGAGCAACAGGCGACTCAACAAGAACTTAAATAAAAACTGGACTATAAATACACAGGCAGTGATTACAAATGAAACACAGGTGAGGGGAACAAGACACAGGTGAAACACATGAACTAATGAAACACAGGAAGTAAGGTGACCAGACACAAGATAGCAGGGAATTCCAAAATAAAACAGGAAATCAAGTACACAAACAGAGGAACACAGATGAAACAAAAACCAAAACCAGGCACACATCAGACATGGTAGGTAAAACATGGGAGACAAGAGGGCAGGAACAGAAACTGAGGAGGTCCAAAAACACAAGGTGTTTCAAAAAATCCAAAAGTCCTGATAGACCATGACAACTGGACCATGATTCAATTCAATTCAATTCAATTCAATTCAATTCAATTCAATTTTATTTATATAGCGCCAAATCACAACATAAAGTCATCTCAGGGCACTTTTACATGGAGCAGGTCTAGACCACGCTCTTTAATTTACAGAAAGAGAAACCCAACAGTTCCCCCCATGAGCAGCACTTGGCGACAGCGGAAAGGAAAAACTCCCCTGATTGGCTCCAAACTCACTGTGATGTCAAGTTGTGCTGTTTGAATTTCCAAATACATCTGATTTTGATATTACTTTCTGCTTCGTAGCCAAAATAAAGAATAAAATCAGTTGTTTTCACCTGTTAAAGGTCTTGAAATGTTTTTTTTTTCAATCAGCTTCTCTTAAGAACAGTGGTGAAAGTAACTAAGTACATTTACTCAAATACTGTAATGAAGGACAATTTTAAAGTACTTTTGAGTATTTCCATTTAATCATACTTCCACCCCACTACATTAATGATGATAATAATAATAATAATAATACACTTTTACACAATACACTTTTTATTTATATCAGAATTTTCTAAGCAAAGTTGCAAAGTGCTTAACAGAAAGGAGAAACAAATTTAAAAGAGATTTATAAGAGAAAATAGAAAGAAACAAAAATCATAAAATGAAGTAACATAAAAATATAAACAGTCAAAAGTGGAATAATTAAACAGCAACAAATCAATCGAAGCTATTTAGTGAAGTTTGGGGAGCAGGACCACACCTCAACTACGCTGCCAGGGACCCTCACGCAGGCAAGGGATGCCAGCGCCCCCATCACCGACTTCCAGCAACCTCAGCAGCCAGTAGCCTATAGTCCGGGCATCTGGCACCGGGATGCCAGCACCTCTCCACCTTCCACCAGTGGCAATCTCAATCCCCCTGCTCTCCCATTCCAATAACCACAGAAACCAACTCGAGTCAGGGCATCTGGCCCTCGGATGCTAGCGCCCCTTGCTGCCCACTCCCAACAACCATGGCAGACACACTCCAGACAACATCAGCCCTACAGCCCTGCTGTTCTTCTGCCGGTTTTGGGGGTTTCCATGGTAGATGATGGTTCTCCTCCAAATGTCCAGCCGAGATCACACAGTTGCAGTAAAATTCTCTAAAATAATCTCCAGCCATTCATGAGATCTACCCAGCATCATTGCTTCACAACTTATACAGCATAACCTACCCGTCATTTGATCTCATCACATGACAATTTCATTACCTACGCCCCTTTTATGATGGCCATCAAACACACACCATCCATGTTTAACTTGGTGGCATCAACTTCTTCTGTAAACTCCTACAGCCAGGCCTGGACTCTCATTTAATTTCAATCCTCAGAGAACTTTTATACCAAGGGCGAGCTAAAAAATGCTCACCACTTCCTCTTACCGCCAACTCGCTGCCAGTCAGCATCCATACATCTGCTCCAGGTATTGCATTTCTCACACTGCTCATAGTTTAGAAGTCACATTCTCACTCTCATTCTCTAGCAACCAGAAGAACTATGCACATTAATTGTTTTCCTCAATAAATCATTCAAATGTATTTTGTTGATAGTGTGGTTCTTGCTATTGAAGCATTCAGAAAAGCTTTCTTATAAAACAATGTTTTAAAGAGGAGATTTTAATAAAGATGTTGCCTGTCTGATGTCAACAGGCAGACTGTTCCACAGTTTAGGGCTCTAAGATCAGTAATCAGCTGAGACCTGAATAACCAGCAGAGCCGTTTGAGTGAACGCCCAGGCACACAGTGGGTTAATACGTTTTTAATGTAATTTGGAGTGAAGCCATTTAATATTTTAAAAATAATAGTAGAATTTTAAAATCAATGTAGAATCTAATAGTCAGCCAGTGTAAGTTGGAAAGTACCAGTAATATGTTCTTATCTCTCAGTGTCTAATAAAATCCAGGCAGCAGCGTTCTGCACCAGTTGGAGTCGGTGACTGATGCCAGCATAAAGTGCATTGCAGCAGTTGAGGCAGGAGAAAATAAATGCATGTATGACCTTATGTAAATCAGTAGGAGACAGGAATGAGCTGTTTTTTTTTTGATTTTTTTTTGAGTTGGGGAAAAAAAACATGATAAAAACAAAAACATTTATACGTATTCTGATACTGTTCTACTTACACTTTTACTTTAGTAATGTTCTCTAATCTGGTGTAATGTGCAACTACTTTGCAGATATAACTGCCCAGCAGCAACAACAACTATGACTTCTATGGTTGTTGAATTTTTAAAAGTTTAGGGAAAGCCAACATTTAATATCTCTGATGCAGGCAAACAGGCTGCTGGGGTTGTGGTTGTGAAGATGGACATAATAACTGTGTATCATCTGTGTAACTGGTGGGAGATACTACCGTTCTGAATCATCTGGCTGATAGGAAGTATGTATAATGAAAATGACAACAGAAGAAAAGATCTTTGTACGGAAGCCCTGAAAGGCAAGTGAGAATTTTTCATCTGTAAAACAAAATTCATCTATGAAACAGATGAGAAAAAAAAGTTTTGCCAGGATTATTTTTCTAATTTTTTTTCTCTCCCATGTGTAAAGTAGCAGGTGAAAAATTATTTTTTTCTGTCAGGATTTTTCCAAGTCTTTTTTTGTAATACTCATTTCAGCCACAAGAGGGCCTTTAAAAAAATGTTTCTCATGTGTAAAGTAGCAGGTGAAAAATTATTCAGGATTTTTATAAGTGCTTTTTGTTGTTTAATTTTCACCTGTTTCGCAGATGAAATCTTTTTTTATGGAACTTTGAAATATTATTCTGGGAAAACCTTTTCTTCGGTTATTCTTAAATCATAAACACAAGAGATAAAAGAATTTATGTCAGGACTTAGAAATTGGATCTTCAGAAAAAAAAAATTCTCGCTTGCCTTTCAGGGCTTCTGTATATTTGCTATGACATTAGAGACAAAATTATACTGGAGAGTTGTGAGCGTAGTAGTTATTGAGCAATTCCCTTAAGACCAACCCAGGTTTCTTAACGGTACAGGAGGATGAAATGATCGATGATGGCAGCGCTCAAATCTAAAAGCATCAGGACTGTAAAATCACCTCCATCAGCTGTTAAAAGTAGATCATTAGAAACCTTCATGACAGCTGTCTGTGCTATGACCAGCTCTAAAACCTGACTGAAAACTATTAAAAGTATCATCACTATTCATAAAATTAAAGAACTTTCTCAAGCACCTTAGATAAAAATGATAATTTAAAAGTTGGTGATGAAATGTGGATCCAAATTAAGATTTTTCGGTAGCGGTTGACTGACTGCGTGTTTAAAAAAATGTTTTAAAAGTATGTAGTTTAAAAGTTAGAGAACCGTTAATAAAAGAATAAAATGACTTTAATGGTTTAAATATTATACTTTCTACTCCACTACATTTATTTGACAGTTTGAGTTACTTTTACAGTGGCAGCAGAGTATAGTTGAAGTCAGTCCAGCAGTTTACTGGAGTCTTGTTGCCCAGAATGAGGGAGTCTCACAGCGCATGTTTAGAGCATGTTCTGTAACATTAAATCACTTTTATTTGATGAAGGCCACACATATAAACCCCTTTATTCATCTTTCTCATCTGATCTTTCTGCTTTTATCACTTATGTCTGGTTATGGCATTAAAATCAGTTATTCTTATTCTTCATCATCATCATCAGCTGCCTCAGTGAAATTTTATGTCAGCTGCCTTTCAGAAATCACTAAAGCATCTGCATACAGGCTCTCCGAGCTCTGCAGTAAGGAGCCCCTTGAACAGCTCACACAAACACTTCATACTTTCAGCCTCCACTCAACACAACTGTTACCGTTTCCTGTAAGATAATCAGTAATAATGCAATATATGATGTTTTTCCTGTCTTGTACAGCTTGTTGTTTTTGCATTCTGCTTCCCTTTCCAACAGTCACTTCTGAGAATCAGGGTCACCATGTATCATGTACCTCAGATAACCTTTTCTATTTCTTCTTTACTTACAGACTAGACATCAATTTGCTGTCACAAACAAAGTGGAGATATCTCACATAAAAACAGAACAATGTGATTACAACATATTAAGTTCAATAGACAGGAACAAGAGTGCATCATTTTCTTTGAAGACAAAACTGTAGAAGTTGAACAAACTTCTACACTGTATTAATGATTATCAAAATGTCTTTCATCAGAATTTAACTGACTGATGTAAAAGAAGTTTGGCACATTACTAAACAGTCACTTGAACAGTCACCACTGCCCAGCGTCACTGTGGCTAAACTATTATAATAAAACAAACAAAACAAACGAGGAAATATTTAACAGTAACACAAACAAAATAATGAAAATAGTCATTTAAAAGACTTAGCTTTCCTGGGGTACGAGGCCCTCCTCCAGGGTCTGAGCTTTAGTGCCTGTCTGGCCTCTGTCAGAATCTGAACTGGGGGAGAGAAGCCAAAGTGTGTGAATCAGAGTGTAATGAACTCAGAACAACTGAATTTACTCAAAATTAAACTAGAAATGAAAAATAAACTGATTTATTAGCTTCTGCTCGCTGTTAGTGGCACACGTGACTCAATTTAAAGCTCTGTGATTGGATGCTTCTAGCCGAAATGCACCTTGGGAGTTGTAGTTGACTTCTCTCCTTCAGTTTTATGTCCTTCAAATGTTATTTCATCAGCATGTTTACGGTACACTGTGTGTTTTGTCCAGTCTCCATTCTGGCAATTATCAAACAGGAAGCAAACACTTTATTCTCCTCATTTTTGACACATTCAATGTTGGCATCTTCAAGGTCAATCATGACCCTGAAAGTAAACGGGCATGGCTTCAGATCATTTGTCAGGACAGAAGAATGTGATGATTCCTATAAAATTTAAATCCAATTTACAAAATAAGGGCCAAGTTTAAATTCAAATTTAGTTATGGCTCATTTTCAGCGTCAACAAAATAACTAAAGACTTTTGCTTTAAATTTGTCCCGTACTGAATAATATTAAGCATATTGTTACAAGAAGTTTGATCAGTAGATATAATAGTAAGAAGCACAGCCTCCAATCATCAAGACAAATTGTTTCCTGTAAGTTTTCACAGCCTTGTGCTTCTGCTAGTTCTGAAGAAGGCAAGAATTTGTTGCATAACTTCCTGTTTTGCATTTTACTTCACCGCAGAGTCTGCTGTTGTGACATTTCCCTGTGAAATTGAGTAAATGTTTTTAGTATGTATGTATTTACAGCATTCTTAGTGAGGAGTAGAATAGATTTTTGCAAGTTATGGGTTAAAAGTCAATAGGAGATGGGGTTTCCTGTGGAAGTTCAAAATCCTTTCATTTTATATAATGTACAGTAATAGTCAGTTAATGTTTTCTCTTCTGCCAGTATGCAGGTTCATGTGACTGCAAACAGTTCGGCACCTCGGGCTGACAGATGGTTTGGTAAATGCGCAGCTTCCATTATGTCATGGTCACTAGGTCTGCAGGTTTCATGAACATGAGTCTTACATCAGTATAATTTGAATGTTTGTCTATATCATGCATGTGTGAGTGTGTGGTGTTGAGGGTGTGTTAACCAGAAGTGTTGGCCCCCTCTGCCTCCGCTGCTCATCATACCTCATCAGTACTGGTCCCCTTGCAAGTGGGACACCATCATCTGTCTGGAAGGTCGTCTGCCTCTGCCTCTCCTGTGATTTCCTTGTGGACAGTCTCTGTTCCAATCATCTGGGCTTCCACAGCCTCTGTAAGATCTGCTGTGCCTCAACCTCTGGCCATCTCTGCTGTGGTGCTTGAATGGCTTGTAGCTGGGCCATTTGGAGTCTTTCAGTTAATTGTTCTCAGTGGCTTTTGCTGATGCTGATTTCTGGATGTTTTCAGCATTGATAGTATAATTTTGTATTGTGTTTAAACAATCTCTTTCACACCCAATGCATTTTTTTCATACTTGATGGCTGATATCTTAGGAAGCAAGTCTTTAGTTGTGCCGGCATGCTGTGGGTTGGGAGGGTCTCTGCATCCCAGCGCTGTCTGTGAGTCCAAGGCAGGCAGATATACATAATTTCTCCATCATCTTCTCTGGTATTGGGTACCTCTATCATTGGCATTGTAAGGATTTCTCCTCTTTCTCTGCTCCTGGTGTGTTTTGGGGGGACTGTAGATTTTTCCCAATTGCGCTTGTTTTGTCTGTAGAATATGAAAATGGTGTTGAAGAGGAGGAACTGGCTGAAGACTCTATCCAGTCCAGGTCATCTTGACCCCCTAAACCATGAGTCTGGTTGGCTTGACTCTGGTTGTGGTGACTGGTCTGGAAGAGCACCTGAATCTTGGTATTGATGGACGGCTGACATCAGAAGGAGGTCCAAGTATTTCTGGAGTGAGAACTGGGGACATTGATTAAAGCATTCTTAAGTGTCATTCTTACAAGTTTTATAAAAGCAAAGCAGAGAAAAAGACCAAGACTTTTCCTAAAAACAACCTGCATCATTTTCATAAAAGAGACTCAACCTGTTAGAATTTCTGATGACATTCAGTGTTGGTCTGAATGGAGGATAATTAGACTGAAGGCAACATTCGTGAGAACATAAACACCTGCAGCCACATTATGATCTATTGGCATTTCAGACAATAACAACATGAAAACAGAAATGTTGAGAAACTGAGAGTCAACAGGAGAGTTTCTGTGAAATCATGTGACCACAGAGAGTCCGCTCCTCCTCTGATGGGTTATAAAACCTCTGCAGTCTGATTCATCTCTGCTCTTCCTGCTCAGCATCTCACAGCTTCCTGAAGCCAACACACAACACAGGTAAGAACACTGACAGACCAACAATGGAATACTTTCAAATGTTAAGATCAGGACTTTAGACTCAAAAATTCTGATAAAAAAACTTGAACTGCAGCAGAAAAAAATCACTCAACATAATAACTTGATATTTATAGATATCTGCATTTATTCTTGTATCATAAGATTGAAATTAAATTAAATTTGTCTTGCATGAAGAGGGCAAACATTAAAAAAAAAAAAAATGGCAACACAAACATTGTTCTTATGAAGTGATCATTCAAACATTGATAATTTATTTATAACTAGGTCATTTTCTACAACTTGTGTTTAAGTCTGTGATGCACTGTCCAGCAACATGAAGTGCACAGTGGGTGTTCCACAAGAGTCAGTGTTAGGTCCCCTATTATTTAGCCCATATATTTAGAATATTTTCACTGTTTTATCTTGACTTTGGCACAACATTTTCTCAACCGTACAACTTTTGTTTTCCTACGTGTGCCACACGTTGCATTACGCTGCAGCACCATCTTAAAGTTACTCTCCACCTCTCTTCTCTCTACTCTAAACCCCCCTCGGCATCCACTTCCACTACTGGCTTTAGTCCTCAGTCAGCTTTGACACAATCCTCACAGTTATGGCGCCCAGCCCAAAATACAGCAGCTCTAACAGATATGTGCTGGGTCCAGGTTGCAAAGCTGATCGCACTCATGTGTCGTCCCATGAAAAGCCACGACCCAGTTCCTGTCTTGATTGGTAACAGGAAAACAATGAATCTGCTAAGAAACAGGAAGCACTCGGCTGGTTCTGCAAATGTATCAAATTTAGCATCCATTCCTCATCAGCCACAGTCCATCACAAAAACTGGTCAGATAATTAAACTGGTCACATTTTTAATCAATGATTTTTTCACTGAGCACAACCTTGATTTTATGTTTTTAACCGAAACCAAGATAATAGTGCAGCTGTTTTTATCGAGTCAACCCCTCCCAACTTCATTTGTATGAGTGAAGCTAGAGTGCATAAGAAAGGAGGTGGAGTTGCCATTTTCTTTAATGCAAACAGATGATCAATCAAAACTAAATGCAATGTTTAGTTCTTTTGGGTGCATGAAGAAATGGATTTAGATATATGAGAAATGAAATAGTAAACACACACATACATTGAGTGCTTTATTGGATTCTGTTGCTTAATATTAATTAAGGAAGACTATTTTTAAGATTAAATATGTTCAGCCTCATATTCTTGGGAGTTAAATGACCAACTTCACATTTTACAATCACAGGCTATAAAAGGCCTTTTCTTCACACAGATTGTGGTGTTGAAATGAAATGAAGCCGACTGATGGTAGACAAGGAAAAAAATGGAAAAATGATGTCCATGTACACAAATAGATTCAATTTCGTGACTATTTCACAAATTGCCATGAGACTGGGTTGGATTGGTAGTAATGCATTAGTTCCAGTAAGCAACCACCCAGCAGCTCACTGGCTCCTTCAACACATGGAGCAGTGGGTGTTTACTTGTAGATCTTCCAGTTTTATTGTCTAATTAATCTTCATCACAGATAAACATAACTGTAGCTGACATCATGACTTTTTTAATCTCATTTACAGAACAAACACCATCAAACCTGTGTTAACCTCAGTGCAGCTCTCTGGATCAGCACCACAATGGCAACACAGTGAGTAACGTGTACACACACACACACACACACACACACACACACACACTCTGTTATGCTGTGCAGGGCAGTTTGCTGGCATCTACAAAGTCGTTGTGAGTGATCAGTTTTATCTTCTGATGAAAGATTTTTATCCTGATGGGAGTGGTCTCCTCCAGGATGACAATGAATGAGTATTTTAAGTAATGATGAGTATTAAATGATGTGAATCATATTTTATGACCTTCACAGTCACCAGATCTCATTCCTAAATGTCTGATAGATAGATAGATAGATAGATAGATAGATAGATAGATAGATAGATAGATAGATAGATAGATAGATAGATAGATAGATAGATAGATAGATAGATAGATAGATTTTACCATGAATACAAAACAATTACTGATTACTAAAAAGTTGGATAAAAATCTGCACATAAAGTTTACTAAGCAAATCTTACCTCATTCTACAGGATCAGTAACGCTGCATCCAAATACCAGGACATCATCTCCAAAAGTCGTCTGATCTCTTCAGGATCTCCTGATGTCTACCAGCTGAGAACAAATGAAGAGAAGTTTGGAACTCTGACAAGAAAAACTGTTGGTGAGAAAAACCTGAAGAAGAAAAACAAAACCATCTTACTTGTAGGTGAAACAGGAACAGGAAAATCTACTCTGATCAACGCTCTGGTCAACTACACCATGGGAGTGAAGTTCGATGAAAACATCTGGTTTGAGATCGTAGAAGAAGAAGAGAAGAAGAAAAGTCAGGCAGAGAGTCAGACATCAGATGTGATGGTGTACCAGATCTTTGGTTTTGAAGATAAAACTCTGCCCTTCTCTCTGACCATCATCGATACTCCTGGATTCGGACACACCAGAGGGATTGAATTAGATGTTATTGTCAATGAAAGATTAT
This sequence comes from Euthynnus affinis, assembly GCA_029490765.1. Lineage (NCBI taxonomy): Eukaryota > Metazoa > Chordata > Actinopteri > Scombriformes > Scombridae > Euthynnus > Euthynnus affinis. The sequence continues at coordinate 28,562,247 of CM055855.1, forward strand.
TAGACCTGTTCCGCTCGGAAGAGGGAGTTCATGAACTTAATGCAGTGGGTCTGGTGATGAAGTCGAGTGTGAATCGAGTGAGTGAGCGACTGAAGTACATCTTTGATTCAGTGACGTCTCTGTTTGGAAAAGACATTGAGAAGAACATCATTGCTCTCCTCACACACTCAGATGGAGGAAAACCTAAAAATGCTCTGGAAGCTCTTGAAGCTGCAAACATTAAATGTGCCAAAAATGAGAAGAATCAGCCAGTTTACTTCCTGTTTAATTCCCGCCAGCATGAAGACCGAGTAGAGGATGAGATAGAGGCACTTGAATTTTCATATAAAGTAACAGTGAAAGGAATGGACCAGTTGATAGATTTTATAGGAAGAACTGCACCTCAGAAGTTGGGTAAGACAGTTGAAGTGTTGAACGCACGGATCAGACTGACAGCCTGCATCAAAAACCTGCAAGAAAGAATCGAGCTGATTGATCTAAAACAGAACGAGATCCAACAGACTAAAGACGGTCTGCAGAAACTTGAACTAGAGAGTGATGAGAGGACCACTGTAGAAGTGGATGAGGTCTACAAAGAGAAAGAAATAATTCAGTGTGGGATGTGGTGGGTTTTTTTTTACCAAGGAGCTGTCTGCTGTGATGTCTGTGAAGAGAACTGTCACTATCCATGCACGATGGCCTGGAGACCTGGAGACTGTGAGATCATGAAAAAAGGCTACTGCACTGTTTGCACCAAGAAGTGTCATGTGTCAAAACATGTGAAAGAAAACCAGAGGTACGTGATCAAGACCAGGAGAGTTAAAAAGACCAAGAAGGAGTTGAAGGAGAAATATGATTTAGAGCATCAGGACACCAAGGATGTGTTGATATCTCTTGAAAGAGAGACAGAAAAGCTCAACAAAGAGAAGAATGAGTGGCTGGATGAGGCCTACCAACATGTAGTCAGACTGGAGGAGATTGCCTTGAATGTTAAATCAGTGTCCACTCATGTCCACTTGGACTTCCTGATTGAGAAGATGAAAGAGAGAGGAGACACAGAGAAGATGAATAAACTGGAGGAGATAAAAAGTCGAGAGGATGAAGGAATCACAACAGTGTTAGGTTACATGTTTGGTAGAGTTACAGCAGCTGGTATAGCAGCTGGTAAAGCAGCTGGTAAAGCAGCTGGTAAAGCAGCTGGTAAAGCAGTTCAAGCAGTTACATATGCATTGACTGGCTCAGACTCTAACTACTGACTGTCTGCAAGTACCAATGCTGTACCAATGAGTAATCATCACACAGGTTGTACAATAATAATGTGTAACATTACTGTTATATTACTGTTTTTACAGTACATTACAACCTTCTGTAAGGAAACATTATTCTTCACCGACAAACCAGGGAATTGTTCATGCAGGTAATAAAATGTTTCTACCTAAAAATTTACTTTGACATGCAAAATCAATAAACATGTTCAAAACATTTAAAAGCCTGTAGAGTTACCATGTTGTTATGTAATACTAGTTATTAAATAGTGAATATCTGCTGAGAGTTAATTTTAGAATAAAATCACTGTCATTGACATTATATTCTCTGGATAAATAGATTAATAATACCTTTTTCATTATATTGATATTATCTTGTTGTATTGAAGGTGAATCCAACTTTCAGATTTTGTCTTTGAAGAATATATTTATGAAATAAAGTGTGCTGTGTGATTTGATTTAAGCTTTTTTCTTCATGTATATTTACATCATACAGCTTCAATTCAATCAATTATTAATTTTGCTCCATTTATATTGTATTTTATTATTGTAACACATTTTTTTCTCTGTAGTATATTCTTTATTTTCTAACCAGTTCTGTTTTAGTGATTGTAGTATATTGTGTTATTCTACATTAAATCTTTTCCTGCTTGATGCATTTTTCTGTGAATGATGAATAAAATGTGAGCTTGATGAAAGCAGTTTGCTCAGAGTGTCTTCACTGGATCATCAGCTGCTTTCTGAGTCTGTTGAAGCTTCTGCTGAACTTTGTTCATTAAATGTCTGTTTGACTTTATTGTGAGCAGCAAGTCTGACAGAGACTCAAAGAAAACACAGCTCACATCATCATAATGAACATATCCTGAAGAATATTACATCAACTCTGGATAATGGTGTTTTGTGTAGTGACCACTAGATGGAGCCACAACTGATGTGGACTGAAGGAAACCTGAGCAGACTGAACTGATGTTACAAGAAGGATAAACTGTTTAAACTGTGCAGACTTCAAGTTCTTCAAGTGTATTATAGGACTCAACTACAAACTATAACTGAGACGGCACCAAGTTATATCGAGTTTCAAACATTTTAAATTCAAGTCTAAACTCATCTTTAGTTTCAACCTTTGCATGAATCTACAAACTTTCCTTGAAGTTGTTTGTGTCTCATGTTTAGAGATTAAATTCCTTCACAGTTTAAAGGAAACATGAGAAAGCAAATTATTTCTCAAATGTAGGAAAATACAAAAAAAAAAAAAAATCAGAAAAAACAGATCAACAACAAAAAACAATGACCAGCCAGGCAGTAAAGTTTCACATTATGCTTTTTGATAAAGAGTGAACGAGTTGTAAATGTTAAGAAATATATTAAAAAATATTTGCATGATAAAATAAAACTCTAATGACTGTTAAAGAGTTTATAAATGTGATTCTCTGAGACCAACATGGACTCTGCCTCCACCTAGTGGACAGGAGAAGAAATTTTTCAAATATAGATTCAACTCAACTTTATTGACAGAGGTGACCAGTTACACTAACAAATATTCACCAGTAAACCAGAACTTCTTACTGGAACAAATAAAATCATGTGGAATATAAAATGATATATTATAGTTTTATACAGCTGTATTGTGATCATCAGGAGTTCAGTTGTGTTACATTCAGGTTCTGTGATCTCAGTCAGTGAACCATCAAGCTGTTGGTGTGTTTGGTTTCTACTTCTGCAGCTTCTACAGTATCTTTCCCTGCTGTGGATAAACTGAGGATGTGAGCGGCCATGTTGACTGCTGATAAATAAAGTCTCTGGTCTCTGTTAGTCAGCTGTCTGTACTCAAGTCTCTTCAGAAAAATGAAAATGAGAGAAACATTGAAGAAGAAAACAGAATCTAAAACTGTCATTTGCAGCCACTAAAAAGGAAAATTAGTTATCTTGTATTAGAAAATAGAATCCATTCATAACTTATTAGCTCCCAGTAAAATATAAATACATTTGAGTCATACAGACCTCATCAGGTATTAACCAACTTTATTCTCTTCAGAAACTCAGTAATGATTCTATTATTACAATCCAGGAACACCTTATAGGTGGTTTTAGTTAGTTATAGATCAAGCTGGAGGTAATCAGTGTTTCCACTGCAGTGATTTAACTGTTTAATATCCAAAAATCTAAAAAATAAAAGTAAAGTGAGATACTGATATGTTTGACCTCCTAAATTTAGATAATTCATCTAAATGTTACAGTAAATGAACAGTTGGTGAATTGCTATTGCCATGCTACACAGAGAACAGTTAGATTAATTTAAACATGGTTTATTTTAACAAAACTGCACATGAAGATGACAGATTGCAGCCAGCCAGAGAAAACTGCTGACCATTAAGTATTAATCAAGAATTCTTCCAGACAGGCACCTCTTCCAATTAGCTGCACACACACACACACACACACACACACACACACACACACACACACACACACACACACACACAGCACTACAAAGTCCCATGAAGTCCTGTTTTTCTATTATTTTTCTACTTTTTCACACAAGTTAACAACTTCTGATCATGTTACAAAACAGTCGAGAGATTGATTGTAAGTCAAGTCCAATATGACAAATAATAACTTCTGATAGTTTTACAATCTGTACAGCAACACAACCTCCTCTATACGTAGACCAACGATTTGAATAAGAATCAAACTCCTTGTTAGACATCTGCAGAAGAGCAACAGAGGAGGGCAGACAGGATATCAATGTCACGTGACAGAAAAGACCAAGATATCTACATCACAGTACAGAAAAACAGGATTAAAGTCTGTTTACATATTCTCAATGTCAGTTCTTTCTCAACAACAACAAGAAATGAAGTTGTGTCGTCATCTTCTCAAACTCAGAAAAAGCTTTCTCACACTGATCAGCTGCGTCTTTAATACAGGCTGCATTTGGAGAGAATCTGAGGTTGTCAGCAGTGAGGAACACCTCCAGAACGCTGATTTCCAGTCGGATGAACTTTCCTGTTTCAGCTCCGACCGACTCTCTCCGCAGATCTTCACAAAGCTTCTTTATTTTTTCCAGATCTCGCTTCAATAAGGCAGAATTCCTCCTGAATTCTACCATCAATTCTTCTACTTTCTGTATACTCTCACTCTCTGTCTTTCTTTGTTTTTCAGCAGGATCAAAACCAGTAACTAGAACCAAGACACCTGCTACTGCAGCTAATACTATGCTCCAGCCTCCAGTGGGCGGAGCAGTAAGTAATGCCAATACAGCTCCAAGTATTATAACAAACCTCATTAAGTTTCTTAACATCAGTGATTCAAATTGTATCTGTTTAACTTCAGCATCAATGTTTTGAAGCACGAGTACAATCTGTCTCATCCTTTGCTTCTTGTCATCGAATCGTTTGATCAATGAATCTGCATTTACATAGTTTTTTCAGAAGGTCATAAAAATCGTCCAGATATACCTGGTTCCCTCCTCTGTGTGGCGTACTTGAGTCCATTTTCAGAAGGTTCCTCTAAACTGATGTCCTCAGTGGAACCAGTTTGATGTCTGATGTTTTTGTTTGGAACACAAACTGGAGTTTCTGTGTCTGGAAGGAAACAAAGACACATCAGATAAGATCGTCAACTGCAGTTTCATCTACACGGTGCAGATCAATCAGACTTTTACTTTGTGTCAGGTTAAAGTTTTTTTGTACGTGTATTGAAGAAGAAATTATAATAGCAAGAAAATGTTCTGCTCTGCAAGTGCACCTCTTTATGAGCCAACTAATCACCAGCCAAGACAGACTCTGGAAATCTCGTTTGTCACACAACAGAAAGTTTCTCCAGTCGGTCACTTCAAGGACATTAAACCAAGTAAACCTTACCTGTTGTGTGCACAGATGACAGGATGTAAGCAGAATGTGTCAGTTAACTGTTACATTAATGTTAGGAAGATATTTTTATTGAGTTGGACCTTCATTGCCTGTTCATCGCTTGTGGGTTTCATTTCTTGTGTATCCCTTGTTTAATTACATTATTAATGGTAATTTCTCTCCTGTTAGAAACCACGATCAAACCCACCATCACATCCCTGTGTTGTGGCAGACTGATGGATAAGATTAAGGGAATTAAGGCAATTCCACCCTCAAACCTTCAGCAAAGTTCAATGAATCACAGTCCAGTCTGTCCTGACGGATGAGTGTACACTCCTGAGCCAGCTAAACAGTTCAGTACAGTTTTAATTTTAGCATTTTTCTAAGACATGTCATATCAAAAAGGATGGATGTTCTCAGAGCCTGTTAGCAGAAGCTGTGAGTCTGAGCAGGTAGAGCAGGTAGAGCAGGTAGAGCAGCACTGAGCGCACTCAGTCGTCACTGTTAACTGTTTCCTGTTCTGATTTCCTCTTTTATTTCTGTTTTTTGGGGTCTCTTTTTATTTCTGTGCCGATGTTGATGTAAAGCACTTTGTAACATGTGTTAAAAAGGTGCTATGAAAATTTTACTTACTTACTTAGCTTTCACAGGTTGATTGTGGAGCAGCAGAGGTGAGGACCCAAACCCAGACAGGCAGATACAGTTAAGTGACTAATCAATGGTGCTGACAGATAGACAAACTTACAGTCACCAACAGGAACGATGAATGATGTAAGCAGGCAGATCAAAAGAACAGGCAACAGGTAAAAACACAGGTAAAGGCACCTTGAACAGGAAACAGCCAGGATGGTGAAAGCACAACAATGGCAACTGTAGCAACAAGGAAATCTGGCAGGCAGCAGGTGGAAATGGGCTGGTAAAAATACTGAGTCAGATGACTAAACCGAGGGAACCTGGTGGACAGACTGAGAATGGAAATTACTATAAAGCTTGATAGGAATGCTTGGGAAGGTGGGAGTGTTTTTTTTTGTTTTTTTTTTTTTTTACAGTTTCTATGTTGTTATTGTTATTTTTGTCCATTTTTGTCTTTAGCCATGTCAAACAGGAAATTCTGGTACTATGTGGCAGACAATAAATTTTCTTGAATCTTGAACCACAGAGGAGGCCAGTGGAGTTTGGCATTATCACACTTAAGCACAGACTGTAAATGCACTGTACTAACCAAGCTAGCAAGCTAAAAGCTAGCATTAGGGTCAGCTCCACCCTCTCGTCCAAATATGGTCACTTCTGGCTCCAAAATTCAAGATGGCGACAGTCAAAACTCATCACCATACATCCATACCATCTTGTGTTGTGTTTATATTCTGTTTTAATGCCTTTTATTATCTATGTAAAGCACTTTGAATTGCCTTGTTGTTGAAATGTGCTACACAAACAAAAACATACATTGCCTTACAATCACCATAATCAGGCTAGTATATTTAAGCAGCCTATATCAATGATTATTTGACCATTTTCAGAAACTGACAAAAACAAGCAATAAAAAAAACATGGTGATTGATAAATACTCTCTTGGTTAGTCACATCACTGGTCTCCTTCCTCTTACACAGCTGAGCCAGTAACAGTGAAGCAGACAGACTGAGAAGAAGACAGACTGGTGAAGCCATTTATATGATTGCATAAATTCAACAGTATTGTAGTTTTAACTCTTTTCACTCTACTATTTCATATTGTAACTGATGTGTCATTCAATTCAATTCAATATAGCGCCAAATCACAACACAAAGTCATCTCAGGGCACTTTTACATGGAGCAGGTCTAGACCACGATCTTTAATTTACAAAAAGAGAAACCCAACAGTTCCCCCCATGAGCAGCACTTGGTGACAGCGGGAAGGAAAAACTCCCCTTTAACGGGAAGAAACCTAAAGCAGACCCCGGCTCTGGGTGGGCGGCCATCTGCCTTGACCGTTTCGGTTGAGAGAGAGAGAGAAAGAAAGAGAGAGAGAAAGAGAGGGGGGCCAGCAGGGTGTTGTACACAATGAAAGAGAACAGCAACAACAACAACAATCAACAAGTAGCAGCAGCAGCAGGAACAGCTGGCGAAAGGCGAGGAGGAAGAAGGACGTCAACACACCAGCATGGTCTATGGTTCATCCATAAAGAGGATCAAGTCTAATGTATGTAGAGGTTTATCTGGTTAATTATAGCTGCCAGGTAAAGGGGTAAACACAGTGAACAGTGTGTGTAAATCAGCTGTGGACAACAGATACATTTAGATTAATTTACAAATAAAATTAGACACAACGTTCCTTTTTTTAACCACATTACTCTTTATTTTTTGATGCAGGTTAAACTATCCACTGAATGGAGAATTGTTCTATTATTGCTGCACAGTTGAATCAAGTAAGATAATAATAAGAATTAAAGTGTCATATAAAAATAAAGTTATAAAGTACTAGTAAGCAAATCGAAAAGCAAACAAAGACAAATAAAAAAAACAAAAAACTATGATATCATCAAACACTCGGTCTTGATACATGAATTTCATGTGTTAGTTGAGTACTTTCTTGAATTTCCCTGGGGGAATTAATAAAGTAATATCAATCAATAAATTGATCAATCTATAATACATACAAGTACTTGAAGTCTACAATGTTTACCATTTTATTCTTCTTCTAACATCAGTTCAGTCTGCTCAGGTTTCCTTCAGTCCACATCAGTTGTGGCTCCATCTAGTGGTCACTACACAAAACATCATTATCCAGAGTTGATGTAATATTCTTCAGGATATGTTCATTATGATGATGTGAGCTGTGTTTTCTTTGAGTCTCTGTCAGACTTGCTGCTCACAATAAAGTCAAACAGACATTTAATGAACAAAGTTCAGCAGAAGCTTCAACAGACTCAGAAAGCAGCTGATGATCTATTATGTGTATCAGTTTATATATTTATTGTTTTGTCAGCTACTGCAGTACACTTTATGTATAAACAAGTACGCTGGCAGATGTTGAACACCAACAGAAATAAACTTAAATAACTTTCTTTGACTTTGTTTGTTTGTTGCTGTTGTTTCGTCATAAAATATTCAACAATCTTTTTTTCAAAAACAAGGACTAAATAAATTAAATTAAATTGATGATTGCTTTTTTCTTCTTTCTGTAAAAGAAAAAAATATATATCTGTAGGGAAACGTTAGTGTTAAGCAGAATTAATGCAATTATTCGTCCAGCAACATAACTTCAGAATCAGCTTAATAACACAAATAAATAGTTTCTCTTGATGATTAGTCAAGAGAATCTTTAACACATAAATCAACTTTAGGAATTAACTTGCACTCAGGAAAGGAATCAGATACATAAAGTGGCTGAACGTAAGTTAAAGAAAACAAAGGCAATGACTTTATACACAAAACATTTATTGCTAAAAGACTAACCTAACAATAACACAAACAACACTAAACAAACAAACAATGAGGCTACAATGAAGGAAAGAATGAATGCAGAACCAGATTTTATAAGAAAAGTGGGTGTAACAGATGAATACACAAAATGACTAGTGACCATCTCTGGAAGCAGCTGGTAAACTGGGGGGGGGGGGGGGGGGGGGCAATTGAATTTCACATTCAATATGAATAATAGTACATTGAAATTCAATTCTAAGCAGAATAAGCTTTTTCACATGGTTAGCAGAGTAGAAGAAGTGTGCCACTAAACTAAAAGTTAACTATAAGTCTAACCACTTTCAAAACTCTATCAATGGATTCACAACAAAATTTCCTACTAAAATATGATTTTTAATGTTAGATTTGGCCAAAATCATGGGATTTATGTGGATGCTCTCCAACTGCTCCTGGTGATGTCACTCCCTCAGTGCTGTGAAACATTCTGCAATACACACTCATTATAAAATCAAGCAGCAAGAAAAGACTCACACTCTGACCTTGTTGTCTACACAGCTGTCTGATGTGTAGGAGTAGTAATACTTAATTAATTAGTTACCTCATTGTTAGGGCACCACCTCCTTTTTGGTTAGGATCTGTCGCTGCCAGGAGGAAGCACTAACCCTTGTTCAAATTTATTAAGGAATCAGTCTCATGATTGTAAGTTCTTGTCCCTAACAGTGACCTCTGTTTACTGCAGCTCAAAGAAACAACCAAACACTTCTAGGATAAATGAAGACATTTATTAATAGCTAAACTTAAGGATACATGATAAAGCATAGATTATATACAGAAAATGATGAATAACGTGCGTGACTCGAGACTTAGCGTGTTGTACCAGGGCATGCTAAGGATCACAAAGCCATGTTATGTCTTACTGTTGAGCTTTGCAGCATCTCCAGTGTTGTTGCAGTGACAGAGCCGGATCAGCTGTGGGCTGTAGGGCATCTCCATAGATGCAGAGGTGTTGAGTGCCAGTGAAGAATCAGGCCTTTTCAGGCTGCTCTGGAAGTCTTAAGGACAGCTTCACCTCTGGTTTCCAGTATTGCTCTCAGACAGTAGGTTCAGTATCAAGCGTTCTTGTTCTTTTTCTTCTTCTTCTTCTTCTTCAGGAGCTCATGTTCAGTTTTTACTTGGCTTGTAATAACTTGAGTTAAGTGTTGAATAAGGTTTAGTTTGACAATGCTCAAATCTTCAGCGGTGTCTACTTCAAAATAAAATACTGTATGTGTTTACTTCAAAATGAAATCACTATATGTGGAAGTACAAGACATAATGTTGCTAGTAAACAGAAACAAATTAACTTGTTGCAATAAAAGATTAAATACAGATATATTTAGAATAAAAGACATCTTAAGAGTTCTTGGAAGCCAACTCAAAGAGGAATCTCCTTGAGGCTGTTTTTATAAGTTAGAATGAGATGGGAGGACTTTTAGGGATATTCTTAAGTGTTTTGCTCTGAATTATTGATGAATATTCAATTTCTTTGTCTTAGGGGCTTTAGGTGTGGCTGGTGGTTTGCAGCCTGAACCTCCTGGAGTAAAGGAATTTGGGGAAATGTAATTCTGAGCTCTGACACTGACACTTAAACTCACTGCTTACCTTTTATTTCACATGAAAGCTGTAAACTGTGTGTTTTCATTATGTCCAAGCTATCATGATATTTCTGATTAATAACGGCCCTGTCAGCTTGTATCATATTTGTAAAACCATTCAAAAACAGGTAAGCAGTTTACATGATTCATAATAAGTCAGTTCTTCTAATAACAAACATTAATCTTCATATTAACTCTTCATGATGTCTAAACATACAACATTCATTACTTCAACTTAAACTATCTACACATCTTATACCAACTATAGAAATAAAGTTTTTGTACTACAGAGAAGGAATTAAAGTGAGGCAACTTATGTGATAAGATTACTTTCAGAAGCATATTTAAATATAAGTTGCTAAACTCTTACTTCATCATATGACAACATTCAACTTGACTATTGTCTAACAAGAATAGAAAACTTTAAACTCAAATCATTCAAATATTATCTTAAAATTCCTATTACTTTAGAAATTTCATTCTATCAACACAACTAATTTAACTATTAAAATATGATTGTCTATGAGGTTAATGGTACACTTAAAATACCAATACATGATATAAGTTGCCTAATGATCATACATTTAAGTTAGATGAATGTCAGGTTTGCCTCAGATTTACAGAGAGGCTTCACAAAGTCCTCAGGAATGTGGGTTAGTTTATTGTATTGTTGATAAGAGTCTGTGCTCCATCTAAGGTAGGAGTTGTTTTCTTCCGGTCCAGGTGGCCTTTAGGGTCAGTTCATGCTCTTAGTTCATGTCATCATTCAACATATCCAAATGGTTGTTGAGCATCACTGATCAAACTCCCACTTAGGGTTATAAAGGTCAGTTCTGCAGGTTGAAGGCGTGCTCTTACCAACTTAGGAATCCAATGAGTCTGTCTCTTAATTTGCTTAAGAATTCAAAGATTTAGTTAACAGAATTAATAAGCGGTTGTCCTACAATTGTCACTGCATCTTTAACTGCTGTTAGTTTACCATACACGTACCGAAGCCCTGCTCTGGTTCGCTCATCCATGCGTCCTGCCATGTCTTTCAGTTTCTGGACTTTCGATGTGTCTTTCTTCTCCTCCATCTTCTCAATCAGGTAGTCTAAGTGGACATGAGTAGACAGTGAATCAACATTCAGAGCGATCCGCTCTAGATGTTCCACATGTTGGTAGACCTCTTCAAACAGCTGAGTCTTCTGTGTTTTCAGTTCTTCCATCTCTGTTTGAAGATTTTCCAGAAGGCTCTTCTTTTGCTTACAATCTTCCTTATTCTTATCATACTTCTGTTTCACATCTTGTAGGGTCTTCTTAACTCTCCTGGTCTTGTTCACGTATCTCCAGTTTTCTTTCACATGCTTTGATACAGGACACTTCCCTTCACAAACAGTACAGCAACCTTTTTTCATGACCTCACAGTCTCTGGGACTCCAGGCCATTGTGCATCCAGGATAGTGACAGTTCTCTTCACAGATGTTACAGGTGACAGCTGCTTCATAAAAAACCAACCACCACATCCCACCATTTATAGTTTCTTTATCTTTGTAGACTTCATCAACTTCTACAGTGAACTCTTCATTCTTCTTCATCTCTTCTTCATGTTTCTTCAGAGCTTCTTCAGTCTGTTGGATCTCGTTCTGTTTTAGTTCAGTCAGCTGGATTCTTTCTTCCAGGTTTTGGATGCAGGCTGTTATACTGATACGTGCGTTCATCACTTCAACTGTTGTTATCAGCTGTTGAGGTCTAGATTTTTCCAGGAACTCTGTGAACTGATCCATTCCTCTCTCTGTTATCCTCCATGCATTCTCTAAAGGAAGCTTTGTTTCTTCTGTTTTCTGTGTGGTCTGCCGGTTATTAAACAGGAAGTGAACGGGCTGGTTCTTCTCATTTTTGGCACATTTAATGTTTGCGTCTTCAAGAGCTTTCAGAGCATCATCAGGTGGCATCCCATCTGAATATGTCATGAAAGCGACAAGATTCTTCTCCAGATCTTTTCCAAACAGAGACGTCACTGAATCAAAGATGTACTTCAGTCGGTCACTCACTCGATTCACACTCGCCTTCATCACCAGACCCACTGCATCAAGTTCATGAACTCCATCTTTTGAGCGGAACAAGTCAAATAATCTTTGAATGATGATGACATCATGTTCAATCCCTCTGGTGTCTCCAAATCCAGGAGTATCGATGATGGTCAGAGAGAAGGGCAGAGTTTTATCTTCAAAACCAAAGATTTCGTACACGATCACATCTGTTGTCTGACTCGTTGACTGACTTCTCCTCTCTTCTTCTACGATTTTAAACCAGATGTTGTCCTCAAACTTCACTCCCATGGTGTAGTTGACCAGAGCGTTGATCAGAGTAGATTTTCCTTCTCCTGTTTCACCTACAAGTAAGATGGTTCTGTTTGTCTTCTTCAGGTTTTTCTCACCAACAGTTTTTCTTGTCAGAGTTCCAAACTTCTCTTCCTTTGGTATCAGCTGGTAGACATCAGGAGATCCTGAAGGGATCTGACGACTTTTGGAGATGATGCTCTTGTATTTGGATGAGATGTTACTGATTGTGAAGAAAAAATAGAGAAAAAGAATAGAAAACTTCTTAATACACATATAAACTTTATGAAAAGATGTGTACCTTTCCCTTATTGCACATAAGTCATTATTTTCTATTTGTAGTCAAAAAATAAAAAATCAAATCAAATCAAAGAAAATAAAGTGTAATAATTGCTGATTTGAATAAAAGCCTAAATGTTGCAGCTGTGAGCTCAGTGGTTGAACCTCTAGCAGCATCTCAGCTACTGATATCATGAAGCTCATCACAGTTTAACAGAACAGAAACCACTGAGATCCATCAGCCTCCAAACAAACTCATATTTACCTCCAGCTGCTGACAGAAATCTGAGCATCAGCTGACAATAAGGAAATGAGTCCACTATGACATCACATTAGTATTTGTTTGACTCTGATATTAACTAGTATTGTGGTGTCTGTGGCTCAGGAGGTAGAGCAGGTTGTCCACTAATCAGAAGGTCAGTGGTTCAATCTGTGGACAAGATATTGAACTCCAGATTGATGCTGATGCTTGACTGTGTGAGTTTTATTGTGTCTTTTATATTTCTTGTATTTTTGCTCCGATGAAGTGTAGAAACGTTCCTCTGTTTGCAGTATTAAAGGCTGAGAATCAATCAGTGTCTTTTCTGTCTGAAGTTTTCTGTCCCTGATCTGAGAAACATCTGATTCAGCTTCACATTGCTGGACGACGCCTGGAGAACCTTTTTACTTAGAGGCAGTGGCGGATCTACCGGGGTGGCAGCTGCCACCCTAAAATAATGCCTTGCCACCCCTGCTGCCACCCCACTTGGCAGCAACGAATTCAAAGAAAAGTTATGGCCAACTTGACTTTTACGAGTGCGAATCTCTCATGTCTTACTGTGCCGAGCACAGCACGAGCGCGTCAGAGCAGCACTACTGAACCTTTTTTTCCATTTCTTTCTTTCTTTTTTTTTTTTTTTGAAAAACTGGCGCGAAGCAAAGGAGCAAGTAGAGAAGACACGGGAGGAAAGAGGTAAATACCGATTAATTATCGAATAATGAAAGTACAGTCCTAGTATAGTTGTGCTTGAATAGTTGCTATGCTGCTTTTATTGAAGAAGGTTATTTTGCTGTAGATGTAACTGTTACGTTAATATTGGCTATTGTCTAATTTAAGTTCTGTCACTGTGTGAAGTAAACGCTAATATTGATTCAACGTCTGTCATGGAAAACATTGTAAAGCCATCACCAGCTATCTCCAGTCACGCTGGTCCACATGGTATGGAATAATTAAAGTTAAGTTACAGCAGCAAATGGACAGTAAACAGAATAAGAGTAGAATTTAAAAAAAAGAAATATAATAGAAAATACTGTAATAAAATAATAACCACGACACAATTTACAAGAGAAAATGTTGGTATCGATTAGTAATATACCACAAGTTAAACTCCATTACTAAGTATTGGCTATTATATGTTAATTAATGTCTTACAGCATTTTGCTATAGGAGACATTGCTTAGACTTCTTCAAATAAATATAAATATTCTTGTTAGTCTAAATGTGAATAATTGGGGAACTTGTAAGTGTGAAAGTGTAATTAGATGGGGACAGAATTTTAATATTTTGTGTGCAATGTATTTTAGATTGCGTCAAATTCTAAAATTAAACACATGAATCGAAAAATAAGGCTAAAATGTTAGTGTGTGTTTACACAATCTGAAGGTTATAACTAATGAATGACAGTTCCAAATTTATTGTGTTTTTTCTAGTTGTTATATTTTATGACTAGTTCATATGTAGTGCAGTTTTAACCTTGTCTTCCCTCCATCTTCTAGACATTTCTAAGTCCAGGTGTGAGGTGCCTCTGCAACCACAGCGAGACAGCTTCCCCAAGACCCTCCAAGGAGGATCCAGAAGGAGCTTTCACAGTGACTGGTACAAAACTTACCCCTGGCTAGAATAAGACACTGATTGCATGAGATTAAGTTTGTATGAGTTTGTAAATAGCAGCCCATGCCATTATATCCACATATGAGATATGTGTTTTAAGTTATGTATAAAATCCTGTAAATGCTCGTGTAAATTATGTCTACTATTGTCTTATCAAACTGTGATTTAATTCATTGCCACCCCTCAAAAATTCCTGCCCCCTTTTGCCACCCGATAAATATTTTTCTAGATCAGCCCCTGCTTAGAGGCCTGATGATATTCAGCTGCACTACATCCAAACTGAGAGCTGTATGCAGGTCAGCAAGTAGTGAAACATGAAAACCATCAGAGCACTACTTGACTGACTTTATCATTTGGAGACCTGTGTAATATTTCCATTTTAATGGTTATTTGTGGTAATGTTACTTACTACGTCGTGCTGCCTGTCAGAGAGACTCCACACAGTGAGGATGAAACAGGTGTTTTGGTATCTGGGAGGACAAAATGAAAAACCATCATAAAGTGAAATAAAGGTGTGAAAAAGTTTCAGTGCTGCACATATTGAACAATGAGCCTCGTTCACAAACAGAATGTATGAATGTTTTAAGCACAAATCTGGGACTTATCATGTTCTTACCTGAATTTGTTCTTAAAATTAAGAACTGCCTTGCCATGCATCCGCACTAATCATAAATGTCTTAAAACTAATAAAGTCAAAATTTATTTGTTGTTAACAGTATATTATAACCACAATTATTTAAAAAATTATTATAAAATGAATATAAAATGTTTAAAAGTGTGAAAAATATAAAATTTATTTACCGATTATAAAATGATTAGCTAAAACTTATAATCCATAAATGATCATCATAAATGTAATGAAATTATTAATATATTATATTGTCCTGTTCCCACTTTCACATGACAATAGCTTATATATCTGAATTTCTATATTGGAATGTGACAGCATCATATTTGTCTGTGATATATGCAGCTGGTTAACTGGCAGCCTGTTCAGTGTCCTCACAGCCTGACAGTTCAGAAGTGACACAGGGAGGATACTCTACTATCACTACATCATGGCCTGTTGTGCACACAGACAAAAAACAATGTGATTTATTAAAAAAAAACATTTATTTAGATAATTTCAACAGATATATACCTTTACCAAATTTTATGTAGTTCCAGACATACTGCGTGGTAGTGGCGCAACGGGAATGCAGCTGTATACAGGATTCACAATCAGGCTCCAAATGGTAGTGCCAATGACATGTTTACAGCCAAATCTGCCTTTTCTGACTTCTACTTGTGGAACTATTGTTTGCATTTCACTAAGATTTTCGACATTTTTACATTATCTTTGCAGTGAGTGACAGCTCTCTTCACTACTGTACTACTCCAACAGAGCTTTCCTTACATAGAGAAATGGGGGTGTGCCGATATGCTAATCTAATAATTGATAGTGGGCACCTACCTGTCAATTCAGAATGATTCTGGTTGGCCGGTGCGCACACGTCATGAATCTGATAGTAGTTTTGCATGCACACTTACATTGCATGCAAAGTAAGAACATTTCTTTACACGTATTAGTGGATGAGGCCCAGTGTCTCCTAAAAATGATGTAGGACGCCCTTACTTGATACAGTGAGCTTATTGTGTCATTTCTGGTTGCTGACTGTGTTTACTGGTTGCATGGTTGCTGCTCTCAACTCAGTTGATTTTGCTATATTTAGGGACCAAGCCCAAAAGGCAGGGGACTACTGTAAAATTGTAAAATTTTGGACTCCAAACAAAGCTATCTCATCCAAGGGCATTAATGGCATCAGTTTCAAACTTTGATACTTGACTTATGACAGTGTGCTGAACAAAAGGTGTTAAAAACTCAAACTGTTTGGATTTTATAAGCCCTGAAAGTTGTATTGCCACATCACCCCTACAATGTAAACCAATGGGGAGGGAATCTCTCTTTTCACATGGTTAGCAGAGTAGAAGTGTGCTACTAAACTAAAAGTAAACTATAAGTCTGACCACTTTCAAACCTGTACCAGATTCACAACAAAATGTCCTACAAAAATATGATTTTTTTTTCATGAGGATATTTCACAAAGAGTAATCTAAAATCCTGCTCTCCAATTGCTCCTGGTGATGTCACTCCCTCAGTACTGTGAAACATTCTGCAATACACACTCATTCAAATCACAGGAGGAGCAAGAAAAGACTTTAACTCTGATATCTCAAAAACAGTAAAAGATAGAAAACACATGTAAATTTCAGATTTGTCGGTCAAAGTCTCCTGACTGATTTAGTGAAGTTCGAATGAAGTTTGTATCTAAGAAATGTGGAAACAGTAAATGTTCAAAAAGGTGTGGGTTCATTCACACTCTCCATTCAAATATATGAGTATTTTTCTGTGTCCAGCTGCAGTTACTTATTGTCTCTACACCTGACATTACACATTTCAATCGTTCAAAAAAAAAAGCACACCACACTGATGAGAAATATCCCTCATTTTAAAAAAGGAAAATGATCTGATCCTGACGAACAACGCTGATTGCAGCTTTCATTTACATTACTGTGGATAAATACCACTGTATATTTAAACTTTCACTAGTTCTACACAAGCACTCTCAGCGCTTTCTCTCTTAGTGAGTTTTCTTGCTAATTGCACACATGTTAGTTATTTTAGCTCAGCAGCTATCATTAGCAGCTAAATTAAGCTAAGCAGTTAGGGATGGTCTCCCTCTCCTGCTCTCTCTCGCTCGGTGTGTCTAATGTTTAGTTATTCCTCTGCCTCCCTTAGCAACAATGGTAAGAGTAATAAGTGTAGGTTACTTGTAGAGCTGGAGGCTAGGCTTAGTGAATTGGAAGTGCGCATCAACAAAAAACAATCAGTAGCTAATGTAGTTAGCCAGTTCCCAGTCCCCAGTGTAGGCCGACCTCACATAGCTCCTACTCCCCCAATAGTGCCCCAGTAGCCAGGAAGTCAGGGTAGCTGGGTAACTCTCTGAGGGAAGCATAATCCTAAGCAGAAGCCCACAGTTCACCCATCCGATTTGACTGTTGTCAGCCTATTGAATGGCCATTATCAGCACACATCAGTCCCAAACTTATGGTCTAGTAGGGGCCTACCAACCTAATAGTAGTTTTGGGAGGCTGTTATCACCCATTTCATATCACTCATCAAAACAGAAACTTAAGAAGACGTGGTTTGTGAAGGAGGCAACCCGGTCTCCTCAAAATTACGTTCACACACAACTAAACTGCATTCTTAATTATATTTCTACGAACACTTATTATTTCCGCGATTAGCGAAAGCTATTTTAATTCGAACAACCTTTCTCTACTCTAACATATATATTGTTGACAGGCTTACGTGTTTTTTCTTAACAAACCTGGATATCTCCTTTTTCAACGGGACGGTACTCATTTTAATTAATGGATTGATTTATATTTAAAATCTAATTACACAAATGTGTTTATCATCCCCTTAAACTCCCTAGTGTACTCTCAATTTATTATTTACAACTTCTAATATATTAAAAACGTTTTTTTTTTTTTTTTAAAACTACAATTCCCATGTACCTTGCCATGCTTCTTGATAAAAATAAGCACCACCATTGTAGTTCTTCTGGTAGTAGGGTAGGGTAGTAAGATTACGAATATATCAAACATTTGATACACCCAAACTAATAATCACACTGCATCTAAATGATCTATGTTAACAAAAAGTTAAGATGTTGGATATTTTAGTGGGTCGTAAAATAGGTTCATAAAACAACATAACTACTGAATATATCAAATATTTACTACAACCAAACTAATTACACTGCATCTAGATGATCTATGTTCAGAACATGTAAAGACGTTGCTTTATTTTAGACATATATATTTATGTGTGTGTGTGTGTGTGTGTGTGCATGCGCGTGTGTGGGGAAGGGGTGGGTGTTTGCGTGCGCACCAACAATTTACGAATTTTGGCGGACTGAAAACCCGCCAACTCGTCTTGCTTGCAACCTCGGGTTTTCTAGAATGAAGATGTCATTTCAATGTAGACACACGAGGGGTCGCTAGTCTGTCTGGTTCATTGAGCCATCCACTGTCTGTCAAAAGAGCGACGAAGAAGAGAAGTAAAGCGAAAAAAAGGGGGTGTTGTAGGGGGCGGGCATGGGGGGCGGGTCGGGGGGTTCATTTTGTGGGACTTCACTACGCATGACGTCACTGGGAATTCCCTTTGACACGTTTAGGATTTCTTTCTTTTTTCAGTCCCTTCTTATGAGGTTAGACAACAATGTCTATTTGAGTTCGTCATTTCTTTCTCTCATTTTATTCTTCACAGCAATGGCAGGCGGTTACTTAAAAACCGGCCATAATGCGCCAATCATCAGATGTCAGTGGAGATACAAGATACACAGCAATTATAAATCAATCCATTAATTAAAATGAGTACCGTCACGTTGAAAAAGGACAAATCCAGGTTTGTTAAGAAAAACGCGTAAGCCTGTCACCAATATATGTATGTTAAAATAGAGAAAGGTTGTTCAAATTAAAATAGCTAATAGCATTGTAGGAAAGCAAAGATGTGTTGATTAGAAACGTATTTGTGATACGTTACAAACAAACGTAATCGCGGACAAAATACGTTTTCGTAGAAATGTAATTAAGAATGCAGTCCACGTCTTCTTAAGTTTCTGTTTTTATGGTGGGCGGGGCTCCATCAACACACTGAAATAAATGGGTGATAACAGCCTCCCGAACCTACTATTAGGTTGTTAGGCCCCTACTAGCCCATAGGTTTGGGACTGGTGTGTGCTGATAACATCCATTCAGTAGGCTGACAACAGTCTGATCGGGTGGTTCACCACCAACCTCTTTGTGTTTCAGACAGGTTCTGCCTCTTCAGGGACACTCCCATTGAGAAACAGACTCTGGTTATTGGCCAGAAATCAGAAATGTAAAGTTAGTGACACCAGCAACCATAGTCAAGTGTATTCCTGGGGCCAGAGCGGGCGACGTAGAGTCAAATTTAAAATCTAGGCTAAGAATAAATGTAAATATGGTATAATTCTTAATCATGTCGGCGGTAACGACTCTGTTGGACTCCGTAGTTTTCTCTGGTCCCCTACCTAATCTGACCAGTGATGACATGTATAGCCGCATGTCACAGTTTAACCGCTGACTGTCGAGGTGGTGTCCAGCAAACAACGTGGGCTTCATAGATAATTGGCAGACTTTCTGGGGAAAACCTGGTCTGATTAGGAGAGAAGGCATACATCCCACTTTGGATGGAGCAGCTCTCATATCTAAAAATATGGCTGAATTTATAGCTAGACCAAAACCATGACAATCCAGAGTTCAGACCAGGAGGCAGAGTTGCAGTCTTACACACTTCTCTGTGCTTCCATTAGATCAGTGTGTCTGTCCCCCTAAACCCTTAAATCTTAAATCAGTTAATTCTAAGATAAACACAAGGAGTCATTCATAAAAATCTAAAACAAATTAACACCACATTTGTAACTGCTCAGCAAAATAAGATAATTAAATGTGGACTCTTAAACATTAGATTACTATAATCTAAAGCTTTATTAGTAAATGATCAGCATATTGATTTGTTGTGTCTTAATGAAAGTTTTTTTTAAATCAAACTTAGTCCTCAGTACAGATAAAGTAATTATAGCAGGTGACTTTAATATTCATGTGGACATTGCACTGCCTTTATCTCATTATTAGACTCAATTGGCTTCTCTCAGTACGTAAATAAACCCACTCACTGTCATAATCACACCCTGGATCTTGTGCTAAATCACTGAACATTTGGTAATTTTTCCTCAAAATCCCATTTTATCAGACCATTACTTGTTAACTTTTGCATTCTTATTAGTAGATTACACACCAAAAATGTCTTCATTAGGTGTCTATCTGATAGTGCTATAGTTAAATGTAAGGAAGCAATTCCATTAGTGCTGAATTCACTTCTATGTCTCAATACTACAGAGGACTCTTACGTTAACTTTGGTCCCTCCAAAATTGAAAATCTTGATGATTTTATGAAGGAGTTGTCTGCTGTAAAGCCTGTGAAGACAACTGTCACTATCCTGGATGCACAATGGAGTTCAGGAGACTGTGAGGTCATGAAAGATGGTTGCTGTGCTGTTTGTACCAGGAAGTGTCCTGCATCAGATCACATCATTATGCGAACAAGACCAAGAAAGTTAAGAAGATCGTGCAAGATGTGAAACAGTAGAATGAAAAAATAAAGCAGAAAGTGAGAAGAACATGTGTTCAAACAGGAGCAGATCGCCCTGAATGTTAATTCACTGTTTACTCATGTCCACAAAAATTGAGTGGAGGAAGGAAACAAAACTGTGCTATGGTACATGTTTGGTAAATTGTCAGCAGCTGTTGAAGCACTTAAAGATACATTGAAGTAGGTGAACAACATCAGACATCAGACAGCATACTGTGCATGCTCTATGAGCCCATAGAGCATGAGCATGGGAGACTTGGACCGGCTGAGACAGCTAACCTCTGGTTTAGCTCTCTGCTAACTTAAATTGAGATTTTAAAAAATAATATAGACTTTCTAAATGTTATCATTGACTTTTGATAGTGAAATGATTTTGCAAAGGTTGTGAAAAATTGATCCACCATTTTACAGCCACTTGGTTTGTACCACTTTGTAGAGCAGCATATAGCTAGTGTATTATGTGATTTATGGTGTGTTGTATAGTTTGAAGCTTACCAGACTTCAGCAGAAGCAGCTCTCGGACTTGTTCCTCTCCTCCATCCACGTTGTTGAACACGTGATACCTCCGTGAAAACCTCTGGACCAGGTCTGGAAGAGGACCTCCACCATCTTCTTTAATAAACTCATCCAGTGTGATGTTCTTCAAAGCATCTCCACCTGTGAAGAGTAGATCACACGTACCAAACTGATCCCCGACGACTCTGACAGCTGCATCCACAGCCTTCTGGTCATCCTCAGTAAAGCGGCCGACTCTGAGCAGCACCAGGAAACGTTTAGGTCTGGAGGACTTCAGGAGGTTCACACAGTAGGTCTTAATCTTCTCTTCAGCACTAGCACATAATATTCCTGGAGTGTCAATCACTGAGATGTTTTTCCCAAACACACTTCCGGTCTTCTCACAGATCTCTGTTGTCACTGGTTTAAAAGAAGGCTTTGACTTAAAAGCTTCCCATCCTAAGATGCGGTTTCCTGAAGCACTTTTACCCGCTCCTGAGTGTCCCAGCAGGATGATGGTGAGATCTGGATCCATGTCTGTTGACAGATCATGTAGTCCAATGAAAAAGGGAGAATTAGGGTTATTACATATCTGATCTGCTGTTACTTTACGAACCATCTAGACCTCTCAGGTCATCTGGATCAGGTCTGGATCAGGTCTGCTTTCTGTCCCCAGAACTAAACATGGAGAAGCAGCTTTCAGTTTTTATGAACCACATATCTGAACAAACTTCCAGAAAACTGCAGGTCTGCAGTGACTCTCAGTTCTTTTAAATCGCAGCTCAAGTCTTTTCTGTCTGCCGCTGCCTTTCATTAAACCACATTATGGGTTATTTTACGCTGCACTGTTACTTTTATTCTCTTCTTTTATCTGTCTTATTTAATTTCTAGCTTTTTTAAAATGTCTTTTTACATGTCTTGCTTTCAAATTCTGTTTTAATGCCTTTTATGATCAATGTAAAGCACTTTGAATTGCCTTGTTCAAATGTGCTATACAAATAAACTTGCCTTGCCTTATACACCAAATGGTCAATTCAATCTGAAACACTTCATTCTCAGAGGGGCAGGGGGGTCCAAAACAGGGGAGGCACATCAAATATCTTTAAGCACTTTTTTAAATACGTTTTTTCTTTTCAATTAACATGTTTTAACACTGTATGGTGACTGGAGTGACAAAACCTTTCTGTGAAAATAAACCATCCAAACCTGCTATTCAGTTTGTCTTGGAATGTGAAGGGTTAAATGAAAGAAACCCCTTTTGTCAACCAATCAGAATTTTGCACCTCACAGTTGCTGTGAAGAAAATGCTGCTTTCCACTCTGTGATTGGTGGTCCAACTATAATTTTACTGTGGGTGAGTAACTGAAATGACCAATCACAGCCATATCTTCCCTCTAAATGGGCGGGCTTTGTTGTAGCTGTGAGTGGGTCCTAATCATGGATGTATTATAAGAGCTGGATACTCGACTAAAAATGGTGCCCATTTATCCAATGAGAATTGCCCAGCTGGCGCATATGCTAAAAAAAAGTTTTTTAACTTCCAAGTTTGCTTCCGCATTGTGTGGCCACTGAATTAGCACAGTAGTGTTTCCACCACTGTCCCTGCCCATGAGTTCTCACCTGGCCCATAGACTTTACATTGTGATGATGTCACTGATTTTTAAAATCGCTTTTCTTGGCTTGAGGAAAGTTTTAGAAATATAAAATCCAATGATCAAGGATCCAAGGATCAAAAAATCATTCTATAAAGAGTCATAATTGACTTTGAGGTGTCCTGTGACCTGGGACAATGCTTTTTGGGCTGCAGGGGGATTTTTTGCTGTAATATTGCAGTGACCACTGGGGAAAAGTGACTGCAAGGCTGAGCGGTGTATCTACCTCTTACCACCGCATCTAGCTCTTACTATACATCCATGGTCTGCATAATGGACAAAGAACTTACAGTGACAAGAAGTGAAGAGTAATTGGTCATTCCATTGCAACGTCAGCGCACAGCAGTACCTCTGCCATTTTGGACTAAACATATAATCAAAGAACTTAATGACATCAGTAAAACATTGTGCCAACAAAAGTAAAACAAAATTCTTTCTATTATGTTGCCATATGTTTAATAACTCTAAACATATGATGCCTCTATGTAAATGGGCTGTGTTGAACAATGGAAAAACTATAATAAATATGCAATGTTATTATTTACTTACTTACATACATACTAAATCATGGGCTCAGATTTACAAATTGTGTAGAAAGACATGACATAATGTAACATAACAATAAAAAAAGCATTTTACCCCTCTTCAAGGATCAAAAAGTGAGCAATGAACATAAATGAGGGTAAAAAAAAATCAGCACTCTTGATTTCGAGAATCCCAGGTGCAGGCTGTGCAAAGAGGCTCCTGAGACAGTTCAGCACATAATAGCAGGGTGTAAGATGCAGGCAGGAACAGCGTACATGGAACGCCATAACCAAGTGGCTGGCATAGTGTACAGGAACATCTGCACTGAGTATGGGTTGGAGGTCCCGAGGTCACAATGGAAGACACCTCCTAAGGTGGCTGAAAATGACCAAGCCAAGATCCTGTGGGACTTCCAGATCCAGACTGACAAGCTGGTGATGGCGAACCAACCGGACATCAAACCACAGAAGAAGAACACAGTGGTGGTAGATGTAGCGATCCCAAGCGACAGCAACATCAGGAAGAAGGAACATGAGGAGATCGAAACATACCAAGGGTTGAAAGAGGAGATAGAAATGATGTGGGAAGTAAACGTAACAGTGGTGCCAGTGGTAATTGGAGCACTGGGGACTGTAACCCACAAACTGGGAGAGTGGCTCCAGCAGATCCCAGGCACAACATCTGAGGTCTCTGTCCAGAAGAGCGCAGTCTTAAAAACAGCTAAGATACTGAACCCTCAAACTCACAAAACTCTGGTAGAGGACCCGAGCTTGAGGAAGACACACCACCCCCCATGGGAGGGAGGTGAGAGGGAGATACATAAATATAATACATATTTTATTGTGTGAAGCACTACAAATGGTTTGTATATTCCAGCTCAGTGTCACGCCTCTTTTATATGTCACAGCTGCCAAAAAAAAGCAACTGTTTGCTGACTTGCAACAAATGCTAGTTGAAGAATGGGATGCCATCCCACAGTAGTGAGTGACCATGCTGGTGACCAGCATGAGGAGGAAGTGCCAGGCTGTTGTGGCTGTGTATGGTTCTTCCACACGCTACTGAGGCTCCTGTTTGTTAAATGAGTTAATTGTTAAATTGTCAATATGTCTTGTTTCTTCAAACTTCAATCATCCAATCTACCAAACACCAAACAAGAGTCGATGGTTTGGCATCTGGAAGAAATGGCAAATTTTTCATCGGAGCAACCCACATACTCAGCTCTGTGTATCTGTGTATCCCAACTGGATGGGCAGCCGAATGCTAGCGGCTAACATACAGCACGCTGTCCAGTCTGTCACACCTGAATGACTATCTTCATCACACACCCCCTGCCCGGTGCCTTCCTCTCCACCGACAAGACCAGCTCATAGTACCTTTCCCCCCACCAGCTCCCCCCACAGGCTTCATCTGTCATTACCACCTACACCGGCTACCTTCCCCATACAGACCTTCATTTCCCACCATAGACGCTCTGCAACTGGCTCATCATCACACACCGCTGCTGTCAATCATAACAACTTAATCCAGGTACCTCGGCAAACTCTTTCAACTACTGCTTTTAACCCAAAAACTGTAAAATTTGGCCTTTTAAATATCAGATCACTTAATAACAAGTCGTTTTTATGTCAGTATTTTATTACTTTTAATAATTTGGACTTTTTTTATAATCACAGAGACTTGGTTGTCTGTGGGAGACTGCAGTGCTCTTATTGAAGCAACCCCCCCTGATTAAGGAATTAAGGATATCTGTGTGTCTGATCACAAAGCGGTTTTATTCAATGTGGTTTTAACCCAAGTTCCTTTTAACTGCAGTACTGTCATCCGCCGTCGTGTTTTTAATTCTCTGTCTGCTAGCAAGTTCTGAGCTTTTTGCTTCTTTAACTGCTTTTAAACCTCATTTTAACACAGATGAGCTGGTCTTGCTTTTTAATCACACCTGTAAGTCTGTTCTAGACTCTGTCGCCCCTTACAAGGATAAAAAATCAAAAACAGAACCACAACCCTGGCTAAATGAATCCACTAACAAATTAAAAAGAGACTGCAGGAAAAAAGAACGCAAATGGAAAAAACAGGCTTACAGGTATTTTATCAGATCTGGAAAGATGCAATGACCAGCTATCAAAACGCAGTTAAAAAAGCAAAAAGATCATTTTTTTCTAATTTAATTTTAACAAATCGTTCCAACCCCAGGATTTTTTTTAAAACAATAGATTCAGTCCTCACACCCTCCACTTGTCATTTTACTGATGCATCACAAGAAACCTGTGAAAAGTTTTTAAAATTTTTTAGTGAAAAGGTCATGGAGATAAGACAACAAATCCCACCTCCAGCCCATGTTTTACATATCAGTAGGGACGTCAATTGTCATTTTAGTCATTTTAATCCTATTTCACTGTCATTTTTATTTGATATCATAGCCCATATGAAGCCCACCACGTGCAGTCTTGATGCTACCCCAACAAAATTTCTCAGAGAGGTTATTGACACAGTTGGCCCCAGTATTTTATCAATTATCAACAGCTCCCTCATAAATGGATTTTATCCCTCTATTTTTAAACATGCTGTTGTGCAACCCCTTTTAAAGAAACCCAATCTTGAGCCTTCTCTTTTTAATAATTTTAGACCAATTTCTAAACTTCCCTTTTTAAGTAAAGTTTTAGAAAAGGTTGTTTCAACCCAACTCTTAGCTTTTATGTGTCAAAACAATATCTTTGAGAAATTTCAGTCTGGTTTTAGAGCTTTACATAGCACAGAAACTGCCCTCCTCAAGGTAACTAATGACCTCCTTTTAGCAGCCGACAGAGGAGAGAGCGCAATTTTAATTCTTTTAGATTTAAGTGCTGCTTTTGATACAGTTGACCACACTATTTTAATTGACCGTGCACTTGATTGGTTTTATTCTTACCTTTTAGAAAGAACCTTCTCGGTCACCATTGGTAATTTTACTTCCTCCTCAGCCAACATTACCAGTGGTGTACCACAAGGTTCTATTTTAGGTCCAATTTTATTTTCTATCTATATGCTGCCACTTGGTCAAATCATTCAGCAACACAATGTTTCTTTTCATTGCTATGCAGACGACACACAGATATACCTTCCCCTGAGACCCGGTGACCCAAGAAGCCTAGCTGCTGCTGTAGATTGTCTCAGTGATGTCAACTATTGGATGGCACAAAATTTCCTTCAACTCAACAATTCAAAAACAGAAGTCATCCTGTTCAGTCCCCCAACCCAAATAACCCCATCAGTCTCGGGCCCCTCTCCACCTACATGAAGCCCACCGCCAGAAATGTGGGAGTACTGTTTGACCCTGATTTAAGTTTTAAACCTCACATCAACAAAGTTGTCCAGTCCTGCTTCCTCCACATCAGAACCATATCAAGAATCAAGCCAATGCTCTACCAGTCTGACCTTGAAAAAATCATCCACGCATTCATTTTCTCCAGACTTGATTACTGCAACTCCTCCTTTCCGGCATTACACAAAGATCCCTGTCTCGCCTCCAACTAGTCCAGAACGCAGCAGCTAGGCTTCTTACTGGTTTTAACAGACAGCGGCACATCACTCCGATTTTAGCTTCACTCCATTGGCTCCCTGTTCGTTTTAGAATTGATTTTAAGATTTTACTGATCACTTTTAAAGCACGTCTAGGTCTGGCCCCAAGCTATATAACAGACATGTTGACCCCATACCAGCCAGCCCGCAGCCTTAGATCCTCGGGTGGGGCCCTTCTGGTCGTTCCAAAGTCGAGGCTTAAATCTAAAGGTGACCGAGCTTTTTCGATCAGAGCCCCTCGACTTTGGAACGACCTGCCTGAGGAGATAAGGCTTGCAGATTCAGTAACTTCTTTTAAATCACGCATTTCTACAGACTGGCTTTTATGTGATGTTGTCTTTTAATCATCTTTTAATCATCTGTGTTTTAAACCTTTTACGACTTGCCATCTGTATTTTAAACTTTTCTTGATTGACCTTTTGATTGTTTTTTGTTTTATGTCTTAGTTTTGCTTTTCTGCTGTTGCTGTCAAAGCACTTTGTAAACTTTGTTTTTAAAAGGTGCTATATAAATAAAGATTATTATTATTATTATTATATATCTTAAAATATTAGAAGCAGGCACAACATTAACAATCTTCCATTGTGTGATGTCGTTGAACCAGGACATTCATGTGTCGACCACCACAAATGCTCCTAATTGATTGTTAAACCACTGACACGTTAACCCATTACGTGCCACATAATGCAATGTTAAGGGGTCGTTGTCATTAGGGTCTGAGCCCTGAAAGGGCTAAGATCCTGTTGCTGACGTCCTTCTTCTGCCCTCTGCCAGCTGTTGCTGCTGCTTGTTGTTGTTATTGCTGCTCTTTCATTAAAGGGGAGTTTTTCCTTCCCGCTGTCGCCAAGTGCTGCTCATGGGGGGAACTGTTGGGTTTCTCTTTCTGTAAATTAAAGAGCGTGGTCTAGACCTGCTCCATGTAAAAGTGCCCTGAGATGACTTTGTGTTGTGATTTGGCGCTATATAAATAAAATTGAATTGAATTGAAATAAACATAACTACAATTAGGAGCTTTGCACTGCAGTATTTCCTTCATTATATACAAAATATTACATATATGACTCTCCATTCAAATAGAGTAAGAGTATTTCTCTGTTAGCCTGCAGTTAGGATATTCATTTCTTTTACACATCAACTTTCACACTTTCACTAATCACAAGTTTTCCACTTCATATTTCTGATTACACAATACTTGCACACTTTTGCACTGACAATGCACTGAGACTGCCTGGTTAGTCACTGTTGCACATAAATACACATAACTACATTTTTAAGCTTTGCACTGCAGTTTTTCTTTTCTTATATGTCAAATATGACCTATATGACTATTCCTCTGAGTCCACTTGCTGTTACTTTTGTCTCTACACAACAAATTGTGCTTTCACTCACACTCTCCATTGATATACATGACTATTTCTACGTCTGCTGACAGTTTCTCATTGTCTCTACACACTTGATAGTACACATTTCAATCTAACTTTTATCCGGTGATGTGAGTCTTCACTTTTCCTAACACGGACTTCAGGAAAATTCGGACACTTATTTCTTTTAGACTTTAACTCATCACAAGTTTTCTCCATATTGATTCAAATTACAGTAAAGGGGCACAATACTGGCATAATTTTGATAACACTGCTGTGAGGCACACACAGATATCTCATTCTGCAAAAAATTATCATTCTCACACCATTGACATTTGATGTTTTGCGATGACAAGGAAGTTACTATAACTTTACTGTACATGCTCCTATCTGTACTGCACTTTACATGGCTGCTGACTCACACCCCCATACCGGGTCCATAGAGTGTGACGGCGTCGCGTCCCGGCGTCCGACCCGTCCAACGCTGCTTGCAACTTTAATTTCACATATTTCTGTGAGGTTGGTTTTCCCTTTGTGTAAGTGCTGTAGTATACTGAGAAAATAAGACTGCCTGCAATGTATTGGCTTGCTTTACAACCTGTACCACCTAGGTTAGGGGATTGTATAACTCAATCCATAAGAATGGGGAATTTTAATGAAATTTCTTTCTCTTGAATAGAGGATTCACAGTAGATCAGGTGGAACTGGAGATTCTGTTTGACTGCAGTAACAACACAATTGCTTGCAGGGATAGCAGGAGACCTTTCTTCTTTAAATACCTTAAATTCTGTTTATTTAACATGGCATAACATAAAAAATGATTGCTTTGCACCCTGGCTCTTGCCTCCAGACTGCCCGAGAGCAGGGGCTCTGTCCCTCTGCACCGTCCGATCCCCCACACACACTCACACTCAGCACTGCAAAAACGCTCATAGTATATCTGGACAATTTTGAGTGCCGCATGCGCTACAGTTTGCTCACTCACTGTTTGTTAGGAAGAAGTGTCACTTTAGATGTATTAACACTGTTTTATTACTGTACTGTGCTTAAAACACAGACCACAATGGTGTGTTTTGATAGTCAACTATTCTCTGAAACTTCAAGTGTGTGTGTGTGTGAATGTGTATGTAAGTGAGGTAGAGAGAGTGTGCATAGCCAGAGACTAGTAATTCACATCATCCCATGTTTGATCATCTGAGAACACACGGTGAACTTTGGGTTGAATAGTGAATAAAATCGTCTACTGACAGCCTATATCTGAGGCGTTAAGGGAGCGTTGGTGGATTGTAGCATCTACCAACAGTCTGCTTGAGAGGTGTTCAGAGGACAGGCACTGTTCTCTCTAACGGACGGTAAAATGCCATGTCAGGAAAATAAATCAAGCAACTCACTCACTCGATGGGTGGTTAAAAAAAACGTTAAAAAATAATAAATATGTTTTAATCATTTTATTTGATGATCATGGTATCATAAATTATGTTCTTGTTCCCTGGAACACAGCATAACCGTCTACTTGTATGCATTGGAGAAGATTGGCACGCAAAGGTAGCCAATCAAGAATAGAGTAGGCTGGTAGTGTGATGCGTGACATAAACATCTGTCAGGATTATATGAGTGCTGCAATCTGATGGACAAACAGAGGAATGAGTGACGTGTGTAATGTTTCACTGCCATAAATACTCTACAGAATGAGAAACATTAAAGAGGGAAATCATAAGCTTAAAGATATTAGCCTAAAGATGTGTTTCAGTTTATCACTATTTTCTTTTGGGGACCAGTAATACATTTCTAACATGTTTGTTGATTATCTGCACAACATAAACTCACAAACAGCAGCCTGTTTCTCCTCAATAAATCTACTGTTTGGATGCAGGAAAGTCTCAGAAAACAAGACTTGAGTGATCACATCATGTCCCAGTTTCATGTTTCTGCAGCTTACCGTGAGCTGACAGTTTCTCCACAAGATCATTCCTGTTGATCTTCTCTAAGATCTTCTTCACCACCTCCACACACTGATGTTGGTTGTAGGTCTCTACTATTTTATCTACAGTCTCCATCCTGTCTCCTTTCTCCAGATGACTCCTTGGGATGCCTGAAGAGCCTCCTGTGATGTCTGGCTGCTTTAGGTACCACTTAAATTTCTTGAATTCATCATCTCCCAACTCTTCCAATGTCTTCAAAAGCTTCTTTCTATCAGCCATCGTCCTCCAGACTTCCTGTTAGAATGAGAGGAAATGTTGAACTCTGAGAACAACAAGTGTGAATCTTTGAGACTCTTTAGTGTCACAATTACATCCAGAATAGAATCTACATTCACAATCAAGACTCAGTTTAATAAATAAAAAGGGGCACTCATGTCATTTTAACTGTTGTTCTAATGAAAAGCTTATGTAAAGCTTTTCATTAGAAAAGCTTTACATATTATGTAGCATGTCTTCATTCTCAACAGTCAGGTATGGGGTACCTCAGGGGTCAGTTTTGGGACCAATCTTATTCTCTTTTTATATGCTCCCATTAGGTCATATTATTGGTAGACATGGTGTTTCCTGTCACTGTCATGCTGACAACACAAAGCTGTTTGTCCCCATTCAGCCCAATGACCTCAGCATGCTGAGTGTAGACGTGAAAAACTGGATGTCTAAGAAATTTCTTCAACTGAACACAAAGAATGGATTGTGCAGCATTTGCACCTGCAATCTGCCTCCTTTTTTCAGTTCCTATTCACAAAAGATTTTGTGCCAGTTATGTGTCGGTGCAAACACACCCATAATGTTTTTCAGCAAAGTAAAATTAGCCCTTTTTTTGCATCTGATTGAGTGAGCGGAACAGTTTCCAGTGTTTTCTCCACATTTCAGCACAGATTGGTCCATAATGAAAATTGCAGAGTACAAAAGCTCAAACTGTCTTTAATTAACAGAGGTACCTCACACACAAAGCTCTCCACAATCACAAACCAACTTTCATGTGTTTTGCTTCTTCAACAAAACAAGGTCAAATTGCACTCAGCTGGCTCTTTTGTGAATAAGACCTTAAAACGGGGCAGGTTACAGGTGTAAATGCTGCGCAACTTAGCTAATAGCTAATAGCAATCCATTCTTTGTGCACATGACACTGGCAATACAATAAATCGCTGTTGCCTCACTTCATGCACCAACTGAATATTTGAAAATGAAAGATTTATGAAAAACATTTTATTGTCATTGTAGGTTATAAAACAAAATTATGTGCCGCACTTCGGAGTAAGAGTATAATAAATGATTATTCAATTATAATCATCAATTATTAAAAAGGTCAAAAGTCTGTCTGTATATTTTGTGTCTAAAAACAAATAAGTGGAACCTTTATTTTGAAGAGTGCAGTGCAAACAAAATTAATATAGCATACTGGCCAATCAGAAACAAGGGGGCGCTGAAGGCCCACCCACCGATGAAAACGAAACAGTGGGTAAATCTCAAGTCTCTTATTTCATGTCTCTTCGTTCCTCTCTTGAATAGGTAGTTGTTCCTGATGCACCATTTTGACAGGCATCCAAAGTCTCTTATTCTGCTGCGGGGAAACATGAGAGCAGCTGACACACCGCCTTATTGGATATCAGTTATTGATTGGACGCTCCAGTTGATCAAACTGATCTGATCCATCACTGCAGTTTCATACTGCAGTGGAGACAGATAACAGATTAAATTTAAGTGTTTCACTCCCAAGTCTCATCTTTAATTTGTTTTCTGATTCATCACATAGTTAAAAATCTGTTAATTGTCGGTCTGATCAACAAAAGAACCAAAAACTTCAATTTATTATTTGTTAGTGTGAGACACCATTCTTTTATGTAGCTGAGTCATGTCTGGATTAGTATCAAAGTGTTAAAATCTAGTGAGGTGGGGTCTACAATTAAGCTCGACGTTAGGAGGAGTTATGAGGGGTAATAAACTTTAATGTTTTATGATTTTTCTGTAGGTTATTTGTCCAAGGTCAAAGCCTCAGTTTACTCTGTATTTTCACTTTGATGCACAGTAAACCTATTCACACTGAACTCTTTCAGCTTCCAGTGTATTCTTTCAAGTCTTTTTCATAATAAGTGGTAAATTAATTTCTGAGTTCTGGGTGACCTGAAGATCTCTGGCCCATCTGAAGATTTCCCACGACAGTTTGTTAAACAGCTAACAGGCTGCAGAGAGGAAACAGCTGCTCTAGTGGTGATAACTGTGAACCTTTATTAGTATTAACACAGTCCACATGTGTGCAGACACAAACTCCATCAGAAGTTTCTACAGATGTTAAAGCCGACTGACAGCTGATCCAGCTGTGATCAGCTGTCGACGTCATCGGAAACGACGTTGCTTCACATGACACTTCAGAGGAAAGCACGTCTCATGTCTCTTAAAACACATTTCCTTGCGTCTCTCCTGCACTAAGACGCAAGGAAACCAACCTGCAATTTAAGAGACTTGGGATGCACCCTATGGGTACTTCTCAAGTCTCTTAAATTGCATCCACAATCGGAAGTTGTTCCTGACACGCCATTTTGACAGGCGTCCCAAGTCTCTTATTCTGCCCCGAGGATCGAGGAGACATGAGAGCGGACTTTCCGGAAGTCTTTTACCGGCTGACACGCCCCCTTATTGGATATCAGTTATTGATTGGACGCTCCAGTTGATCAAACTGATTTGATACATCACTGCAGTTTCATACCGAAGTGGAGACAGATAACAGATTGAATTTAAGTGTTTCACTCCCAAGTTTCATGTATTACTTGGTTTCTTATTAATCACAGAGTTAAAAATCTGTTAATTGTCGGTCTGATCAACAAAAGAACCAAAAACAACTTCATTTATTAGAGATATTTTTCCCTCTGGCTGACAGACAGACTCTTCCTGACTTTAATTTGATCCATAATAACAGTTAAACACATCTATATTTTACATCATTTATCGTTATTTCCATTAGGTCACGTGTGAGGCTAAAAATTCCTGAGTGTTGGGTTTGATATGAGTCACATCATTTCAACTTTCCCTGAAACATTTTGCCAAAAACATATTTGGCAGATCACACCCTTATTATATTCTGGGTTATTGAATTATTAATTCACTATCAGGATTATCAAAAGATACAGATGCAGATAATCAATAAATAGTATAAACGCATTCAGCCAGTAGAAATGTTTCCTGATCCTCTGAGCAGGACTCAGTATAAATGCAGAATGCAGGTTGTTATTCAGGTGTTTGTTAAACAGCTAACAGGCTGCAGAGAGGAAACGGCTGCTCTAGCGGTGATAACTGTGAACCTTCATTAGTATTAACA
Organism: Euthynnus affinis; assembly: GCA_029490765.1. Lineage (NCBI taxonomy): Eukaryota > Metazoa > Chordata > Actinopteri > Scombriformes > Scombridae > Euthynnus > Euthynnus affinis. The sequence goes on from CM055855.1 coordinate 28,595,958, forward strand.
CAGTCCACAGTGCAGACACAAACTCCATCAAAAGTTTCTACAGATGTTAAAGCCGACTGACAGCTGATCCAGCTGTGATCAGCTGTCGCCGTCATCTGAAACGGACGTCGCTTCACATGACGCTTCGGAGGAAAGCACGTCTCATGTCTCTTAAAACAAATTTCCTCGTTTCCTCTCTCCTCGCTTGGTTTACTTGGAAAAGACGCAAGTGAGGGAAACGCAATTTAAGAGACTTGAGATGCACCCATGGAGTATTGTCCCTGCTGCACATTGATGATGTCATCAGCTAGAGACAACCTCATATGCCCCACACTGCTATCATAAACTCACCAGCAGATGGTGCTAAACAAATACAAAGTGTTGACAAAATACCAAATTACTGAGGCAGAACATGGATTAATAACAAAATTTAAAAATAGAATACCGCAGTTATGGTAGATGTTTAGTTTATCTGCTTCCTCATGAAACATTTGCAAATCAATTTTTGTGAGTATTTTGTTACCAGTGTTGTTCTTGTATATGTTTTACATTGAACATGAACAAACTGCGGACTTCCTGTTGGTTTTAGGTCTGGGGTGTCAGCGTATGATTTTTAGCTCTTGAGGAGAGGAACACTTTGAGGAGAGGGATAATTTTTACTTATCAAATTTTTCGCCGGACCAGACCTACCTGCCACATTTGGTGAGTTTATGAGCATTTTAGGGGGTCAAATTCAGGTTGAAAGTCGCGTAATAATAAACAAACAAACATACATACAAACCAGTAGGGTACATACTGGTAATACAAACCATTAGGGTATTCGAATGCCCTAATAACGAAACTGATTCTGAAACCAAATATGGTTGTGGTGTCAGAGTCAAAAACAGAGTAACTGTTTTGAGGTTTTTGAATAACAAATGAATTACAGATTATATCCGATAATACCTGGACCGAGATGATCTCACTCAAAAATTACTGAGTATTAACCAGTATATCCAACATCGAACGTCTCTACATCACGATGTTTGCATTAGTGTTGCAGTAATTCATATAAATATGGAGATTATTCCATTATATGAGAGTGTAAAGACATCTGGACTCACCTGTGCAGGTAACCCGCTCACACAACCAGAAGATTTAACAGACTGCTAGATTAGTCACGGTTTTAACTCTTCACCTCTAATACCTCTCTCTACTTTTGTCTCTGTCGAGCTCCCGAGGAGAAATGCGTCCAAAGAGGAGCGCATACCGGAAATACATAAGATGTTTCAAAATAAGAGCACTGGTTTTTCTTAAAACTGTATAAGAAAAGTCACATCTATATCCGTCGGTGTGTATGCCTATGTTCCTGGTCATGGATGAACGAATGAATGAATGAAGCAGTCTGGAGAACCTGTCGATGTTTTGACACAGAACGTGCTCCATGCTTTATTTTATTTTATTTTGGAAGTAAAGACAGGAAACCCTCTTTGAAGTGTGTCCGCGGACTTTTCCACCCGTTTACTAAGGAGGAGAAAGAAGCAGAGAGCAGTAGAGATGGCAGACAGTGAAACACCCAGTCAATCTGATTATTTCTTATTTTACACTCGACTTAACTTTTACTGTGAAGGCTTGTTTGTGCAAACTAATGTGAAAACTTTAAAATGCATTTCTATATTTATATTCTCCATGATTGATCAATCTGTTAATTGTTTTTCTGCGTGGAAGTCGCGGTTTTTCCTGTTAATTTAACTTTCACTCAGCTGCTGACGTCACAAAGGTTAAACTAACAAAGTTGATTTCTGTTTGTAAAAAAATTGTAAATGGTTGATTGAGACGTCACTGAATGGACAACAGAAGAAGATGTGAGCTCCTTCCTTCTCCATTATTATTATAAGATGGACCTTTAACAGTTTCAGTTTCAGTCACTGGAAATGTAGAGTTTATTTTTAGGAGTTTCAACCTTGCACCTGCCTCTTCATGTGTGCAAGCAGCAATATGATCTGTTTTTTGTGGGTCAGGGTTAGGGTTCAAACATTGGGTCTGCAGGTGGAAACAACTTATTTGGTAGTCAACATTTCCACAAGATTTCTGGCCAGAAAGTGAAAGAGCTCTTTTTTGTTTTCATCCACTCAGGAAGCCTCTCCAGTTGGTATCTTGTTTTTTCCATCCACTCTTGCTGTTGCCCCCTTTCTCTACTTCTATCTCAGGGTTTCTGTCAGAAAAGCTAGTTGCCCTGGTGGTGGAGTGCCCATGTTCATCATTTAAAAAATTTTTGTATTGTATGTAATTTGTAAAATACTAAGCATGCTATCAATACCTTGTTGAACGACGAATGCTACAATTATAAAGCGAAAGTGTCAGCTACATGAGTCCACAACAGCTGCAACAGAGTCTCAGCAGACAGTAGTAGAGTGAGACGTCTGTCCCCCCTCCTGCTCTCTGCTGTAAACACATGTAGCTGTTAGTGAGCAGCTACTTTCATGTCTCCCTGGCTCTGTATTTTATTTATATAAATGTATTTTATTTCACATTTGCTCCACATTGGACTCTGTCCTCAATTTCCATATGAGACACACTGGTATCATTTATGATGAGGCTGTGGTGTTAATTTTTGAACAGTGTTTGACATTTTAAAGGATGGATATGTGGGCACCCTAGTCAAATCATTTAACACTAACTGCTCCTCAGTATTGGATAAAGTGTCTCCTCTTAAACTCAAAAAGATCTCAAAAAACCTAACCCCTTGGATAAATGGAACCATCTGGACATTCAGGCGCAGAGAGAGAGAGAGAGATTGAGATCCTCTTATTTTGCTAATCTTATCTCTGTTAGCAATAAAAACCTTAAGTCCTGTTTGATACTGTAAATCATATTGTCTCTCCCAACATCCCTAAACTTCCAATCTTATCAAACAATGACTGCAATAACTTTCTAAAATATTTTTAAAGAAATCAAACCTGGATCCCTCCCTGCCAGAGAACTACAGGCCCATTTCAAAACTTCCTTTCTTTTCCAAAATTATAGAAAGAAAAGACAGTGGAGAAACAACTGGTTCAAACACTGGAATTGCACAGGTGGTTTGATACATTTCAAGCTGGTTTCTGTAAACTGTACTCCACTGAAACAGCTCCCCTTAGGGTCTCAAATGACATTGTAATGGCTGCAGATGCTGGAGACTTCTGTTCTAGTACTATTGGACCTTAGCGCAGCATTCAATACTGTGGACCATAAAATTCTGATCCACAGACTAAATCATTTGGTGGGCGTTTCTGGGACTGCATTAGAGTGGTTCTCCTTATATCTCACAGATAGATCCTTGTCAGTCTCTGTACGTGAATTTGAGTCGGATACTGCAGCTTTGTCATGTGGTGTCCCCCAGGGATCATTCTTGGGACCCATTCCATTCTCCGTATTCATGCTGCCACTAGGACAAATCATCAGCAGTTTCAAGAACATCTCCTACCATATGTACGCTGATGACATCCAGTTGTACTTTTCATTTAAACCTAATGAGCTCCAATCTCAGACGAGCAACACATGTCTTAAATTACTGCAATTTAATTGGCTAATGAGGGTGTATATTACACCAGAAAAACTTAACAAATTTAATAGGCAGATCTCTGACCTCTGCAATAAATGCAGAGAAGAAAAGGGCACATTGTTCCACTGTCTATGGTCATGCCCAAAAATAAATTAATTTTGGGAAGAGGTTAGAGCCGTACTACAAGAGATTTTATTAATAAGGCTAGCTATGGAACCCAAACTCTTTCTCCTGAGCTTATATCCCACAGGTCTGAACATAGATTGCTGTCAAAAGATCTTCATAAATGCAAGCTAAGAGAGTGATCGCTCTATCATGGAAGAAGATTGGCAAACCTAGCATCGTGCAGTGGTTCAAAGAAATGTCCTCATGTTTACCATTAGAAATTACATATACTTTAAAAGATAAGCAAGAAGTATTTCAGAAAGTGTGTGTGTGTGTGTGGGGGGGGGGGGGGGGGGGGGGGGGGGGGGGGGGAGCATATTAAGAACAAAGATTTGTCTGACTTACTGAGCGAAACAGGGACAGCATAACTATTCCCTGTACAGGACCACAATCATATGCTGCACTCTGAAGTTGACTCTTTTTATCTCATGGACTCAAATGCTCATTTTGAATGTACCTAAAGCATGTTTGTTTGTTTATTGTATATCCATGTAAAAATTTCAATAAATACATTGTTCAAAAAACCTAATGAGCTCTGCAATTAAATGCAGACAAAACTGATCTTTGGCCCTGACAATCTTCAGTCAGCAATCAGGCAGAACCCTTAGCAGAAGCCTTATCTTCGTCTTCCCAGTCTTGGCTGTTCAATGTTGGTGTAATTTTTTAATTTTGAAGCGCATGTGAAGATGCAAACTAAATCATGTTTCTTTCATCCGAGAAACAGCCAAACTCCAGTCTGTGATATCAAGAAATGAAACGGAGATGTTGATATATGCTTTTATCTCATCATGTTTGGACTACTGTAACTCTCTTTTTCTCTTGTCTTAATAAATCTTCCATACAGCACTTACAAACTGTCCAGAATGCTGCTGCAAAGCTTTTATCACATTCCAACTGATGGTCCTTTCAGTAAATTTCAGAATTCATTTTAAAATGTTGGTGGCTCCACAGTACATCAGTGACCTTCTGCACCCCTACACCACCAGTCGAGATCTTAGATCCTCCACCCAGGACTTTCTAAGTGTACCTTGCACACACTTTAAGACCAGGAGGGGATCATGCTAAGCTTGGAACAGTCTTCCAACAAGTTTAAGGTCCTTGGATAATGTAGACTCCTTTAAAAAGCAGCCAAAAACCCATTTGTTCAGACAGGCTTTTGTTGGTAGTATGTGATAGGCTTCAGCATGTTTAAGACTGCTGAACCCATCTAGAATTTGGACGCCATTGTCTGGGACACTGCTTATACTGTTCAGTAGGAACCTTAACAGATCAGCCTTGTTTCCCAAGCATAGACCACCATGAAGGGAAATTGATGGGGGTAGGCCTGATTTTTGTGTTTGAAGAGGTTTTCTAGGTTCCCATCATGGGTCTAACAAGCAATGCTTCCCCACATGGTCCTGAAGAAGGTGGAGAACAGATATCATGTCTTCAACAAGAACAAAGCCAACGATCGTGGTCCTGGATCTGCTGGAGAAGGTGGAGAAGATGGTGGCTGCCAACAGAGGAGAGTTTTACTCTTGGAGAGCGGAGTCCGTCATTTTCTAGAGCAGACAACAACATCTGACCTCCCTGATGAAATGATTGATGAGACTTTGAGGCTGAACTGAACTTTCCTGCAGCTGCGTTTCTGTCTCTAACTGTAACTTTAGTCTTTGTTCTGTTTGTTCATCAGACTGAACCATCACAAACTCTGACGGCCTGTTCATACGACTGTTGTCATGACGCTGATGCAGCACTTGGCCTCAAGTTTTTTGTTGTTATTATAGGGTTACATGTGGAGACTCACAGGACACACGTTTAGTATTTAATCATTTTCTTCTTGTTTGAATTGTTTTTATTTTAGTCTGCAGAAATTAAATGTGTATAAATATACACATTCATATAAATACATACAGAGACACATAAAGAGGCAGATACTCATAGCAGTTGAAACACTAACTTAACATCAGTCATGCAGTCTGAAAACGATTCAGGATGAAGCTGCAGCTTATAATGTCGACATTTTAACACACGTCATGTTTAACCTCAAAGGGTGACATCACACCACAAAACAAACAAAACAGAAAAGCAACTCACACATCCTGCTCTGTCCTTCTAAGCCAGTCTTTTTTCTGATCATCTATTTTCGTATTTGTTCAGAACGTTTTCTCCATAGCTGTTCCATAAACTAACTCCTTTGACCGTAATAAAATAATATTTTCTTCCTCTAAAGTCATGTTGACTTTCTCTGGTTTTTGCCAAAGTCTTGGTTGCTGATCTTCATGGGAGACAGATCAGAGAGAGTGATGTCACCTACAGAGAAAGAAAAATACATCTTCCACTGATCTGGTGAAGAAATAATTTATTCTATTCTAATTAGAGCAGTTTCATTACAGCAGCTAGATAGTGACTTCCTACACACAGGGACGTCTAACTGGGGCTTTAAACAACAACTTAAGTCAGTATTTTTGTTTAATACATAAGGCAGTAGTGTTCATCAGTCAGTTTGAGTCTGTTGATGCTCGTCTTGCATCTGCAAAGACAACAAAACACAGTTCATCCGGATAGAAAGTCAGCGTGTCACCTCCACCCTTCATTTCCTGTTTAGCAGATGGCTTCAATTCACAGTTTCTTTTAAATGACTTGACAACAGAAACAGACAAACATATAACCCAACACAGTGCTAACACAGATACACACACACATGAGCAGGACATAGAACCAAACTGGATTTACAGTTCTGGTCTATAAACACATATCATGGTGCAGCTCTTTGTCTATCTGTCCACTAAATTATTACCAAATCAGAAAAGGAGACATTCAAACATACAATAAAAGTACCAAATATACAATTATGAAAAAATACACATTAGTAACAATTGTATACTATCAAATTCAAAACAACAAACTGCCATTAGATTAAAAGAATAAAATTGATGTTTTCTAACAACCAGGGACTCTGGAATTACAACTTATTTTACATTTTTATAAAGTATTTAAAAGTTAATTTTTTCAAAACTCAGCACAACAATCAGATCCAAAATGCACATATGCAACTACAACACCTCTCACACTGTGCGTGGTGGTGATTCTCTGGTCATTTGATTTCAGAGAAATAATGAAACCTAAAAAAAATCCCCTCCAGAACAGAAACATCCTGTTTGTTGAGTTCTTTGTGTGTCAGTGAAGCTTCACTCTGTATCTCTGCAGAGAATAATCACACCTTATCACCAACTTCCTGTCTGACACACAAACAGACAGAAAAGCCCAAAACTTAAATGGTTAAAAGCAAAAATAATCATAACAATTATTCTAAAGAAGCTGAACAGGTTATTCCACATAAACTAGAAACCCGTGTACAGTATTATATAGTTATGATATATTCATATAGTCGGGCTGAACTCAGACATTCTGGAGGCAACTGCTCAAGAGAAAAAAAGACTCTGATCACTGAATACATGAATTCACATCACATATCTGTTGGGTCGTCTCATTGATCAGCTGTTGCAGTAGGAACACACACACACACACACACAGTGAGCGGAGGAACCAACTAGAGCAACTTTGATCAGTTTTAAAATCAATAGTGTATCATTGGAACAACAAATCCTGCAGTTTTTAAGAATAAAATCAACTTGAATTTGATTTAAATCTGAAATGGAGTCCTATTCACCAATAAATTCAGGCTCTTTGTCAGAGATAAAACTGAAAATGATCAGTCTTGTTGTTCTGCTTCAGCTGTCTTCAGGAAACTGCAGACAGAGACAGCTGGAAAGAAGAGGAAGAGCCTCCTAAAGCCCTTTATATGAGAAGGCTTTCAAAATAAGAGTTCCCTACTTCCCTGTTTGCCAACAGGTTGACACCTTGTCTAGTTATGAAAAATGTACCACTCTTCGAATAAAATAATAGAGTTGATTTACCGTAAAGATAAATTAGCATATAGTATTGTACCTATTTTCAAAATTCTTATGAGAATTAGTTTTGAAAAATAATATTTTGCTCTGTAATATTGGAAAGCTTTCCTTTTTTTTTGTATAATTTAAAGATGATAAGTGTGGTCCATATCTGCCCATATCTCCACTCTGGTTGGATATGAAACTCACTTTTAGGACCTATTTGCACTTATCAAGCAAACTGAAGGTCAAAATTGGATTTATTTCTCTTTTTTTCTTCATTGTGAAGATTATATATTGTATGTCTGTGAATTAACTGTGCATCTGTCTACACTTGAACTCCATGTTTATATTTTTGTACACCGGTCTCTCTTTAAAAAGAATTCCTGATCTCAAAGAGACTAAATGTTTAAATGAAGGGTTAAATTAAATAAGTCAAATTTCTCAGTCATTCTCAAATGGCATCACTCACCCAAATGTGGCCCAGATTATTAGCCTTCGTTAGAATTTTTTGTTTTTACTGTTTTTGTCTTTTGTGCTTAAGTTTTTAATTTTAACATGATGTATGGACTTCCTTCTTCTTTCTTATAGAACTAAACATCCTTCAAAGTGTCAAAACCTAAATGTGATCACTCGATTGAATGATCATTATCAGTGTTATCAGCCTCATAGATAAGGCTTAGAAGGAGCCTGATGCATCTACTAGCAGGTTCAGCAGGTTGTTATCATCCATTGGGATGATGGAAGTCACCTTTGAGTTACAGACGCCATCTAGCAGCTGTAATAATTATGACACGGGGAAGTGACTTAGTTCATGTCAGTATAAGATGACTTGATTAGATGATTTTTCCCCAATTAAAAGGAGACGGGTTGGGTGGATGGTTTGTTATCTCGTTTGATATCTAACTACCATTTTTTAAATCTTTTTTGCTTGGAAATATAACGCAGAACTGACAGTTGCCGTTAAACCACGTTTCAAATAATCATTTTAATCTAAGCCAACATCACTTCCTAACACTAACCAAGAGGTCTTTGTACCTAAACCTAACCAGACATTAACTCCAGCGTTGTCACATAATAAAACATTATTATGTAGCATAACGTAACATAGCAGCATATTACTGGTAGGTGCCACGGTCCTATTGCAGTGGGTTGATAAGCACCTCCTAGCAGGTGTATCAGGCCTTTTCTAACCCATATCTATGAGGCTGATAACCACTGATAACATTACAAGATACATGATGTGAGGGGTTGAAAACTGACTGAAATGATGGAAAAGTGAAGGTAGAATGTAAATCTACTGCAGGTTGAGTGATTGACAGCTGCAGGTCAACAAGAAGCATCATTGCTCGGTGTTCTTTTTCATTCACTGATCATTAGATTGATGAAATACAAAAACTTTGAGAGAAACACTAAAAACAAAATGGTAGTGCTTTGTTTTGACATCCTCCTCCACTTATTTTATGTCTCAGCTCAAACTCTAACAATGTTTGATATCAAATATTGTTTGTCATCACATATTAAACAGTCCAAAGCTTCATTGCGTGTCTGTTTGAACAGGAAACACCTCTTCATGTCAGATCTCTTACACTGATTTAATGTTCTTCATTTTTTTTAATGCTAATCTGTGAATGGACACGTAAAATGACGTTCCCAGGGAGGCTGTCCTCTCTAACCAATCAACAACCAGAATACAATATTGACATCTAGTTGGTCCAATGATATTTTCTAGAGTTTGGTGTTTGGTTCTCTCCACTGTAAGGCAGAGTAGCAGCAGTAGATAGTTTCTTGTTAGCCAACAGCTGGCTTGTTGTAGCAGCCTGAAGGACTCTTTCTACATGATGGAAGGATGTTAAGACTGTTGTTAAGCTAACGGGAGAAATGATCTGGACTGTTCAGCAGCAGCAGGACGCTGCCGGGAGTAGCAGGAATGCTCCATGGATAACTGGATACAGCGTTGGAGGCGGGGCCTCGTTCTTTCCTATGAAAGTTGCTCAGTGATGCATGAAACCAAAGAAGTTCGACTTCCACACATGAAAGTACCCGGATCTTCCGGGATCATTGGGCCTAACCCTAACCCTCCTGACGTGAATGGGGATGAAGCAATTCAATCGTGCGGCCCTTTTAGGCTTTAGAAATGTGATCAGACCGAACAGATCAAATCCTGACAGTGAGACGAGTCATTTTGTGGTTTGTGATGCTCAAAATATATATTCACTGATTTACAGATGTCTCTTTCACAATGTAAATCTGTGGTAAAAGGCTTTTTGGGCCCAATAGCATCACGTGACGTTGTCATTACATGGTTTGGCCACCATGTCAAATTGGGTTCACAGCTCAGATAGATACAGGGTAGACAAAAAAACCTTTAATCCTCCTGCAGTAAAGACAGGAAAGGACAAGGCAAGACAAAACTAGGCAAAAATAACAACAACAACCAACGATCCAACAGAGATACAACTCAAAACCAGACCTTAAATACACAGACTAAACTAATCAGGGAATGGGGAACAGGTGACGGGACAAGGGTAGGCCGGGAGTGATTGGTTGAGGGGAACACAGGGAGCAGAGCAGGGCTGATGAGACTAAATGGAGGGCAGGTGTGGAGGAGCACATGAACGCACAAAGGAACAGAGCAACAGAAAACCAAAACCCAGAGGAATACAAAAAGTCCAAAAACACAGAAATAAGTCCTGGTAGAACGTGACACGGGACGCTGCGGGGAGGCTGCAGAGAGAAGCAACCTGAGAAACAACCAGGAGAGTTAGCTTGTTTGTCACTAATGATATCAGACTGGTTAAAGGAGCTCTGGCTGCTTCTACCTGGTTCTTTACTCCGTTATTGAGTAATAAGTTTAAAGTAACCAGAATAACAAGTGTTGAGTTATGCACTTTAAGGGATTTTTGAGAAAAATACTCGTTATAATTTCTTAGAGCTCATGACGTCTTCAAATGTCTTTTTTTTAACAAAACCTAAAGACGTTCAATTTAAAGTCGTATGACAAATTTTTTTTACTTCAAATTTTCACATTTGAGAAACTGAAACCAGCAAATATCAGCATTCATGTTTAACAATGAATACAATGATTATTGAAACAGCTGCAGATTAATTTTCTTTTCAGCAACTAATAAACTAATTTAATGATTTAAGTACATTTTTCTGCTCCACTCATTTCCAGATCTGTCCCAGTTACTAATACAACTCCCTGGATCTATGAAAGTAAAGAAGGGAATATAGGAAAGCAGAATGTAGATGGAAAAAAATGATGGAGGACTAAATCCACAGTCCTCCTTCTGTACAAACATGGATTTAAAGTTGATGTGAAGCTAATATGAAGCTTCAGCGTCCAAATGAGTCAAATCCAGTAGATATCTTTCAACGTTACAGTCTTTTTAGTGGCAAAGTCCCTCTTTTTGTTTCTATACTTCCACCTGCAGCTCAACAGGGAAACACAAAGAGGAGAATATGATGCTAAAAAGACTGTAAATGTGTCAGATACCCACTTGATATGACTAACTCAGACTGCTGAAGCTGAATAGAAGCTTCACACACACTTTAAATGTCTATCTGGACACACTGTGGATGAAGGAGATCTTTTAATATCCAGTATGAACAGGAGGAATGCATTGAGCGACTTAACAAGTTATTAGTTGCTGCTTTGTCACTTTTTACTTTTTTAATATTTAAAGTTCCCCTCTACTCAAAAATAAGTTTTGTTCTTTTTCTTCTAGTTGGATGTTTGAGCATCTCTGTACAGTTTGTTTTCACATTCATCTGCTGAAAGTGGAAAGTTTCTCTGAGCTCATTGAAAATCAGCCAATCGTGATTCAATATTCAACTTAGTGAAGGAGGAGACATTTTGTGTTCAGCAGTTTGACTTCTGAAATAAAATATATTTGCATATTCATAGATTCTGGAGTTTTGGATTTTAAAGTGGTAATTATACTTTTTTGGTGATATGTATCAGATACACATCATTATCCCAAGCAGAGTATTTATATTTATCTTAATACATGTCTGGAGGAAATGTTTAACCAAGACCACAGTCCACAAGTGCCCTGAGTGTCTAAACATAACAATGAAAATGTTTATATGAGATATTAGATGTTTCAGGGAAAACAAGTCAAATTCTTTGTCAGTGATCGTTATGTTTGTATGAATATTTTTGTTCATTTTCTAATTATGTTGATTAAAAATGTAATTCAGTCAGCATTACATTTTTCTTGAACTATATTTACTGTAATTTTTAGGAGATATGTTGTTGCCTCCCCATTTTGATTTTCTGTTGCCACTCTTGATCTGAGAATGCACTTCATCTGCGCATTATAACTCTTTTATAATAGGGATGGTATTTAACTCATTCAAAGCTGCTTTATGAAACCAAATTTCTTGAAAATGAGTTTGATTTACTGGAGTAAGCCTGGCCTGTGTGTACTCTTGCTTTATGAGACATTAACAATGTAAATGACTTAACTCAGGGATCAGATGAAACCCTGTTGCACTGGTGCTGCAGTTCATTGACAAAAACCAACAATAAGTATTTTCGTGTATTTTCACAGATTAGTCACAGTGAAATAATGTGTGTTTCCTAAGTTCCGTGTGATGCATCTTTAGATTTCAGATTCTGAAAATGTTGAACCTATAGTAGAATTATCTCAGCCAAATAATCTAAATCTGAGTTAAATGCGACTAACTGTAGTTGAAGAGAAACACTCGACATCTGCAGCCACTAGATGGCAGCAGCACGTTCAGTATGAGGGTGTTCATGAGTATATACAGACATTCTGTAAGTTATTTGACATTTGAAGACTGTCAATGATTTTAACAAAAATCTGGAAACTGTCAATCAATCCATAATGAGGTTAAGTATTCAGTTAATCTATAATAACCATAGCTGCATACAGTCTGCTATATGACTTCTCTGTGGGACTGATCAAAGCCTTAACACAGAGCAGAAGTTGTAATGTATATTATGCACATTACTGTACCGTTGTCTTTGCATGAAATTTTCCCACTGCAACCTCAAGTCAGATTTTTTGCACTGTGACTTGTGTTACTGACTTAAATTAATTACATTAATTTTGCACATATTAGATTTTTTTGAATGACTTCTTACTTCTTTTAGTGCTACATTTATATACTATACATTTTTATGTTTTATTCTATTCTAATTTAAAATATTTCAGTATGTGTTCATATATTTTCTGTGTGTACTGCATTTCATTGTCAATACTGTTTTGTATCATGACAATAAAACTGAACCTTGAAACCTTGAAATGGTCTTTAGTTTGTGTAGTTTGTGTGTGTGTGTGTGTGTGTGTGTGTGTGTGTGTGTGTGTGTGTGTGTGTTGCTTTGATGGAGTAAACCAACAATAAAATCCACAACTCCACTTTCATGCATGTGAAAATTATTGAAACATTTTCATGATTTACAAGTTTTATAACTCATGTGTCACCTTTTAACAGCTGAGAGATCCAGACAGTTCCAGTGTTGATGTTTCCCATAAAGTCAAACTTCCTGCACTGCTCACAGGTGTGAAGCTTTTGTGGATTTGCTGATTATACTTCAAATATGTTGATAATCAGAAGCTCTGTGACACTGGTCACAGTGGTCTGTTTTCTCCACAGTGTCGACACGCATATGTGGATCCATTTGTCCTCCTATGAAATACTCTTTACCCGTCTGTTTCTATTTCCATTATTATGCAAAGAGAGAAAGACACAAGCAGTGAAAGAAAGTATTAAATAGTGCAACTGATATAAGAAGAGATGTCCTGATGCATTCCAGCTATCAGTGTTATATAACATCATTGATACATGTAACATGTATGATGTCCCACCAACATTTCTCAGGTTTGTTGTTTGGCTTTGACCTCCGCTGATGAGCTCATTTCACTGCTGCTGTTTGTCTTCTCCTCTGCCTGATATTCCTCCATCTATCGTCATAAAATAAAGACAAATAAACTGTTAACAAAAATTACAAGGATACACTGCAAGAAGTGATTGTCAACCTTAGCAAGATAATGATAGACTCAGACACATGAATAACCAAAAATCCAGTCAGACATGTGCAACACACAGGAATCAATCCCAATATGCACTAAATAGCTGTATAATATCACAGTAGCCCTGATGAACTAATAAAAAAATCAGTAAAAATGAGAGAAAAATTTAAATAGAAAACGGAATCAGGGAAAAAATTGTTTGCAGCTGGTAATTTGCAGCTCTGGGAATTCATCACCCAGAGTCGGGGTCTGCTTTAGGTTTCTTCCCGTTAAAGGGGAGTTTTTCCTTCCCGCTGTCACCAAGTGCTGCTCATGGGGGGAACTGTTGGGTTTCTCTTTCTGTAAATTAAAGAGCGTGGTCTAGACCTGCTCCATGTAAAAGTGCCCTGAGATGACTTTATGTTGTGATTTGGTGCTTTATAAATAACATTGAATTGAATTAGTCAATCAAGCACAAACATTTCCTCAGGTATTATAGGTCTTCTGTTTTCTGAGGAACTTGAAGATTTGCATTTTATGCTACTTTATAGGTCTATGCCTACCTCATTTCAGGATTTTGTTCTTTTTAGTGCACTACATCCTGGATAAAAGCTATTTATTATAAAGAGAAGAAGAAAAATAAGGCTTTTGATATGAAGACAATATTTGTTAGCTGGATCAAATCATGTTTAGCTTTGGTCTTCTCATTGGATTAGTGGACATTTCGCTCTTTAAAAGGCTGGAAATAAACCAGTGAGCTCTGTCCTTTTGTGTCTTCTGAAGTTTGCGTTCAACAAGAACCACATTCAGCTGCATGTGGACAGAAGATGTCCAGAGAAGACCTGCTCAACATACCTGGACTTAGTGTGTTTATTTTTTACTATTAGTTCAGTATGCCTTCCCATTAATTATATCAAATCTTGTCTAAACAGTCACATCCAGTTTGTCTCAAAACATCCAAACACAAGCAAGCAATAAAGAGATGCCTTTATCATTATTTTGTAATGAGGAGGGGTTTGGGTGGTCAGTTTATAAAAACCTGTCCAGATTTTCTGTGGCAGGGTCTTCACAGCAGAACAGTGTGTAGGACTATGCAGCTTCATTCTACTATATATTTTCCACAATACTATACGACTATAAAGATAGTACTACTGTATCTTTTCTTGTCTTTTCTACATATCAAAACTACTGACAGTGACAAGATGTATGAATTCTATTCAATTCAGTTTTATTTATATAGCACCAAATCGCAACAAAAGTTCAGTTCTCAGGGCAGTTTCCACATAGAGCAGGTCTAGACTGAACTCTTTAACGGTATTTCCACGGCAAAAGGCCACATGCTGGTCCCTGGAATTTCAAGTGGATGAGAAAGCAGAAAGAACTTGGGAAGAAGCCAAGTTAGTAACATGCAGTAATGGTTAATGAATATATAAAGATGAAGAAGAGAAGAGAGGAGCTCAGTGCATCAATGGAAGTCCCCTGGGAGTCTAGGCCTACGTGATAATTGCTTTAATTTGCGGGTTTCAGAGTTAAACCACTGAGCTAATCTCTTATGCTTAATTATCTTTCTTTTTAAAGGAGCAGTGGAGTTGAGTGTTTGGGATGGATGACTGCGTGGTGCACAAAGTGAAAGTGTAAGAGGTCAGTTTAATGAGAAACTGTCAGAAAGGACATTTAACCCTCCCTTTCCTTTTCCTGTAATTTTTTTTTCTGGCACACATCATGAGGTTTCCAATGAGCTTCGTCTCCTCCTACTGTTGTACCAAAGTATTGTTCAGTCCATCCTGCTCTAGTGCTCCACCTGTTTCTTCAACACGCTCTTTGGCACAACCCTAACCCTTATGAAACATCACTTTTGAAAATTTTTAATCACACACACAAAATATTTCTACAGCTACAAAAACTTTTTACATATGTGCAAATTATGTGTACAAAACTGTTTCACACATGCACAAAATATTTCAGTTGCTTCTAAGCAGAGAACAGAGAAATGTGTGTCTGCTGAGAATAATAAAATTCAGTTACAGTAGTTGAAGCAGTGGCTGGTAGAACCTCGTCTACCCTCCAGTGTGCACAACGCTGTCAGCAGCTGAGCAGCTTTTAACACTGAACTAATATTAGTAATATTAGTTCTATAATACTACTATTATTATTATTATAATTAATATTATATCTACTGAACTCAAACTTCTCTGACTGAGTGGAAATCTGCTGTTTTCACATCACAGATGTTGAACAGCATTAAAGTCTCAGAGAAACAGAAGTTAGAGTGTTTAGTTTCTGTTCTGTCATTTTATCTGATAAGTGACTTTAATGTCTGAACTAGAAGCTCAGAAAGTTCATGTTGTGTCCTGAGTTCAACCTGAATCTGAATCTATTGTTCACATCATCTCATGCAGCGCTGCTTCCTGCTCTGGAAGAACAGGAAGGGAGTGTTTAAAAAGGAAGTACCACTGTTGGAAACATTCAGAGCAGAGGAGGGAGAGTTGGTTTCAGCAGCACAATGAAGTCTGGTATTCAGATAAAACAACAAACTCTCAAATGCTATTTATCAACATACATTTATATTACATTATAATAATATATATCTTTATGCCATAAGTCTTTGAAACTATTAAAAAGGCAAATCAAGGCAAGGCAAGTTTATTTGTACAGCACATTACAATGTTAATGTTTTGAATTATTCTGCTGATAGATGTTTCAGAGTTACATACATACAGCAGTAAACATCCACATATTGTGAAATGTAGTGATTTCTTGATCCTACAGCTCTGCCCTCCACTAGAGCATCGTTCCTGATAGTTTCTGCCAGGATCTCAACTATAAGTGCAAATAATTGTGAGGATACTGAGCAGCCCTGCCTCCCTCTGACCAGATGTAAGGGATCACATACCATTTGTCAGGACAGAATAATGTGGTAATTCATATAAAATTAATATTCAATTAACAAAATAAAGGCCAAGATCGAATTTGGTTACGGCTCATAAAAGATGTGGCAATTTATTTCACTTCAGTGAAATAACTAAAGACTTTATATAAAACTAATAACTTATTTGCACTATCTGCTCCTCTTTTACCTGAATTTTTATGGACTTTAATTACTTATGTGTCCATGTATGCATGTGTATGTTTGTTTGTTTTTATGTATGATATATGTATATGATATATGATTCATATAAAATTGATGTCCAACTTACAAAATAATGGCTAAGATCGAATCTAGTTATGGCTCATAAGATATGTGGCTGTTCTTTTCGCTTCAGTGAAATAACTAAAGATTTTACTATTTGTTAGGACAGAGGCGTGTGGTGATTCGTATAAAATTTAAATCCAATTCATAAAATAAAGGTCAAGATTGAACTCAGTTAAGGCTCATAAAATATGAGGCCATTCTTTTCAGCTTCAGTGAAATAACTAAAGACTTTATATATAAGACTAATAATTTATATGCACCATCATCACCATGTTTGTTTTTATGTATGATGATGTGTTTGCTTGTATTTTATGTCACTATACAAGTGTTGCTATGAAAATGCCACCCTTGCCCATCCTTATTTCAGTAAGCCTTTCCTACCGTTGGTTGATGCCTCCTCCAATGGCCCTGGTGCTGTATTGTCTCAGCTGGCTGAGGGTGATGACATTGTCTGACCTGTTGCATTTGCCAGCAAATCACTCGACTATGCCCAGTCACACTATCCAGCTCACAGGCTAGAATGCCTTGCACTTAAATGGGCTGTTTGTGAAAAATGTATGTGGTGGCTCTGTACTTTGTAGTAATGCTATAAACTGTTCAGTTCACTATTGTGACTGTATATATGAAGTGTTGTGTACTAACATGCAACATGAGGACTGACAGACTAAATAAACTGACTGTGGAGTTCTACTGACTGCTTCTAATCACTGCAAGTCTTTTCATCAGTAAATATAAACAGTAAGTGAAGAGATATTGTCATATTCACATCTCATTTCAAACATGTTTGTGTCATCATTACATGGATTTAATATAATCTCACTGTAAACAATAACTAATAATACAGCATAAAGAAGCAGAACTGAAGAATTTAGTCTTGTTCATACAGTTTAATCTGATATCCTTCTGTCTTTTGGTTTCATTTCGTGTTTCTGAGACTGTTTCTATGAAATCATGTGACCAGCTGCCTCCCAGCTTATATAAACCCTCTCCGTCTCCTGGCTGATCCTGAGGGATGGGAGAAGAGTTTCTTTGAAATCATGTGACCACAGAGAGTCCATCCCTTCTCTGATGGGATATAAAACCTTCTCTCTTCTCTTTCTGCATTCTCAACATCCCACAGCTTCCTCAAGTCAACAACACAGGTAAGAAATTTTTGAAAGAAAAACCATGAAAAATTTTCAGTAACAGGATTTTGAGAGACAAATGCTGCATGAAAAAAATCACTAGGACTGAACATAATGATTTAATAAATGCAATGTCACAGAATAACATTAATGAATGAACTAAATGTATTTTTATTTAACTAAACAGGATTTACAGTAGAGGAGAATTACATTACTGTACTTTACACATATTTTCCCATGATCCTTTGTTATTTACAGTAACAGACTTTTCACGCTGATATCCTACTGTGTATCTGTTTACAATTAGCAATGGCTTCTTTCTCTCCCTCTTGCTCTACTGCTTACTCTTGCTCAGTGTCTCATATGTTTAGCTATTCCTCTGCCTCCTTTACTGATAATGATACATGTAATAAATGGAGTTAATGCACAGTGTTAGAGGCGATGCTCAGTAAATTAGAAGCGCAGCCCCGCATCATGGAAAATCAGTCATTAGCTGGTGTAGTTAGTCAGCCCCCAGTAGCTGGTGTGAACCAACCTAGCAGCTGAAAACTTTTTTTTCCTGTCAGCTGCCTGTGGCCAAAAGAGTATTACAACAAAGAACACTTTGCCTGACAGAAAATTTTTTTTTTTTACACCTCCTACTTTACACATGGGAGAGAAATTTTTTTTTTGCCTGTTTAGCAGGAACTTTTTTCACTTGTTATTAACTCATAAACACAAGAGATAAAATAATTAAGGTCAAGACTTAGAAATGGGGTCTCCAGAAAAAAAAAAGATTCTCGCTTGCCTTTCAGGGCTTCCGTACATTACACTGCAGCAGCATTTTAAAGTTACCCCCCACCATACTCCAATTCTCTCAAGTTTAAACCCCCCTCGGCATCCACTTCCACTACTGGCTTTAGTCCTCAGCCAGTTTTGACACAATCCTCACAGTTATGGTACCCAGGCCAAAATACAGCAGCTCTAACAGATATGTGCTGGGTCCAGGTTGCAAAGCTGATGGCACTCATGACTCTTCCCAGGAAAAGTTCAGACCCAGTTCCTGTCTTGATAAGTAACAGGAAAACAATGAATCTGCAAAGAAGCTAGATGTATAAGAAAGGAGGTGGAGTTTGTTAATGATTCCCTCCAATGCAAACAGATGTGTTATGGTATTTTTGATACTGAGTCACTAAAGAACTGTGTTGTGTTCTTGATAACTATAGACTGACTCAGCATGTGACAGAGTCCACACACAACAAGCGCCACACTCTGGACTTAATCATGTCTAAGGGTCTGATAGATTTATTTCATAATTATTTGTGTGAACAGATCAACAATCTGTGTGTAAATGTGTAATTTGTAAATATAAACACCTTCCACATATACATAAACAGATCTGCAAATACATAAACAAATTTCACAAATAAAAACAATATCTGTGTAATTAATTAATAAATGAAAAGCATTTATGAATATCTTCCTGACACTTTCAAACAGACATTTGTGAATAAAAAAGATTTGTGGATCTCAGTTTGCTTTTTTTGCTTCTTAGGTGCACAGTTTTGAAACAAACTTTCCACCAGTCAGATCGAAAATCCACCACTCAGCCATTTTCAGACAACGACGTCATTTCCACATTTCAAAGTAAGAGCACACAGTCTATCAGCTGTTTTTTTTTATGTTAATGTCATACAGTGGGTAATAGTATGTGTTTATTTGTTCTATGTATATTATCTACAACACACTTTCTTATACATTTGTGTTTGAGTGTGAAAACCACGTGGATGCTTGTGAGCAACGTTCAGCTGCTTCTTCAGTCGGCAGTTATCAGCCACCTCATCCTTCATCTTATTAGTAGTGTTCTCTTACTAATGTAGTTGTAATGTCTGTGTTTGGTTAGGTTACATTCAGTGAGGGTACATTAGCTGTTGTAAGATATGACAAGTAACAGCATCCTGGTTAAGGCCTTTGATAGAATGGCTGCTGCTGTTGATTGGTTGTTTGGAATTTGAACGTGTTGTTCATATTTGCAAAATATTTTTGTGAGTTTACAAATCTTTTTTTTTGTATTTGTGGAAGGTGTTTATATTTACTGATTACACATTTACACATATATTGATCTGTTCACACAAATCATTATGAAATAAATCTATCTGTACAGTATGTCTGAACATCTCTAAGGTTGTGGTGACTGATGTTGCTCTCTCTGATCATTCCTGTGTTTTCTTTGAGAACTTTATCTCCATGCACACAAATGTTCAAACAGAGGTAATCACAAAACGCTTTATCACTGAAAACACCAGTGAAACATTTATTCAGGCTCAGACGCTGCACAAAGCTTTATATGGGACAGAAAAACATTCACTCAACATAATAACTTGATGTTTATAGATATCTGCATTCATTCTTGTACAATAACATTGGAATAAGATGAGATTTGTCTTTCTGGATTTATTGTTCTTCTTTGTTCTGTTTTACAAACTAGAACCAGTTTTAGATACGTGTATGTATCACTGAAAAGCCAACAATGATTTGGATGAAAGATTCTAGGATTAACTTCATATTCTATAAAATACATTTGTGTCCTATTAATTTGCTTTGGATGACATCATTATCTCTATCTATATTTATGGGGAAGTTGAGAGTAAATAATGTGTCACCCAGTAAATAATACTGTCCGTCCATTTTCAGCACCTCCAGTCGGACACGCCGCCATGTCAACTCCTTTCAGACGCTTTTTTCCTCCAGTCACCTCCCAAAGCTTGTGATCACACCTGAAACCTGGAACGAAGCTCAGCAGGTAAAACCAGATTTTCATCTTCATGTTCGGCTCCTCTAATACAAAACACACATTACAGCTGATTCTCATCCTGCTGCTTCAAATCATCTCAGAGCTTCATCAGAAGTCACAAATCCTGAAGCCGCCATATTAACTGTGGTCAGACTTCACCAACAGAGTTCAGCCAGTAAAGAGTCACAGTGTGACAGTCAGTCATGGAGACACTGTGTTACCATGTTTGTCATGTTGATAATAATAATAATGTGATGTCAGTAATAACATAAGACTGACTGAAGATAACGTCTCCATCAACACAACACTATTAACCCTTTAACACTGTTTTCTTTACATGTGATGTTTGGTCATGTGAGGGTCTGAGGACAGAGGGGGTTATATGCTATTTATATTATTATCTATTAATAAAACTGATGGTACTTAAAATGATGTAAAACATGAAAGAACAGCAGAACTGTCCTTTAACATCTCTGCACTTGTTATATGTCTGTTGGAGATTTGACTTCAATTTTATAGTATCAACTTTTCTTCATACAGATGAATGAAAATGTGCTTCAAGTTTTATTGATTATTTCTTTTTTCATGCAGGTACCAATCACCAGTTTGATCAGAGCTCTGTGTACCAAGCATCACCATGGCAACACCGTGAGTAACAAGAGCATACAAGAGCATACAAATAGTTACGATGAATTAACCATTAAAAAATAAAACAAAATGAGAGAGTCAGTGAGAGCTGGACATTATTGTCTCTGTGAAGGATTACATCAGATCTCACTGTGTTCATCATAACGTGGCCTCTGAGTGCAGATCTGATTAAAGTACTGACTTTAAAACTTTGACTAGTTCCTTTTAAAATGGTTTCTGATGATTTAATTTGGATTTTAAGGTGTGTTTACTTTTTATTGTTTTTAATGCATTTTGACTGATAGTTTGAATTGTGTTTGGGTGAAATTTGCTAGAAATAAACTTGACAACAAAAACATTTCAAGCTCCACAAAACTTTAAACTCACAGCTGCAGCAGTTTGGACCAAATCAGAAGTTATACACTTTTATTTGGTTTTATTATATTTAATGTGATGTAGTTTTTAACCAACATGTTCAAGATGTATGAGGAGGGAAGAATAAACATCTGTACAGCTGTTTCAATGTGTATTGTTCAGATTCCTACTGTTTCTACAGGACCAGTAACATCCAGGACAAATACCAGGACATCATCTCCAAAAGTTCTCTGATCTCTTCAGGACCTCCTGCTGTCTACCAGCTGATACCAAATGAAGAGAAGTTTGGAACTCTGACAAGAAAAACTGTTGGTGAGAAAAACCTGAAGAAGAAAAATAAAACCATCTTACTTGTAGGTGAAACAGGAACAGGAAAATCTACTCTGATCAACGCTCTGGTCAACTACGCCATGGGAGTGAAGTTTGAGGAAAACATCTGGTTTAAGATTGTAGAAGAAGAGAAGAAGAAAAGTCAGTCAGAGAGTCAGACATCAGATGAGGAAGAAGTTCAGTGTGAGAGTCAGACATCAGATGAGGAAGAAGTTCAGTGTGAGAGTCAGACATCAGATGAGGAAGAAGTTCAGTGTGAGAGTCAGACATCAGATGAGGAAGAAGGTCAGTGTGAGAGTCAGACATCTGATGAGGAAGAAGGTCAGTGTGAGAGTCAGACATCAGATGTGATGGTGTACCAGATCTTTGGTTTTGAAGGTAAAACTCTGCCCTTCTCTCTGACCATCATCGATACTCCTGGATTTGGAGACACCAGAGGGATTGAACATGATGTCAACATCAGTCAAAGATTATTTGACTTGTTCCGCTCAAAATATGGAGTTCATGAACTTGATGCAGTGGGTCTGGTGCTGAAGGCGAGTGTGAATCGAGTGAGTGACCGACAGAAGTACATCTTTGATTCAGTGATGTCTCTGTTTGGAAAAGACATTGAGAAGAACATTGTCTCTCTCATGACACATTCAGATGGGATGCCACCTAAAAATGCTCTGAAAGCTCTAAAAGTTGCAAACATTAAATGTGCCAAAAAAGAGAAGAATCAGCCCGTTCACTTCCTGTTTAATAACTGCCAGAAAGAAAAGAAAACAGAGAAAACAAAGTTTGCTTTAGAGAACGCATGGAGGTTAACAGAGGGAGAAATGAAACAATTCACA
Source organism: Euthynnus affinis (assembly GCA_029490765.1). Taxonomy (NCBI): domain Eukaryota; kingdom Metazoa; phylum Chordata; class Actinopteri; order Scombriformes; family Scombridae; genus Euthynnus; species Euthynnus affinis. The sequence continues at coordinate 28,618,736 of CM055855.1, forward strand.
GACTTACTGAAAACGTCTAAAACTCAACAGCTGATAACAACAGTTGAAGTGATGAACGCACGCATCAGAATAACAGCCTGCATCCAAAACCTGCAAGAAAGAATCCAGCTGACTGAACTAAAACAGAACGAGATCAAACAGACAGAAGAAGCTATGAAGAAACATGAAGAAGAGATGAAGGAGAATAAAGAGTTCACTGTAGAAGTTGATGAAGTCTACAAAGATAAAGAAGACATCAGAGGAGGGATGTGGTGGTTGTTTTTTTATGAAGGAGCTGTCACCTGTAACATCTGTAAAGAGACCTGTCACTATCCTGGATGCACAATGGCCTGGAGTCCCAGAGACTGTGAGGTCATGAAAGGAGGTCACTGTGCTGTTTGTACCAAGAAGTGTCCTGCATCAGATCATGTGAAAGAAAACTGGAGATATGTAAACAAGACCAGGAAAGTTAAGAAGACCAAACAAGATGTGAAACAGAAGTATGAAAAGAATAAAGCAGAAAGTGAGCAGAAGAAGAGCCTTCTGGAAAATCTTCAAACAGAGATGGAAGAACTGAAAGTAAAGAAGACTCAGCTGCTGGATGAGGCCTACCATCATATGGAGCAACTAGAGCGGATCGCTCTGAATGTTAACTCACTGTCCACTTATGTCCAATTGGACTTCCTGATTGAGAAGATGGAGGAGAGGGACAAAGGCAAGGTCCAGAAACTGAAAGAGATGGCAGGTCAAGTGGATAAAAGAACCAGAGCAGCAATGCGATACATGTATGGTAAACTAACAGGCTGGTACAGCAGTAAAAGATGCAGTGATGTAGATGAACACCATCAGTCAGCTGTGTAGACAACAAGCTCTACACTGTTCATATAAATGTTTAAACAGCACAATGTTATTTCATTATAATTCTATTAAGTGTGATGCTGATGTAAATACCCTTTTTAATGAAATCTGATCATCTTTTAAATTTTAAACATGTTTAATGATCATGTGTTGATCCACTTCAGTGAAAGTAGAGTCAGAGTTTATTTTATAGTAACAGCAGCTGTTGGTTTTCTTCTTATCAATACTTCCTGTCATAGTTGAGCCTCTTTTCTGCTCTCAGCTTCATCAGATCAAAACACTTCATCAGTGTGTTCAGCTGCTCTTCAGTAACCAGTTTACAGTCGACTCTCTGCAGTCAGCTGATTTCTGTCCTGTCATGTAAACCACAAACCTGCTTTCTGTAATCAGAGTAAAGGATCAGAGAAACCTGGTTTGATCCATGAGATTATTGATCTGACATGGCTGCCAAGAGATACTAATGTAACTGTGTTCCAGTTCAATACTATATACTCTCTATGAGTATTTGAATGTTGGGTTTGTCCCCAGCAGACAGTAAACACCTGTGAGATCTTAAAAACACCTTTGAAGATACAAACTCCTTCTAGATAAAAGATAGAAAATTATGCTTTTTCCCATCAAACAAAAAATAAAGTCAAACAAAGTTATTCAAGTTTATTTCTGGTGATGTTCAACATCTGCCAGCAACTAGTTTATATGTACTTGTACTGCAGTAGCTGACAAAAATTATCTCAACTCAAGGTCCACTTACACTCTTGTTCTGGAGCTTTCAACCGTATCACACAGCAGCACGTCAGGCTCAGTGTTTAAACCAGCATGGATGAGAAGTCCTCCAGCTTTGTAACAACTGAACAAACTCAACCTGCTGATGAAGACCATGTGATACAGTTGAAAAAGCTCCAGAACAAGTGAGTAAGTGGACCTTGAGTTGAGACAGTTTTCATCAGCTGCTGTTTCTGAGGTGAAGAATGAAGCATAAAGAGTCCACAGTGTGTTAATATGTAGAGAGGAAGTGAACACAGCTAACAGCTCAGGTTTAATACGGAGTGAAGACGCCCCCTGGTGGTTCATGTGGAGTACAACAGCCTCCCTGCTGTTACACAGAAACACCAGTCACATCATCTTCTACACACACACATTATGTTTCTTTAACTTCTTTCACTTGAATGATTTGAATGTTTTTCTGGTGTGTTTCAGTCAATACGAGGCTGAGATGTTTTCTGAAGTGACTCATGCTGACAGAAGTGTCAGTAAACTGGTGGAGGGACAGTAACATGTTACTGACATCATATATAAACTGATACACATCATTGATTTTCTCATTTGAATGTGTTTGTTCAGACGATGTTACAGAACGTAGAAATATTCTGCTGTGTTGGACGTGAATCCAACTTTCTGATGTTTGTGTTTTTGAGTGGAGTTATGAAATCTCATTTGCTTCTGTTTGATGAGATTTTCTTCAAGTGTATTTGAATCATACAGCTTGTAATGATTAGTTGAATATTTCAGATGACACAGGCCATGTGGGAAAACTTGTATTCATTCATGTTCTTTATTTTATAACCAGTTCTATTTGAGTGATTGCAGTATATTGTGTTATTCTACATGAAATCATTTCCTGCTTGATGCATTTTTCTGTGAATGATGAATAAAATGTGAGCTTGATGAAAGCAGTTTGCTCAGAGTGTCCTCACTGGATCATCAGCTGCTTTCTGAGTCGGTTGAAGCTTCTGCTGAACTTTGTTCATTAAATGTCTGTTTGACTTTATTGTGAGCAGCAAGTCTGACAGAGACTCAAAGAAAACACAGCTCACATCATCATAATGAACATATCCTGAAGAATATTACATCAACTCTGGATAATGATGTTTTGTGTAGTGACCACTAGATGGAGCCACAACTGATGTGGACTGAAGGAAACCTGAGCAGACTGAACTACAACAAGTCTGTCAGAACACATTCAAATCTATTGAATCTGCTCCATGTTTACTCCACTCAGTATTCAGTATGGAGCTGCAACGTTTAAGACATGAAGTCACTGTGTATTTATTGAAGTAGCAGCATGTTGTCATTAATATTAATCAGAACTCTTTTTCAATGTTTGTCTTTTTTATCCTGCATACTTCTGGGTGGAAGTGTTTGGACTTCCCATATTCTAAACCTCTACATTCTGAACCTTCCTCTATGAACAAATGATGAAACACTGTATGATGTCAAGCAGAATAATCTGCTTCTAACTTTACACATTTACATTTTACACATTTCTACATATTTTTCTTTTTCAATGTTTGTGTAAGATTTGTTTAAGACATGATTTTCTGGAGAGTCCACATTGTAGACTGGAGAATCTGAGGTTAGTAGAGAGTTGTCCAAATTGCACCAAATCCAACAGTGCACTTCCTTGGGTCCCCAGCAATACACCTCAGTTTAAACTCTTATTATTCCTCTTCTGTACAAAATTTCGGCGTGTAACTAGTCCCGCAGCTTTGAGAAAACCCATGCGAATTATACATCAAAACGTGCGGCTCGTTCGGGAATGGTGTGCTATGACTTTTGGTGAAGATATTGAAATTTTTTTTCCCATAGGAAATGAATGGGGAGGGGTCAAAAAATGTCCACATTTTAGGGGCAATTTCAAGCTTCAACTACTTTGCCATACTTTGAGCTACAGACTTCATTCAAACTTTAAAATGTTCACAAAGTTGTCAGCTATTAAAAGTTTGTCTCTCTTTATTCTGTCAGAGACTCAGTGGAGAAACAGACACCAACATCATATCTCATATTACATAAAAGTATTATGAGGAATATCTGATAAACTGTTAGAAGAATGTTATTGATTTCTATATTGATCACTAGATCGAGCCAAAACTACATTAATGGTAAGAAACCTGAAGTTCATTTAATAACAAAATGAATCATCAAAAGTGTAACAGAGAGAACTCAGTCTCATATTCAAACCAGGACAAAAACATTTATTAGTGACACAGGGAACTGCACGAGTCACTACACTCCATAGCTATGCAATATTCCACTTCTTATTATTCCTCTTCTGTACAAAATTTCGGTGTGTAACTAGTCCCGCAGCTTTGAGAAAACCCATGCGAATTATACATCAAAACGTGCGGCTCGTTCGGGAATGGTGTGCTATGACTTTTGGTGAAGATATTGAAATTTTTTTTCCCATAGGAAATGAATGGGGAGGGGTCAAAAAATGTCCACATTTTAGGGGCAATTTCAAGCTTCAACTACTTTGCCATACTTTGAGCTACAGACTTCATTCAAACTTTAAAATGTTCACAAAGTTGTCAGCTATTAAACTTGTATTCAACTTTTTGAGTATATTTTATACTTTTTGATCTGTGACTTTTAAAGTTTCATGTGCAATTTTAGATAAATTTTGAGTTTAACATTAGTGTGTATTGCTGGAATGTTCAGAGCTAGAGTGCATGATGGCATCGCTTAGAGTGGAAGAAGCTATTTAAATTTTTCTGAAAAATTTCTGGATAAATCGTCCTTTCAGCCACATATTTTGGTCTACACAAATAATTTTTTCCACAGTAGTAGGGACACTTGTGCTCTGTCATTTAAATCACCAACCGTAGCTCAGACACAAACAGAATTTGAACTGTCAGCCCTTTTGTGAAGGGTTTACCGGCCAACTGTCCCATAGACTCCCATATTAATTAAGGAGGAGATTTCAGGAGGAGAGTTGAACCGACACCCTTTTTTCTCTCGCTCTCCTGTCAACATTTTTGAGTCTAGGGACTTGAAGATCACCAATATTGTGCAGAAAGATCTTGTGGTGCTCAGATTTCTGATAGGACTTACGGTCCCTTCACAAAAATGCCTTTTTTGACAGGCTCAGAGAGCTAACATTTTTAGCTTCTTTGACAAATTTACACACCGACACACACGCACGCGTACGAGCACGCATACATGCAGGGGTTGCCATGGGGAGCAGAGTAAATCTCTGTGTATGTGTGTGGGGTTGCGTGTGGGCGTGTCTGCGGGCGTGCGTGTGAGTGTCCCGGTGTGTGCGAAACTGTGTGCACGGAGCTATGTGCGCTAGCTAATCTGCCTGAATCAGAGGGCGCTGCACCAACCACAAAGTCATCAGTCATCTGATTGAGGTAAGTTAAGTGAATATTTTTCTCTTCAACTTTGTTATCTTAGTAGCGTTAGCCTACATTATTCTTGAATCTAGACATTATTCTCTCTCTATTATTATTTTGGGGAATAAATTATTAATATGTACAAAAAGTATACAGTCGGTGCTGAGCAAGAACACTATACATATAGCTGAGCTGTGACTCAGTGTGCTGTCAACGTCCATTAAAGTGCTGAGTTTGTTTCTGTCACGTTCAGAGTGATGTTAAAAGTGTTTGAGGACATCATTAATATGATTTGTATCGAGATAGACCGTCTTTGTTTAAAAGTAAGGTCCGTTTTGTTTACGTTAACCGAAAATAGCCGCGCTATATAGCAGCGCCAGACTCCTTTGAAAAAAAACACACATTTAAGATGGTAAGGTAACGGGAGGTGCTGCTGTAGCGCAGCTAGCTGCTCAGTCTGTGTGTGTGACTGGGTGAGTTTCAGCGGTTGAAGAAGTTATCAGATCCCTTCGTGAAGCAAAGTACCTCACATTAACGCCAAAAAAGAGACTGTGTGGTAGATCTGTGCTCTGCTAAGTAAATTTAGTCTTTCTGTCAAAGGAGTCTGGTGTATTTGAACGGCAGTGAGGCTCACTGGCCAAACAGGTAGATGATATCACAGATTAAAACTGACCTTCGTGCTGTAAATACTGTTAGTGTAGTAACGTGATGCTGTTGGTTGAAGAAGTATTCAGATTATTTCATTACAAGTAAGAGTCCACTATGAGAAATCCTTTTCGGTGAGATAAAAAAAACAACCTTCTTTTACTGTTCATATAAACACCTAACTTAAAATTACACACCCGGAGAACTACGTATATATTGCTTCATATCTATATTCTACTATCTATTGGACTATATACATGCAGTCAAGCCTGAAATGATTCATACCCTTTGCAGCAAATTTTGTCTTAAAGTTACTTTTATTCAAGCATATTATTTTTACTGGAAAATAAAAGCTGAGAAATATTTATTTCCACAATGATGCCTCTTTTACATCCTCTTATTATCTTCTGGTAGACGCCTGTGTCATTTCACATCAAGAAAAAACTTGCTGGTTGAATATATGTACATATGTACATATATATATATATATATATATATATATATATATATATATATATATATATATATATATATATATATATATATTGTTACGCCCGGGTCTAGGGGCATGAATGCGTAACATAAAACAAAGGCAAAACAACCCTTTGCAGCAAATTTTGTCTTAAAGTTACTTTTATTCAAGCATATTATTTTGACTGGAAAATAAAAGCTGAGAAATATTTATTTCCACAATGATGCCTCTTTTACATCCTCTTATTATCTTCTGGTAGACGCCTGTGTCATTTCACATCAAGAAAAAACTTGCTGGTTGAATATATGTACATATGTACATATATATATATATATATATATATATATATATATATATATTGTTACGCCCGGGTCTAGGGGCATGAATGCGTAACATAAAACAAAGGCAAAACAACGAGAAACGGGGGGGGGGGGGGTGGATGAGTACAAGACAGAGACAATTTATTGCTTTGCCACAACAAAAATGTAACAGCAGCAAACAACAACGTGTCAAAAAAACTGTACAGTGAGTGAAGCTGGGCTTCAGGGTGAATCCAGGCCAAAATAACAAACAAAACCAACCTATCTATCGCAAACAAAACCTAGCTAATCCCTAACCGAACAAAAGAACAAACAAAAATACATTCGCTAAGCCTAACTCTCTACGCTAACAAAAACAGGAGAAAACTGTGCAAAAGAAAAGGCGATTCACCCCTACTGCTTCCGTGCTCTGTGAATACTATATACAAGTGCAAGATCTACAATATCTACAAAGGGGCACTAGCGACCGGCTAGGCTACCCTGGATGACACGATAGCGGATGGTATCCGCTGTCTACCACGACACAAAAACCACAACACAAAGCAACAGTATGAAAGTACAGTTCTGAACACAAAACTCAAAGCAAGCAACGAGGAGGGACGACACTCCACTGTCAGCTCCGGACCCTCCGCGTCATCTGGGAAATCCCGGAGGCTAAAAAGACCGGCATTTTCGGCCAGCCAATCCCCGGCGGCCGCAGCATGGAGGAAGCAGCCAATCCGATCGGGAACCGGTGTTATACCCCTACTGGTTTCCAAGCTAACTGGTTTCCGTACCTAACAGCAGCAGCTGTTTTCTGCCTCTATCAGCAGATTCGTCACACATACTTAAACATATAACTCGCAAATTTCAAGTCGCATCTCAAATGTACTGCGGCGAATATGAGCATATACAAGTGAGCATTATATCACAACCACTTACGAAAAATAAATTAAACAAAATAATCTTTGCAAGATCACGTCGCGCTGGATTCGATCTTGCAAGAGTAAAATTACTTGCTCACACTAATCAGTTGCCTACCGCTCTGAGCTAGTCGAGCTCTTACAATTGTCATCTTCCGTCACGTATTCGTCAAGTACGTCAGCATCCAGGTAACATTTTGTTTTGGGGTTGCCTAAAACAACTGGTTACCTTTAGCTTGCCTGACAAAATGCCCGAACGTATTTATCAAGTTTCTTTTCTCCGAGGCTACAAACATATTGACCACTACTTCACAGCCCTCTATGACAATAACGTTAAACATTATGATAAAGAAATATTTCTAACTTTTAACAATGACGATCTAGCTCAGAAAATACTGTCAAAATACGCTGCATTTGTGTATATTGTGTAGGAAAATGTCACTAAGTGTTCGTCAATATTGTGTTATTCAAAGCATATACCATGTCTTCAAATGTGCACACGTTTTCTAAAACATATTCAGAGGATCATATTGTGAGGATCGAGCATTTAAATACACAAAAGGACGGAGATGACTTCAAATGAGCTTCATGTTTTCATGTTTCCATGTTTAGTAGACTTTTACCACTTGCATTACTCACCCTGCGGATCAGTGTTAGTTTTTAACCGATATATAGTATGCAGCGTATTTTGACAGTATTTTCTGAGCTAGATCGTCATTGTTAAAAGTTAGAAGTATTTCTTTATCATAATGTTTAACGTTATTGTCATAGAAGGCTGTGAAGTAGTGGTCAATATGTTTGTAGCCTCGGAGAAAAGAAACTTGATAAATACGTTCGGGCATTTTGTCAGGCAAGCTAAAGGTAACCAGTTGTTTTAGGCAACCCCAAAACAAAATGTTACCTGGATGCTGACGTACTTGACGAATACGTGACGGAAGATGACAATTGTAAGAGCTCGACTAGCTCAGAGCGGTAGGCAACTGATTAGTGTGAGCAAGTAATTTTACTCTTGCAAGATCGAATCCAGCGCGACGTGATCTTGCAAAGATTATTTTGTTTAATTTATTTTTCGTAAGTGGTTGTGATATAATGCTCACTTGTATATGCTCATATTCGCCGCAGTACATTTGAGATGCGACTTGAAATTTGCGAGTTATATGTTTAAGTATGTGTGACGAATCTGCTGATAGAGGCAGAAAACAGCTGCTGCTGTTAGGTACGGAAACCAGTTAGCTTGGAAACCAGTAGGGGTATAACACCGGCATCTGTGGGAACATAGATTAACGAAACCAAAACATGGGACAGAGTTCTCACTCTGTCCTTAAACTTGACAACAAAAGACAGAAAACAACAAAAGACAGAGCGTTCACTCCATCTCTCAAATACTGTACAAAAACACACGACAAAATACGGCGGAGCCGTAACATATATATATATATATAGACAAGTAAGGAGCATTTACAAATGTATCCATGTGGATGAGTTTAATTTGAGTTAATCCATGCTACCATAATGATGTCTGTCTTACTGATTTCTTTGTTTTTGTGTATTTTCAGAGAACATGCAAGACAATCACCCTGCAGCCAAATTTCCCTCCTCTGTCTGTCCCATAAGAGACATCCCACTTCTGCTGCTCCTCCTAAAGTTTCTTTCATTTTGTCCATGTAAAAGGTTTTTATGGGGCAGTTTCTCTAATCACATTTGAGGGTGAAAGGGCAGATTGTTATATAAATAAACACATGAAAAACAACTGTTGGTCTAGGGTGTGTTCTGTTTCAATATTTGAAATGTATTAAGAAATGTATTCATAATGTACAGATGTGCTCCTGATGATGTAGAAAACCCATAAATTATATTTATTATGTACATGTTGTGACTCCACATCATGACTTAAAAGTCAATGTAATATATAGTATTGTTAGAATTATGTATATGTTTATATATATTTTCATGTTTAAAACACACTAAGTGTAATTATTGATCAGCACTAATAATTAACAGCCATACCACTGAAATCATAACAGAGCATCAATGACACAAATACCATCAGCTCCTCCCTGATAAGTGTTCCCCATCAGCTGCTGGGGCTCCTCACACATGACCCACCGGCACCGGCCCGTGTCACTCTCAAAATTTCTGCTGCAGGAATTTTCTAGTTATTTTTACAACCTGGTGAGATTTATTGTGAAGCCTTTGAGTCCATAGATGCATCATTTATCATTTCTACATTTACACTATGAATGAATCTGTGATGATCACCCGATTTGACTGTTTTCAGCCTATTGAATGGGCGTTATCAGCACACATCAGTCCCAAACTTATAGGCTAGTAGGGGCCTACCAACCTAATAGTAGGTTCGGGAGGCTGTTATCACCCATTTATTTCAGTGTGCTGATGGAGCCCCGCCCACTATCAAAACAGAAACTTAAGAAGTGGTTTGTGAAGGAGGCAACCCTGTCTCCTCAAAATTACGTTCACACACAACTAAAGCTGAGAGATCACACAGGGACACACCAGAGCTGTTGCTGGAGTTTCTGTGCCTCGTCGTGCAGGGACTCAGCATGATGCAGCCTGAAACACACTCATAATGTAGACTGATCTTCTCTCATTATAGAGTCAATATTAACACATCTAACACAATATACATCAAAGTTTACGTTTCTTCTCATAACTCACTCAAAGTGGAAACACAGACATCACAGAATTGACTGTTTCTGTCATGCTACAGATAAACTTTAATAAATGTACTTAGAAATCATAGAAAAAACATTTATAACTTATCAAGCGCCTCAGATTCACTCTCGGAACTGAAGTCTCAGCTGCAAAGTTGTAAATATGAGTTCTACTATCTGTGATTCTAACTGAATGAATGGATAAATACATAACAGACGTTTTTGCACTGAGTAGAAGAAACTCAGCAGCCCATCAAACACGGGATTACAGGACAACACAGAACATACATCTTCCTGTAATACACCGAATACAAAACATGTACAAAAGTGAGCAGAGAAACTGACTGACAGAACTCTGATATCTGAATAATAGGCTTTTGCCACCATGAATGTTTTGTTTCTTGTGTAATTTAGTTTTAAGTTAATAAGTTACTTCATTTAATGGGTTGAAGTGCATAAATGTTCATTTCTGCAGGCAACGTAGATCATTCAGAATGTCTTTCCAGGGCTCAGTGAGTTTCTATTTTATCAGTATTGTCTGTGTATGTGCTGTCGAGCTCCCACCACCAGGTTATGCTGTTGAGTCAGAACAAGTGAGTTGTGAAGGAGAAGAAGAAAATTTGTTGGTGTTGTTGTCGTAAATTGAGGTTGAGAGAAGAAGACACTCGTTCTTAGCAGCAGAGGAAGTGTACTGGTGGACTATGAGAGTGAACATAAGCTGCTTTGATAACTTCAGTGTAAAATAAAGGCGTTGCTGGTTGTACGACAGTTCTTGGCTGCAACATTTTGCTGCTTATTTATTTAATGTTCATGTAGTTTTTATTCTTCAAAAACAAACAGAGAATATAATAAATGAAACAGAGTCTATGTGGATAAAAGGCTTCTTGCTCTTCTCTCATGCTTTAACTATAACTGACTAGTTTATATGTTTCATATGTGGGCAGCCGACTGTCTGCATATGTTGAATATGTTGATGTGTTGAAACATGTTGGAATATGAACCAGGGAAATAAAGTTCAGGTCACTGCAGGTGAAGAGTTTCATGTTCAACATCTGATAGATGGTAAAATGTTGGACTGAACATGTGGGCAACCATAACCTGAAAACATCAAGGCTGCAGCTGGCAGAGTTACAGCTGCTCTGCACTGACTGCAAGGATCAGAGCATGATGGGAAATGCCTGCTGTCACATGAGCAAACAGCTGATTGGCTCAGGTGTTGGATCAACCACATGATGGTTTATAGAAACTTAATTTATTTTCTTCATTCTTCAAATCAAAATAAAGCTTTTGGTAACAGGTGAGGATTGAAGAAACACATACAGTCTACAGATGTAGAAATATATGATACAGCTATTCTTCTTTTCCTCTGTATTTTGTGTTTCAACTTCAGACTGATGTTATTTATGATGTTATTAATTTCTTTATCATGATGTGAGTGAGTTGAATTAGTCTGACCAGCAGCTGACTTCTGGTCGGCATGTTAGTGGTTCGCCAGCTATTGGTTGAATTTCTATGTAAAATAATTTAAAGTCCCATTCCATTTCTCCTTGTTCCATCAGCTGGATTCTGTTCTCTTCTCTGTGTGCAGAGTTTGTTTTCACCTTAATTTGCTCAAAGTTTTTGAATTAATTGAAAATCGAATTTTAAGGGACGGGACCTACAAACAGGATGAGTGACATCTCAAATAGTTTGGAGCCAATCGTGATTCAGTATTCAACTGACAGTGTGATGTGGAAACTTGAAGCCTCCAGCGAAACAAACACTGAGACGAACTTTACAGTGAAGGAGGAAACATCTGGTGTCCAGCTGGAATAAAGAAGAAGAAGAAGAAGAAGAAAAAGAAGAAATATTAATTAGATAATTGAACTTTCTTTAAGGAAAAATCACATCAGACACAAATTATTAATTAGCACCTCCTTACTAAATATAATCAATATGTCTTTGATAACTGGATATGTACCGCAGTCCTTTAAAGTAGCTGTAATTAAACCCCTCCTTAAGAAGCCTACTCTCGATTCAGACGTCTTAGCCAATTATAGACCCATATCTAACCTTCCTTTTTTGTCTAAGATTCTCGAGAAAGCAGTCGCAAATCAGTTATGTGATTTTCTAGATAACAATAACTTATTTGAGACTTTTCAGTCTGGATTTAGAGCGCATCATAGCACAGAGACAGTGCTGGTTAAAGTCACAAACGACCTCCTGACTGCATCAGACAAAGGCCTTGTCTCTGTACTTGTCTTGTTAGACCTTAGTGCCGCATTTGACACTGTTGACCATCAAATCCTGTTGCAGAGACTGGAACATTTCATTGGCATTAAAGGTATTGCATTATGCTGGTTTAAATCTTATTTATCGGATCGATTTCAGTTTGTTCATGTTAATGATGAATCGTCCATAAAAGCAAAAGTTAGACACGGAGTTCCTCAAGGTTCTGTTCTGGGACCTTTATTATTCACTTTATACATGCTTCCTTTAGGGAATATTATTCGAAATCACTCCATAAATTTCCATTGTTATGCAGATGATACCCAAATATATTTATCAATGAAGCCAGATGAACCCAATCAGTTATCTAGACTCAAAGTGTGCCTTAAAGATATAAAGACCTGGATGACCTGCAATTTTCTGCTGCTAAACTCGGAAAAAACTGAAGTTAATGTGCTTGGCCCTAAACACCTTAGAAACACATTATCTAATGATTTAACTAATCTAGACGGCATTACCCTGGCCCCCAGCACTACTGTAAGGAATCTGGGAGTTATCTTTGATCAGGACATGTCCTTTAATTCCCACATAAAACAAATATCAAGGTCTGCCTTTTTTCACTTACGTAATATCGCTAAAATCAGACATATCCTTTCACAACAAGATGCAGAAAAAATAATCCACGCATTTGTTACTTCTAGACTGGATTACTGTAATTCAATATTATCAGGCTGCCCTAATAGGTCTATAAAGACTCTGCAGCTGGTCCAGAATGCAGCTGCTCGTGTTCTGACTAAAACTAGAAAACGAGATCATATTTCCCCCATCTTAGCTTCGCTGCATTGGCTTCCTGTAAAATCCAGAATAGAATTCAAAATCCTTCTTCTTACTTACAAAGCTCTTAACGGTCAGGCACCATCTTATGTAAAAGAACTCTTGGTACCATATAATCCCACTAGAGCGCTGCGCTCCCAGAATGCAGGTCTACTGGTGGTTCCTACAGTATTTAAAAGTAGAACGGGAGGCAGAGCCTTCAGCTATCAGGCTCCTCTCTTGTGGAACCATCTCCCAGTTTCGGTCCGAGGGGCAGACACCCTCTCTATGTTTAAGAGTAGGCTTAAAACTTTCCTCTTTGATAAAGCTTATAGTTAGGTCTGATCTGACTCGCCTTGGATCAGCTCTTAGTTATGCTGCTATAGGCCTAGACTGCCGGGGGACTTCCATTGATGCACTGAGCTCCTCTCTCTTCCATCTCTATGTATTCTATTACTATTAATGCATGTTACTAATTTCACTTCTTCCCCGGAGTTCTTTGTGCTTTCTGATCCACAGGAAGCTTCATAAACCATAGACTATGCTGATGTGCTGACGTCCTTCTTCTGCCCTCGGCCAGCTGTTCCTGCTATTGCTGCTGCTTGCTGCTGCTTACTGACTATCGTTGTTGTTGTTGCTGCTCTTTCACTGTGTACAACCCCCCCCCCCCCCCCCTCTCTTTCTCTCTCTCTCTCTCTCAACCCAACCGGTCAAGGCAGATGGCCGCCCACCCAGAGCCGGGGTCTGCCTTAGGTTTCTTCCTGTTAAAGGGGAGTTTTTCCTTTCCGCTGTCGCCAAGTGCTTGCTCATGGGGGGAACTGTTGGGTTTCTCTTTCTGTAAATTAAAGAGCGTGGTCTAGACCTGCTCCATGTAAAAGTGCCCTGAGATGACTTTGTGTTGTGATTTGGCGCTATATAAATAAAATTGAATTGAATTGAATTGAATTATTTGAAGTATTTTATATCCTCAAACACGTCTCTTTAATAATACTGGAGATTACAGGACAACATGTTTTCTTGAAAAGATGTGAAGAAGGCTTAGAGGTTCATTTCCTGGTGTGTCAGAGGTTTTACCCAATCAGCAACAAAATGTATATAAACCTGCCAAATTAAAAAGGCAACTTGGTAACACAACAGGGTGTTCAACACACTGTCATTTCCTTTAAATAAAGGTTTTCCTGTGTTTCTTCAGGCTGAATGTGCTCATAGTGATGCTGCTGGTCACTAGAATAAAATGTTGGCATTGAACATTCTGTAAACCACAGAAACGTTGAATCTGTGTTTCAAAACGTGTAATACACAGTAAATTAACATTTCAACACAACATATCATCTCAAGATTTGTAAAGTGACGTAGTCACATGTGATCTATATGACCTGTTCTTTTCTATCAGGCGGAGGACAGTCTGTGAACAGTTAGTAAGTTGGAAATCAGCAGAGAATTAGACATCAACTTCCTGTTTCAACCAGCAAAACCGTGTGTTTTTAGAGATATCAGGACTTTTATTTTATATATGTGTGATTTCTTCATTGTTCTTCTGTTCTATATTGTGTGATAGCTGGAAGCGTTGTTCTTCTATTCTTCATTATTATCACAGTCAGTTTACACTATGATATGTTATGTATTGTTATATAATGTAAGTAAGACAAAGTATTTTGTGTCATGTTATGCTATTAAAGGTTACATATTATTATGTCATGTAAGTATCACAAAATACATTGTATCAGGTTATGCCATAATATGTTATGTACTATGTCATATAATGTAAGTAAGACAAAGTATATTGTGTCATGTTTTGCTATATGTTTTATCATGTAAGTTAGACAAAGTACATTGTGTCATCTTATACCATAATATGTTATGTCTTATATCATGTCATGTAATTAAGACAAAGCATGTCAGCATTCACACTATAGTTATCAAAACCTATATTTTGTGATTGATTTCAACAACTTTTTGTTATGTCATATCATGTAAGTAAGACAAAGTACATTGTGACATGTTATACCATAATATGTGATGTACTATGTCATGTATTGTAAGACAAAGCGTGTCAGCATTCATACTATAGTTATCAAAATATTGTGTGATTGCTTTCAACAACTTTTTGTTATGTTATATTATGTCAGTAAGACAAAGTATATTGTGTCACGTTATGCTATTAAAGGTTACGTATTATTATGTCATGTAATGTTAGTAACACAAAGAATGTTGTATCATGTTATGCGATGTTTTATCATGTAAGTGAGACAAAGTACATTGTGTCATGTTATGCCATAACATGTTGTTTACTATATCATGTCATGTAAGTAAGAAAAAGCGTGTCAGCATTCACACTTTAGTTATCAAAATCTTTGTGTGATTGCTTTCAACAACTTTTTGATATGTCATATCTTGTAAATGAGACAAAGTATATTGTGTTATGTTATGCTATATGTTATGTTTTATGTAATATCATGTAAGTAAGACAAAGTATGTTGTTTTATGTTATGCTATTAAAGGTTACGTATTATTATGTCATGTAATGTTAGTAACACAAAGAATGTTGTAGCATGTTATGCGATATGTTTTATCATGTAAGTGAGACAAAGTACATTGTGTCATGTTATGCCATAACATGTTGTTTACTATATCATGTCATGTAAGTAAGAAAAGGCGTGTCAGCATTCACACTATAGTTATCAAAATCTTTGTGTGATTGCTTTAAACAACTTTTTGATATGTCATATCTTGTAAATAAGACAAAGTATATTGTGTTATGTTATGCTATATGTTATGTTTTATGTAATATCATGTAAGTAAGACAAAGTATGTTGTGTCATGTTATGTTATATGTTATGTTTTATGTAATATATAAGTAAGACAAAGTATGTTGTTTTATGTTATGCTATTAAAGGTTACATATCATTATGTCATGTCATATAAGTAATACAAAGAATGTTGTATCATGTTATGCTATATGTCATATCATGTAAGTAAGACAAAGTATACTGTGTCATGTTGTGTTATTATAGGTTACATATTATTGTCATATCATGCATTTAAGACAAAGTATACTGTGTCATGTTATGATATGAATTGATATTTCATGTAAGTAAGACAAAGTATGTTGTGTCCTGATATACTGTGATGTGTTCCATATTTTTTGTCATATAATGTAAGTAAGACAAAGTATACTGTGTCATGTTATGCCATAATGTTATTTACCATGTCACGTCATGTAAGTAAGACAAAGTATATCAGTATTCACACTATAGTTATCTAAATCTTTATTTTGTGATTGCTTTCAACAACTTTTTGTTATGTCATATCATGTAAATAAGACAAAGTATATTGTGTCATTTTATGGTATATGTTGCATATTTTTATGTCATATCATGTTAATAACACAAAGTATATACTGTCATGTAAATGCCATAATATGTTATGTACTATATCATGTCATGTAAGTAAGACAAGATTTATCAGCATTCATACTATAGTTATCTAAATCTTTTTGTGATTGCTTTCAACAACTTTTTGATATGTCATATCTTGTAAGTAAGACAAAGTATATTATGTCATGTTATGTTATATGTTATGTTTTATGTCATATGATGTAAGTAAGACAAAGTATGTTGTGTTATGTTATGCTATTAAAGGTTACGTATTATTATGTCATGTCATGTAAGTAATACAAAGAATGTTGTATCACATTATGCTATATGTTTTATCATGTAAGTGAGACAAAGTACATTGTGTCATGTTATGTATTATATCATGTCATGTAAGTAAGACAAAGCGTATCAGCATTCACACTATAGTTATAAAAATCTATATAGGTGCGATGGATTTCAACAACTTTTTGTTATGTCATATCATGTAAGTAAGACAAAGTATACTCTGTCATGTTATGTTATGATATGTTATGTATTGTTATATCATGTAAGTAAGACAAAGTATACTGTGTTATGTTGTGTTATTATAGGTTACATATTATTGTCATGTCATGCATTTAAGACAAAGTATACTGTGTCATGTTATGATATGAATTGATATTTCATGTAAGTAAGACAAAGTATGTTGTGTCCTGATATGCTAACATATGTTGCATTTTTTATGTCATATCATGTAAGTTAGACAAAGTACATTGTGTCATGTTATGCCATAATATGTTATGTACTATATCATGTCATGTAAGTAAGACAAGATATATCAGCATTCACACTATAGTTATCTAAATCTTTGTGTGATTGCTTTCAACAACTTTTTGATATATCATATCTTGTGAATAAGACAAAGTATATTGTGTTATGTTATGCTATGTGTTATGTTTTATGTAATATCATGTAAGTAAGACAAAGTATGTTGTTTTATGTTATGCTATTAAAGGTTACGTATTATGTCCTGTAAGTAATACAAAGAATGTTGTATCACATTATGCTATATGTTTTATCATGTAAGTGAGACAAAGTACATTGTGTCATGTTATGCCATAATATGTTATGTACTATGTCATGTCATGTAAGTAAGACAAAGTATATCAGCATCCACACTATAGTTATCTTTATAATGCGATTGCTTACAACAACTTTTTGTATGTCATATCATGTAAGTAAGACAAAGTATATTGTATCATGTTATGCTATTAAAGGTTACGTATTATTATGTCCTGTAAGTGAGACAAAGTACATTGTGTCATGTTATGTATTATATCATGTCATGTAAGTAAGACAAAGCATATCAGCATTCACACTATAGTTATAAAAATCTATATTGTGCGATGGATTTCAACAACTTTTTGTCATGTCATATCATATAAGTAAGACAAAGTACATTGTGTCATGTTATGCCATAATATGTTATGTACTATGTCATGTCATGTAAGTAAGACAAGATATATCAGCATTCACACTATAGTTATCTAAATCTTTGTGTGATTGCTTTCAACAACTTTTTGATATATCATATCTTGTGAATAAGACAAAGTATATTGTGTTATGTTATGCTATATGTTATGTTTTATGTTATATCATGTAAGTAAGACAAAGTATGTTGTTTTATGTTATGCTATTAAAGGTTACGTATCATTATGTCATGTCATATAAGTAATACAAAGAATGTTGTATCATGTTATGCTATATGTTTTATCATGTAAGTGACACAAAGTATTATATCATGTCACGTAAGACAAAGCGTATCAGCATTCACACTATAGTTATAAAAATCTATATTGTGTGATGGATTTCAACAAATTTTGTTATGTCATATTATGTAAGTAAGACAAAGTATACTGTGTCATGTTATGCTATGAATTGATATTTCATGTAAGTAAGACAAAGTATGTTGTGTCCTGATATGCTATGATATGTTGCATATTTTTTATGTCATATCATGTAAGTAAGACAAAGTATATTGTATCATGTTATGCTATATGTTATATCATATAAGTAAGACAAAGTATATTGTGTCATGTTATGCTATTAAAGGTTACGTATTATTATGTCCTGTAAGTAATACAAAGAATGTTGTATCACATTATGCTATATGTTTTATCATGTAAGTGAGACAAAGCACATTGTGTCATGTTGTGCCATAAAATGTTGTTTACTATATCATGTTATGTAAGTAAGACAAAGCGTATCAGCATTCACACTATAGTTATAAAAATCTATATTGTGCGATGGATTTCAATAACTTTTTGTCATGTCATATCATGTAAGTAAGACAAAGTACATTGTGTCATGTTATGCCATAATATGTTATGTACTATGTCATGTCATGTAAGTAAGACAAAGTATATCAGCATCCACACTATAGTTATCTTTATAATGCGATTGCTTACAACAACTTTTTGTATGTCATATCATGTAAGTAAGACAAAGTATATTGTGTCATGTTATGCTATTAAAGGTTACGTATTATTATGTCCTGTAAGTGAGACAAAGTACATTGTGTCATGTTATGTATTATATCATGTCATGCAAGTAAGACAAAGCATATCAGCATTCACACTATAGTTATAAAAATCTATATTGTGCGATGGATTTCAATATGTTATATCATGTAAGTAAGACAAAGTATATTGTGTCATGTTATGTCATGATGTTTTTTTATTGTTATATCATGTAATTAAGATGAGGAATGTTATGTTATGTTATGATATGTTATGTACTATGTCATGTCATGTAAGTAAGACAAAGTATATCAGCATTCACACTGTAGTTATCTTTATCGTGCGATTGCTTCCAACAACTTTTTGTATGTCATATCATGTAAGTAAGACAAAGTATATTGTGTCATGTTATGTTATGATATGTTATGTACTATGTCATATCATGTGAGTAAGACAAAGTATGTTGTGTCATGTTATGCTATTAAAGGTTACGTATTATTATGTCATGTAAGTAATACAAAGAATGTTGTATCATGTTATGCTATGGTATGTTTTATCATGTAAGTAAGACAAACTACATTGTGACATGTTATGCCATAACATGTTATGTATTATATCATGTCATGTAAGTAAGACAAAGCGTGTCAGCATTCACACTATAGTTATCAAAATCTAAGTTGCGTGATTGATTGATAAACTTTTTTTTATGTCATATCATGTAAGTAAGACAAAGTATACTGTATCATGTTATGATATGAATTGATATGTCATGTAAGTAAGACAAAGTATGTTGTGTCCTGATATGCTATGATATGTTGCATATTTTTATGTCATATCATGTAAGTTAGACAAAGTACATTGTGTCATGTTATGCCATAATGTTATGTACTATGTCATGTTGTGTAAGTAAGACAAAGTATATCAGCATTCACAGTATAGTTATCTAAATCTTTATTTTGTGATTGCTTTCAACAACTTTTTGTTATGTCATATCATGTAAGTAAGACAAAGTATATTGTGTCATGTTATGTTATATGTTATGTTTTATGTCATATCATGTAAGTAAGACAAAGTATTGTGTCATGTTATGTTATGATATGTAATGTACTGTTATGTCATGTAAGTAAGACAAAGTATATTGTGTCATTTTATGATATGATATGATATGATATGATATATCATGTGAGTAAGACAAAGTATGTTGTGTCCTGATATGCCGATATGTTGCATATTTTAAGTCACATCATGTAAGTCAGACAAAGTATATCAGCATTCACAGTATAGTTACCCAAATCACATTAGTCACATATTTCTTCTGTTCTTTATTCTTATCATTCTGTCTTCTGTGCCGCAAAGCAACTGCTGCATACTTTGTGTTATGAAAACCATTCAAAAATCAATCTGTGAAGGTCATTAAGCAGATGTGTGCTTTTATTTTTCTCAAATGTAACATGTTTCAGGGATTTTATGTAATTTTTTAAAGCATTAAAATTTATAACGGCAGTCTATGGGAGGAACGCTCCAACTGAGTTGGAACCTTTGTAATTTTGACTCTCAACTGCTCACATGTCCCTTATCCTACAGTTGTTATTCAAACATTACAATGTTCACAAACCTTTCAATTTTCAAAGTTATCAGATGGTTTGGTGATATATGTTTTAGTTTTTCAGCTATTCAAGCCCAAAAGCAGGGGTTTGTCAGACTTTGTCAGGTCTCATCAGTGAGTGATGTCATCAGGTAAAGTGGAGAGTAGAGATATTTTCAGAGTAGAAAAAAGCAGGTCTCTGAATAAACAGGTCTCACTCACACAGTTTTAACTCCTCAAGTATATATTTTGCCTCACAATATTCCCACAAGCCTCTCTCAAAATGGCAATGCATTTGACATAGGACTTGTACTTTTTGAGATCTGAACCATCATTGATAGAGAGCCCCTGTCCAGCTCTCATTTACTGCAATACCGTCTGCAGGATGTGTGTGTCCTCTCACTCCACTTCCTTTAACTTAAATATTATCTCTCCCTTCAAACACTTTTTACACATATCATTCATTCTCATGTTAAACTAGTCTTTCTTTCACTGATGATGTACAAATCTCTGAGCTTTAAGCTCTAGTTTGAGACAAATACATTTTCCTCATCAAACATTATTTTCTCTCATTTATGTTCAGTTCCTGCTCACAGCAAAGTTCTTCATAATATTGTTCTTATGTACAAAGTTGCTTTACATCTTTATCATGTACCATAACTCAACTACAATCTACCTTACTCTAATATTATTACCTGAATTGTACATTGATATGATTGTTAAACACATCTTTTCCCTTTATTTGAAGAATGTCACTTCAGAAGAGATTTTGGACCAAAAGACTGTGAGTTTGAATCCCTCTCAGGACACAACTCAGTACAGTTTAAGATGTAGGAGTCCACAGGTGGTCTCAGACATCTTAATCACACTGCTACTGACAAATGTCATGTCACAAACTAAATATCACAACCTGGACATGCATTGTTGTTGCTGGTTAAACTAAGAAATTCAAGGATTCAGTTTGAAGCTCAGATGCCCAAACAAGAAGAGGGAACATGGATTATCCACCTGAGTTTTCAGATTTAATGAAGGATCTTTCCCAACATGCAGATTCATTTATCAAACTGTTTAACAGCAGTGAACCCAGGATGAGACAGAAGGAGAAAACATGCATGAGAATTCAGAGGAGGGCAGATTAGCAGGAGCTGTTGGCTTCTCTGGGTTGGTGATACTTGCAGCTCTGTTTACTGCCGGTTGGAGTTTAGCAATAACTGCTGGAGAAGCTGTTGTACTGATATTTTATTTTGCAGCAGCAGCAGCAGCTTGTTTCATTGCTGCCACTATTTTTGTTTGGTTAAATGTGAACTAACCAGCAGAAGAAAGTGTAAAGAAAGTACAGAAGTTGCTGGATGAGCTGCTGCAGGTTGTTATATCTCTGCAGAGTGAGATGGAATAAAGAAAGAAAGTGAGTGAAGCTGTGCAGAGAGAAGCAGCTGCATCTGATGCAGAACATATTATCAGACTGGAAACACATTCGGAGAAACTGCTGGATGTCGTCGCTCACATTAAAACCTCAGTGAGTGCAGACTGTGTTCTAGACGTAGCTGATCAGTGTCAGAAGGTTGTTGATGGGTTTGAAAACATGAAGACACAGCTGGAAGATTTCAGAGAAGCACTGAGAACATACAAACTGACTCACAGTGAAACTGACTGTGATTGAATAAGTCAGTTCTAAAGTGCTCATTCATTCTGCAGCAGCAAGATTCTGTTAAATATCTTCAACTCTCAGTGGAAAACTAACAGTTACATTAGTGATAATAATGAAGAGAAATCATGTGGACTCATGTTTAATATGTGAAATCTGATGTTTCAAGTATAAAGTTGATGTGTTTGTTGTGATGATTTGTGTCTGGCTTCATTGTGACGTGATGATCTAGAAAGACTTGTGCTGGATTTACACATGAACGTCTTGTCTGCTGCTGATCTAAACAAGAATCTGATCGACTCATTTCCTCCAACAACTTCAACACTTATCAAACCAACATTTGTCTCAACTACACTGACTTCTGATGCTAACCCTGATATCTTTTAGCTACTTAAAATAAAATATGTCCTGACAGCTCTGATGGAACTCAGCTTTCATCCATAAAGCTGCTTTATTACAAACAATCCCAGCTTCTCTTTATACACAGATGCAGATGTGCAGATGTGCAGCAGAACACAGAACATGAATCACTGTCTGATCCTGCATCTGGAAAGAACCAACAAATCAGGTTTACATGGTTCAAATCTGCTCCACTTCAACCAACTACAGCATCATTAAATGCTGCTTACCTGTTAATAAGTCAAAACATGAAAATATTTTTTTTTAAAAAGATACATTAAAGTGCAGAAAGTGCAATGATTGATAAGCAGTTAGTTAATTGAAGGTCAGTTTGTGAAGATAAGTTTTTATTTTGCTTTTAAAAGTTCTCACTGGGGTCGTATCTCCAAATGTTGGTGAATCAGTATAAAAGTTTGAATGAGTTAATTGAGTTACAGGGCAAAATTTAATTGTAAATTAAACATTAAAGGTCTGGTCTCAGAGTGTACTTTATTTCCTCGCCATTCTAAGCATCCTGCTGACATGGCGTGATGATGGAAAACATTTCATAGTAGGCGTGACAAAAGAGAGAAGGGTCTGCCTATACCTAACCAAGTGGGAGTGTCTTGTAGAGAACTGCTAGTTGCTCCTCATTTGGATTCAGACAAAGAAACAGTGAGCACGCTCAGTGCTGCTCTACCTGCTCAGCCTCACACAGCATCTGCAGACCAACAGGTGAGAACAAAAACATCATTTCAAACAGCAAAGAGGAAGAAATCTGTTCATCCACAGTTACAGTCAAACTGTTTAATCATGAATCAGTTCCAGTCTGTTCATAAACTCTGTTACAACTTTAATCTCTTATATGGCACATTGCAGTCACAGTTGGATGAACGCTTCCAGACTTTGATTATCCTTCAGGTCATTACTATAAGCCCCCCAATCCTGGATCCCTGGTTTAAAAGCTTGCCAAAGTCACTTTTCAAGATTTTAGAAAAACATCCTAAAATGAAGCCAATCCAATCAGTAGAAGTGATCGTTAGAGGCACAGACAACTGACAAAATATTTGCTGCAGGTTTTCCTTCTACTTTTAATAAAGATATTGGTCTGTAGGATGAGAACCATCTTGTCCAGGGATATTATTAATTTGTAATTCAGTGATAGTTGACATTACTTCTATATAGGTTACTGGCCTGTGCATCATCTCTTTATTTTCAGATGAATTATGGATTCTCCAGAAAGTCTTCTATATCTTGGTTACTCAATACTGTTGTTTCACTTCTAAAGAGCTTCTCATAAAATAATTAAAAGCTGATCCCTGGATATATAAAGTATTTTTAAAAATGTTGAAAGTTTTTCAAAACATACATTTCTGTTTTTCAAATCTCTTCCCACAGTTCTTTTTACTAACATATAGCTCAGCACAACAGTTACCCTCACATCCAAAATGCATAAAATGCAATTGCAAGTGTTGGTGATTCTCTGGTCGTGTTATTTCAGAGAAATGATGAGACCAAAAAAAACAAAAAACCTGAAGAACAGGAACTAACAACAGGATGGAGCATGTCTCGTTATTTGTTCAGTTGTTTGCATTTCAGTGTAGCTTTCACTCTGTATCTCTGCAGAGAATAACCACACCTTATTATCATCATTAAAGAAATATTCCTGACATTGTGTCCCACAAACAGAAAGAAGCTGAACATGTCATTACACATCAAGTAGAAATATTCTGCTGTGTTGGACGTGAATCCAACTTTCTGATGTTTGTGTTTTTGAGTGGAGTCATGAAATCTCATTTGCTTCTGTTTGATGAGATTTTCTTCACGTGTATTTGAATCATACAGCTTGTAATGATTAGTTGAATATTTCAGATGTCACAGGCCATGTGGGAAAACTTGTATTCATTCATGTTCTTTATTTTATAACCAGTTCTATTTGAGTGATTGCAGTATATTGTGTTATTCTACATTAAATCATATCCTGCTTGATGCATTCTTCTGTGAATGATGAATAAAATGTGAGCTTGATGAAAGCAGTTTGCTCAGAGTGTCTTCACTGGATCATCAGCTGCTTTCTGAGTCTGAGTCTTGTGAGCAGCAAGTCTGACAGAGACTCAAAGAAAACACAGCTCACATCATCATAATGAACATATCCTGAAGAATATTACATCAACTCTAGATAATGATGTTTTGTGTAGTGACCACTAGATGGAGCCACAACTGATGTGGACTGAAGGAAACCTGAGCAGACTGAACTACAACAAGTCTGTCAGAACACATTCAAATCTATTGAATCTGCTCCATGTTTACTTCACTCAGTATTCAGTATGGAACTGCAAAGTTTAAGACATGAAGTCACTGTGTATTTATTGAAGTAGCAGCATGTTGTCATTAATATTAATCAGAACTCTTTTTCAATGTTTGTCTTTTAACCTGCATACTTCCGGGCGTGAGTGTTTGGACTTCTCATATTCTAAACCTCTACATTATAAACCTTCCTCTATGAACAAATGATGAAACACTGTATGATGTCAAGCTGAATAATCTGCTTCTAACTCTACACATGACAGTT
This sequence comes from Euthynnus affinis, assembly GCA_029490765.1. NCBI lineage: Eukaryota > Metazoa > Chordata > Actinopteri > Scombriformes > Scombridae > Euthynnus > Euthynnus affinis. The sequence continues at coordinate 28,643,772 of CM055855.1, forward strand.
TGTGAAAGATCAGCTGTGCTTCTCTGGCCTCAGCTCTGAAATCCAACCCCTCCCATCTGAGAGAGCTGCAGCTGAGTTACAACAACTCTCAGGATTCAGGAGTGAAGCTGCTTTGTGATTTTATGGAGAGTCCACATTGTAGACTGGAGACTCTGAGGTCAGTAGAGAGTTGTCCAAATTGCACCAAATCAACAGTGCACCTCCTTGGGTACACAGCAATACACCTCAGTTTGAACTGCTCCATGTGTACTTAACTCCGTTTTTAACTATGACTGAAACACCACTAATAACATATTTGAATTCAAGTCTTCACTCACCTTTAGTTTCCTCCATCAGAGAAATCTACAAACTTTCCTTGAAGCTGTTTGTGTCTCATGTTAAAGTTCAGGACAGTGCAGAAACTACAGGGCTGAAAGGGGAAAATGAGAGTCCAAGACTCCTGAAAGTAAACGACTTTGTGTAATTTATTTTATAGTTAACTGTCAAAATGTATTAATGTTTTGTTTCAGAGGTACACACATACAGCTGTAAACATCTGCATATTGTGAAATGTAGCGATTTCTTGATCCTACAGCTCTGCCCTCCACTAGAGTATCATTCATGATAGTTTCTGCCAGGATCTCAACTGCAAGTGCAAATAATTGTGAGGATACTGAGCAGCCCTGCCTCCCTCTGACCAGATGTAAGGGATCACATACCATTTGTCAGGACAGAATAATGTGGTAATTCATATAAAATTAATATTCAATTAACAAAATAAAGGCCAAGATCGAATTTAGTTAAGGCTCATAAAAGATGTCGCAATTTATTTCACTTCAGTGAAATAACTAAAGACTTTATATAAAACTAATAACTTATTTGCACTATCTGCTCCTCTTTTACCTGAATTTTTATGGACTTTAATTACTTATGTGTCCATGTATGCATGTGTATGTTTGTTTGTTTTTATGTATGATGATATGTATGCTTATATTTTATGTCATTATACAAGTGTTGCTTTTGGCCTTGTGAAGCATATTGTGTTGGTTTCTTAATAAACTTAAACTTGAACAAATATTACACCCTAAAATGAAACCAGTCTGATCAGTAGATATGATAGTTAGAAGCACAGTCTCCAATCGACAAAATATTTGCTGTAAGCTTTTCATCTACATTTAATAAAGATATTGGTGTGTAGGATGAGAACAATCTGGTCTGGGGGTCTTATTAGTTTGTAATTCAGTTATATTTGAGATTATTTCTACATAGTTCACTGGTCTGTTTACCATCTCTTTATTTTCAGCTGGAATCTGGATTCTTTAGAAAGTCTTCTATATCTTGGTTACTAAGTTCATTTCAGTTTTTCAAGTTTTTAAAAACACACATTTCTGCTTTTCAAAACTCTTGCCACACTTCTCTTTACCAACATGCAGCTCTGCACAACAGTTCCTTCATCCAAAATGCACAAAATGCAACCACAAAGCTTCTGACATTGTGTTTGTGTCGGTGATTCTCTGGTAATTGGATTTCACAGATATGATGAGACCTAATAATTAAAAAAAAACCCTGTGGAACAGGAACTACCACAGGATGCAACATGTCTGGTTGTTTGTTGAGTTGTTTGCATTTCAGTGAAGCGTCACTCTGTATCTCTGCAGAGAATAACCTTATCATCATCAGAAAAATATGCCCGACATTTTGTCACATGAACAGAAGAAAAAGACCAAAACAGAAATGGTTAAAAGCAGCTTAAATCAAAAATAAGCATAACAATGTTCTATAGGAGGTGAACATGTCATTACACACACACACACACACACACACACCTACTCAAGAACATATATGAAACTAATTTATGTTAGTTTGAAAATCCTTGAGCTTTTGGATTGTGGTCTCATCCTGAGGAACTGTTTATTCACTCCTCTTGAAGGCATGAACACTACTTGATGTTATGTTTCCAACAACATCACGGGTAAAAGCAGAGTGGAAAAAACTCTTGCCCAGACATGTCGATGGCCGAAGTGCAAAACCTGCAAAAATCTGCAGAATTTCTGATTGGTAGAACTGATCTGGAAGGCTGCTCATATTCAATCTGCCTTCAAGATAAATGCCAAAATGTGCCAATGCCAAATTGGGGGATGGGTAAAGTCAGACCCTGTCAGCCCAGGTCTGAAAACACGCCCTGATGTACACAAGGGTGCGAGGGCCTTTTCGACACTGCTTGCAGCTTTCATTGTATTTTTAATTTAGTTTTTATTATTAACTTAATTTAGAACATCATTTTGTAGAATATCTTCCAACTTGCACCAACTGCAAAACCTCATATCTGCACTTTGCGAGGCACTAATAACTAGTCAGTATTGTTAACACATATTATGTATTGAGTATCCTTAACAAATAGCATTCTGGAAGAAAATAATAATAGTTTATTTTATTTTTCTCAAAAAAGTGCATTTATCAGATGGAAACTGACATGTGAAAATGATCAGGATATTGATATGCAGCCTTGTGAGCCAACAACCAGAGTGATGATACAGAACAGGAAGATGACATGCCTAATGGTGCTATGAGATGTGGTTAATCAATTTCCTCTTCTGTAGGCCTGTTGAGGTGTAGTAACTTCTCTGAAATCACATGTCCAGAAAAAACACACAGTTACCCACACACACACACACACACCAATGTTATTTTGCTTATGAATTAAAGCACTTGCCAAGTTTGAAATATAGCTTGAAAAGAACTTTCCTCCCTCTTATCATTGTCAGCACTGCAGTGTTTGTGCTGAACTATTTATATGAAAAGCTGTAAAAAAAAGGTTTTAGTAGCCTGAAGATTAAACGCAATTACAATATATTTGAAATATCTTAATGTTTTTATAATGGCTTATGGTCTTAAGGCTCTGTTTCCTCCTCCTTGTGTCCTTTAATGGTTATGCCTCATTTAAGTCCAGTCAATTTTATTAATCACAAAGCAAAGCTCACATCAAACCAGTCACACATACACACACACACACACACACACACACACACACACCAGACATGTCCGAGTGTGTCTATTACATCTCCTTTGTGATTTGGTAATAATTTGGTGGACATATAGAAATATAGAAAAGAACCTGCTCTTTTGTGTTTCTTTTCCCCAAGGCTCTCTCTCCATATATACAGTAATATTCAGTATATAGATAAATATATAGATGTGTGTTTTTATAGACTAGAACTCTGCTCGGCTCTATTCCACCATCAGGCATATATGTGTCTGTGTTTCTGTTGTCATGTGATTTCAGAGAAACAGAGTGATTTCAGTCACTTAAAAACTTCCCTTACAAGTGATGTTTTTAAGTGATACCTTGACTAACTTTGAATTGCATGAATGATAAAATAAAAAATAATTTTAGTTTGCATGCTGACAAATGGACTGTACTTGTATAGCGCTTTTCTAGTCTTCTGACTACTCAAAGCACTTTTTACATTACAAATCACATTCACCCATTCACACACATTCATACACTGAATGGTTACAGGGGCTACCATACAAGGTCCAACCTGCCCATCAGAGGAAACTAACCATTCATACACATTCACACTCTGATGGCACAGCCATCAGGAGCAATTTGGGGTTAAGTGTCTTGCCCAAGGACACACCGACATGTGGACAGGAAGAGCCAGGAATCGAACCACCAATCTTCCGATGTCTGTATTATTCTGTGTGTTTACATTACATATTATTGTCTCCTGTTCACCATCAGCTGTCTGCATCAGTTGCCTCCTGTGTTCCGGTTCTATGTTGATGCCGTTTGCTTTGAGAAAGCTTTTCGTTGTTTCATGTTTCAACACATCACTCTGAAAGCAGTCGTTGTTTTGCTGTTCCTGCCCTCCCCCTTCTAGTCATTGAGCAACAACATTAAAAACATGCACAGAGTCCGTCCCCTCTCCTGATGGACTATAAAAACTCTGCTCAGAAGAGACTCCTCACTTGTTCCTGCTCCTCCACACTGAACAACATCTGATCACACAGGTAAGACAACTATGAAAGATGATAACAAAATTAATTCAAATGCAACAAGAAAAAACATTTTTAATTTAAAAAGGCATTTGTATCATGTCAAAGGATAACTCCAGCGATTTTCTGTATTTTTTTTTCTGTATTTTTCTTCTCGTCAACAAATCTAACATGTATTGTGTTTGTATCAAAGTCTGATATATTAGATTCTTCTGTTGTCATCCAAAACATTTTAAAAACCCATCAGTGAGTCACACCGCTGCACTCAGTCACATGTTCCTTCATCATGAAGAGTTTGGTCATGTTTTGGTCAAGCCCAGGGTAGTTCAGTTTAAGGCAGATTCATTTAAGCCTGTGATCAGAAGCATCCATTTTTTAATTTTCATTTTGTGTGGTACTGAAAATAGAATGACTGCCAGAAAGTGAGAACTGTGAAAAATACACAGCAAAAATACACAGCAAAAAAACACTGGGAGATTTCCTAGAGAACAAGACAGGGGACAGTCTGATCTGTTTTTACATTCAGCCAATTGGATGTTATGTAAGGGAAAATGTGCACATGCTGCTGCAAAGTATTCTTAATTTCTAGCAGTCATACTGATTTTTAGAACATCATCTGCCCAACAAAAATGACAACATTTTGCCACTGTTAATACAACAGAAGATAGTTTGAATTTGTATATTTTGGTTTGAGAAGAGAAAAGGTAAATAATGCAATAGTTCACAGACTGTCCCCTTTTGAATCTCTATTTTTCTTTTCATTTCAATATCAAAGCAGATCACAGATCAGCTGCAATATGCTGCTGATATCTGATGTTGATGCTGCTCATATTGTTTTAAACTGATCCTGTAGCCAAACTTTGTGGCTTTACTAACATTTGTTGTATAACTAGTTTAACAAAACAGATAGAATCAAGAACACACTCACACTATCCAGGGAAGATGAGTAGCTGAAACAAGAATCCAGTTATACTACTGTAATGGCAGAGATTGGTAGACACATAGATAAAAGAGTGAGTGAAGAGTGCCATGTTGATGTATGAACAGATACAGTCATTGATGACTACTCTGTGAAAGGATATATGTTCAATTATTTTCAGTACATATATATATATATATATATATATATATATATATATATATATATATATATATATATATATATATATGATGATCTCCATTTCCTGCAGCAATGCAAAAGTGAGGCCAAATTATCTCCTCTCCTGAAGTTGCCATCATGCTGTTTTGATGTTATTTGGTCTGCACAGTAGAGTCAGGCAGAGGTTTCAGAGCAGCTGTCAATCATGATGTCACACCACCTTTTTATATTGTATTTAACAAACATCAGACATATGAGCACTTGGACAAACAGGAGGAGGGACTTATGACCTATACTGCAGCAACCACCAGGGGGCTTACATTTTAGGACGCATTGGCTCAGGGCTGATTTTAAACGTGTTTTAGTGTGCAAAACCTTTTTTTAATGGAACCTCTCAGGGGTTCATACAGAGATAGAAGTCAGATGTTCTATACATCCTCCAGTCATGTATGTCCATGGTCCATGGACATACAACATTGAGTTGTGTCATCACTGCTACACTGCTGCCTGCTCAAGAATCTAACTCCCTCCACCTCACAGCCTCCTCCTGTAGTAGTGCTGGGTTATTTGTGAATGTATAATGCATCTTTGCAATGTGTTCATGTTCATCAGAGCTGTTTATCTCAAGCTCTCCCCGGAGGTTTGTGAGCTCTGGGTCAGTCTATCATAGGGTATAACTAACCAGACAAAGCTCTTCTTCTCTGTATTCAGCTCTCAGTAGCTTCAATACATTCCTATGGTTTGAACTTTAATTTCCATCCTGCACTCCTGTTGGTATTTTTACTCAGATATCTGCATTATTTTACTAGCTGCTTTCAGCTGTATCAGAGCTGTGTTGTTTTACTGCAAACCCCAAATTTTCTACCGTTGCTGCTTCACATTAAAACATTCAACTAGCAAAACACAGGGTGGCTTTTATTGTGAAGAACCCACAGGAAACACATACATATTTTCCATCCCAGTTAACACTAACCAGAATAATGCCTTCAAAAACAAGACAACTGTCATTTTGTCCATTTTCTGTCAGTGTATGAGTTGTAAATCTGTCAGGGAGTAATAGAAGAAGAAGGAACAGACACAGTGAGCTCTTAGATGAAAAGCTACAGGTGACAGGCTGCACACCGCCAACTGATCAGCAAGATAACACACTTCACTTTGTCCTGCTGTTCTTCTGAAAACTTCATGTGCCCTGTTCTGCATAAAATCATAAATGTAGGTTCTTCAAAATGTGAGTTAACTGAACTTATGTTGTCACAAGTTGTGAAAATTTAACACTATCTGAGTTTAATGAACTAAACTAAAGTAACGTGCAACAAAGTCGAGATATTAATTAGAATCAACAAATGTTCAGTCACACTGACAAACATCTCAATCAGATTTGCTTATTGGGAGTTTTTCAGCTTGAAGAATCATTTCTTCATGTGTCACAGAACTCTGAGCTGGAGCTGCTGTTAGAGTCACTTTGTGAGGCTGCTGATGGTAGTTTTGTGAATTTTTAAGTGTGCAGAGACATTTAACCTTCATCAATGTTTATCATGTGTTTATCATCTCATTAAAGATACATCTCAAGTTTCCATCATGTATGTTTTTATATTCAGTCTATATATATTATATATTATATATATGATACATTAATAAGTTCATCATTGTATGGTAAAGCATTATTTTATTTTTATTTATTTCTCTCACACAGAGACCAAATTCACACATTCAGTCCATTCTGATCCATCTGTGCCACGAGTCGGCCTCGCCATGTGAGTACAATTCACACATTCAACATCTAATATTATGATTTAAAGATAATGAACTGTTCCACAGGCTGCTTACATATATGTACTAATAAAGTATTAACAACCCATTATATAAATATCTTAAATACCTGTAATCAACTGTGTCTAGTAGAGTTTATGGTGCGATTTTAATAATTCATGTTGAAGGTGTCTTTAAGGTGTATTTGCTGTGGTACTAATGTGGTATTACATGTTCCCAACATCATATATGTGTTATGTGTCTCATCACTGGTATGCATGACATCAAGAAAACTTCCTGTCAGTGGAGTTTTCTCCACAACAGCTCACATGTCCCTTTAAAATGCCCTAATTCAATATTTAATTGAATTTCTTGTTTATTTCTAGCTGAATATTTATCCATAAATCTGTACAGATATATTTATTCTGAGTGACGAGAATAAACGATATTATTTAGCTTAATAAATAACAAAAATATAATATTGTTAAAACTGCTATGTGTATATATTCTACATGTATATTATATTGGGGGTTGGATGGCTCATTCTGCCATGATAAAAAAAATTCATTTGAAGAGGTGATGTGGTCAGAAAAGAACCAGTGTTTACTTCAACCAGTCCAGTTTAAATATTCAAATCTGTTTGAACGTCACTGCCTAGTTGACATGAAAATAAAACAAAAAAACAATTCACATGTAGTCTCAGTATTATGATGACTGTCGAAGATTTTAAATGCCTAAATAAAAATAAATCAAACAAATAAATGAAGTGAAATATTACACATCATTTGCATTTCTTTTTATGTAAGAATTTGGTGTTATAATTAAATTAGGACATTTATTTAACCTTTTTTAGTTAAAAAATACATTATTTTATTTAGTCAGTTGTTTTTCACTGTAACATGAATTTTCCATGTCACATTTAAATCAGAAAGTTAGGCTTGCTTGTTATTTCCTTACTCATTTAAATAAAACAGAGAAAAATAGACTACCTGTCTGTTCCTATAGTTATCCTCTGGTTAAATGAGCCATTACTGAAACTGTCCAGCTGCAGCTCTGTCCAAACACACGAAAGAAAAAGATGACGATGGTGTTTCTATTTAGTGTTGGAAGCTCTCTGCTGCTCTCTGCTGGACAACACTAAAATGCAAAGACACCTCTTCATTTTGTTTTGTTCATTTACATGGACCCTAAAATTTCACTAATATTCAGAATAATAGCCTAATCAGAATAAGAATGCCTTGTGTAACCACCTCAGTCACAAGAGATTGTCCTGATCCGTCCCGGTCGGAAGGAATTTTCAGTCAGGTTGTAAACCTTCGACGATCCATTCAATAGTAAAGAAATTGGCGCCTAATAACCAGTTCCCTAACTTAAATACTTTAAATGCTGGTGGCTGTCTGAGTTTTAAGAACATTTCATTTTTAAAGAGAAAAATAACTCACACTGCTCAATTCAATTTTAGTCTTGTTTAGTCTTACTTATAAATATTGAGATAATCTATTCACTTTTCTACAGGAATCAAAACACCTCATTAAAATATGAGGAAATCATCTCCAAAAGCATTGAGATCCAAAAAGGACCTCCTGCTGTCTACCAGCTCACAACAGTGACAAAGGAGTTTGACAATATAAGAAGAGTGACTCTTGGTGAAAAAGATACCAACAAAATAAACAAAACCATCTTACTTGTAGGTGAAACAGGAGCAGGAAAATCTACTCTGATCAACACTCTGGTCAACTACACCATGGGAGTGAAGTTTGAGGACAACATCTGGTTTGAGATCATAGAAGAAGAGAAGAGAAGTCAGTCAGAGAGTCAGACATCAGATGTGATGGTGTACCAGATCTTTGGTTTTGAAGATAAAACTCTGCCCTTCTCTCTGACCATCATCGATACTCCTGGATACGGAAACACCAGAGGGATTAAACATGATGTCATCATCAGTCAAAGATTACTGGATTTAGTGCGCTCAGATGATGGAGTTCATGAAATTTCTGCAGTGGGTCTGGTGCTGAAGAGCAGTGATTGTCGACTGAGTGACCGACTGAGGTACATCTTTGATTCAGTGACGTCTCTGTTTGGAAAAGACATTGAGAAGAACATCGTCGCTCTCATCACACACTCTAATGGACGAACACCTAAAAATGCTCTGAAAGCTCTTGAAGCTGCAAACATTAAATGTGCCAAAAATGAGAAGAATCAGTCAGTTTACTTCCTGTTTGATAACTGCCAGGATGAAGACCGGACAGACGACATAGAAGACCTGGAGCATGCTGATAAAATAACAATGAAAGGAATGAAACAGTTTACAGAATTTTTAGGAAGAATTGCACCTCAAAAACTGCAAAAGACTCAACATGTCCTGAACAAGCGAATCAGACTGACAGCCTGCATCCACAATCTGCAAGAACGAATCAAGGTGATTGAACTAAAACAGAACGAGATCAAACAGACTGAAGAAGCTCTGAAGAAACATGAAGAAGAGATGAAGAAGAATGAAGAGTTCACTGTAGAAATTGATGAAGTCTACAAAGAGAAAGAAGAGATCAGTGGAGGGATGTGGGGGTTGTTGTTTTATGAAGCAGCTGTCACCTGTAACATCTGTAAAGAGAACTGTCACTTTCCTGGATGCACAGTGGCCTGGAGTCCAAAACACTGTGAGCTCATGAAACATGGTCGCTGTACTGCATGTACCAAGAAGTGTCCTGCATCAGATCATGTGAAAGAAAAGTGGAGATATGTGAACAAGACCAGAAAAGTTAAGAAGATACTACAAGATGTGAAAGAGAAGTATGAAGGTGAATGTGAGCAGAAGAAGAGCCTTCTGGAAAATCTTCAAACAGAGATGAAAAAACTGAAAGCAGAGAAGATTCAGCTGCTGGATGAGGCCTACCAACATGTGATCAAACTGGAGGAGATCGCTCTGAATGTTAATTCACTGTCCACTCATGTCCACTTGGACTTCTTGATTGAGGGGATTAAGGAGACAGAAGACACAGAGAAGATCAAGAAGCTGGAGGAGATGAAAAGTCGAGTGGATGAAGGAGTCCAGGCAGCTCTGCGACACATATTTGGTAAAAGGAGTTAAAGTAAGGTGACAGTCTGATCAGCAAGCAGGATGATGAGGCCTAAACAGATGATACACATGTCAACTTTATCTGGTGTGATATTACTACTAAACCTACACAAACATGATCAAAGTGTTATAATTCTTTCATAAAGGTTAAAAACAGTGATATGTTCTCTTAAATCAAGCTACCTTGATCTAAAATGATAAAATAGTGCAAGTGCTGACATGGTTGAACATTGCAGGACTGTGGGCCTATAAAAGAAACACTTTACACAACAATTTGTTCTTAACTGGTCTGTGTACATGTTATATAAAAGAACTCGTTGTGACAAGAATATCAGAAGATACTACTGAAATACACAGATTAATCTGTACACATGTTGTCTATTTAAACTTTTGGAGGTAAATTGAGCTAAACAACTTTTCAACTTTCACCTCCTATCATTTCAAAGTGGTGTAATTGTTTGCACTGCTGTTACAAAGACACCTTTTTTCCCCTCATAGCCTCGCTTTGTGAAGAGATGATCAACACAACTTCAGAAATAAATATCCAACCATCTGTCTGCTTATCAACTCTTTGATAATAACAGAATATGGTAACTTTCACAACAGCTAATTTTAGAAAGGCTGCCTTATAAAATGAAAGGAAGTCATATTATATCATGTCACTTTTCTGGGAAGGATTGTTATATCACCTGAATGCAAAACTAGACTTTGGCATAAGCACTGCACACAATTTATAGTGTAAAGTCATTAGTCATCAGTTATTTGTTCCCACATTGAAGAGACTGGGCTACGTGTGTATCTATGCCTTTGGGCCATATGCAAACACTGTAAAAACAAAGTCCTCACTGAGTGTGAAGTCCCCTCGACTGCCTCTTATTCTAACTATGCACTGCTTTGCTTCAGCAAGGCTTTGTTGATAATTTAATATAAACCATTCTCTCTTTATTCCTGTCAACTTATGGCTCCTCATTGACCCCATGTTGGCAACTGTAGTAATCTCTTTTCATTAGATCCTTTAATTGCCTATTTACTATGCTCAATATGTAATATTTTTATCTGCTGACTTCCATCAGCAGAAGTTAAAGATCTGTGCAGTGAAATTGTTCTTTCTACTTCCTCGGGTGACATTTTGTAAATAAACTTGCCTACAAAAAATGATGCTCATGAACAATTATCTTTATTGCACATCATCAAGTTAAAACAAGTGATTTATATTTAATTCTTACATGTACAAACAACTAATCACTCTTATGGTCAAACTATGGCAAAAGCAGTCACATGACCTCAATACAACTGATGATGTGTTTCACTGTTTGGAAATCAGACTAAAGACAAAAAGCCAAATCTATCAGTCTTCAGTCAGTGACTGTATGATGTCTGTTGGTCAAAGACCTCATAGAGTCACTGACTGTCAACAATCTGACAACACATATTAAATACTTCAATCCAACCTATTAGCTGTGTATAAAAGAAAAATACATGATCTTGACCTTGAAGTTAAAGTAGGAAGTCAGTACTTCAGCACTTGAGTCATTTTAAATCCGGTGTGTTCAGGTACAGAACCAAAAAAATAAAAAAGTATTCACTGTCATTATACTTTGCGGCTGAATTCATTTCTCTAAAACACACATTCTGTCTGTCTCTGCTCTCAGATACAATCTAAATTATTCTGTTATGTTTCTTTCTGGCTCTAGAGCTGAAAATTAACTTTTGTTATAAAATGTTTTTTCTTTTTTGTAAAAGCTTTTCTGCTCAATACATAGGCATGCATTTTGGTGTAAATGTGATGTTCATCTGATATTTTGATGTTATTGTGATGTTGGCAGAAGCCTGAAATATCTCTTACTGGGAATCCACATAGAAAGCGACATGTGAGCGTCACTACTGCAGCGTTCTGTGTTCAATCCACACTGGCAGAAATATCAGCATCTGTCCAAAGAGGTAGTCGTCTGTCAGCAGCAGGACAAACAGTCTAGTTTTCATGTTGGCACCAAGGGAAGAAATAAACTGTTGTAATTTTGATTCATAGTTTTTCCCATCTCTTGGCAGCTGGTGAGGGGGGAGGGGCATCTATCTAGAGTGAAAAAGAGGTAGTCACAGATAAACTGGGAGCTGATCAATCAATATAGCTACTGGTAATACATTCAGTACATTAAACAGCAGATTTATGTGATTTTAACAGTTATGTGTGCAGATTATGATTCACTAAACATAACAAAAGAGAAAAAACAAACTAACTCTGAGCTGAAAGAACACATCAGGTCAGTGTGGATTAAAACATTTGTGACAGACGTCAAAAATGCTTCTGAAGTCGTTTTCTATGTTGATTGGCTGTAAGATTAAATAGTTAAAACAATCTTTCTTCCATCAAATCAAAGTTTATATCGAATATATTAAAGTACAGATATATGTATGTAAGAAATGTAGAAAATCATACTATATTGCTGGCTCAGCTTTTTGTCATTGTACTGACATTAAAAAGTGTGAATAGGAAAATCCTAAACATGCTGGTTTATTCATGTTGTACTTGTTGGTAGTAAATATAATGAATATATTGTTTTATTATGAATAAAAGGATAAAATGAACATCCACGTTGAAACAGTTCTCTTTCAACTCATGATTTTTTGTTAATAAATGCTTAGTTTCATCAAATCATCACTTTTTCATCACTTGATCACTTTATCATCATCTAGTTTTTAGTCTGTTGAAGCCTCTGCTGAACTTCCTTCAGTAAATGTCACAAGGGGGGAAAGTTTATTCAGTGCAGTAAAAATAATAAAACAGTGATTCAATGAAAAAACAGCTGACAACTTTGCAAAATGAAAAAAGGTACAAACATTATCAAACTCTACTAGTACTGTCCCTTCAATCACAGAGAATAACCTGCAAAGAGTCTGTGAATTGAGGAAGAGCAGGTATTTATTGCACAACTTCACCCACTTTCTATTTCTAAGGTGCATGAAGAAAGATGTATAAAGTATCAAGCGCATTGTTATAGTTAGTCCAACATGCTGGTGGTTTGACCTCTGAAGGGCCTGCGAGTTAAACGTGTTTTTCATCAGGTTCAGTACAGAGTACCAATCCACCTTGTCCACTTTACAGACCTCTCACCCATCACTAAAATAGTTCTAACACTAAATGAACAGGACAAATGAACTATAACTATAACTTTATATGAACTGTAACTTTATTTGGAGGTAAAACTGAAAATGAGTACACCTGTAATCTCATTTAAAATCCCTCATTACAAAGAAAAACTTTGAGTGCACAACCACCACCACATACCACTGATATGGTGGTGGAGTTCAAAAGAACCACAACTATGACTAATCACGCTGCTGCTATCCACCTAGTACAATCTCATCACGCTGCTAGATAAAGTGGGTTGTAGTTTAAAATAGAAGGAATTGTTAGCAATACATAGTAAGTTTTGCTAACCAGGTTAATATAATAAACATTTATTATCTGATAATTGACTTTGAAGCTGATGTTGTTTCAATATCCCTTCTCTTTATCGATCTGTCAGT